>CM062815.1:597898160-599098160 GCA_031772625.1 Pinus tabuliformis | reverse complement strand
TTCCAGGTCACAGTTTGCAGTTCAGTTCAAGGATTTTGGCCAAGCAAGTGGTAATCAGTAAATCAACAACAAGGGTAGATCTAAGGAGGTTACTAGAGCCACCACAAGGGCAATTAGAGAGTTTGTAAATCAGTTGTTTAATTCATAAACAAAACCCAGAGATTGACTGAAGCGGCATTTATCTACTTCGCATTTGCATAGCAAATGCGGTTCGAAAGCTACCTGGCTCAACTTCAGGCTCCGTCTGTAAGTTTATAAAGTAAACAAAAATGTAGATAAACAAACAACCTAGTCGGTCCCCAGTGGAGTCGCCATTTTGTTACAGGGAAAAGTGTCTATGCAGAACTGCTAATCCCACTAGTGTGTGGTAGCTACCTTAGAAACAAACAAAGTAAAACTACTTTCGTTTCCCTTTATGAAAGATAGAAGAGAGAAGGATAAAGGAGACCAACCTCTGTCTTGCGCTTGGTTCCTTGCTCGATTCCTCTCTCTTCTGATAGTCCTTTGCTACTTGCTCTCTCATATACCCAGCTTCACAGAGTACCTGTAGAATCAAAGCAGCATAACACTATACAAGAACATGGATTTATTATCATAAACAATCTAGGATCAGATGTAAATTGACCATACAAATGCACAAAACATAGATTACACAAGAGTATGGAGGAAAACTTGAATAGCTTTATTGATAATCAAGAAAGGGCCAAGAGAGTTACAACTAGTTGTTCTGACCCAGCATCATCCTCTCAGCAAGTAAGCCCTTCTTCACCTCATACAAAGCTTCGATCACCCAACACTATGATGTTGCCTCAAGAAACCAACAGCAATTCCTTACAAGATGCAAAATTCCAGCCTCTGGATCTCTGAGATGAGGGATCCATATATAGATATCTGTAAGGGAGATGAGTCAGCTTGTAATTTGATTAGTGTCTTCCCTCTGATAGTTCTTGCTTCCACTTGGAGATTGATGATCTCTTACTCATCCCTGGTCGAATTCAGAGAGGCAAGTGTCACAGGAGAAGTTTCTGGAAGATTCCATGCTTTTCCACCTCGCGGATTGACACTGCCATTTGTCTCTTCTCGCCCATCGCACCCCATAGAAGGGATTTTTGAAATGCAATGCACCCACTGAGTGTACTTAGGTGAGATGCAACGCACTTTGCCTATGGAGCAGGTGAAATGATCCTGTTTTGACCAGTTCTGAGTAGTTTTTCATGGAGAACTTCTGGGAGAAGCTGTAATCAGTTGACCTTGTTCCTTTAGGGGTCGGAACAACACTTTTAGGGACTTAGGAGCCCTTGGTTTATGGACATTTTATGCTTGGGGTTGCAGTGCCAAAAAATGTCTATAACACTATGATCCTGCTCTCTTGGAAGCCATTCATCCTGTACTGCTAAGAGATGGATGAACACCTGAAAGATTTGGAGACAAGCAACATGCATGGAAAGAAATCTGTCAGCTAAAACTGAATAAAACTCGGGGAATGACTCAACACATACCTAGGGAACTAATAAGCAAGATTGCGTAATTTCTTTTGGGAGGCTAGTGACTTGCTGCTAGAACTGCACAAAAGGCAGTCTGGGCTATCTGGGAGGCAAGACTGGATGATGGATTTGCGCAATGCATAATCCAGACTGGCTGTTGGCTGCTGGGATTGCGCAATGCACAATTCCAATTGGGAGTGACTGCAGGCTCAAGGACTGCATTGCGGAATTTTCTGGGCCAACAGTCACTGTCCCTCAGAAAGGAGCAAAATAGTCCTGGAGGATGGTTCTGGGCAGAAATGCACATTTCTGAAGAGGAAGACAAAGCCTTCCTTCCCCAGATTGCACAATGTTGTCTCTAGGAAGGCAGAGTCTAGGCCAAGGTTGGCCAGACTCACCGAAAGGCAACTAAAAGAAAATATGAAATTAAATGCATGGCAACACTAAGTGAAAGCATAAGTGATTGATAGTACATGCAAACATGAATGAAATATTTAGCAAACAGATGAACATGCATGTGGGTGAGGCGAGTCACCAAATAGGCGATCGTTGGTGCAAAACAGTTTCATGCATGCGACAACACAGAGATAGCAACGAAAATTGAAACAATGCTAGGACAAGCTAGCATATATGTAAACTAGAAAGCGTTCAAAGAAATCAAGCAAACAACACTCACACAAGCAGAAACACAAAAAGCGACAAAAATGTTGAAAAAGACAAGTTGAGGCCACTTATGCGTGAATAGTTGAGCTGGATGTGTTGAAGAGTCCTGGATGGGATGTGGGATGTCACAGCTCCAAGATCAATGTGAAAGAATGAGCTCTGATGCGTTGAATAATAAGTTTTGAGCTCATGACGTGCATGCCACAAATCTAGGAAAAAGCGACACTTGGAGGAAAGTTTCTAAAACAACTTTGCATGTAACCTCCAACTGCTAAAAATAAATCCCTAAATCATGGGATGCCTTTTGCATGTTTCCTTTTGCTATTCTGGGAAAAAGCAAGCCATGCATGCAAGTCAAGTTTCCTTGGTCCCGAGTGGAACTACGCAACCCAACTGCTCATGCATGAAGCTACTCAACTACTGGAAGGAAATGTACATTTCTAGCTAGGAGCTGGGCTGGTTGTCCAAGAGATTTGTGCAATTTCTGGGCAGGGTAGCTGACTTCTGCCCATATTTGTGCAAATTTTGGGCTAAGTAG
Organism: Pinus tabuliformis; assembly: GCA_031772625.1. Lineage (NCBI taxonomy): Eukaryota > Viridiplantae > Streptophyta > Pinopsida > Pinales > Pinaceae > Pinus > Pinus tabuliformis. Next base: position 599,095,475 of record CM062815.1, on the reverse strand, counting down.
CCCTACTAGAAAAAATTGTGTAATTTTCATTGTGAGTGTTGACCGGAAGAATTGCGCAATTCTGGAGCCCAGCAGGATGCTAGACATGATTGCACAATTTCTAAAGGGAAGGTTGGTTTCCCTCTAGAAATGCGCAATTTCTTGGGGGAGCTTCTCATCTTGTAGCTGGACCAAGTCCGGGTGATCAGCCTGTGAGGGGAATGCATCAAGATATGATTGACAAGTTACCTTTATGCAAGAAAAACACTGAAGCTTGTGTACTTGGCGAAGCAAGACAAGGTGATGTGAAAATTTGGTAGGGGGGCTCCAAAAAGAAACTAAGGAAAAATTTTGGAGGGTGGTTGTAACCACTACAATAGATCCTTGCTGCTCTTTTCTCCTCCAAACACTCATATGTTGATCCTTCTTCTTTTTATGCAGTTGTCCTTGCATATTCTCCTCTTTCTGAATGGATCTCCTATAACACATGGGAAGTTTGTAATCCTTGGCCTTATGGCCAACATTGTCACACACAAAACATCTAATGTGACCAAGGAATTGAGGAATAACTTGATATCTTCTGCTAATCTGATTCTTATTCCTTGCATGTGCCCTGTAGTCAATAGCCCCATGGCCAAAATCATTGCATGAGAAACAATAACCATAAAATGGACTATTTTACCTAACATATGGAGATCTCCTTTGCATGCATGCTTGATGTGGCTTCTTCTTTTGTTGCTTCTTTCGATGAGAGAGATTAATCTCTCCATTTCTACAAATTGTTGCTATGTGTCTAGGAACTCCACAATTATAACATTTTCCAATTCTATTCTTCTTCTTTAATTGTCTTCTCTTATTTTTCTACTTCATGCATCGCTGGAGATTTTCAATTTTCTTACTACTACTAGTTGCTCCAACATTTTTAGATTTTCTTGTTGAACCTTGAGCACTAGATCTGAGTTTCTCTACTTCTCTTGTAGAAATTAGTTCAACCTTCAATCTTTGAATTTCTTTTTCAAGTGCCATTATTGTTGATTTCTCTTCAATATTGATGATTAATCTCTCACCACAATCACTAATGCTTTCATCTTCTTCTTGTGAGGAGGACTGATTTGTTACTGTAATAAAAGTTGAATCCTTTGCATTTTTCTCCATTTTTGAAAAATGCAATTTTCCTCCAAGATACAAGTTCTACAACTTATCCAACATCTCTTTGGCAGTCTCACAATGCTTCACATGCATGCTATCATATTTTGAAATACTATTCAAAATAATATTTTTAGCTAAATCATTAGATTTATCTTTAACACCATATTCAACTAATAGAAAAATGTCTTCATCAATAGGTAAAAAATAAAAATCCAAATTTACTCTCCAAGTTACAAATTTACCTTCATGAAGTACTAGAATACCATGCTGGTCCATTTCAGTAAACAAAGGTGGTTTATTAAGTAATTTCTCACAATAAAAGCAAATTTACTATGGTAAAATTGGCTTTACATGGTGTACTTCAATCCATTTAGTAAATTAGGCTAGATGATCAATTTTTTGGTGATAACAATTTTCGAGTGATCAAGCTGCAATCGAGAGCCCTACTCTAATACCAATTGTTGAACAATGGATCACTATTGAGAGGGGGGGTGAATTAGTAGTTTGAGCACTTATACAATTTTTCTCCAATTATTTAAATTTTAACATGCATAAACTGAAACAAATAATTAGAGATTAGCGCATCAAAAATAAACATGCAACCATAAAAGGCAATCACATAATGGACACAAGTTGTCTGGTGGAAAACCCTTCCCCGAGAAAAAAATACCCTACTTCTACTATGCTGCTCAATTATTTTATTAATTTGTTAAGCAAATTATACATGGATCATGTCACTCCCATAAGCCAGAAGACTTTCGCAGTATGTTGACACTATCAGACAAGAAACTATTTCTCTCTAAGATCTATGGACTACCATCCACTAAAGGGCACCATGATCAACGTTCCTCACTTAGTTACTCCTGAACTAACAACGACTCTACATACTATGATGTTCTGGTACTATCATGACCAATGAGCCTCGCTTAGTTTCTACCGAACTATCCAACGACCATTAGATGGAGAAAACGCTTCCATCTATTGAATCTGCTACTAAGTATACTCATCACACATGAATATGACCAACAACATCTCTATCATGTTGACATCAATGGCAACACTACAATGCCAACAACAACCTCAAGATCAAAGGAAATAGTCCCTACCCTATGCACCTGGTTGAAGCTAGCCTTTCCCTCATTTAAAGCATGACTATGATTAGGAATATCATGTATAAGAAGAAGCTACACAACATGGAAGCCAAGAGGTATCCTAAAATTTCTTCTTACTCTAGTCAAAAACCCACCTTCGTCTCAAGTGAGGCTAGCATAATGATGCCTAATCTTGGCTAGACCATTGGGAGGTAAAGAAGGAGAACATCTTGAAGAATAAGGATAATATTAAAAATATTATTACTTCCAAATTTAAGGATAAGTTTTGGGATGATAAGGAGTTAGAGGGAAAAATAAGGTTAAGGTATTATAGGGAGATTATCAACCCCAATCTCAAAAATCAGAATTATTTTTTTGTCTTGAATAGTACTAAGAATAAAATGAATATTTCCAAGATAAGAACTAATTATCACAAGATTCAAAGTGAAGCAAAACATTGGTCGATTACAACAACACCTTGGGATGAAAGAGTTTGTCACCTTTACGATACTAAGAGGGCTGAAGATGAAAAGAGTTTCTCTCGGCTTGCCCAAGTCTTACTCACATCCATTCTAATTTTTAAAATCTTTACCACTACCAACCTTTTTGGCTTGTTAAGTCAACAAAACTAAGGTAATCTAGGGATGCTTCTCTCCATTGTTTTCAATCATAGAAATAAAATGTTAAAGAATCTCAATTAATCTCACTCTTAAGGTACAATAGACCATATTGGTTTTAGTCGACGTTAATCATCATCATCATCATCATCATCAGGGTGAGGGTGAGTATGGGTACCAAGGAAAATTTTGGAAAAACCATAGTTTTAATATAATATTGTGATTTTCTCAATAGTATATAAAAGTGAGGGTGAAGATGACATGGGTGGAAATACTTTGTAAATTATGAGTGTGAGCGTTGTTTATCTAATATTCCCCACCACCTTCTTCATAATAATCTTTATCCTAATATTTAATAATTTGAGATTTAAGATAAAGTTCATAATCATTATAATAATAATAATAAATCAATAGATAATTCAAATTAAAAAAATATTTCTATAAATATTCGTTTACATAAGTCTATATAATTTGAATGAATTTATTAATTCAATAAATATATTTTCGCCAATCTAGAAATACTCTCATTTAATATTTTTTATTCTTTCAATGATTTAGAGTTATGATATTATGGAATAAGCTAATTAAAACAAGAGTAATAGTTGTAGTGCAAGATAGTCTATGCCTCTAGTGCTAATTAATTGATTAAGGTCATGCTTCTTTCAACCAGGTCCTCATTTTGCCCGCATTTCCGTCTCTACACATACACCTTTGCATAGCTTCATCCGCACACGCTTCCTCCGCACAACGACCTCCTGTTGTGGCTACAACACTCCCCATAATTTTTTACAAAATATATGGGGACCCTCCATGTAAATTATGAAGAAATCACTCCTTCAATGCTTTAATTTTATTAATTTTGAAAAAAAATTACTTTATTCAAATTTTAGTTTTGATGATTCCATTGCATGTGGTTTGTCGACAACTTCACAACGGTTTTGTTGTGTTTGGACTTATAGTTTGAAAATTAAGCTTGGTTAAAGTTTTGTTGAACTAGCTTAGAAAGCTAGTTCACTGATCTTCAGTTCCATGTGAATATGTCTTATTGTGACTTTTTGTGTTTTCAATTTCTGTTTTAGAATGTGCAGTCACTAAGCTGTTTTGAAGACATGGGTAGTTTCTTTTGTCTCTGTTTTCCATGAAATGGTCAAAGCCGTTCCATTTGTTGTGATTGGCTTTGGGCAGTCCTCACTGTCCCCAAACAATGTAATGCAATGCAGATCTTTATATTACCTTAATATAAATCTATGATGATTTTTTTCTGTCTGAAAAAAAAAAAAAAAAAAAAATTGGTTGAATTTCACTCCCCAAAATTAAAATTTGTAAACTTGTATTTTATTATATTTTTATGAATCGTAAATAAATCTAACTTTAATATATAATTTAATTTTAATTAATTTGGTTAATCTAGTTTAATTTAATCAATTATATATAATTAACATATAAATATTTAATTATGAATTTAATTAATCATAAATTAAGTGTGACCTATTTGTAAATACATTATTAATTTAAGTAATTATTTAATAGTTATAATTGATTAATTTAAATTAATTTAATAATATTGTAAATATAATTTTAATAATATATTGATTTAATAATTAAATATTTATTAACTAAATAATAATTAAAAAATAAAACAATATGTAGACTAAAATGAACCCCGAATTACCCCGGAAGAAATGATCGTAGAAGGAAAACTCACACGTGGCTCCTTGGAGGTTTCTTCTAGGATCATTTCTCCCCGGGCCTATCCAGTGCTTTACAATATAACTAACACCTTGTAGTATTGCGCATACAACACTTTATTTTATCACATATATAATGGAAATGGGTTGCAAAAACTCCATTTCATGCCTTTTCCTCGGAACTCAAGAATTGGGGCCCTCTTATACCCACTATCCTAGATGCCTACTCATCCGTAAGGATTTTCAAATACCTTTTATCAAAAGACCTAGGCTCCAGGCACTTTAATGTTGACTAGCCCAACCCTCTCGAGCCCAGACACTCACTGTAATTCCATTTCGAGAACGAGCCGGGCATAGCACCTCTCGGGATCCTCCCTTCTGGGATGACGTGGAAGTTCCTCAACGCTTGTCCTCACACCATCCTTTTCCACGTCATACAGGATCTAGTCACCCCGTGGATTACCTTAGCGTGTATTTCTTATTCCTTCCGGGCTTTATCCTCCCGGGCCCACGTGGACCGTGTTTCCTCCCACTTTCGTTGGTTTATTGGTCCTTGCCTCGTTTGCAATGGGTCCTGATTTCATGTATATTTCAATATTAACTATGGGTCCTGATCTCATGTATATTTCAATATTAACTATATTAACAATGTAATTACTGGTCACCAAATTAATGTATGATAATGCATAATAATTTTTATCTTTTTTGCAAGTCTGTTAATACGGATATTGCTACTCTATGCATTTACTTACACATGTGTCGATGATTGATATCCCCGTGTTGTATTCAAAAGATCCTGGCTTTTGAATCAAGCCTTTTGCAAAGAGAATCTAACCCCCTTCATTTAGGGATCTTAACAACAACAAACCGACATTAATTTAAAATCAATTTTGATTCCTAGCTTCAAAATCGGTTGTGTATGGAGCAAAAAGGAGAAAACACCAATCAATCAATGAAGATTTGAAGAACCATTTTGCCGATTTTAATCGATTTGTTGCTCACTTTTTGGGGAGACTGTTATATTGGTTGAGGAAACTCAACACTAGAGGAGGTTGTACTCTTGAATCTATTTAAACAGAGGTTGGACTCTGTAGCAAGGCTTCTGGATCAATGAATCAGAGACTGTAGTATAGGGCTTAGTAATACTTATGTACATTCTGCAGCCTGCTAGAAGGGGATTCGACCATAAGTCTTCGGATTTGTTGCACTATTGTAATGGAAACAAAACTTCAGGTAGAATTGTTAGGGTCTTTAACTTTGTAAGGAAATGGTTCTGCACTATTATAAAATCATTTTACGAAGGAATCAACGATTTCAAGGAATGTATGTATGTAAAAGTAGTTGGAGTTAATAAAGATCCATTTTAAGTAGGGATCTAATATGAGCCGAGAGGGATTAAATTATTCCACATGCAATTTTTTTTACAGTATAAAATACAATGTGTTATTTTTCGTTGTTTAAATTGTATTTTTGAATACTAAATAGAGTATGTATAGGACCAAATAAACCTTTTAACTACAAACACTTAATTTTTCATAACATATACATAATTTTATTTAAATGATATATAATATATACACAATTGACATTAAAATATTTTACATAACATGTATATCGATACATTTTATGATGTAAATTAAAATGATTTTTTATTAAACATATTTTTAAGTATAGCTCAATATTAATTCATATAAAAATATTTTATCAATAACCAAATTATAAGATTTAAACATCTTAACATTATTTTTCTATTTAGAACATAATTTTTAACTTTTCGTTTTATTTTAAATGGGACGGACAGACAGGGTTACACGTCCCCCTCATACTGGTGTTGAAAATAGCAACAAGAAATTATAAAAATAGAATCCAGAAATTCCAATTTCAATTTGTCCTTGAATTAAAATTGTGAATTAAAATCGAATTTAGTGTCACCAGCTACTTGGAAATAATTAATTAATTCATTATGGATTAATTAGTTGGAGAAATTCAAGTTAGAAGCCTTTCTGAAGTCATGCAAGAGTTATCCCTTAAATTAAGGAGATAAGATTGAGTTATATTTGAGTTGTAATTAGTTAACTCAGTTTACTGAGTTAAGGCCAGTTAAATTAGTCCCAAACTATTTGAGGAACTAATTGTGAGTTATCAACCAGTTGATGCATGCATGCATCCAACTAGTGCTACTCCAGATCACTGAAGATTCACTTATTAGTAACTCATGCATGTATGTTATGAGAAAGACCCAGTTGAGCTAAATGTCAAGGACAGTGTACTATCAGTTGCATGTGTTTTCCTATAAAGGAAACTAATGCATGCAGTCAAGGTAAGGTTCCTTGAGGATTGCGTAGTTTTACAGTGTGTAAGAGTAGTGTTCCACTTGGTGAGGTGAGAATCATCCACTAGGAACAGTGCAAGGAAATAGGAGCTTGGAGGGCGGAGGAGAAGGCTTGTGAGAAGCTTTGATTTCTTGTGAACTTCCAGGAGGATTGTACTAAGAGTTGGCTAGTTGTGAGAGCTAAGGCTTTGTATAATTCTAATGTATTTCCACCTTGTATGATAATACAGATAGTGGGGTTTTTAGCTGAGGCTTTCCCCAAAGTATTTTCATGTGTATTGTGCATTGATTCTTCTTCTTTTGGTTATATGTGTTCAACTCGATCTTGCTCAATCTTTAAGCTTCCACAAAGCAAATTGATAGTAGAAGTAGGTTATAGTATTTTGCTTTGGTTATAATGCATTATGAGGTTAATCTACAGTCAGATTTTCTACATAGGCCTCAGAGCGAGACTTGTAGAGAATTTACAGAATTTCTACATGGTATTAGATCTGAGTTTATCGGAGCTGTGAACAGTATACAGAGAAGAGAATTCAAAGTTTGAAGTTCGGGTTGCATGTGCAAATTGAATTCTTATCATAATTCAAGGTTGGCCAATGGTGTTCTGTGGCTTGATTTTTAACAATAGTTAAGACTATTGTTAACTCACTGATCTCTCTGTTAACTAGTCAATCTGCTAAAAATAGACACAGTGATGCATGGAATTCAAATTGCCTAGTTGAGGTGGAGGAAAAGGTATTTTTATATTTATATTTGTATATTATTGAGTGTACAATTCTTTTTGCACTGAATAGGTGATCAATTCCTCAAGATATTGCATAAGGAAATAGGGAATTCTCCTATTTTTGGGGGGTTACTTCCTCTAGGATTTCACAAGGAAATAAGAGGTTGGTTGAGGCTTGAATTGGCTAAGTGTTGGACAGAGTAATTCAGGAAGCAGGAGAACAAGATTGCAGTGTAGGGTGTGCTTCAGAGTTAAAGCAAGTCATTGTAATTGTTTTTCTTTTCATTTGAATTAATGCAAAGAAGCGGGCGGGTTTTTTCTAGTTGGGTTCCCCTGTAAATCACTGAGTACTTGTGGTTTTGATTGTTGTATGTCTATGCATGTCTTTCCAAAATGTGATTTCCATTCTACGTATTAGTAGAGTAGAATTTGTGTCTCATGATTTCAGTTTGATTTCTTGAGCAGTTGCAATTTCTACAAAATTTCTACATGGCATAAGAGCCATGAAATCACATTAGAACCAATATTTCAAATCTCTCCCTCAGTAATTTCGAATTTAAAGCTTTAGTAGTATTTTTTTCTTCAGATTCGAGAGAATGGCTTTCAATGGATTGAGATTGGAGTATGATTTAGAGGGAAGTTCGAATTTCTGAGCTTGGAACAATGTTAAGATCATGACAAGTGCCATAGGAGCAACATTTTGGAGCAGCCAAAATCTTGACAAGTGGGTAGTCCTTAAAGTCCTCATGCACAATGATCATTGAAGAACTAATGAGTTGTTAGGAGGTAGAGTTATGGAGTCCTGGTTCAAGGCAAATCCAGAAGACCCTATGTATAGACTTCTTGATGAAGCTAGAAGGCTGCTAGTGGGAATATCAATGAGCCTATGTTTAGTGACACAAAAATGAGTTATGGTCATTGATATTGGAATATTGAGGAGCAGAGATATTTCCCACAAGGAGATCGAGACTCAAAGGGAGTCTAGTTTCAAAGGGAGAAACCCTATGGAATCTAGTACTTCAGGATCTAGGGAGATCAGACTCATTATTGCAATAGTTGTAACAGTAGTGCGAAAGCAGCAACAAAATAGTAGTAGCAACAGTATGAGTAGATGATATTTCTCCATGCATGCAACTATACCTATAGAAGTGAGGTGGGGCAATGTAGAGCCCTAATCCCAAAGTTGTAAAAATTGGGAAGGATCTATAAGAGAGCAATAACAGTTGCAATATACTTTCCTCATCGATCATTACCTTGCTACAGGGGCACACAATGTTCAGTAGCAGAAGGATCAGTGTCATTTGGTATAGTCAGATGTTGAATAGCATGAAGGAGTGTTGATACCAATGTAGGAGGTATAGGGAAAAATCAACAAGAGTACAATTTTCCTAGTAGGCAATTGTAGAGACACAATTGATTCAGTCTTTTGGATTCTTCTCAGCTGCAATTGTTTTAGTAGCAACAACAACAGTGAGAGGGGACCTTGTTACAGTACATTCCTACAGGAGTTGGATTAGGGTTGTGCAAAGCCCTTTTCTTGCTAAGAGGGAGTATTAAAATTATAGCAAGAAAAAGGCTCAATTTTGACTTGTTCCTTAGTCAATTGAGTAAATCGAATTTTCACAACAACAGGACAAATTGGAGGCAGTTAACTTGTGTGACATGGCCTTGTCTACTAGTTACCTGAGTAAATTCAAGTTATAGGCTAGAAGTAGAATTGTGCATGTAGTGATTGCTAAGATTTAGCATTCTAGTTGAGTTATTATTAGTTTAACTAAGTTAACTGAGCTCTAGTCATTAGTTGAGTTAGTTGAAGGTTAGTTGAGTAGTTAAGACTGTTATTAACTCACTGATCTCTCAGTTAACTAGTCAATCAACTAAAAATATACACAATCATGCATGGAATTCAAATTTCCTAAATGAGGTGGATGAAAATGAATGTTTGTATTTATATTTGTACACTCTTAAGTGCATATTTATTTTTGCACTAAGTTGGTGATCAATTCCTCAAGCTATTGTTCAAGGACATAGAGAATATCCTATTTTTTAGGGGCTAATTTCTATAGGATTTTGCAAGGAAATAGGAGGTTGGATGAGGCTTGAATTGGCTAAGTGTTGGCAAGATAAATTTAGGAAGTAGGAGAAGAGGATTGCAATGCAGGGTGTGCTTGACAGTTGAAACAATTCATTGTAATTGGTTCTCTTTTCATCTGAATTAATGCAAAGCAATGGAGGGGTATTTCCTAGTTGCGTTCCCTTATAAATCACTGAGTACTTGTGGTTTTCATTGTTGCATGTTGTTCTAAACTGTGATTTCCATTTTGCAGATTAGTAGAGTAGATTTTGTGTCTCCTGATTTTAGTTCAATTTCTTGAGCAGTTGTAATTTCTATCAAATTTATACATTAATTAGTATAAATGATTAACATTAGCACATTTTGTTAATCTTGTTGATTTTATGCTCATTGTTGCTTTATGTAAAGCTAGCTTTTGCAGGGCTTAATAGGTTGAATTAGAACTGGACAATGAAGTCATGGAAATTTATGTCTAAAGTCTGAATAACTATTTATCGGTTATCTACAAATTTGTCTTGTTTCGTTTCATATTGAGTTAAAGGAACTATTTCCTTAGATGAATGTGAATTTTATAATGAATTCACTTTACATGATGAAATTTAGGTATATGTGTGAAGTCATTTTAATAACTATTTGTTGAAACCATTTTATCGCATATTTGCTTGAACTAATAAAAAATCATCAAACTATTTTGATGATTTGCAAGTACATTTTAATCCTAGATTCAATTAGAGTCTCTCCCCCTTCTTATTAGATAATTTTTCTCTTGAATGGGAGTAAGGCTAACTTTCTCCTAGTCAAGATAGGTTTTCCTTTTATTCACTTGTATCTTAGACTAAATGTGCATCTGCATTTAGAATATTTTCTTTCATTCTCTAAGTCTCCTTTCGCAGGAGAAAACCTCATTGTGGCTTTGCTGAGCCCTTGTTTTAGCTAACTAGTAGGATTATCTTCTTCAAGCGACTGCAGGGGGATAAATCCTTCTCTTCTGCCTGCTAGTAACAACACGTAATAAGATACACTAGCAGATAGAGGGTGATGTGTATACTATATATATAGAATAACTTAGGATAGATTAACCTTAGGCTAGTTTAGGATAAGGGTAATTGGACCCATTAGAACCAGTCAGAACCACCAAACCAAATGGAAAGGAGTCTAATTTGGGGATTTGATCGATTGGTCTGCTAAATGTTTATTTCAGTCATTTTTTTCCATAAACACCTCCATACAACTTCCTCTGCACAATGAAAATGTAAGCAAACAACTTGAGTGCTACTTCTTCGATACTATTAATGGATTTACATTGGATCTCACATATGGCGCTCAAGCAAATGGTGGTTGGAGAATTCGTCGCAATGGCCGAAAATTATCATAGGCCTAAAGCAACTCCCCCTCCTCTCATGCATCTAGGGTTATGGAGCAACAATGCATATCTAGCTTGGACTAGCAGCAGTGGATAATATCCTATATCTGAGGGGTGGCTTATGTTATTCACTAGGTATAGATGGAAGGTTAAGTTGTTAGCCAGCGGGCAGAAGTAGGTGCAAGTGATATAATGGATTCATCCATTCATCATGATATGTGAGCCTTATGCAACTACTTAGTCATCATTCAAGACTGTAATGACTGTGGTTCTTGCTAATGTTGAATTAATGAGATAGTAGAATTATTTTATTAAAGGTGTCACTCATATGATTTTTGTACGCGATTCCCGTTGTTGACACCTAATGATTGGAATTGGGTGAATATATCTAAATATTGTAAATAGTAAATAATGGAAAATAGGAATATGAAGAGACACTGGGAGGGGAAGCCCAAGATTCTCTCCCTCCACTTATATATCCATGAGAAATCTTAATGCAAAGACATAATTCACATTGTGGAGTTACCTCCTAGCCTGACATGGTATCAGAGCTAGCTCCATTTTTCAGCTTTTCTACCCATGTAACTTCCTTCTACCATTACTGCAGTATTCCCAATTTTTGCAGTCTACCATATTCTGTTGATTTTTAATGTACCTTGGACAAGTGGTTTCCCATGGGTTAGTCTCTACCTAGGGAAAGGTGTCCAAACAATTTCTTCTCCTAAGTGTGACTTTATAAAGTGAAAGTGACTTTATAAATGGTAAAGTCAATGTTAAATTATAAAGTGAAAAGTTACTTTAGACATAAAGTACAATGTGGGTACTTTATTTAATGGGTGAGTTAAAAAATAGAAAGTGAGAATTAAATGCACGTTTATTCTCATCCCTTGATCTAAATGAATCTGAGCCATTAGATCTTAGGGTTGCCCAAAAGTCATTTAGGGAAACAAAAGGGGGAAAAGAAAAGAGAGACTGCATTCATTTTTCATGAGTAGATTGGAGAAAGGAAGTTGAGAGCTGGAGAAAAATTTTGAAGGAGAAATTTGTTGCAACATGCTGAAGGAGTGATTTCTGGGCAAAGCTAGGCACGAAAATCAAGGCATAGAAGATAGCAGAAGGTACAGTACGAACAACATTTAATGTTTTGAGCTGCATGCCATTCGAGAGAAGTTTTTGAGATTTTCTTTTTGAAAAAATCCATACAGTATGTATAGAATTTGTACATTACAGTGCGTATCCATATAGTACATATTTTCAACTTCAAGTGGGCATGGAAATCGAGGCAAAGTGGGCACATTTTTCAAGGAGTTTTGGTTTGAAGAGATAAGTTGTATTTTTTGTTTTGTTTTGTCTGCAAATGTATTTTTCCTGAACTGGAAAGATAAATAAGTTTGAAGAGCTCTCTAATAGGTTTTCCACCGAGAAGATTGAAGGGGTTTTTCCTGGGTCTAAGTTGACCAAAAAATTGTGTATTTTTATGTGTGTTCCCGGTCTATTTATGTCCATATTTATTTTCAGCATGTGTTGATAGACCCATGTATTTTAAGCTGAAAATTTGATTTCCATAACTCTATATGTTGAATGTATGTTTATGGGAAAGGACATTTAACTCAATGGGAGTGATAAAATGAAATTAAAACCGGGTTGGGATTGCAGGAAACCTTTTAGTCATCAAATTTCAACATGGTATCAAAGTTGCAGGCTGAAAACTTGCATTTTGAACCACAGACAATAGTTTGGGACAGAAAACAGTGGTTTGGACAACAAACTGAATTTTTGGACAGAAAACTCAGTTTGGACAACAAATTGACATTTTGGGACAACAAGGTGAAATTTCACATAGACTAAACTTTTGGGACAGCAAGGTCATTGTGTTGGAAAGTTCATTTCTCCATTTTATTGGTTTTGCAAATTTTGGACAGTAGTCATGGCCATGTTCTTAAGGATAGAGGACATACTGGATGGGATATCTAACTATGCCATTTGGAAGGACAGAATTCACACAGTGTTTAAGGAGGTAGAATTTTGGGACATAGTGCGGAAAGTGGTTGTACTTCCTACTATTCCAAATGAACTTGCTGAATTCACAAAAAATAATGAAAAGGAAAAAGGGATTATGCTGGACAGTCTAAAGGATCATGTGGTTCCTCAGGTGAGAGGAAACACATATTCCAATCAGATGTGGACAGCTCTAACCACTCTCTATCAGAGTACCATTGAGAGAAGGAAGAGGGTACTCAAAGAACAATTGAAGAACATCAGGATGACAAAGGTTGAAAGTGTAGTTCATTATCTTGGGAGGGTCAAATAGGTACGTGATGATTTGAGTGTTATTGGTGAGGCATTTTCACCCACAAAGTTAGTTAGGATAGTTGTAGTGGGACTTCCTAAGTATTGGGAGGTCTTTGGAGATGATGTTGCCTCTAGGGAAAATCTTCCCAATTGGGACAAATTATGGGATGATTGTGTGCAACATGAGATACGGAAGACTGGCAGTGGTGGGGTGAAGATAGTAGATGAGGAGGATGTAGCCTTAACAATCAGGGGGAAGAACAAAGGGAAGGTCAATAAAAGGGCCTCATCATATGGGGCTAAGGGAAAGGAGAAGAAGAAGAAGAAAGACACAGATATGTCCAAATTCAAATGTTGGGCATGTTAGAAGATGGGACACTATGCTGCTACGTGTCCTGAGAGGGAGAACAAGGGGAAGAAGGGTACTATAGTTTTAGCAAAGGTGGAGTAGTTTGCTTCAAAGTTTGACAAGGACTTTGCATTTATTACTTCTACATCTAGTGGGAGTACATCATCTGATGTGTGGTACATAGACAGTGAGGCTTCCCGCCATATGAAAGGTGCACAAGAGTTCTCTTTAGAGCTTGTAGAGAGGGCACTTGGTATTGAGATTGTACTAGGAAATGACCACATTGTGAGAGCTGTTGGTGTGGGGACTGTGACCTTTGAGAGGGAGTCTTTGCCTCCTTTTAAGGTCATGGATGTTTTGTATGTTCCAGAGATGAAGAAGAACTTGATTTCAGTGTCTGCTATGGAGGAGAAGGATTTTGATGTCACTTTCTTAGGAGGGGAGATATTGATGCATCCCAGGGGAGCTTCCATCACTTTGGCCAAAGTTATTGGAGTCCGCTCTGGGAAACTATACATGTTCAGTTTTTAGTCAGGAGTAGCATTGGTGAGTAGAACATCTGGTAGCACTCACACTAGTACCACCAATAGTAGAGAATTGTGTGAATTATGGCACTGGAGGATGGCGCATATGCATCATGGAGCTTTGAGAGTACTGAGGGAGACCAATACTAGAGTTCCTGATTTCAGTGTCAAGAATTATGAGGCTTGCAGAGGGTTTTCTTTGGGCAAGTATGCCAAGTTACCATTCCCAGCAAGCAACAATAGATCTACATGTATACTAGACTTGATTCATACTGATGTTAGTGGGCATATGTCTCATGTGTCTTTGGGAGGTTATAAGTATTATGTTATATTCATTAATGACTACTCTAGGAGGACTTGGATATATTTCTTGAAGACTAAGGGTGAGGTCTTTAGTCACTTTAAAGAGTTCAAAGCTCTTGTGGAAATGCAGATAGGTAGGAATATTTGGGTCTTGAGGTCAGAAAATGGTGGTGAGTACACCGATGGTGGGTTTTCTGGCTTATTTGCATAGGAGGGCATTAGGAAAGAGTTCACGGTTCCTTACAACCCCCAGCAGAATGGGGTGTCTGAAAGGAAGAACAGATATATTGTTGGGGATGCTAGAGAGATGATTCTTGATCAGGGGTTGCCTTTGGTTTTGTGGTCTAAGGCCTGCAATACTACTATTTATCTTCAAAATGGGAGTCCTCACAAGGTATTAGGGAATATTATTCTGAAGGAGGCTTTCGCTCGAGAGAAGCCTCCTGTGGGACATCTTCGTATCTTTTGATGTCCCACATATTTGTATATCCCTATGGAGTAGGGGACAAAGATGGAACCCATGGCAGAGAAGGGTATCTTTATGGGTTACAACGAGACTTTGAAGGCTTATCAGATCTTTATTCCTTCTAAACGAAGAGTGGTGATTAGGAGTGATGTGAAGTTTGAGTAGGAGATGGCCTATCAGAGATCATAGGAGTATGATGAGAGAGATTCATAGACTTCTCCTCAACAGGGAGTTCAGGTACAGGGAGTAGGATCTCAAGGTTATGGATCGACTAGTATAGGAGGTACTTCAGTGTCAGTGACATCTGGGGCACTAGTGGTGAGTTCAACAAACACTTATTTAGGGAATCCACTCATACAGAGTTCACATGGTACTTCAGCTGACACAAGAACAGGTGCCGATATAGGTTCTTCAAGGACAGGTTCTAGTATAGGCACACCAAGGTCAGTTGGAAGACCTTTAAGTTCACCAGACTGGGGGGTAGAGGATGAGGTTCCCTATGGGGAAGCTTCTTCAGGGAAGAGGAGGCCCAAGTGGCTTCAAGAAACCTTGAAGGAAGCAGAGTCTGTGGTCCTCTGAAGAGGGTGAAAAGGGAGAGTGTGCCACCTGAGTCATTTTATAGTTATGTAGCTAAGGCTACCAACATTGTTGACTCTGAGCCTACTAGCTATGAGGAGGCCGCCAGCTAGGAGGTATGGAGAGAGGCTATGGTGGAGGTGTATGCCTCTATCATTAAGAGCAATGTCTAGGAAGTGCTGCCTAGGCCAGAGGGCAAGTCAGTTGTGACTTCTAGGTGGCTCTACAAGATCAAGCATACTGCGGATGACAACATTGAGAAGTTCAAGGCGAGGCTTGTGGCTAGAGGGTTCTCACAGATAGAGGGAGTTGACTATGATGATACCTTCACTCCCATAGCTTGGTACACTTCTATCTGGTCCCTTATTTATATTGCTGCAGAAATGGGTTGGTAGATCCATCAGATGGATGTGAAGACTGCATTTTTGAATGAAGTTATAGAGGAGGAGGTGTATGTTGAGTAGCCACAGGGCTTTGAGGTACTTGGGCAAGAGACCCATATATGTCGGTTGAGGTGAGCACTCTATCAACTTAAGGAAGCTCCGAGAGCTTGGTATTTGAGGATTGATACTTACTTGCAGCAGATGGGTTTCACGAAGAGTGATGCAGATTCGAACCTATACTACATTGTTGTAGGGGATGATTCGCTCATTCTTGTGTTGTATGTTGATGACTTGTTCATTATTGGGGAAGCGAGACTAATTAGTGATTGCAAGGAGGATCTTGCTATGGAGTTTGAGATGTAGGACATTGGGCTGATGCATTAGTTTTTGGGGCTTCAGGTGTGGCAGGAGCAGGGGCTTATCTTTTTGGGGCAGGGGCAGTATGCTTTGGATGTGTTGAGCATATTTTACATGGTAGACTGTAGACCCATGTCTACACCTATGATCACCAACTGGAAGAAGCTTCATGCTTCAGATTCTAGTTTGGTGGATCCCACATTGTATAGGCAGTTTATTGGGTCCTTGATGTATCTAGTCAACACTAGGCCAGATATATGCTTTGCAGTGAACACACTTAATGGTAGAGCCCAGGAGGCTACACTAGGTAGCTGAAAAGCATATTCTTCGCTATGTGTAGGGGAATGTTAATTATGGTTTGGACTATAGGCCGGGAGATAGAGTGAGGTTGGCAGGTTACACAGATTCAGATTGGGCAGGGTGTGCTTTTGACAGGAAAAGCACTTCAGGATGTTGCTTGGGATTGGGTTCGGAAGTTGTGTCGTGGTTCAATCGAAAGAAAAAGTCAGTTTCTTTGAGTTCTTCTAAGGTTGAGTATATGGCTACTAGCTAGGCTAGTTGTGAGGCCATTTGGCTTCACAAGTTTTTGTATGGCATATTTGATCAAGAGTTGAGACGGACAATTATTCACTATGATAATCAGAGTTGCATTAAACTCACAGAGAATATAGTGTTTCATAACAGGTCAAAACACATTGACATCATATATCATTTCATTAGGGGCTATGTTCAAAATGGGGCAGTGAAGCTGGAGTATATATCGACACATGAGCAGGTGGCTGATGTTCTCACGAAGTCCTTGCCAAGAGGCAAGCATGTCCATTTCAGGGACAAGATGGGTGTGGTGAGAAACACTTTCATCAGTAAGAGGGAGTGTTGATTTTGAATGTACCTTGGACAAGTGGTTTCTCATGGGTTAGTCTCTACATAGAAAAAAGTGTCTAAAATAGTTATTTTCCTAAGTGTGACTTTATAAAGTGAAAGTGACTTTTTAAGTGGTAAGTCAATGTTAAATTATAAAGTGAAAAGTGACTTTAGACATAAAGTACTATGTGGGTACTTTATTTAATGGGTGAGTTAAAAAATAGAAAGTGAGAGTTAAATGCACATTTATTCTCATCCCTTGATCTAAATAAATATGAGCCATTAGATTTTAGGGTTGCCCAAAATTCATTTAGGGAAACAAAAGGGGGAAAAGAAAAGAGAGATTGCATTCATTCTTCATGAGCAGATTGGAGAAAGGAGGTTGAGAGCTAGAGAAAGTTTCTAAAGGACAAATTTGTTGCAGCCAGCTCAAAGAGTGATTTCTGGGTAAAGTTGGGCATGAAAATCAAGGCATAGAAGACAACAAAAGGTATAGTATGAACACCATTTAATGTTGTGAGTTGCACAACATTTGAGAGAAATTTTTGAGAAATATTTTTTTTTTGAAAAAATTCGTACAGTCCAGACAGCAGTACAGAAATCTGTACAGTCCATACAAAATATGTACAATATAGTCTGTACACTCTTTATCCATACAATACATATTTTTAGCTTCAAGTGGACATGGAAATTGAGGCAAAGTGGGCATGATTTTCAAGGAGTTTTGGGTTGAGGAGATAAGTTGTGTTTTTCTGTCTTGTTTTGTCTACAAATGTATTTTTCCTGAACTTGAAAGATAAATAAATTTGAAGAGCTCTCTAATAGGTTTTCCCTGGAGAAGATTTAAAGGGTTTTTCCTGTGTCTAAGTTGAGCAAAAATTTGTGAGTATTTTTATGTGTACTTCTAGTATGTTTATGTCCATATTTATTTTCAACATGTTTTGACAGTCCCATGTGTTTTAATATGAAAATTTTATTTCTATAATTCTATATGTTGAATGTATGTTTATGGGAAAGGGCATTTAACTGAATGGGAGTGATAAGGTGAAATTAAAATTGGGTTGGGATTGCAAGAAACTTTTTAGTCATCAAATTTCAACATATTCTTTGTCCTATGTTAGTGTTGAATTCATATCCCACTCTGGTTCCTACGCATTATGAAGGACATGAGCCCTATGCGTTGAGATGTGCTCTGTATCATGATAAAGCCTTCAATGTCTTATTATCATAATCAATTTAAACGCCCCTCCATACAATGCTCTCCTCTCCACAATTGATTTTTTTAAAGTTGTATACATTATACCACTCTCTATTTTTTACACATGCCCCCTCTCCCTCGAGCCTTGGCCTCTTGGCCCTCTCCCGAAAGTCATACCACTGCGCATTGGTTTGTTCCCAATCCCACCACATGTCCACCCATGTTCATACCATAGTCTTGCAAACGTTGCATACTCTAGTTCACCCTCCATACTTTGCCTTTGTTATTGACTCCAAAAGCCAACTATGACCTGCCTTCCCTAATGCAAGAAACATGTTGAGATGAGAGTTTCTATATTTAGATGAGGTTCTTTTAAGGCATTTTGCTGATAAATTCAAGGAGAAGTATCAGATAAACATACCATCTAATGTTTGAGCCAATCATAGATTGCGGGTTGCCTACAAAATTGAAAATAGAGGTTGTTGATTATTGTATTGGGATTTTTCTATTGTCATTCTGTCAGTGGTTCCCTCAGGTGTAGGCTCAGTTAGAAAGGATAGACAAGCCTTGAGAAGGATATGGTATCCTTGGAGAATTTTTATGTGAAATTCTACATGTATACCTCACGGCCATGGTGTTGAAACTATTCAATTTGCTCACTTATCCAAGTTCTAAATGAAGTTCTTTTACTACTCAATTTTCCAAGTTTCGCAGACACAAGTTCAATATGTGAATTGTTATATGGTGAATGTATAGTTTCAATGTGCTTTGTTATATTGGATGATGGATATATATAATACATGGCATTTTAAGACCACATGTGGTGAACAAGACCTCATGTTTGAGTTTTGAGAAAAAAAAAAAGGTCGTATTGTATATGGATAATATAGGTGATGATGTTTTTGAGATATAACCATTGAATTTTATTACAAATATATCAATTTTTTTGTAACCACTAAAGTTTTTAGGCCATATCATTTTTTATGATGCATTCACTAATTTCTATTGTGGAAGTGGTTCTCATTGGCAAGGAGAATTATCCTGAGTGGCCCGAGAAGATAAAACACACTCTCATTTTTAATGAGTTATCAAAAGGACTTTGTATAGAAGAAGGAGATGTTGAACTTGCAAACCCCACTTCAGATAAGGAGATGTCCATTTGGGAAAATAGGAATAGAAAGGATTATGCCTTAAATGCAACATATGTAAATGAAGAGGTGAGTCACCATATTTCACCATTTTCAAATTCTTTTGAAGCCTTACAGAAGTTGAAGGAAATCTATCACTCACGCTCTGAACTTGAAGTTGCCCAATTGATGATTAAATTGTTTAGCCTTGAATTGAACAATGATGATCCTCTTTCTTTAGCATCAAAAGTGAGATCTATTATGCATGATATCAAAACCACTAGTGTTCAACTAGACATTCCTCTCATAGATTTTGTCAAGGCACTATACCCCATTTACTCAAATTATCTTGATTCATTGCAAGCAAGTGGAAACCTCAAGGAAACTACCTTTGAATCCCTTGAGAAGAAGTTTGAATCACTCATTTGTCATGAAGGGGATAGAAGAAGAAAGACTTCTGAAGCTGCAAGGTACCTCTTTTTGTGCACAAAACTTCTCATACAATTCTCATTATGATGAAGGTTAATTTCCATCAAGTCTTTTATGGCATGCTAGATTTGGACACTTGAACTATGACAACCTTCGCTTGTTGAGGAAAAATGGTTTTGCTGGTTTGCCTACAATTACAAGGAAACTTAAGCAATGTGATGCTTGTATTCTAGGAAAGCATAACGAACAATGTTTTCATGATTCATATTCTAGGGCACATAACAAACTTGAACTAATTCATTCAGATTTATGTGGTCCAATGCTTGTTCCTTCTGCAAATGGAAATAAATATATGATGACATTTATTGATGACTACACCAAAATGTGTTGAGTTTATTTGTTGAAGAACAAATATGATTCTTTTCAAATATTCAAGAACTTTCATGCGTGGATTGAAAATGATGCACAATATCATATTGCCTCTATTCTCACTGATAATGGAAAAGAATACACTTCAAATGAATTTGAAAACTATCTTCGCCAACATGGAATGAAACATCAAACAATTGTGCCTTATAATCCCCAACAGAACGGAATAGCTGAAAGAATGAACAAGACAATCTTAAATATGGTACATTCCATGATTTTTTTTCAAGAATGTAAAATTGATGTTTTGGGCTGATGCAGTTCTATGTGTTATGTATGTAAAGAATAGATTTCCATTTAATGCTATTAGAAATAAGACTCCTTATGAAATGTGGTATGGCCACATTCCTTAGGGTAAAGCATCGCAGGGTCTTTGGTTCCACCTGTTATGCCTTGATACCAAAAGAACAAAGAAACAAACTTGGTGCAAGGAGTCGTAAGTGTATTCAAATACCTCCAAAGCATATCATCTCTATGATGAAGTTAATAAGAAGTTTGTTCTATCTAGAGATGTAATCTTTCTTGAATCTTCCAAACCTGACAATGTTGTTGAGAAACAACTTGATCATTTGGATAGATTCATACATGAAAAATCATTTCAAGAATTTGATAATTAGGTTCCACATCTTGAAGGGGGGATTCCTATATGGGATCAATCTATGGAATCTTCTTCTGAAGCACTCTCTCCCCCACATGAAGATCCAACCATGGATAATACTTTGAGTGATGTGATTAACAAATTTGGGAGACTAAATCTTGACTCGGCCCCAACTCTATCAACTGAGCAACCTGGGCCATCTTAGAAAGGTCCTCCAAAATGGCTGACAAAGATGCTTGAAAGTGTTCATCCTAATGAGGTTGGAAAGATAGGAACATGAAGTACAACAAGACAAAATGGAGGTGATGTAGATGATCTCGATTCACCTGTTGATATGGATGTTTCTTATGATTGTGAACTAAATTTGTCTATAGACTTTGAACGAACTTCCTTCAAAGAATCCACTTCTCATGATGAATGGAAAGAAGCGATGCAGAAGGAATATGTTGCATTGATAAATAATGGCACTTGGACGCTAGTTGATTCTCCATTGGGTACAAAACCAATTGGCTACAAGTGGGTGTACAAGAACAAGTATAAAGCTAATGACTCACTTGACAAGCACAAAGCTAGTCTTGTGGAAATGGTTTTTCACAAAAAGAAGGGGTCGACTATGAGGTCACTTTTGTCCCCACAACAAAATGGGTTACCATTCAGACACTCTTTGCCTTAGCAGTTTAGAATGGTTGGAAAGTCCAAAAACTATTTTCTTGAATAGAGATTTGAAAGAGAATGTTTTTATGTCCCAGCCAAAATGATTTGTTGTGAAGGGCCAAGAACAAAAAGTATGCAAGCTTGTGAAATCATTTTATGGCCTCAAGGAAGCACTGCGAGCTTGTTATGAAAAGTTAACTAAGAATCTTCTGAAACTCAACTTCAAACATTATGATCTTGATGATGCAACATTGTTTGTCAAGAAAGTTGGAAAACAATTATATATCTTGTGGTGTATGTAGACGATATTTTGATGACATGGAACAATGAGAGCTACATTGCAGGAAAGGTTTTGAAATGACTGACTCGGGCTATGTTCATTACTATCTTGGTATTGAAGTAACTCAACATCCGAATTTTATATTCCTATCTTAGAATAAATACATTGGAGATCTGTTGAACGGGTTTGACATCGCTGAGTGCAATCCTTTGACTACTCCAATGGAATAGAACTTGAAGCTAACATCCATTGAAGGAAAATAATTTGAGGATGCAGCAAAGTATAGATATCTTGTAGGAAGTCTCAACTACCTGACTACTACCAGACCAGACATTTCATTTACTGTTGGAATCCTCTCCAGGTTTATGCAAAAGCCTTGTGAGAGACAATGGTCTACTGCAAAACGAGTTCTAAAGTACTTGAAGGGAACTCAAGACTTTGGACTCCAGTATACACAGGTGGGTGACTTTAGCTTGATTGTATACTCTGATTCAAACTTCGATAGAAACAAAGAAACTGGGGTATCTACTTCAGGTTATGTTATGAGTCTTGGATCATGAGTTGTCTCCTAGAGATCACGCAAAGAATTAGTTCCAGCAGATTCCATAACAGAGGAAAAATATGTGGCAGCAGTTGAAATAATAAAGGAAATTGTGTGGCTTAGAAAAATTCTGGAAGATTTGCAAGTGAAACAAGTGCATTCAACTCCACTCATGATTGACAACACCTCTGCAATAAATTTAGCCAAGAACCCAAATTTCCATGATCAAATGGAGCACATCAATACAAAATACCATCTGATTCAACATGATGTTAAGGCCAATACAATCCATCTATGCCATTGTTACACTAATGATCAGATTTTAGACATCTTCACCAAAGCGCTTGGAAGAGAAAAGTTTGAAAGATTCAGAATGATGATTGGAATCACTAACATCCCTTCATATTAAGGGGGGGAATGTTGACACCTGATCATTGGGATTAGGTGAATATATGTAAATAGTAAATAATGGAGAATAAGAATATGAAGAGACAGTGGGAGGTGAAGCCCAAGAGTTTCTCCCTCCATGTATATATCCATGAGAAATCTTAGTGCAAAGACATAATTCGAATTGTGGAGTTACCTCCTGGCCTAACTCTTGTGAGTGTGATTCAACAAAGTATTATTTGGATTATCATGATCGATATTATGATTTGAGAGATTAAGACCCTAATTATGAGGTTAATGATTGAGATGAAAATTATTTTCTTCATAGGCGAGCTTAAGACTTTCCTCACCTTTCTACCTCAAGTGAGGCATCCTTCATGATTGAGCCAAAATTCTAGACCCATCAATACTAGTAGCCAACATCAAATCCAACAACTTATTATATTGATTTTGTTGATCCCGTCACTGAAGCAACATCAATAGCCATTAAAGTTGACCGAGAAAAGCTCAGCCTTGAGTGATAGTCCAAGTTATTATTAGGAGAGGTAGCATAAGTTTCCATTGAGAGAATCTTTACCTTTATGTTGGGACCTTTCTTGGGACCTTTTCCGTTGCTTCTATTGAGTCTGTTGATTTGGTTTCTTTATTTTACATATCATCAATTGACCCATTTCCAATCGACAAACCATAACTGGTCAAGGCCACTTATTTATCTGTTGATTCATTCATTAATACAATCCACTTATCCCAATGTTGAACTAACCCATGTCAAGGCCTATGCTTATGGACTTAATGCAATGTGATTTTGATCATCAATCCAACAATGACATGATAATTCCAATCCTGATTCATTTGATGCCATTCTCCCACTCCCACTGCATAACACCTTATAAACTGAAATACCGAACACTTCTTTGAAGAAATTACAACTAGCACATTTGGATCAAATTGATGCAATTCCAATTTCCGATCCATCCATTTTTGATCTATCCACCCACTGATGTTACACAAATTCCAAGCTCCTAAAATCTCACTTCAATACCCAAGAAACTACACGCTTTAAGGGAAAAGTAACTTTTCTCAAATGGAGGAGTGAAGGAGGATTTACTAGTAGAGTCATTGGGGAAAGTTATTTGAGAAAAAAAATATTTTTTTCCCCTTCAAATCCTTATGCCTTTGATATTTATTTGGAATATAATTCCACACATCTGCACTTGTTTGCAGGCTAATTTAGCTAGGCGAAATGTGGAGGAAGTTCATTTTGTAGAGTGCAGAGGTTTTGTGGAGCTCCACACTCCTGCACAATGAGATTCTTTGGAATTGGCTCCTGATAGAGTGGGACCTATGAATTTTTTTATATAGCTGATTATCTAATGTGTCTTCATTTGGATAGAAATTCAGCTAGTGGAACATTTACTAGTGGATCAGTTTGATTATGCTAGTGGATCAGTTTTATTGTACGATATCTCGAATGAGTCCATCGTTGAGATCAATTTCAAGGTGTCAAGAAAATATGCCCTAATGGTTTCAGCCACAAAAAACTTGTTTTCACACTCCACATATTCCCAGTCTTTGTACTACGCATAGTCCCTACCTCTGCACAAATGCATTAATACATTATGAAACATTAAACACATATTTCATTAAATTTGGAAGTAGTGAGTGGATCTAGAATTTAGAACTTTAACTAGACATAGTTTTTTCAAAATGAGGAATTAGAAAGTCACTTAGCTCACTAATTTTAATGTATATATTCGCCATTTTTTGTATAAAAATCATCATGATAAACTTTATAAACCAAATTTATATAAACTTGCAAAAGCAAATCTTTCACATCTTAATCTTGGATTCCTTACATTATCTATTTTAATATTTTTATTGTTTGTATTAAAACATAAGTTTGTTAAGGTTATTTTATGAAAATAATGATGTGTATTTTACTATTATTAAGCCATTTAATTATAATCCGATACAGTAAATATCATGTATCTGTTAAGTTACGATTATTACTAAGACAATATTCGCACAATCTAAAAGTCTATCACCTTTGCAACACTATTAACTCGGTTGAAGATTAAAAAACTCTCATAGATCATCTAGTTTATACTCATATTGGATTTAAATTTCAAAATATTTGTGACGATACCAACCTTCTTGATCTTTTAACTAAACAAAATTATGATGCTCTTGAAACACTTCTTTTAATTCTTTTTGAGCATAACAATAAAATTCGAAATAATTTTGAGTAATATCTTTTTGTCTTCTTATATACCATATTTGGTCTTAGTGGGTGATAATCATCATTACATACTATTGTAGGAAGTTTGCACCATTTTAGAGTTGAGGAGAAAATATTTTTTTAGGATCAAATTAAATGTTGAATGCGAGTAGTAGCATAATTTATTTATTATTTATTATTTGTACTTTTATGTTGAAAACTAAGTTGATTGAGGCTTACTTAATGAATAATAGATTAATATTCAATATAGATATTAAGTATAAAGTTATTTAATGACAAATGATCATAGTAATGTGTCCAATATATATCATCATAGATCCATCTTAAGTGCGGATGTAGGGATCAAATTTATTCACGTGCAAACATTTTTAGAGTGCAAATCACAATGTGTTATTTTTCATTGTTCAAACTGTATTTTTGAATGCTAGATAGAGTATATATAAGACCAAATATAAATTTTAACCATAGATATATATATGAAATTGACATTGACATAAATTAGTTAACATAGATCTTCAAATAGTTTATCTGAATCTATAGGTGAAATATTTTTGAAAAGTATAAGATTTAAACATCTAATTCACACATTTTTTTACTTCTAATTACCTTAAAACGTATTATTTTTCTATTTTTCTATTTAGAACATAATTTTTATTTTAAAGTGGCACAGATGGACAGACAAACTTACACATCACACATCCCCTTATACTGGGTTGTAGAATGAGCCTCTCGACTCAATTACTAATCGTTTTACTGATCAAAATCAATCATGACTTAGAATAGTAACAAAGTAGTATAATTTGATTATTTTCAAATACAAGAGGAAAAAGAGAAAATTGACTAAACCATCTATTACAAATGTTTAGTTTTTTTTCATGTAGTGTTTAAGGATATTATATTGAAAGGAATATATTAACATTAATCTAAAACTTAGATTCCTTACATTATTTATATTATCATTAATAGTCATATTTATATTTATGTATTAAATTTGACTCATGAATAATAGATTTTGTAAAAAAATTCTTACCTCTAAAGTTATTTAACAACATATCAATATTGTTTTTCTTACTATTATTGACCATTTTAAATTGACACTAACTACTTTTCCTACGTTGAGTACAAATTTATTATACGAGTACAATGTTGGCACCACTTCAAAATCTATAATAGGAAATATTTTATAATTTTAGTTGTGTTGTTCAATGATCAAAATAATTTTTTTATAAATTAGAGTGCAACAAAATAGAAAATTTGATTTATAACAATTATAATAAGGAATATTAAAGAAAACTCACTTCAAACATTATTACAAGTGTCTAGCATTTATTCATTAAGTGTTTAAATGGTTTATATTAAATAGAATACTAATTAGGTACTCCACTATTGTTTTAATAGACCAAGTTTAGAATATGTTTTTAAGTGCGTTAGTGAATATGATTATGCATATTTGATATGGTGACAAGTCATGTTGGTCAAATAAAGCTTTGAAAACTTAAATATTTTATGGCACTATCATGTAAATTTCATCAACACTTAATAACATTGAAATATTAAATAATAGAAAACTCCTCCAAAAATAATATGAAGAGAATATTTGATATACAACAAATATTGAAAAGTGTGTCTGAAACTATACTAATAGATCCTTAAAAAAAAAATTACATTCATGAATCATATAAACCTAATCTTAAGATATTTGCTCAAGTAGATCAAGAATGGCTTCTACACCATATTTATTTATCTTGGTCTTCTTGCACTGTTTTTTCTTTGGCATCCATGCCCACATTATGGTATTAATTGGAATAGAGCCAAGTTCTGTGTCATTAGGATTTGGTACCCAATATTGTTCTAAAAAATTTCCATTGTATTTCCTTGACATAAGTTTCCACCAGTCAACCTTTACATGAAGATTCTCACTTTCATTATCCATAAAGATATTTTAGAAGGATTTTTCCATCCAAATCATCTCTCTTTCATCTTCATTTCCTGGTCTAACTAGCAACATCTTTCCTTTCTTAACATCAATCATCAGATTGAATGTTGGCTTTGGCTTGTTGCATTTGGGTCCAACATATATTGGTTCATCTATTGCATTATCAAAATCTCCATTTGTAATAATTGATATTACTTGGAGTGCATTACGATCAACGTCAATAATGTGCCTTGTCTTGGGCCAGAAATCCTCAGAAGATGAATCACTTCCATTTATTATTCTATGATCATTATAGATTCCATCTAATGTATCAAGAACTCTTTCCCAATACACTACTTTATTTTTCCATTCCTTTGTAACAATTGGTGAATCCTCATTCCCAACAGTGTCTTTCCACATTTTTATGTATGATGTTATCCCTTCCTTTAGTTCTTTAATTTAAACAGACATCATTTTGTTTGGAAGCTAAGAAAGATGGCTTCCCTATGGGAATTATAGTTTGACCTTCATCATCTATATTCCATAACTCAACTGGTTCTGATCACTTAATATCTCTAATTGATTCTTTGTACCTTAGTACTGGAACATCATTGAGTACAAGAAATTGGAAGTATTGGACATTAAGATGTCCAACTAGTGAATTTTTTTCCCTCCTTGATGTATCCATTAAGGAAACTTTCAAAGTCATAGACCTTGTAAATAAGTTTAGGTGGAAGCACTCGATTTTCTTCAATTATGCGATATGTATCCATCATTTCAAATAAAGAATAAATATATTTACTTTTTAGGTTGGAAGACATTATTCTATAGGTTCCATCTATGTCTTCATGGGTGTGCCCCACACGCAAGTACCCAACCGAAATAGTGATGAAGACACTAAGTGTAGTTAAAAGTGATAGAAACATGAAAAGGTATTGATTCTTATTATCACTAGCTGCATTGTCCAACTGTAACAAAAATTGTGGAGGAAGAGGTTTAAAATGAAGATTTTGACTTTTTATTATCTTCCATTAGATATATAATCATCCTTGTACACTCGACATTTTGAGTAAATAGAGGTGTGAAGTAATGCATTTGTAAGTGGGTTTCTTGAACTTCCACTTTCATAAAGTAGATCACCATACATATCCATTTGTGGGTCTTCAAGGTCCCTTAAGCACTTTGCAAGGGATGTGATAGTAAATTGTGATCCCATACGTACAAATTGTAGGGAGAAATTACCAAAACCTCTTGTCTTATGCTCATGTGTAAGCATACCTGTCAATGACAAACCTAAATTTGTTCCTACAATATATTTTGATTTGACACGTAGCCTTGGGATTTAAGTCTTTGTTTTGTCCATTTTATCATGCATAATGCTCAAATGCTCCTTTGGAAACCGCTCTGACATAATTCTATGGGCATAGTAGCAATATCTTCCACACATAACAATCTTGTTATGTTTGTTCAACCTACCTCGTGCCTTGTCTTCCAACTATTTTGTAGTTTTTGACTTCATTTGTGCTTTCAAAGAAATACATTCACTGCATTTACTGAGGTTGGTGTTCTTTGAAAATGCCACATCTCAAAACTTAGTATTCCAGATCTTGCTCATTGTTGACTATGATATTGATGGGTAATTGAGCTTTTGAAGAGCCTCATTGATCTCTTTTAACAAATAATTTTGTGTATAAGTCGAAGGAAGCAACCTTAAAGGAGCAAATGTTCCATCTTCTTCAACTTGACATGTTTGGTTTGGTGAAAAATCTAAATTATCCATTACAATTTTGTGTAATATTTCTATGGCTACCATTGTGTGAGCTTGTGCTTTGCATGTGTTGGTGTTACCATGAATAGCTTTGATATGTCCATGTTGGAAATAATGTTGGTAGTTATAGAATGTGCTTTGAGGAATCTTATGTATCTTATACCATGCTTTCTTACAAATAATATTCCCATTAAATATCATGTCCTTTACATTTCTAGCAATGGGTGGTAGGCCATGGCCCTTTGACATGACTATGTTTGACATGAGTGAATTCAAGGCAAATTCCCTAATACCATTTTTGTTTATTTGTCTCATACCCCTTCTAGCACTTGCAATGGCCTTCCTATCCACATGTTGAAGACAATCTTTTCTACAACATATGTCTGCTACCAAAAGTCAAATTTCTTTCTCTTCATCTATTTTTGTTTGACATTTTGCAATTTTTTTTGTAACCATAACTCGTTTAATCCTTTTATATGACCTTGTTACATGCATATAAATTGAGTTTCTATATTTTTCATTACAAAGATACCCATCCCATTTGTTTAAGGGATTTGTGTCCTCTATAACATCCCATATCACCATTTCCTTGGGTGGCTCCTTGAACTTTTCCTTGACCCTTAATATCCCACCTTTTTTATCCACCAACTTATTTATTGGCCATATAACCAAACAATGTATATAATTATCCCCAGTTTTGCATATCTCACAATTTCCATCTGTCTCTTCCAAAAAAACACCAAATTCCATTTCACCTAGTGTTTCACCCTCAACAATGTCATCATTGCGGACATTAACTAGCATTCCTTTGGCAATGCATACGCTTGTTCCCATGCATTCATTTGTAAGAGAAACCTTTGTAAATATGAATCTAACCCTATCTTGGGGAATATATATGGCATGATCATGACAGTGAGACTCCAAATCTGATTATGGCCAAGCCTCATAAGATTCCAATGCACCCCCTAGTGTATGCTCAAATCCTATTGGATGTGGTAGAGGAGCATCATGTTTTAACACCTTCTCAATTTTAACCACTATGCATCCTTTATTTACCATATTTCCATGCACTTTATGCCCAAGCTCTGTATTGAATATGGATCCCTCGCCCACCTTCACTCCATGTTGCAGAAGATCTACCTTGTCTCCAATAGAAAATGTAGAAGAAACATTTGCACCTATAAACGAATGTAAATAAGGTTAGTATTTACTCAAGAAAACACTTATTATACTATCAATAATATTTAACACATGCTTCAATATTTTGATTTACCTCTGTTGCGTCTCAAATCTATGATCTTCCATGAATATATGTCCCCTTCATTAGCATCCTCATTAATCAAATGTGGTTGAGTGACATCAATTATCAAAATTGTAACATAACCTGCATTAACCCTTTCTCTGACATAATAAGTTCCAAACTCTATAGATTTGACCCTTCCTAGCCCAATGACTTGATCATTAATAAGGAGATCAACATAGTCCCCTTTTGCCAAAATTATATTTTCCATTGTAGCTTGTATAAATTTTGTAACAAAAACTAAATTGTAACTTGTAATTAAAAGGTTGAACCATGTAAAGTGTGACTTTATATTTTCGCAAAAACACACAACTTACAAAAAAGTAATATAGATGCAATAATTTAAATAATATGGTAGTCATATTGTATGTAATGAAACATTGTTTCCCACCATTTAGTGCCTACTACTAAAAATTACTTTACATACAAATTACACAAAAATATGTATGAAGACCAGGAAATTAGAGATGTAGATAGTATCATAGAATGACAAATATAAACTCATATCAAACCACCAAATTTCTATTTAACTTTAGAAATGACACTTGTAGTTTTGATGCATGTGTATGAATAATGATCAGAAGAAGTTTGTAGAAGTTGAAGAACCAAAACATGGTCCTTTGGAAAATATAAGAAATTCCAAGATCGGTGCTACATAATGTCTAAAATCCCCATGAGAAGGAGAAATTATATTTATATTTCACTTAGTGAGGATGTTTGATGTTTGATGTTTGAACTTGATAATCGAAAGCCAAACTAGGGGTTTCCTTCCAAATAAAAGTTTTGGCACTGTAAATACTAGATAATTCTCATTTTTATTCTAAAAGCAAAGAAATTGCATTGGAAGAAAAATATAGTATACCTCAATAATACATTTATTCATAAACTTAAAAATTATACAAAGATCACATTATTCTCCTTGGATCAAATAATTATGATTTGATTATTATGTTTGTGCCAAAAGGAAAGCTATACAATTATCTTTCCTTCCAACACAAGCACAAATGTATTTCCAACAACATATATTTATATACACTTCTTTTGCACTATCATTGATCTTCACAAATTGTTCTAAATTCAATAAAAGGGAACATCAAAAGCTATAACTCTAACCATTGTGATTATTGAGACAATGTCACTCCTAGAGCATTGGTTGCATAAGTGTAATGATGTCTAGAATAAAGTTAGTAATTACTAGGTATCCTTCTTGCATAATCAAAAATGCACTGCCAAGAACAATATCAGAGCACTAACCTTGGTGAGGGTGAAATATTGATAGTTTTCCTTTTGGCACAAGAACAAACAAATCTAGTGCATTCTATAATTCCTTCTAACACAAAAAACAAAAAACAAAAAACAAATATATATATATATATATATATATATATATATATATATATATATATATATATATATATATATATATATATATATATATATAAAGTTAAATGAAAGTGTCATGTAATTTGCATAAAGTATGGTCACATGATTACATTGAAGTTGAACCAAAATGTGCATGTGTACTAAATAATATAAAAACTCTCAAAAAATAATAAGAATGGAATATTTGATATACAACAAACATTGAAAATAATTTCTTAAATATATTAATAGACCATTCAAAAGACAAAATTACATTCATGAACCATCTCCACCTAGTCTCAAGATATTCTCTCAAGTAGATCAAGAATTTTATACATATTTGGAATTTTAGTGTTTTGGAAGAGATTTTCTAGAAATTTACCAAAAATCTAATCAATAAATATTTATACATATCCCCAATCCTACATATTTGGAAATTTCTATCTCTTCCACAAAAACACCAAATTCCATTTCACATGGTCTTTCACCCTCAACCATGTCATCCTCAGAGACATTAACTATTATTCCTTTGGCAATGCACATGCTCATTTCTTTGAAATCATGTGTAAGATAAACCGTTGTGCATATCAAGTTAACCCTATCTTGGGGAATATTTATGGCATGATCATGATAGTAAGGTTCCCAATCTGATTCTAGATAAATCAGATAAGATTCCAATAAACCCCTAGTGCATGCTCAAATCCTGTTGGATGTGGTATAAAAGCATCATGTTTTAATGCCTTCTCAATTCTAACCATTATGCATCATTTATTTACCATCTTTCCATGCACCTTCTACCCCAGCTCTGTATTGAATATGGAGCCCTCACCCACTTTCACTCCATCTTGCTAATGATCTACCTTGCCTCCTGTAAAACAAAATAAATAAGCTTAGTATTTTCTCAAACAAAACATTTAGTATATTCAAGATTTTGATTTACCTATGTTGGGTCCCAAACCCATGATCTCCCATTGATGAATGTCCCCTTCGTCAACATCCTCCACAATCAAATGTGGTTGAGTGACATCAATTATCAACATTGTATCATAATCTACATTAACCCTTTCTCACGAATAAAAGGTTCCAAATTATGTAGATTCAACCCTTCCGAGTCCAATAACTTTACCACTAATTAAGAGGTCAACGCATTCTCCTTTTGTCAAATTTATTTTTTCCATTGTAATTCTTACTAATTATGTAAAAAATCAATTGTAGTTTGTAATTAAGGTTAAACCATGTAAAGTGTGATTTTATATTTTTAGTCAAAACACAACTTTCAAAAAAATAATATGGATGAAATAATTTAAGATATTATGGTAGCTATTTTGTATTTACTGAAACATTGTCCCTATCATTTAGTGCTTGGTACAAAAATGTACTTTACATATGTGTGTTGCATGTGTGAAGTCCTAACAATTAGATATCTATGTCGCATTATAGAATGATAGATATTAACTCATATCAAACCACCAAGTTCCTATTTAACTTTGGAAATGGCACTTGTATTATTGATGTATGTGTACAAATAATGCTCCTAAGAAAATTGTAGAACTTGTTGAAGAACTACAACATGGTCCTTCAGAACATCAAAGAATGTCCAAAATTGATGTTACTTAAGATTTTAAAAAGTCCTAAGTGAAACAAAAATTGTATTTATATCTCACTTAGTGAGGATATTTGATGTATAAACTTGATATTTGGAAGTCATTCTAGAAGTTTTCTTCCAATAAAAGTTCTTACATTTCAAAACATTAGTTCCAATGTTAGGACTTCCTACCATTACATATTTGAGGACGTACTATTTAGGATGAATACATAGGGATGTTAAACACCTCTAGGTCCCAAAAAAGTGTAAATTTGAGTTTTGTCAGATGCGTGTGTTGATGAAGAAAAAGTGACCTTATGCATCTAGAAATTAGTGAAATTGATTTTGGAAGTTCATAGCTATATATTAGAGAGGAAAGAAAAACAATACATGTTGCTAAAAAAATTGTGCTTGTCATTTTATAGTTTCATATTTGTGCATTGAAAGCAAAAACACAACATACTTCAATAATATATTTATTCATAAACTCCAACATTGGACAAAGATTGTATTTTCTACATGGCATAGTCCCTATAATATGTGTGTTAAATTTAATTCTATCACAAACATATTGATAGCAACAACATTATAGAGCAAAAGAAGTCCAACACATTGTAGATTTCCTTAGAGCAAAAGAAATCCAAAACATTGTAGATTTCCTTCTACATCAAACGCAAGCACATTGCCAATAACAACACTACAAGATGAAATAAATCTAACACGTGTAAGCTTTCGTTATAGCGTAAAAAGAAGTGAATAACAATATTGTAGGGTTAAGCAAATCTAGTGAATGCCATATTAACCTCTAGCATAGACACAAGCATGTTGTCAATAGCAACATTGCAATGTAAAATTAATCCAGTGCATGCTAGATTTCCTTCTAGTAGAAAAAAAATCAAAATCCAAGGTGAAACAAATCTAACGCATGCATTGTTCTTGTGTTTGTGCGAAAAGAAAATCTAGTGGCATGCTCGATTTTTTTTACTTTGCAATACATGTGTTTATGCTAAAAGGAAATTTAGTGTCTGTTGGATTTGTTTTGCTTTGCAATGTTGGTGTTTGTGCTAGAAACAAATCTAGCACACACTATATTTGTTTTACCCTTCAATGCTTGTGTTTGTGCTTTTGCTTTACCCTGTAATTCTTTTGCTTTTTCCTTACACTATATTCATTTTACCTTACAATCCTTGTGTTTGTGATAGAAGCAAATATAGTGTGCGCTAGATTTGTTTTACCCTACAATGCTTTTGTTTGTGCTAGAAACAAATCTAATCTGTGTTGGATTTGTTTTACCATGCAATGTTTTGTTTGTGCTTTTGTTTTACCTAACAATGCTTTTGTTTCTATTTTTCCCTACACTAGAGTTGTTTAACCTTACAATGACCACGTCTATGTTAGAAACAAATCTAGCGCAAGCTAGATTTGTTTTACCTTGCAATATATATGTATATGCTAGAAGGAAATTTAGTGTGTGTTAGATTTGTTTGACTTTGCAATGTTGATGTTTGTGCTAGAAACAAATCTAACTCGTGCTGAATTTGTTTTGCCTTACAATGTATGTGTTTATGCTAGAGGGAAATCTAGCATGAGTTAGATTATTTACTTTGCAATGTTGGTGTTTGTGCTAGAAACAAATTTAGCACACGCTAGATTTGTGTGTTAGATTTATGTCACCTTGCAGTGTTCTTGTTTGTGCTAGAATCAAATATAGCATGTGCTAGATTTGTTTTATCCTACAAAGCTTTGTGTTTAAGTTTTTGTTTTACCCTACAATTCTTTTGTGTTTTTCCTTACACCAGATTTATTTTACCTTGCAATGTTTTTATTTGTGCTAGCAACAAATCTAGTGTGCACTAGATTTGTTTTACCCTAAAATGTTTGTTTTTGTGCTAAAAATAAATCTAGTGCATGCTAGATTTTTTACAATGTTTTTGTTTGTGCGTTTGTTTTACCCTGCAATGCTCTTGTGTTTTGAATTACACTATATTTATTTTACCTTACAATGCATGTGTTTGTGTTAGAAACAAATCTAACGTGCCTAAATTTATTTTACCTTATAATGCTTTTGTTTATGCTAAAAGGAAATCTAACGCATGTTATATTTTTTTTACTTTGCAATGATTATGATTATGTTAGAAACAAATCTAGCGCACGCAAGGTTTGCTTTACCTCGTAGTGCTTGTTTTTGTGCTAGAAACAAATCTAACATGCGCTAGTTTTGTTTTGCCTTGTAATGCTTGTTTTTGTGCTAGAAGGAAATCTAGCACACACTAGATATGTTTTACCTTGCAATGCTTGTGTTTGTGCTACAAGGAAATCTAACATGCGCTAGATGAGTTTTGTCTTACAATGCTTGCATTTGTGATAGAAACAAATCTAATGAACACTAGATTTGTTTTACCCTGCAATGTTTTTGTTTGTGCTAGAAACAAATCTAGCGGATGCTAGATTTATTTTACCCTACAATGTTTTTGTTTGTTCAATAAACAAATATAACCCACATTAGATTTTTTTTACCCTGTAATGCTTGTGATTATTCTAAAAAAAAATCTAGCATATGCTAGATTTGTTTTACCTTACAATGCTTGTATTTATGCTAGAAACAAATCTAGTGTGCGTTAGATTTCTTTTATCCTGCAATGTTTTTGTTTGTGCTAGAAACAAATCTAGCATGCATTAGATTTGTTTTACCCTTTAATTCTTTTGTTTGTGCTAAAAACAAATCTATCATGCACTAGATTTGTTTTACCCTGCAATGTTTTAGTTGCAAAAATAGAATTTTGAATTAGGCATTGGTGCAACAAGTAACTCTCCAGAGTAGGTCAGTTGATACTCTGCAAAGCGGTAATAGAAGTAATTCTTGTTTATTGGTCACTGCTTGCTTGTGTTCCTCTAGAAATAATACACAAAATTAAACAAATCTATCTAAGATACTTGTGGGCAGGGGAACAAGATCGTCACCCATTTTCACTTACAACATGATCTTCCATAGCAATTCCCAAGCAAATGGGACGATGGGTCTTAAAAAATCTCATTTGGTTCTCTAAGGCTCTTGATAAAAAAGGTGTCTGGAAATTGATTCAAGGCCGCAAGTCATAGCAAACAAATATATTTGACCCTGTTCAAAAATGGATTGGATTCATACTTCCAGGTGATTTCCACCCTCTGGATCGTTGGTTTGGAAAGCTCTTAAAAATTATGCTTCAGTCATACTACAAGGTCTCAGATGGCAAATTGGAGATGGTACAAAACTTCTTGTAGGGAAAGATCCCTGAATAGGTTGTGGGGATTCTCATATACTCTCTAATCAACTCATCCAAGCTCCTTCACACTCAAAGAATCTTCTTCTTAAATCAGGCCTCTGATCATATGGGTCTGATGGGTTGCCTAGCTTGGAGGCAATTTGTTGACCTACTATTGGAAGGGGCTCTAACTGAAGAATGGAACAAATATATTGAAACTCTTATCTCTCTCGAATTCTAAAGACACTCTAGTATGGTCAAACACCCCCTTGAGTAGCTGCATTCCTAAGTTTGGTTATTTGTCTTTAGCCCATCAACCTCAGGCTTACCCTCCTCCCTAGTGGGTTAAAAAGATCTAGAATCAAAACTATCCGCCTAAAACTAAATTATTCATGTGGTTGCTCCTTAAAAACGAAGTTCCAACATGGGATATCTTACAAAAAATGTTTTTCTTTGTGCCCAGTAGGTTTTGCTTGAGGACATCCCACATCTCTTCATAAATTTCCCCTTCACTATCAGAGTATGGCTTGAAATTCAGAAATATATTGGTAACAACATCAATGGCATGGGGACTCTATGGATATGTGTAAAAAAATGGCTATAAAGAAAACATCCAAAAAACATATGAGCCCTCCCTTTGATTGTCACTTGGGGAATATGGCTGGAAAGGCACAGCTCCATTTTCGAAAATCAAGGACAATCCTTTCTCATAGTCCTTCCTAATGTTTCCTCCAAATGTCTTAAAATGCAAAAAAAAATTCAAATATCATCCTTAAACATCTCCCTTAAATATAACGTTGGAGCATAAATTCTTCACTTTTATTGTTATCGACTCTTAAATGATTTTTCTATTTGCAATTATATAATGAAATATGTATGCACTAATGAAAAAGCATTGAGTTTCATTTTTCATAATCACAAACAATGAAAAAAGAATCACACATAACTAGCATCATTTTGGAAATTTTATATTTATTAAAAATCTTTAACATGTTTTCCTCCTGTATCTCATAAAAAGGTGTGAAAATTTTGATATACCATCCAATAAGCCCAAGGATCGCATACCTTTTAAAACTTTGCATTACCATTATATGTTTCTCCTTGAAGATATATAATATGTTTCTTCTTTAACATATATATTATGTTTCGTATTTCTTAATATTTGACAAAAAACTAAAGTTGAAAAGAATATAAAATCTCACTTTTTAGAATATTTTATGATATAGGAGATTGATTTAAGAGATGTTTTGGGTTAGGAGATGTTAGCTTTATATAATAAAAAAATCTTAACAATTTTAAAGTCTAAATTTTGACAATTCGACATAATTTGGCTTTACATAATAATAAAAAAGAAATTAAGAAATTTTATTTCATATATCTTATTCATAACATTTGAATGGTTTATTCATATAGTAATAAAAAAATTCATATTTATAGGCAATTTGAAAATGATAATTTTAAGAGTGTTTACATCTAAAAAGTGAGGGAATAGTTTGAGATATGGTAGCACACACTATCCCATCATTGTGAGATTTTAATACTATGAAAATGATAATTTTAAGAGTGTTTACAGCGAGGGAATAGTTTGAGATATGATAGAACACATTACCCCATCATTATGAGTTTTTAATACCATGTTTGTTAACTAGTGAGGAAAAATCACATGGAGAGAACATAGAAAAATAGTCAAATGTAGAGAATAAAAACAAAAACAAAAACAAAAAAACAAAATTTGTAGGAAAAATTCATAAAACAAATGCTATATACTTTTAAATTTTGTATCTGTAATCTAACTTAAAAAATAAACATACTCGTAGAGGAG
This sequence comes from Pinus tabuliformis, assembly GCA_031772625.1. Lineage (NCBI taxonomy): Eukaryota > Viridiplantae > Streptophyta > Pinopsida > Pinales > Pinaceae > Pinus > Pinus tabuliformis. Next base: position 599,057,471 of record CM062815.1, on the reverse strand, counting down.
CTAATTTATTAGGAGATATTTCCTGGTACCTAAAGCCATCACCTATATTTTATTAATTTATAAATAGATAAACAATTAATACTATAAATTGTTACACAATTAATGCTATGTAAAAAAGGTTAAAATTTTATCTATGATTTAGTATTAATGTTTTAACATGGTCTATGATGAGCCATTATCACCTAAATCAATTTAAACTATTTATGATTTAATATTCAATAATCCAACAAAACGACAATGAACATCTTCCACGAGCTTATCATCTTTATAACATATACTGCTTCAATTGAGATTCAAGTTTTTCGATTTTGTTTCATAACTACAGGTTATCACTCTGTATAATTTTATTGGTATTAATGTGAACTCGGAGAATTTTTCTGATGAGATAAGAAAACCGCTCTGATAGAAGGATGGTAACATATTCATAGAAATCATTGGAAAAAATCATTTGGGTATGAGGATTTTCAAGATTTCAATGGAAATCTGGTTGTGGGATGCGATGTCACGATGTGGGTCGAAGAGGTTGAGCTCTTTCTTTTGTTGGATTATAGGATTTGAATGCAGAAGTTGTTGCTGTGGATAATAAAATTATGAGATTGCGGATTGTGGCCTTTGAATGCAGAAATTGCTTCTTTGGATGATAAACTTGTGCTTTTTTATAAACAGTTGTGGGGATTCTCCTAAGTTTTTATTGATTGCTCTTTTGCGTATCATTCTTGTCATTGTCAACCCCATTATCATATCAATGTCTGGGATGGATGAGCAAGACAGGGATGGGATCAGTTAGGGCTCAATGTGTTTGTTGTCATCAGAGTCCAGGTGGGTTGATGGTAGTGAAATGGAAGGGGAATCCCCAAGGTGGTTTGTTGACGATGATCAGAATGGACACAAAATGAGGCACAGGCTCATTCCGAAGACCAAGAGAGTGGATTCCTTTGATGTGGAGGCCATGTAGGTGCCTAATGTTCACAAGGGCCATGATAAGGACCTTTCAATAGGATGGACGCTCGGCTTGGAATTCCAAACACTTGGAGCGGTCTATGGTGATATGGGTACCAACCCCTTGTATGTTTTCACCAGTGTATTCATCCAAGGTCGTACCAAAGGAGAGGAAGATGTTTTGGGTGCATTAGCTTTAGTGATGTACACAATAGCCCTGATAACTTTGGCTAAATATGTGTTAATTATGCTCAAACCCAATGACAATGGTGAAGGGGGGACATTTTCCTTGTACTCTTTGATTTGCATATATGCAAAGGTCAATTTGCTCCCCAACCAACAACCATCGGATGAAATTTTTCCAGTTTCAAGCTCAAGTTGCCCACCCCAGAACTGGAAATATCATTAAGAATCAAAGAAAGCCTTCAGAGAAGTACAAAATTGAAGACCCTACTGCTACTCTTGGTTCTCATGGGTACTTCCATGGTAATTAGGGATGGCATACTTACACCTGCAATATCAGTCATGTCTGCTGTGAGTGGCCTGCAAGATGAAATATCTAGCTTTACGGAAGACACAATGGTCATTGTCTCAATCATATTCCTAGTGATCTTGTTCAGCATAAAATAGTTTGGTACAAGCAAAGTAGGCAGGACATTTGCTCCGGCACTCATGATATGGTTTTTCTCTCTTGGTTCTATTGGACTTTACAATATTATTTCACATGACATGACAGTTTTAAGGGCATTCAATCCGATTTATATCTATTACTTGTTCAAGAGGAACACTATCAAAGCACGGATGTCCCTAGGAGGTTGCGTGTTGTGCATAACAGGAGCTTAAGATATGTTTGCTGATTTGGGTCACTTCTAAGTAAGATCCATCCAGATAGCCTTCACATGTGTAGTATTCCCATGCCTACTATTGGCTTACATGGATCAAGTTGTATATCTTATGAAGCATCCCTCTGTGGTGGAGAAGGTATTCTATGCTTCAATTCCAGATGGTTTTATCTAGCCTGTCTTCATGATAGCTACTGTTGTTGCCATGATTGCAAGCCAAGCAATGATCTCGGAAACAATTTCATCTATTAAAATGTCCATGGCCCTAGGATGCTTTCCCAGATTGAAAATAATTCACACATCCCAACGGTTCATGGGTCAAATCTACATTCCTGTCATCAACTGCTTCCTAATGATAATGTGTGTTGGTATGTTCCTGTTTTAGGAGCACGACCGAGATATCAAATGCATATGGCATTGTAAAGGTAGGGATGATGATGGTGCCTACAAGCCTAGTGACTCTTGTCATGCTTCTTATATGGGCAAAAAATATATTCCTTGTGATTGGCTTTCCTGTTCTATTTGGATCAATTGAACTGACTTATTTTTCTGCAGTTTTGATGAAAGTGGGGGAAAATGGTTGGATAAATGGTTTTTGCCACATGCTTCCTTCTTGTGATGTACATTTGGAATTATGGAAGTGTTTTGAAGTATCAAAGGGAAGTGAGAAAAAAGGTTTCAATGGATTTGATGTTAGAATTAGGATCCAAACTTGGGACAATCCGAGTCCCAAGAATTGGGTTAGTTTATAGTGAACTTGTTCATGGAGTACCTGTAGTTTTTAGGCAGTTTTTAACAAGCCTTCTAGCAATACATTCGATCATCGTATTTGTTTGTATAAAGTATGTACCAGTTCCTATTGTGCCACAAGATGATATTTTTCTCTTTAGGAGAATTTGTCCAAGGGACTATAACATGTTTCGATGTGTGGCTAGATATGGGTACAAGGACATTCGCAAGGAACAGTATGAGGCCTTTGAATAATTACTTATTGAAAGCCTTGATAAGTTTCTTCGAAAGGAGGCTTTAGAACTTGCCCTTGAGAATGAGAGTATCAACGTAGACTCGGATGATGAATCAGTCGATTCTGAAGGAGCAGGACCTTCAAATGGTTTCGCTGACTCCCTTAGAACACCTTGATGGCATACCAGAGACACACACAATATGGTGCCCCATCAAGGCCTCTATCTATTGCTAGCACATCATTAGGACTACCCACAAGTGTTATGTATGCAGATGAAGATACAAGTCTTGAGTATGATCTTTCATCTCTGCGTGAAGCTAAAGAATCAGGAGTTGTATATCTTGTTGGTTATGGAGATGTCAAGGCTAGCAAGGATTCATGGTTCCTTAAGAAACTAGTTATAATCTACTTCTATGCTTTCATGAGGGAAAACTACAGGGCAGGCCCTGCAAACCTTAGTGTTCCTCACACCAATCTCTTGCAAATTAGCAAGACATATACTGTCTAACTTGAAGGTTTCCATGAATCAGACATGCTGAATGTTTTTCAAGGACCAAGTCACAACATCAATATGGTGATTGATAACAAAGATTTCCTTGAAGGTGGCAGAGATGAAGTGAATTTTAATGTGAAGTTAATAATCATAAGTTTTGTTGTCGACCAAGATCTTCATTCCTTAGTCCTTTATTTTGTTTGATAGAGAATAATAGCCATTCGTACGATTAATCACTGATATTTATGAATAGAGACACCAGTTTTCCTTCAATGAAGGTGATAGGTGGTATTTTATATCCCTGGTTAAGCCTAAGATAAGCCATGTTTTCTACATAGGAAATTTATATTACGTTATATCCATGAAAATTAGAGGAAGATGACATTGCATGTTTACTCGTATAGCTAACATATATTACTTCATCTACCCCATTCGTTACACCATCGCTCAATAACTTTGGATGCTTCTCGAGCTCATTCATTACATCATTGCTTAAGAACCTTGGATGCTTCTCCATTTTTTTTACATCATGTATTGATTATGTCGTTGATGGTGGTTTTACACTAGGTTTTTCAACATTGAGCTTACTAGTACGAATCTTACTAGGGCTTGCACCACCGTGGTTATTAGTAAGAATCTCATGAGGTTTGCACAGCCATGATTATTAGAATCAAAATAGTAGGATTTTCACTAAAAGACAATTCATAGAGCTTTCCTGCTGGGAAGAAAATCACAAGTTCAACTTCTACAGTGCAGAGCACCGAGAGATCGTAAACTTTCTTCAATCCACCTACGTTTGGAAAATGTAGCCTGCTTGCTGGCGGTTTCTCGATCCTCTTCCTCTGCATCTTTCCCCTCACTATTCTTGTATGTCCTCTTTCATTTTTCCCTCCAAACAAACCCTCTCAAATCGAGAAACTAGAACAACTCACTCGATGAGAATCCAATTATCGCTTCTAACGATAACCCAATACGATACCAGAAGTGATCACACAAAACCTCATTGACTCTTCATTTGTTTGGAAAAGAGCCAAGCATATACTTCTGACGAGGGTTTCCATCTCAAGTATGGCTCGCAGGAAGTCGCTTAGTCAATTCCGAGAAAAGTTTTCCACCTGCCTATCACATATGCGCTATCACACGGTATATTAAAATCAGGGACAATCCTTTCTCGGAGTGGACAATCCATTTGAATGCATTGATCAATGCTTTGTGTAACGCTAGTAGAATGGTCCATGCAAGGAAGTATCTAATGGAAATGAAAAATTAAAAATCCTGATATAGTTTTCTATATGACATTCATTGGAGGCCTATGCAAGTTGGGTATGGTGGACGACGCAGTGAATCAACTGGAGATAATGATTAGAAAGGGTCTCTCACCCACATATGCTCTGTACTCTTCACTCGTCAAAACTTGCTGCAAATCAAAGAAAGTTGCAGCTGCTGCCCAGATACAGAACCAAATGCTTAGGGAACGTGTTGTTCCAAGTTATGCAAGTTTTATCTATGGCATGCATCATCTTGGGAAGGTAGGAAAAAAATTGAGGCATCAAAAGTTCTTGAGGAAGTGATAGATTGTAAATTCTCTCTACATGTTAAAGTATACACAGAAGTAATGTCTGCTCTATTTCAGGCCAGTGAAGTGGAAAAAGCATTACAATTAGAAGACAAAATAATTAGGAGAGGTTGTGAAACTGACTTTTTGACATATGTCCTTTCTGTAAATCAATGTTTCTCTAAGGGAAAATTTGATGAGGTATCCAAGCTTTTAGAAGGCATAAACCAAATATATCTGGTACCAGGTATTACATTATGAACAAATTGAAATGGTCAGATTTATTGTTTTTCCAAGGAGACCATTCTTGCTTGAAGGAATGGAGAGGGCTCTACTAGTAAGAAAGTACTGAACCACATTACTAGTAAGAAAGTACTGAACCACATTATGAAAAAATTGAAATGGTCAATTTTATTGTTTTTCCAAGGAGACCACTCTTTCTTGAAGGAATGGAGAGGGCTCTACTCGTAAGAAAGTACTGAACCAAGACCATTGTCAAAAAATGTTGAACCAAGACTATTGTTAAAATGCAATGTTGCTTGGTTGCATGAAAATTTAATTGTCCAAAATTTAATTTTGGACTCTTTGCTGGCAAAATTTCATATAAAGATATGCCCTTTTGCCTTATAACATGATGATTTTAATGAAAATGGAGGAAGGGAATCAATTTCAGAGAATCAACTAAAGTTAAAAAATATTAGATATCAATTATAATCCATAATCCTTTGGCTAAATATGTGTTCATTGTGCTCAAAACCAATGACAATGGTGAAGGGGGGACATTTTCCTTGTACTCTTTGATTTTCATATATGCAAAGGTCAATCTGCTCCCCAACCAGCAACCATCAGATGAAAATTTTTCCAGTTTCAAGCTCAAGTTGCCCACCCCGTAACTGGAAATATCATTAAGAATCAAAGAAAGCCTTCAGAGAAGTACAAAATTGAAGATCCTACTGCTATTCTTGGTTCTTTGGTTCTCATGGGTACTTCCATGGTAATTGGGGATGGGATACTTACACTTGCAATATCAATCATGTCTGTTGTGAGTGGCCTGCAAGATGAAATATCTAGCTTTACGGAAGACACAATGGTCATTGTCTCAATCAGATTCCTGGTGATCTTGTTCAACATAAAATAGTTTGGTACAAGAAAAGTAGGCATGACATTTTCTCCGGCACTCATGATATGGTTTTTCTCTCTTGGTTCTATTGGACTTTATAATATTATTTCACATGACGTGACAGTTTTAAGGGCATTCAATCTAGTTTATATCTATTACTTGTTCAAGAGGAACACTATCAAAGCATGGATGTCCCTAGGAGGTTGCGTGTTGTGCATAACAGGAGCTGAGGCTATGTTTGCTGATTTGGGTCACTTCTCAATAAGATCCATCCAGATAGCCTTCACATGTGTAGTATTCCCATGCCTACTATTGGCTTACATGGATCAAGCTGCATATCTTATGAAGCATCCCTCTGTGGTGGAGAAGGTATTCTATGCTTCAATTCCAGATGGTTTTATCTGCCCTGTCTTCGTGATAGCTACTGTTGTTGCCATGATTGCAAGCCAAGCAATGATCTCGGAAACAATTTCATCTATTAAAATGTCCATGGCCCTAGGATGCTTTCCCAGATTGAAAATAATTCATACATCCCGACGATTCATGGGTCAGATCAACATTCCTATCATCAACTGGTTCCTAATGATAATGTGTGTCTTGGTATGTGCCTGTTTTAGGAGCACGACCGAGATATCAAATGCATATGGCATTGCAGAGGTAGGGATGATGATGGTGACTACAAGCCTAGTGACTCTTGTCATGCTTCTTATATGGGCAAAAAATACATTCCTTGTGATTGGCTTTCCTGTTCTATTTAGATCAATTGAACTGACTTGTTTTTCTACAGTTTTGATGAAAGTGGGGGAAAATGGTTTTTTCCACCTGTTTCCTTCTTGTGATGTACATTTGGAACTATGGAAATGTTCTGAAGTATCAAAGGGAAGTGAGGAAAAAGGTGTCAATGGATTTGATGTTAGAATTAGGATCCAAACTTGGGACAATCCGAGTCCCAGGAATTGGGTTAGTTTATAGTGAACTTGTTCGTGGAGTACCTGCAGTTTTTAGGCAGTTTTTAACAAGCCTTCCAGCAATACATTCGATCATCGTATTTGTTTGTATATAGTATGTACCAGTTCCTATTGTGCCACAAGATGAACTTTTTCTCTTTAGGAGAATTTGTCCAAGGGACTATAACATGTTTCGATGTGTGGCTAAATATGGGTACAAAGACATTCGCAAGGAACATTATGAGGCCTTTGAACAATTAATTATTGAAAGCCTTGATAATTTTCTTCGAAAGGAGGCTTTAGAACTTGCCCTTGAGAATGAGAGTATCAATGTAGACTTGGACGATGAATCAGTCGATTCTAAAGGAGCAGGATCTTCAAATGGTTTCACTGACTCCCTTAGGACACCCCTGATGGCAGACCAGAGACACACACAATATGGTGCCCCATAAAGGCATCTATCTGGAGCTAGCACATCATTAGGACTACCCACAAGTGTTATGTCTGCAGATGAAGATAAAAGTCTTGAGTATGATCTTTCATCTCTGCGTGAAGCTAAAGAATCAGGAGTTGTATATCTGGTTGGTCACGAAGATGTCAAGGCTAGAAAGGATTCATGGTTTCTTAACAAACTGGTTATAATCTACTTCTATGCTTTCATGAGGGCAAATTGCAGGACAGGCCCTGCAAACCTCAGTGTACCTCACACCAATCTCTTGCAAGTTAGCATGACATATACTGTCTAAGTTGAAAGTTTCCATAAATCAGACATGCTGAATGTTTTTCAAGGACCGAGTCACAACATCAATATGGTGATGGATAACAATGATTTCCTTGAAGGTGGTGGAGATGAAGTGAATTTTAATGTGAAGTTAATAATCATAAGTTCTGTTGTTGACCAAGATCTTCATTACTTAGTCTTTTATTTTGTTTGATAGAGAATAATATCCATTCTTACGATTAATCACTGATATTTATGAACAGAGACACCATTGTTTTTCAATGAAGGTGATAGTTGGTATTTTATATGCCTGGTTAAGCCTAAGATAAGCCATGTTTTCTACATAGGAAAGTTATATTACGTTATATCCATGAAAATTAGAGGAAGATGACACTGCATGTTTCCTCGTATAGCTAACATATATTACTTCAGCTACCTCATTCATTACACCATAGCTCAATAACTTTGGATGCTTCTCCACATCATTCATTACATCATTGCTCAAGAACCTTGGATGATTCTCCATTTTTTTTGACATCATGTATTGATTATGTTGTTGATGGAGGTTTTACACTAGGTTTTTCAACATTGAGCTTACTAGTACGAATCTTACTAGGGCTTGCACCACCGAGGTTATTAGTAAGAATCTCATGAGGTTTGCACAACCATGATTATTAGAATCAAAATAGTAGGATTTGCACTAAAAGACAATTCGTAGAGCTTTCCTGCTGAGGAGAAAATCACAAGTTCAACTTCTGCAGTGCAGAGCACCGAGAGCTTACGATCACAAGTTCAACTTCTGCAGTGCAGAGCACCGAGAGCTCGTAAGCTTTCTTCAGTGATCCACCTACGTTTGGAAAATGTAGCCTGCCTGCTGACGGTGTTCTCGATCCTCTTCCTCTGCATCTTTCCCCTCTCTATTCTTGTATGTCCTCTTTCACTTTTCCCTCCAAACAAACCCTCTCAAATAGAGAAAGCAGAACAACTCACTCCATGAGAATCCAATTATCACTTCTAACGATAACCCAATACGATACCAAAAGTGCACACAAAACCTCATTGACGCTTCATTTGTTTGGAAAAGAGCCTAGCATATACTTCTGACGAGGGTTTCCATCTCAAGTATGGCTCACAAGACATTGCTTAGTCAATTGCGAGAAAAGTTTTCCACCTGCCTGTCACATACGGTCTGTCACACAATATATTAAAATCAGGGACAATCCTTTCTCAGAGTGGAAAATCCATTTGAATGCATTGATCAATGCTTTGTGCAATGCTGGTAGAATGGTCCATGCAAGGAAGTATCTAATGGAGATGAAAAATTTTAAATCCTGATATAGTTTTCTATATGACATTCATTGGAGGCCTATGCAAGTTGGGTATGGTGGACGAGGCAGTGAATCAACTGGAGATAATGATTAGAAAGGGTCTCTCATCCACATATGATCTGTACTCTTCACTCATCAAAGATTGCTGCAAATCAAAGAAAGTTGAAGCTGCTACCCAGATACTGAACCAAATGCTTAGGGAACGTGTTGTTCCAAGTTATGCAAGTTTTATCTATGGCATGCATCATCTTGGGAAGGCAGGAAAAAAAATTGAGGCATCAAAAGTTCTTGAGGAAGTGATAGATTGCAAATTCTCTGTACATGTTAAAGTATACACAGAAATAATGTCTGCTCTATTTCAGGCCAATGAAGTGGAAAAAGCATTACAATTAGAAGACAAAATAATTAGGAGAGATTGTGAAACTGACTTTTTGACATATGGCCTTTCTGTAAAACAGTGTTTCTCTAAGGGAAAAATTCATGAGGTATCCAAGGTTTTAGAAGGCATAAACCAAAGATATCTGGTACTAGGTATTACATTATGAGAAAATTGAAATTGTCAGATTTATTGTTTTTCCAAGGAGACCACTCTTGTTTGAAGGAATGGAGAGTGCTCTGCTCGTAAGAAAGTACTGAACTAAGACCATTGTCAAAAAATGTTGAACCAAGACTATGGTTAAAATGCAATGTTGCTTATCAAAGAGATTTAGAACAGTCAGTGAAGGAGCGCGCTGTTAAGGCGCTCCGTAAGCAAAGGTCACTTGTTCTAGTCTTGCTGATACCAAAAATCCAGCATGGTTTCCACTGGTGCGGATCAGGCCAGGTGCGATCCCCGGATAACTTTGACAGCTTAGATGCCCCTGAGTCGTGACCTCTCAGCCACAGGATAAGCGTGATTTTCAGGATTCACCCAGTTATCAACCAAAAAGAAAAAAATGCAATGTTGCTTGGTTGCATGAAAATTTAATTGTCCAAAATTTAATTTTGGATTCTCTGCTCGCAAAATTACATATAATGGTATGCCCTTTGCCTTATAACATGATGATTTTAATGAAAATGGAGAAAGGGAATCAATTTTAGAGAATCAACTGAAGTTAAAAAATATTAGATATCAATTATAATCCATAAAAAGTTTTGGATTTTTTTTATTATGACCTTGAGTACACAGTCTCATAATCAACTGGATGAAAAATCAAGTTTATCTTTCAAATGCTTGAACCAGGACTATATCACGGATATTAAAACAATAAAAGAAATAATTCCAGTTTATAGAAAGGTAGCATAGTAGTAACATACTTGAGTTTTCGGGGTGCTTCAAACAATCTCGTCCTAAAGATAGGATTCCAGGTTGTTTGCAAATTTTAATTGGTGAGGTTGGATCTAATTTTGGAACTTTGTTGGCTCTGCTGCAGGTAGCATTTTGCACCAAATCTTCGCCAGGCCTTTTTCATGGACTCACTAAAGGAGTCTCATTTTCTGCATCCTTCATATGAGTAAACCTTCGATCCAACACTGGTTTTCAATACAAACTTTCAAAGGGAGAAACTGGTTGTTCGGAGCAGGCTACAAAACCTGCTTCTATAATGCATAGAGATGACCCCGGAATGTGGCAAAATTTCTCCCCTTCAGCCGACGCTAAAGAAAACAAAGAGCTTCTCTCTGAAATCTCTAACGGTGTGCTTGGATGGCCTAATTTTGCCAAAACTGCAAAAATGTACCATGAGTTTTCCTCTATGTTGTTATATTGTGAATGATAGCGTTTCTCTCAATTACTAACCGTTCCAATAGCCCCTGCTTCCTGATCCATTAGTTTTGACTTCCCCAGACACTAAAAATCATTAAAGATTGTATACCATTGCACAAAGATGAGCAGGAAGGGAAAACGCGTTGGAGCATAGTATTTCATGTTGAGGTATCAAATTCTTGGTTCCATGCAAATAGAAACCGCTTGAAGATATCTACGAACCACCTGAATGTTAAAAATGTTCAGTCTCAAAACTCTGAAGTAAATTTGTAAAGAAATGTAGCATTAGCTTTCTTGGCTTAGTGAAATCCCTAATGTTCTATCCTATTTGCTAGTCTTAAAAATCTCACGAAAACTTGTAAAGATTATGGCATTGCGTACGCTTAGCCTCTAAAAGCCCTAGCTTTATATCTTCTTCTGTGTAATTTGAATAGAACACCATCAAATACCAGAATTATCAATTCCCGTTCTCTAAAAACTTTGAAATGTGCGGAACTAAGACAGAAATCATTCAATCAAACCAGTCGAAATGCATCTGAATGCTGATCCATTAACTCAAAGAACTTCTTCCCAAACTCTGTCGTTTTTTAAACAAAATTTTGAGCACAACCTTCTCTAGTCCATTTATACAGAGCGTTAGTTTATGAAATCTTGCCGGTAAGCCAAAATAGAGTCAAACTTTTCCATTGAAAGCTCAGAATAACTGAACCAGAAAGAACCCTTGTGAAATTTGCTGCTTAAAACATTGTTTTGAGCACGGCCTCTTTCGTTAGATTTAGTTCAGATAATACGGTAGCTTATTTAATGAAATATTTCCAGAAAGTTGAAATATGGCCAATTTTTCCAATCAAGAACTCTAAATACTTTCATCAGGACAAAGCGTAGAGGATTCATGACGGCGACAAGAAAATAATGGCGCTTTGCAATTTTAGCACTCTCTGGCAGAAAAACACATTTTCTGAACTCATTTTGACCGCGAAGAAACGTAGATGAACTGTTGGAAGCCGTGCAGAGAGAGATCTGGTGGCTTGTGGATCGATTCTGGGCAATGTTTATCTGATTGCAAGCCATGATTGTTCAAATGCGAGCTCGTTGAGAGAGATACGCGCAATGGCGCCAAACTACCAAGAGGATTTGAATCTAAAGGCGGGATAGACTGTCTACTGTCCGATTATGTCATCCACGACCATATATTTGTATTTCAGTAAAACGAATTTTCAAAGAATTTGAAATATTATACATTTTATTATTTAAACAGAATAATTTTTTTTACTTGGAAAAATAATTGGGCACATGAAATAAAATATTGATGTGATGGACGTAGAACTCCGAAACAATAATGCACCCTTCTCTAGCGGATGTGTTAGTGCTTTCTTTGAAGTATTATGAGAGTCCTAGGCTTCCTAGATGGATAGAACTTAAAGAATTTGAAATATTATACTTTTTATTATTTAAGCTGAATAAAATAAAATAATGATGTGATAGAACGAAACAATAATGCACTTTTCTCTAGCTGATGTGTCACCGCGTTCTTTGAAGTATTATGAGAGTCCTAGGCTTTGTAGTTGGATATAACTTAAGAGGACAAAGGAATGAGCCTAAACTTAAGTGTGTGCGATAATAATGGTTTATCTCAATTTTTTTAGCTACAAAATTGATATAAATTAAGATTCTACATAAATTAATTAAGTAATTATTCATTATTAAATTGGGATTTTATATAAATTAATTATTTATCTATTAATGTTAATTTCATTTTATAATTTTATAGTAATTTTTAATAGATTTTTGTTAAAGATAATTATTTGAGCTATTATTGTATCAAGTTTTTTGTTGTGTCTTTCATTATTATATTTTAATCCACTTTAAACATGTTCAAAATATGTTTTCATCTTCATTTGTGGAGATTATCTACTTGTATATTCAAAAAGTTTTGATATAGTTTTTGCCTTAAAAAATGACTATTGTGATTGTGATGGTGAGAAATTATTCTATAAACAGTGTTAAGGGTTATTTAGAATAAATGAGAAATTCTTTTTGAATATCTAAGACTAATCTTTGAGAGAATAGATATATATTCCCTAATTATCACATAAACAAGGGGTTAATCTTGCATTTAGTGCTTTATCTTTGTGGAGTTTCGCTAAACAAAGGGAATACCTCCTCCTATGTGACTTCGATTGTCCCTCCCTCTTACAGGATTGCAAAGCGTTAAGAATTGAATCTTCTTTATTTTAAAGATGTAGTCTTGTCAAATAAACCAAAAACATAGTAGGATTCTTTCATTATGGACAAAATCAAGTACATGTGCAAGGGAAGTATTCATCTATGGATGGTTAACAAGTTCATTAATAACTACAAGCGAAAGCTTCAAACTATGTATTTAATGATCTCTAGTCATCATCTAAAGAGTTCAAGAATCAAATCAATTCTAACCTAATTTCTAAGTATATTGTAAGCCTCTACTCTAGAGGTTCTATTATTGTAAAATTTCACAACTATGGAAGTTGTGGCAAGGTCTGGGAGGAGGGACTTTCTTTTTGGGGCAAAACTAACCCTTTTTCAAAAGATAGTTTCTATAATTGAATCCATCTTCAATGTCCATTTCTTCAGCCCCACTCTAGATTTGAATATTGAATCTCCCCCTACTTATTTTGGGATGAGATGATCTTTCAAAAGCCAACATAAATATATTGGGGACTTACAACAAGATACAAACCAAGCAAGGAAGGGTATACACACGTGTTAGAATTTGCATTGAGTTTGACTTGAGCAAAGGTATAACAATGCATATTTAATTAAATATTGGTGATTTTAACAACCACGTCCATTAGATTAAAATAATGATACTTTATGTGTATCTATGTGCAAAGACGAAATCCTTGAAAGGCACCTTCCCAACAACAAAGGTCATTAAGAGGAAAAATGGAAAAATAACAAGTTGATGGGTGGTATGATTGAATGAAGAATCAAAGGGCAAGAAAAAAGAGACATCCAAGTTTAGACCTAATAAAAGATTTTATGGCCCTCCAAGGACTATGTTATTAAGAGGGACACAAACATGATCATGGAGTCTTCGCTAAAGTCTTGTGGGAAAAATAGGAAGCATGTGAATGAGATATTATGGATTTCAAAAGAGAAATCATGTTATTCAATCCAATAGAAGCAAGGGGATTGGTGCTACTTGAGACTCCATAAGCTCTAAATCAATTGGTTGGAAGCAAGAAGTCTAAAAGATAAATGCAAAGAAAGGAATATCCATCTATCTACAAATCTACAATAGATAAATTCAAAATTATCATATAGACAATGTTAGGTCCCTATAATACTAGTGATTCCCCTATTACTATTGTCATTGTAGCCCTTATTGTTATTGTTGTGCCCCTATTGTCCCCATATTGTTATTATTGTGCCCCATAGAAGCCCACTATTGTTATTTTTGTGCCCTTATATTATTATTGTTATGTCGACTTTGACTATATTGTGATACCTTAGACTCCTATATATAGAAAGGAGGTTTTGTCATTTGTATCATCCAATAATTGTTCATTTGTGTAATGTAAAGGAGGTTTTGTCATTTGTATCATCGAATAATTGTTTTCGCACGAGCGACGATTGTTCCAAGGTGAAATGTCACTTGGATGGTTTCAATGTTGTTGACCCGTCATAACTAACTAATGAATATGCCCATTACAATTCTTATACCACCCCATTATCAATATCAATTCTGCATGGGAACCAATTAAAGAAAATTTTCACATTAATTTTATATGAGCATGAGAACATGTATTAACAAGCAGCCCATATGAACATGGTTTTAGCTTCACACTTACCTGACTTGACTCGTGACAGCGTGTAACTTAAATAGGATGAAGGTTTGGTCCAAAAGGACGAATTTCTTTAGTTCTTAATTTATCCCTTTATACCGTTAGTTACATGCTTTGCCCAACAATATTAAAGCTTTCACTCTTCACTAAAGTATCAACCTTTAGCAGTTCAACTTATCTTTGATTTCATTATAACATATATAGCAATATATATATGTTATTATTCCAACATCCCCTTCAAGAAATCATTTTAAGTTTTTATTTCCAGTGTTATGGATTTGGGAATATTTGTCTTAACCCTGAGTGTAAGACCTAATTAAGTCCTACAACTTATTCATATACTACAAAGGCGGATTAGCCCATAGGCCGCAGTATTTGAACTTATGCTCTTATACCATTTGTAACATACCTCTTCAACACCCCATTAAATTTCATGAACTACTAGCAGATACCTCCTAGCCACAGTATTAAAGGCAACATATTGGGTTCATTTACTAATTTTAGCTTGTAATAAATTTAGATGTAATGGTTATCACATGTGATCATATACAACTACCTCATAACAAATCTAACACAGGTAGTTCTACCCATGCCTACATCACATCACAGAGGAGGAATCAATCAGGATTATTCAAGATCCCGCATTTGAGTTTCCCTCCTTTGAGGATTCAATTCAACATTTCTGGAGATCAGGTCATCCATTTACCGTAACTAGCTTTACCATATAACATGTTCATATTCCTATTCTCATGGCTGAAAGTACCACTGACATATATCTTATGTAATACGAGTAAATAACTAGAACGCCTCAATGGATGCAATTCATCCTAAAATGCATAATGCATATATTAGATAACCCGAACCATAGGCTCTACCGTTTCAAAACAAAATCTAAGGTTCTTGCCATGGATCAACTAGCTCCAATTGATCTATGCAATGGGTATTTAATACCCTCTTTTATGATATGGTTTCCATTAGCAGCGTCCCGCTTTTATGGATGTTTTTATCCATTTTCCTAGGCTTATCTAAAAAAAGCCCGCCTTTATCTCCCACGGGGTTTTTCTTCATAAAATATTTCCTTTCTCTCCCTCACAACTTTTATGCTTTTCTCGATGGATATTGATCTCCAATCCATCTAGCTTATCTAGAATTAAATCTAGAAGCTTTATCATGAAAGGATTATCCTTTCCCATTCACCAATGGGATTTGGCAAGAATCTCATCTCTTGGTGTCTCGCTTTTCCAAGTGATTAATTTATTAATAATGTATTTACTTTTTAAATTACACATCATACCTAGATTTTCTCATCTTAGGTTTGCAAAGTTTGACACACAAGGGAGGGGTGTTACATTTTGGATCCCTTTATTTCCTTAAGATCCCTCCAATTGCGGCTAGAGTGCTTAGATGACTATAAGGAGGAAGCTCCTTTCAGAAAGGGACATACAGTTTGAAGGTGTCTAGATTGTTGGTAATTCCTACATTGAAAAGTTGTATTTTCATAGTCTAGGGGTTGGGAATACACAATGCCCATCCACTTGAGCTCTATTTTATCTTGCAGACCTTCATTGAGATCTACCTAAACACATATGCAGACATAGGTGAAAATGTATTTCAAAAGTCTTTACCCATACTGGAGTAGTCATTAATGACATAGTGAGAGGATTGAAGTTGGGAAACCATGACTTCACTGGAAGACCAACTTATCCCCAAAACCATGGGCCTTGGTCAAGAATTTTTTGCTTATCCTCAAGACATCTGAATATCACCACAAAAAAGACTTTGAACAAAATATCAATTCTAGGTTATGAGTCCAATTTTGATAGATCCAGTTTATGAGGGCAGATGATGAGGGCCAAAAACCATTGAAACGACACATGATTGCTTGATGGAGATACTATGCAACCCTATGACATCGTTGACCATAGGGCAGAAACTGGTTAACATAATTTTCATCAGTTAAGCCCCTAGCCAGCAATAGTTTCTCCACGTGAGAAAAATTTTGAGCCCATCCACATATGTTAGGGTTCAATATGGAGTTACATACCTTTTTTAATTTGATATCCATTAATTTTAAGTTGTTGCTGCGTTGAATGAACTTTGTTGCCACATTATTCAGATTGCATTTTTTGTAGATTTTGTTGAGATATTGTTGTTCTTTTGGTAACTGTCGTTTTAGAGTATTCCCTCTCTATTTGTTTAATTAAAATGAAAGTCACCATGAAGGTGATGCACATAGTGCATAAATATAATATTCTTCCATAACCAGGTCCCCTATTTCATTAAACACTGGAGACTAAAACAAATAACTTAGCGTACACATCTGGCCTTCCTACAATCACTCAGATTTACAAAAAACTCTTTAACAAGTTATGTGATTTGGATTCAAACTTTCAACTCCAACAAACAGAAAGGTCGCATTATCATTGTAGATATCCTATGGATCATTTGAATTTTTGCATCTAGATTACATGCCTTGATTTCAATGAAGGTTGGCATTGGTATTGTATGTACCATTTGGCTACCTATTATCTGGAATGACATTCTCTATAATGAGCATTTTCCCTGTAGAGAGGGTTTTAAGACAAATGGAGAATGGAGCACGTAAAGGGCCACTGTTCAAAGCCCAATTTGAAGGAGAGATCTTGGAAGAGAGATTTGATCCAGGATCAAGATATTTCATTTACCTTTTTCCCATTTATTTCATCAAAATTTGCCTCTACATCCTGAGGATCTACTATAGGATATTGGATTGGATCTGCTACTAGTACAACATTGCACCTGGTCGAGTTCTCGGGGAAGGAGTGATGTGGAACTGTAATGTTTCTAACTAGGAAATTAAGTGATACCAAAGAAAACAGACAATCCAGCAATCAGAAATGCGAAATAAACATCATACACCCATGAAAACGCTGGAAATAAAGAACTGCTGAGCCCTTTACACCCATGAAAATGCTGGAAATATAGAACTGTTGAGCCATTTACACCCATGAAAATGTTGGAAATAGAGAAATGCTGAGCCATTTTATTAAATCATTAAGGGAAAATACAACATTGAATGGAATGGTGCCCTTGGGCCTGGGCTTGTCTCCAAGGACAAGCATGACAAAACCCAGGTGAGCAAATGTTGATCTGAGAGCTGCCCAACTGCTCCTCTAGAATTGATCTGCGTTGTCTATTGAAAAAAGGTTGGAATCACTGCTTCCCATGATCAGAAAATTATAAAACTTCAGTTCTCGGATCCTCAGCAAAAACCCAACAAAACCCAGGAAGGGTTTGGCCTAGTTCAGACTTCTAAAATTTGACCCCCAAGGAGTCCGTCCTCTGCTAAAGTTGACAAACTCAACCTGTTTGAATGAAGCTAGGAAAACTCTCCAAAAAGACCCCAAATCATCAGAATGAGACCCCTTATGATTTTTCTTCCTTCCCAATTGTAATTCCGGTGTTATGTCTCTCTCCCTCAAGACCCACGTGTTTCTCTGTCTGGCCCTCCTACGCTGTCCTCCAAGGATGAGTTTCAAACTACCCAATTGTTGCACTCACCTGCTCCAAAACTCCTCCCAAGTGTTGACCTCCTAAAGTCCTTCAACTCTTCAGATTCCTCCGGCAAGTGCTGACCCAATAAAGCTTTATCCCCAATTGCGTGTTCCCTTCTCTGCTAGCCCAAAAATACGCACTGCTGGTTTGTGGCTAAATGTGTTGGCTATGAATCCTCCTTGGTGCTCCTTAAAGTGCTCTAAAGATGATCCTAGGGTGGCACTCGTAGTCCCTCGAAGGTAAGGTTGAATCTCCCGCTTGAGAGATTCGTGGCTAAGCAACCAATTGACTCAGCTAAGCAGTTCGAGCAAATAGTCAAGTGATTATCGATATGCAAGAATGAATGAATCCCCAAGTGAGGAACTCTTCCTTCTAATGACTTCATGGGCCTCCTTTTCCCCATGTGGGCCCCTCCAAAAGCCATACGATTTCCCTCCATGGCAATTCGAATTGCCCAATGCGTTTTCTCATGTGGGTGCCCCCCACCTTCCACTAGAAAATTAATCTAGCCTTCATTTCTCCTAAGTTCCTAAGTCAAAATTTCTTGGGTCCTTTTCCTTAACAAAATTTGTACAAAATTGAGGAGAGACAAAACCTATTACAAATTCCTTTGGGAAGGGACGTGGCAGGAAAAAAACTCCCAGACTTTGGATTTCAGGCAAACAAATCACACTATCTACCTTCTTTTGCATTACTTCATTTTGTTGTTCGTGACAATCTCCTGTTACCTTGAGCTTCTGAATTGAATCTGGGTGCTACTAGACAGCTTCATTGTTAAAATTGGAAACTAGGGCCAAACTCCATGTGGGTCATCTTATTTATGGCCACTGATATTTTTCTTGGATCCCTCTCATTGAGAGGTGTAGGATTGATCTAAAGATCATCCGATTTCGATAAGTATTCATGGAGTTATGAATTTATTTGTGTTATACGACAATTCGCCAAGGTCGACCAACAACCAAATAAACCCCACATGTGCTCAACGTTTTAGTATAAAAGGAGATGACTTGAGAGTCATTTCTCACACACACTTCTATCTTGATTTTTCTCTCCACTTGTCTTGGGTTTTAGTGGAAGAGAAATCTAGGAGTGGAAGCCCTAGACGTTGGAGGAAAAGAGGCTACCCTCAATGCAGATGGAAGGTAGCCCTAGATGCAGACTAAAGGGTGCCCTAACGCAGACCTAAAGGCTGCCATAAACACTGGTCTAATCCAGCCCCAAACGTTGATCTAATTCAGCCCTAAGGCAATCAAGTTTATGGGCCGTAGTGAGGGTTTGTTGTAGGTGACAACATGGTAAGTAAGGGTTGTTCCAAGTGCATAATGCTAGGCAGATTAGACCGAGGAATAGTTGTGTGGACAGTGGAGTCATAGCCGCAATATAAGGGGTCAAAGGAACAATGTGGAGGTTTCCCTAGACAATGTAAAGGGGCTTAAGGGATAGCATGACCTTAGCCGCAATATGAAGGAGCTGAAGGGATAGCATGGCCTTAACCGTAGTCAAAAAATGCCTAATGAAATAGCGTAGGTATGGAGGTTTATCCCCTTGGAGAACCACTATCTTTAGAAGGCTGCCTTGCTGATTTGTATGGAAGATAAGGGTTTTAGGGTGATGCCCTATCCAGCAATGCAGTGTAGTAGTGCAGCTTGGTGAAACAACACATGGTAGCAAGGTTACCTGGTGCTACAAACTAGTGCAGCAAAGTAAATGTACAGTTGAGCTACATGGTGCTGGCAAGATGCATGGACAACAGGCTACATAGTGCTGCAAAGTCACATAGGACAGTAGCAAGGTATAGCAACTATGTTGGGACAACAATACTAATAGGACAATAAGGTGACATAGTGCTACTGACATGCATGACATACTGTTGCCAACATGCATGGGACAACAAGGTGACATAGTGCTACCAACATGCATGGGACAACAAGGACATAGTGTTGCTAACATGCATGGGACAACAAGGTGACATAGTGTTGCTAACATGCATGGGACAACAAGGTGACATAGTGCTGCTAACATGCATGGGACAACAAGGACATAGTGTTGCTAACATGCATGGGACAACAAGGTGACATAGTGTTGCTAACATGCATGGGACAGCAAGGTGACATGGTGCTGCTAAGACACATGGATAGTGGCTAGGTATGCTAAGACATATGGGAAAACTACAAGGTATAGCAAGGCAAAGTGGGATAACAACTGTGACATGGTAGAAGGAACATGGTACAATAGCAAGCATGGTACAACAACAAGCATGGAAATCATGACTATCATGGAAAACATGGATAGCAGTGGCAAGCATGGTGTTGTAAGCACATGAGACATGCAGTATGACAACATGGTTCAACCATGGCACATGGGACAACAGTGGAGCATAAGGTGCAATAGTCATGAGGTCCAACATTATGATGATGGGTGTAGCATGGTACAACACGGTGAGGTGCAACATGATGGCGAGATGCAACACAATGAGAGGTGAAGGAGTCACCTTAGAGAATCAGATGAAGTAACATGTCTTTAACTGATCTCATGTATCATCTTCCTAGAGATGATCTCTACTCTTATCTAGATAAGTCAAAGTGTTGACTTCTATTATAAATGTACTATCTCTCTCTCTCTCTCTGTTGAACTATTGAAGAACATCAAAGAAGAATTGATCAAGATTTTCCCCACATTGGGGTTTGTCCCTGGCTAGCGCCACATCTTGTGTCCTCTTGTCTTGGCCTGTCTTTTGCGATTTATGTTTATGTTCTATCTACAATTTACTTTAATGTTGATGTGATTGCTCATCAGGAAAAGATTTTGAGCTAACAATAAAAATTGAAATAAATTGCTTTAAGCATAGAACATACCTAAAATTAACATTCATTCACCAGTTGTTGCAACTTAGATAATTTAAATTCTTTGATCGATTAGGATAATTTTTCATTTTTATCTTCGTTCCAGGAAGAGCAACTAGTTGCAACTTCACTATTTTCTAATGGAGAAAATCCTTTCCGCTTGTTGTTGTGGCATCTTCCTCCGACCATCGTGGTAAACAAATAAAAGAGTTTGCAGGTTCGACAATCCACTAGTAAAGTCTGTGGTAGAACCGCTGAATTGATGATTAATTCTCCACCAAACGACCCACAGAAAATGATATTCCCTTCAGTTTATAGATAATGTTTCGACAACGATTGCACGACACACAGTGTCAAGTGGTGATGAGATGGAAAATATAGTGACATAAAAACCAATGATAATGTTGATGTTATATTTTGTCTGTCAATATATAATTTTGAGGCCTGTGACCGAGATACGATGTCATTTTCATTAATTATTAGGTCCATATGACGAATGTTTTTTCCTGGTTGGGGATGGTCATGGAGTTATTTTTAGATGACTTGTGTATGTTCTTCATTATTGACTTGTGTTGGGTCCATGATTTTGGATCAGTTTGAATGGGATTTGTTTGCAACTCGTAGTAGCCAAAGTGGAGGGGTAGGCTTGATGGTTAAATGACCTAACCAGTGGCAGCATCTACAGTGATTATTCATTGATGTATTAGACACTTGGAGAATCTGTTAGCAACCATGTGGAGGAGTTTCTTAGGTGTTGGATACTGCCACATAGGAGCAGCAATGTCACTAACAATGGGACATCAGTGCTAGTAGTATGATGGCATAATGCAATGGGGCAGCAGCAATGACATTGTGTAGCAGTGATACAATTGGGACAAAAATGACATTGTGCAACAATGATACAATTGGGACAATAATGACATTGTACAACAATGAAACTATGGGACAACAGTGGCTAGCATGGTGCAGCTATGGCACATGGGACGATAGTGACAACATAAGGTATGATAGTATGATGTGTGTAACATGGTTATGAGGTCCAGCATAGTGATGATGGGTGCAACATGGTGTAGCACGGTGAGGTGCAGCGTGATGACGATGTGCAACACAATGATAGGTGAAGGAGTCACCTTGGAGAATCAGCTGAAGCAACATGTCTTCAACTGAGCTCAACTATCTCATGTATCATCTTCTTAGATATGATCTATGCTCTTATTTAGATAAGTCAAAGTGTTGACTTATGTTGTAAATGTACTATCTCTCTCTCTCTCTGTGCTGAATTATTGAAGAACATATAAGAAGAATTGATCAAGGGTTTCCCCACATTAGGGTTTGTCCTTGGCTAGTGCCACATCTTGTGTCTTCTTGTCTTAGCTTGTCTTCTGCGATTTATGTTTATGTTCTATATGCAGTTTACTTTAATGTTGATGTGATTGCCAATGTGGAAAAGATATTGAGGTAACTGTGAAAATTGAAATAAATTGCTCTAAGCATAGAACATATCTAAAATTAACAATTGTTTTTTGGCCCAGTCTTTGGGGCACTAACTTCTTAGTGATTATTTTCTTGTTGCTTCTCACCCTTCGAAATTATCGATGGAACTTTGTTTAGATTATAATTTCGAGGCTGGTCTAGAGGATGAGGCCACCTATGGTGATTCTAGGTATAGACAATGATATGCAACCCAAAAAAAGTCACTAATGACCAGAGTTTGATTAAACAATATATTATTTCTAGTTTTTATAAATGAATAAAAAGTTTTCAGTTCACATAAGCTGCCAAGTTGAGTGGAAGTCCACAGTTTACGGTAATTAATCTCTAAGGAAGGGATTCATTTTATGGGATTGAAATGTGAAGTAAGTGACTGCAGCAGGTCATTACCTATTGCCAAGTAGAGTTGGGGAATTGGTACAACCAGAATACATGTTTTCACGGCTCAAGCCATTTATCAAAATTTATTTATTGTAGAGATGCCAAGCTGGACTATATGGAGGTTTTGGCTTTATAACCTTCCAAGCTTTCCATATACTATGGGCCAGAAAGGTACATTTAATCTTAAAATTGTCCGGGGTAATGCTCATTAATAAATGATTGAAGGTTCAATCCCCAGTAAAAATTTTTACTATGTGAATGCAATTTCCTTCCTTTCCTTCTAGAGCACAAAAAATCCACTTAGCATAGAGGGATGGGTTGGAGTGTGATTTCTGTGGATACCCAAGCCACTCCATTCCTTCCATGTGAATTAAAGGTTCCTGCATCTATGAATAGTTGAAGACCACCCCCCCATCAAAGTTGGCGCAAAGAAGCAACCAAGGGCACATACACTAAATAATAACATGCATGGGAGCCAATGCTTAGCGCAGATTTGAAATCAAGCTGCTAAAGTCTTGGGCTTATAAATCCATTTACCAAAATTCTTTTCTCGTATTTGGATAAGCATGTCCCATTGTTCCTCAAATGTTGCTTGAAAAGAAAAATAAATGCATAGGAATTTGTTAGGCCCCTATACTACTAGTGTAACCCCTTATTGTTATTAGTACAACCCCATCATTATATTGCTGTACCCATGTAGTCCCCATATTGTTACTATTGTGCCCCATAGAAGCTCACTATTGTTATTATTGTGCCCTTACATTATTATTGTTATGTCGGCTCTGATTATATTATGACCCCTTAGACTCCTATATATAGAAAAGAGGTCTTGTCATTTGTATCATCCAAGAATTGTTCATTTGTGGAATATAAAGGAGGTTGCCCCCTCGAAGTGGCTTATTTCTAAGGCATTGATCTATCTTTTCTATCTTTTTGTGAGCTGGTTTCTTAACATTTGGTATTAGAGCTTTGGATTCTAGGGTTTTCGCTACTCCAAACAGGTCATCGTGCCATTTTTCCTATAACTTTATTTGTGCGATGTTTCAGAAGCTAAAAATAAAACCCATTTGAGAGGAAATCTCTCTCAACGTCGGGTCTGAATTTTAGAGCTTGTCTCACTATATTTTCGGAGATATGATCTGAGGAAGTTATAGTTTTTGCAAGCTCCAGAATTTCATCTAAAATAGGTCATCATGGAATTTTCGCTATAACGTTTTCACTATGAAGTTTCAGAAGCTAAAGAAAAAATCCATTTGAGGAAAAATCTGTCTGAATCTTAGGTCCAAATTTCAAAGCTTGTCTCACTATATTTTTGGATATATGATCTGAGGAAGTTAGGGTTTTTGCAGATGCCCAAATTACATCTTAAACAGGTGACATTGGGAAAATCGTCATAACTTTCTCTCTTAGCATCAGATTGAAATTTAGTAAGTAGTTATAGAAAGAGGATGGGCTGTAGTCTTTTTTTTATGTATTTTTTCAGATCCGAAGGTCAAAACAGTGACACGTGGAATGTCATACAAGTTCACTATTCTAAAAAGGTGTATAATCAGGTCATCTTGGGAGATTGTGCATAACTCTTTCTTGGAGAATCCAATTTCGATCAGACTGGTGGCATTGGAAGGAGGATGTAGAAGACTATTGTAGGTCACTATTTCAGAACTGCAAGATCTGAAATTACAGAGTTACAGTAGTTTCAAGATCGAGCTCCTAAAATCAAGAAAAAGCGAGATGAGGAAGTTTGATGGTAAGGATCCGGTAAATTGGATACTACAGATGGAGAAATATTTTGATCTACACGGCGTACCACTGTTACAAAAGGTATGTATTGCATCTAATTATTTAGAACCAAATCAATTTTTATGGTATAAAGGGCTTTGTTCTCGTAAACCACTTGTCACGTGGTCAATTTTCACGGAGGAAATGATAGCACATTATGAGGATACAAAGAGAAACACCTTCTTTAGCCAATTGATAAATCTCAAACAAAAGTGTTCAATGGTAGAGCACATTGAGGACTTTCAAAAATTGAATATAAGGGAAAATGATATTCCAGAGAAGCAGAGGATTGATGTCTCCATAGGGACTTCAAAGGATAACATTCAACATGAGGTTTGTCTTTGGGAACCTGATTCATTGGAGAAGGCATTCAGGTTGGCAAGAAAAGTGGAAAGCAAAATTATGGAAACAAGGAATTATACCCCTCACAACTATAAACATGGAAGTGTTGTTTCTCCTAGCCTTCCACAACCTACAAGGGTGACACCACAACAATTTGAAGAAAAAAGAGAAAAAGGGCTTTGTTACAATTGTGATAGCAAATGCACTAAAGGTCATACGTGTACTGAGAAGAAATTATTTTACATAGATTATGTTGAGAATGCAACAAGATGATGGAGCTTAGTGGAAAGGAGTCGCCTTCACTAAGTGGGCCCGTAGGCAAATTATGGTGCAAAGTCTATTTTTAGACATATGGATCATGGTCTATGAGTTGCAGTATGCTGTTTATGGATGATTGGTCATGTTGGGAAAAATAGATGGACTTATATTTCTGGTTCACAGCAGGAGTGATCAAAGTCTATTTTAGACTGCCAGGCTAAAAATAGAAACAGTCAAATATTATTAGCCCTTAGTAATATTTGGACTCTTAACATTATCTTATTCTCTTGGAGCACTTCAGTTCGAGCTACGGATGTGGCACATGCAGCTGACAGAAGGAAATACACTTTTCTTATGTGTTAGTTGAGCTATTGCATGGAGGACTTTAGTTAGAACTCATGCAGGTGAGTTCTGTGGAGTTGGATGTGGAGTTGATGGAGTTGTGTTCAGTTGAACTAGTTGTATTCAGTCTAACTGGAGAATACACTAGTGATGAGTTGTGTGAATTGATTATTAATTAATTCACTAATTATTAACTCATAAAGTAACTGAATAATACATCAGTTAACTCAGTGCATGGACAGTTCAACAGAGACAGGTGTTAGAGGTAAGTGAAAGGCTGAGTTGTGACTATCAGTTGTGCATGAGATTTGCACAAGCAGGGATTGAGTTATACCAATAAAGATTGCGCAGTATGTGCCAATGCCCAGTATTATAGCCTGTGCTCATGTGATTTTCAGTGTGAGTGATTTTCAGCAGGTATTGTGCAATAGAGGCAGGCCAAGCAGCGGAGGAGATTTGAACCTGTGACTTGTTTGGATCTGAGCTAGTTTTGTGTGTAACAGGTGGAGATAATGCTGGATACTTGTGAGGAGTATTGTACTATGTAATGTTACATGTTCTCAATCATTAATATATAGATAGTGTGGGGTTTTCAGCTGTAAGCTTTCCCTGGGTTACATACTTTGTTAATGTGTGCATGTGATTGATGTTTCATTGTTTTTAATGTTGCTAAATTGATGATCAACATAGAGGAGATTGTGTATTGTGCATGTATTCCGCAATAGTGCATGATCATGATAATCTCTGTGAATAAGTGTCATATTATTCAAAATTTCTACATGGTATCAGAGCTGTTGATCATCAGATCTATTATTCAGTAAGTGTTTACATCTTATTTCTTCAGGCAGAGTCTGTGATCGGGCCAGGTAGCCTCTGGATTCATCCTTCCTTTGGAAGGTGAGATATCCGGTAAAAGCCCATACAGTCAAGCTCTGTACAAGAAATACTTTGTTCTCACGAATTATAGATCGGAGGCGGTTGAGTTTGGAGCTGGTGGAATTCGAATTTGCAGCAGTGTTTTCTTGGTATCAACGTGACAATGTCTTTCAACGGATTGCGATTGGAGTATGCTCTTGAGGGCAGTTCGAAATATATTGCATGGAAGGACAGGATGGAGGCAGTGTTGGATGATAATGGGCTGAAGGAGTTCATAGAGGCTGAGCTCCCAAAGCCTACTGATACTACGCAGGTTGATGCTTGGCAAAAGAAGACAGCAAAGTGTTGAAGGATTCTGTTGGAGGGCGTGAAGGATCACATTGTGTCCAGCTTGCATGGAAAGGCTTCTCCATACTTGATGTGGAAAGAGTTGACAGATCTATTCCAAAGCAAGAGTGATCAGAGGAAGCTGGCACTCAAAGATAAACTCAGAAACATCAAATGTGAGAAGGGAGACAGTATGCCCAAGTATCTCACGAAGTTCACTCAGTGCAGAGATGAACTGGGAAGTGTGGGGGTGACTGTCGATGATGAGGACTTGGTGAGCTTGGCTCTACTTGGTCTTTCGAAGAGTTGGCATTCCTATCAGGACTCTGTCAATGGTCAGGAGAAACTGCCAAGATGGGAGAGACTTTGGTCAGATCTTATGCAGGAGGAGATCAGGCAGAATACCAAGGACGGATCTTCATCAAAGGGAACTGATGAAGAAAATTGCGCTTTGGCTGCCAAAGCAAAGAAGGGGAAGAACAAGAAAGCTTCTCAGTCCGGTGCGAAAGGCAAGAAGTAGGACATGTCCAAGGTGAAGTGCTTTCACTGTCACCAGCACAGACACTATGCCACAAATTGTCCGCAGAAGAAGAAGAACAAGCAAGCTGCTGGATCTGCAGCTGGAGAGGCTCTAGCCTCGCAGTTTGAGCTTGATTTTTCATTGATCGCATGCTTGGTTTCAAGTGTGATGGGATCGATGTGGTTCTTGGATAGTGGTGCGTCTTTTCACATGACAGGAGATCGAGATTTGTTTTCTAATCTGGAGGACAAAGATCTTGGAGTGCACATCGAGATGGGTGATGATGGTAGATACAGTGCGATCGGTATCGGTACCATTTCCTTTGAGAGGGAGTCTGGTAAACGCTTCAGATTGAAGGAAGTGATGCATGTTCTAGGATTGAAGAAGAATCTTATCTCTGTGGTGATGTTAGAAGACAAGGGATATGATGTTGTTTTCAGCGAGGGAAAGGCTTTCCTGCGCAGTAAGACAACTGGAGAAACCCAGAAGATAGGGGTTCGAGTGAGGAACCTTTATCAGTTGCATGTAGATGGTTGTGCAGCAATGGCATGCAAGGCAGAAGGATTGGTGAGCCGGGAT
This sequence comes from Pinus tabuliformis, assembly GCA_031772625.1. Taxonomy (NCBI): domain Eukaryota; kingdom Viridiplantae; phylum Streptophyta; class Pinopsida; order Pinales; family Pinaceae; genus Pinus; species Pinus tabuliformis. The sequence goes on along the minus strand of CM062815.1, from coordinate 599,029,719 downwards.
GATGGCAATATGTGGCACAGGAGATTGGGTCACCTTCACCATGGAGCCTTGAAGATACTATATTAGATCACTATAGGGCTTCCTAAAGGCACTCTTGCGCAGTCAGATCAGTGCAAGGGGTGTACTTTGGTAAAGTTTGTGAAAGCCACCTTTCATGAGAAGGATAGTCATGCCACGACGATCCTTGAGAGAATTCACACAGACATGTGTGGACCTTAGTTGCTTCGACAGCAAAACACAGGTATTATGTGATTTTTGTTGATGATTTCTCTCGTAAGTGCTGGATCTTCTTCATGCAGAAGAAGAGCGAGACATACTCAAAGTTCTGTGAGTTCAAAGCATTAGTAGAGAAGGAGTCGGGGAAGAAGGTGAAGGCTCTTAGGAGAGATAATGGTGGTGAATACATCTCTGGCGAGTTCAAGGATTTCTGCAGTGCAGAAGGGATTCGAAGAGAGTTCATAACTCCCCATAACCCACAGTAGAACGGGGTTGCTGAGCAGAAGAACAGAATGATCGTGGGTGCTGCACGAGGGATGTTGCATGATCAGGGCCTACCCCTTCACTTGTGGGCAGAAGCATGCAATACAACAGTATATGTGCAGAACCGTTGTCCTCATAGGATACTTGGCATGAGTACACTCGAGGAGGCTTATTCTGGTAAGAAGCCTGATCTTTCTCATTTGAGGATTTTTGGTGCTAATGTTTACATGCATGTGACGAAGGATGCCAGGAAGAAGTTGGAGCCAACTGCAGAGGTTGGGATATTTGTGGGGTACACTGATATGCCCCACAACTATTGTGTGTATTTTCCAGACAGTGGTAAGACTGTTGTGCGACGGGATATAAAATTTCAGGAGGAGAAAGCCATGAAGTGTTCACTTGAGAGGGAGCCACACTTGCATGTAGATGAGGAGCTATTAGTTCCTAAAGATGAGCTTCAGGACGTGGATCAGCCACAGGATGAGGTTCATGGAGTGGAAGAGACCACTCATGCAGCGCCAACCATCAGAGGGCGAAAGTGCTTGACAGAAGCTGAGCGACTGGCTCAAGATGCAGAGAAAGTTGTAGGACCACCTACAACCCAACGCAGGCAGAGACAGTCACCTGATCGGTACACTGGATACATGGCTCTTATGAGCAAATGTGTTGTGACTGAGCCATCCTCTTTCGAGGAAGCTGTGGAGGATCCCGCATGGGTAGATGCAATGGTGGAAGAGTATGATTCGATTGTCAGAAACAGTGCATGGGAGATTGTTCCTAGACTAGAAGGGAAATTAGTGGTGGGTTTGAGATGGATCTACAAAGTTAAGCAGGTAGCTGACGGGAGTGTGGAGAAGTACAAGGCAAGATTTGTTGCCCGAGGCTTTTCATAGATAAAGGGGATCGATTATGAGGAGACCTTTGCACCTGTCGCAAGGTATTCTTCCATACGGACGATTCTTGCTCTCTCAACGCAGATGGGGTGGCACATTCATCAGATGGATGTGAAGACTGTGTTCCTCAACGGAGTCATTGAGGAGGAGGTGTACATTGAGCAGCTCGAAGGTTTTGAGATCTTCAGCAGCGAGTCACATGTGTGCAGGCTCAAGAAAGTGTTGTATGGGTTGAAACAAGCACCACGTGCTTGGTACACACGGATAGACAGTTATTTCATTGGACTTGGATTCTCCAAGAGTGAGGCGGATCCTAACCTATACCAGATTGTCGTGGAGGGTAAGTTGCTTATCATTGTAATTTATGTAGATGATTTGATTCTAACGAGTGATGAGTTGTTGATAATTTCATGCAAGGATGATCTTGCTAAGGAGTTTGAAATGAAGAACTTGTGCCTCCTTCATTATTTCATGGGATTGGAAATCTGGCAGCGCAGTGATGGACTGTTTGTTTCTCAAGGTAAGTATGATCGGGAGATACTGGAGAAGTTCAACATGCATGGCTGTAAGCCTGTTGATACTCCTCTTCCTGGAGGTTGGAGGAAGGAGGATGCCACTTTGGCAGAAGAAGTGGATGCCACTGTTTATCGACAGTTGGTGGGGTCGCTTATGTATCTGGTCAATACATGACCCGATATATGCTATGCTATTAACCAACTTTCACAAGCTATGGTTAAGCCAACCAAGCTCTTCTGGAAGGCAGGCAAGCATGTATTGCGTTATTTGAGAGGCACATCGGGATATGGTTTGTGGTACAGACAGGAGGATGAGGTGAAGCTATGTGGCTTCACGGATGCAGATTGGGCAGGGAGCCCAATGGACAGAAAGAGCACATCAGGAGAGGTCTTCAGTATCGGGTCGACAGCAGTTTCTTGGTACAGCAGGAAGCAGAGATCCGTGGCACTCAGTTCAGTAGAGGCCGAGTATATGGCAACACGTTTGGCTGCATGCAAGGCTATATGGATGAGGAAGATTCTGGTCGGTTAGTTCGGTTCTTACTTGGAGCCTACTGTGATTTACTGTGATAACCAGAGTTGCATTAAACTCTCAGCTAATCCTGTATTTCATGATAGATCTAAGCACATTGACATTAGGTACCATCATGTCAGAGATTGTGTGCAATAGAGATTCATGTTACTTTCATACATTCCAACAGAGGATCAGGATGATGATATCTTGACGAAGGTGCTCACCAGGAGCAAATTCGAATAACATCGAGGCAGGATAGGGGTTGCTGATAATCCATATCTTGTTGAGAGGGAGTGTTGAGAATGCAACAAGATGATGGAGCTTAGTGGAAAAGAGTCTCGCCTTCACTAAGTGGGCCCGTAGGCAAATTATGGCACAAAGTCTATTTTTAGACATATGGATCATGGTCTATGAGTTGCAGTATGCTGTTTATGGATGATTGGTCATGTTGGGAAAAATAGATGGATTTCTATTTCTGGTTCACAGCAGGAGTGATCAAAGTCTATTTTAGACTGCCAGGCTAAAAATAGAAACAGTCAAATATTATTAGCCCTTAGTAATATTTGGACTCTAAACATTATCTTATTCTCTTGGAGCACTTCAGTTCGAGCTACGGATGTGGCACATGTAGATGATAGAAGGAAATACACTTTTATTATGTGTTAGTTGAGCTATTGCATGGAGGACTTCAGTTAGAACTCATGCAGGTGAATTTTGTGGAGTTGGATGTGGAGTTGATGGAGTTGTGTTCAGTTGAACTAGTTGTATTCAGTTTAACTGGAGAATACACTAGTGATGAACTATGTGAATTGATTGTTAATTAATTCACTAATTATTAACTCATAAAGTAACTGAAGAATACATCAGTTAACTCAGTGCATGGACAGTTCAACAGAGACAGGTGTTAGAGGTAAGTGAAAGGGTGAGTTGTGACTATCAGTTGTGCATGAGATTTGCACAAGCAAGGATTGAGTTATGCCAATGAAGATTGCGCAGTATGTGCCAATGCCCATTATTATAGCCTGTGCTCATGTGATTTTCAGTGTGAGTGATTCTCAGCAGGTATTGTGCAATAGAGGCAGGCAAAGCAGCGGAGGAGATTTGAACCTGTGACTTGTTTGGATCTGAGCTAGTTTTGTGTGTAACAGGTGGAGATAGTGCTGGATACTTGTGAGGAGTATTGTACTATGTAATGTTACATGTTCTCAATCATTAATATACAGATAGTGTGGGGTTTTCAGCTGTAAGCTTTCCCCGGGTTACATACTGTGTTAATGTGCGCATGCGATTGATGTTTCATTGTTTTTAATGCTGATAAATTAATGATCAATGTAGAGGAGATTATGTATTGTGCATGTATTCCGTAATAGTGCATGATCATGATAATCTCTGTGAATAAGTGTCATATTATTCAAAATTTCTACAGATTATGAAGAGGGGGGAGAAAAGGATTAAGAAACATCAAAAGAAGAGGATATACACCAGGAACCAACCCCATAGAAAGAAGAAATGAATCCGACCACATCTTGTAAAGCATTGGCAAGAATTGCCACTCCTCAAACTCTCAAGATAAAAAGGACATATCAAGAAGAAAGAGGTTCAAGAAGTGAAAGATCACATTGAGAAAGAAGAAATGAATTGAACCATATCTTGTAATGCATTGGCTGGAATTACCACTCCTCAAACTATCAAGATAGAAGGACATATCAAGAAGAAAAATGTTCAAGAAGTGAAAGATCACATCGAGCATCAAGAAATGAATCCGACCATATCTTGTAATGCATTGGAAGAAATTACCACTCCTCAAACTCTAAAGATAAAAGGACATATCAAGAAGAAAAAGGTTCAAGCAGTGAAAGATCACATCAAGCATCAACAACAAGTTCTCCAACTTTTAAAGGATAACGCCACTTTGGTGCAGAATTGAATGAAACAACAGGTAGATCAACATCGTAGTGAAAAATGTTTTGATGTAGGTGATTGGGTATTTTTACGGCTACATCTCAAGCAAGCTATTTATGAGAAGGAAATGTTGGCAATACTACATGCACTTAAGAAATGGCGACCTTACCCAATGGGAAGACACTTCAAGGTAAAAATGGATCATGATAGTCTTAAATACTTTTTAGAACAAATATTATCTTTAGAAGAACAGAAAAAATGGGTCACAAATATGTTGGATATGACTTTGACATCACATATAGAAAAGGGAAGCAAAATTTTGTTGCAAATGCACTCTCGAGAAAGGATGAGGATGTCGAAGCATTGTTTTGTGCTATTTCTATTATACAACCAAATTGGATAAACGAAGCAAGGGATGAATGGAAGAAGGATGAAGAAGTGTGGCCACTCATTCAAAAGTTGTAGAAGATCCCAATTCAAACAATATTGCGAGAACTTGAATAGGAAGGAAAAATCATATTGGAACCTGGAGCAGTCGCAGAAATAAGAACCTGACAGCTACGAAATCGATCAATTTCAAAGTATCTCATCAAGTGGAAGAACTTACCCATTGAAGATTCCACATGGGAAGACAAGAATTTTATACAGTTGCATAAAAAACTACTCAAGCTTTGAGGACAACACTTTTTGAAGGAGAGGGGCATGTTAGGCCCCTATACTACTAGTGTAACCCCTTATTGTTATTAGTACAACCCCATTATTATATATTTTGTACCCATGTAGTCCCCATATTGTTACTATTGTGCCCCATAGAAGCCCACTATTGCTATTATTGTGCCCTTACATTATTATTGTTATGTCAGCTCTAATTATATTATGATCCCTTAGACTCCTATATATAGAAAGGAGGTCTTGTCATTTGTATCATCCAAGAATTGTTCATTTGTGGAATATAAAGGAGGTTGCCCCCTCGAAGAGGCTTATTTCTAAGGTGTTGATCTATCTTTTCTATCTTTTTGTGTGCTGGTTTTTTAACAGAATTTGAAAATCTGGCTTGACTTGACACAAGCCCACCCTTGTAATTTAAGTCAATCTGGAATCTTCTGTGAGCTCTACCTTTAAGTCAATCTGGTATGTCTTGTGAGCTTTACTTGTGGCAATAGGTTTTAGCTCACTAAATGTTTAGAGCTTAGGGCCTTGCAGAAAATGCCTAAGTAATCCATAGCACATTATTAATTGACTCCTGTTCTAGAACATTGAGTTTTAGCACATTCACAAGTATCATTGGGTATGGTTTGTGCAGATGAATCCACTTTAATGAGACCTTGCTTGACCCTATGATTTATCAGATGGACACTGGCCTCTGTTTGGAAAATTGATCAAAAAAGGATTAACTCTGGTTTAGCTTTACACCCATTAAGAGAGAGACAAAGTTAGGTCTTGGTGAATAATATTTGTTAGATACCTATACCAATAGGTTTCATATTTCATGATTGGCAAAGAAAGTTCCAACTATGCTCTGCTTTGGTGATGCAAAGATCCCATATTTTCAAGAGAAGGTAATATGTGTACATAGCTTGATGTTGACTCAATTTTGGATGGATGGTCCAACAGCCTAATCTGGATCATGCCATGTTTCAATTTTTGTTGTAGAATAGAGAAAGAAGTCTGTCCAAACTCTTTAATCTTGGCAGACCAATAGTTAGGTAGAGAATTAAGGTTCCCAACTGCCTAATCTGGGGCCTTGGAAGCAATAAGGGTAGTTCTAGATAGAAAATCAAAAGAAAAAGCCAAAGGAAAAGAAAAGGCACATGAGGGTCTGCAAGTCTAAGTGCACCCTCCATGAAGAAACAAAAAATGCTAGGCAAGTAGATGGGTAGGTAGATGGGGTTGCAGAAATGTAATTCCTTTCAATTGAATTTTGCTGGTCTAACATAAAGGAAACATCAATGAATAGAGAAGGTCCTCTCCTCCATCATTTTGCAGCAACTCAATGGAGCATGTCTAACTTCCTAATTTCCCCCCTTCACATTTATTGCTAACATCCCTACACCAGTTGTGTTCATGAAACAAGTCAAGGTCTTGTGTTGGTTCTTGTTTCTTTAAGAGCCACATTTCTTGTCTAAAATTCTTTTCATTTTGATCTACTTCCTAAACTAAGTTGATTCCATATAAAACTTAGTGTTTCCACTCCTCATCCACCTCTTCCACTCATATTAACCCCTAACTTCTTACTATGTAACTTCCTATACCCCCTATTACCCTATTACTATGAAAATTATACAAAAAACCCAAAAAAAAATTTATTACATATCCCCTTCCTCAAGCATTATAGCTCTATGATTGGTTTCAAATGTTTTGAGCGCTAAACATTAGAGCGCGACCCACAGAGCGCTATAAATTAATCCTGGAATTAATCCAAGATCAGCTTGGATTAATAACCTTAATCCTGGTTTTGTAAATAAGCCCGCGCATAATCCACTTTGCCCGTAACACAGTCAAAAACCCACTTTTCTAATGTTTCACCGGGCGAAGATTTCACAAATAATATTATTTTATTGTCCCGCCCGCTGCCGTATCTCCCTGACATCTTATTGATCCGTCGACCGTCAGATTTGGGCCTTCCCATCCGACGGCCCACATCCATATCGGGTCGGCCCCGATGACTACGCTTTATCGCCCGAGAAACTATCAGAGGGTGACGTCAGGCCTCTGCCACGCGTCACCCCCAAATTTCCTCGGGTCGCCCTCTGACAATATTGATTTCGTATCCAGAGCGGTCCGAGAAAAACCACTTACCGCTTTTGGTTTACCGCTGGTACCGTCACGTCCTCGTCACCGCCATGACGTGCCCACATCACGCCACCTCACCGCCCCATCATCGCCCGGCCCGCCACCGCTCCGACATGTCCGCCACCTATGCAATCCCCGTGGACCAGTCGCAGGCCACCACGTCACCCGATGACGTCATGCTGACATCACCCAACACTGACCCTACCTGATGACGTCATGCTGACGTCATCCAAAAAGGCGCCAATGGCCCAAAAGTCCATATTTTCGCCGAAAATTGCGTTTTTCTCACTTTTTGCAAAAATAACTATTGCTCCCCCTGCATGCGAATTTGGACCAATCCGTCGCCAACTTGCAGAAACCAATACAAAGACCATGGGCGCGTCCATTACACCTGCATTTGTAACCATTGCCGGCAATTCATAAGGTATTTATCCAAATCGTTCCCTCCACACCTGGTTTTGTCCATAATTCTCCAAAGATAGCTTAAAAAGAGTGAGGAACACTATAACTACTAGCAAATCTCCAATAACCAGTATCTACTTTCAATTGTTGGGTCGGAATTCCTCTGCAGAACCCGCATTTAGCCAAATTTTCCTAAATTCACAGACAGTTCGCACATTCGTGAACTTAAGACCCGAGCTCCACTAATTCACCGTGAATACAGTTTCACTAGGCCTGGCATTTGCTCTATCAGTCCTCTGTGCAATATTTCAATTGTTGACACTACCAGTTACCCTCTGTTCCTTTGCAATTCACCTCTCTGTTCCAGAGATACCCCTCTGTGTTGCTCTGTTTAGTAACACCAGTTCTAGTACGAGTCATAGTACTACTTAACCATGGAAACACCAGTAGCCCTGAATATTCAACCTCTGAACGCCCCACAAAGAGAGTTAGAATGGAAGGCCCTAGGAGATAAAGATTACCAGATGATAGACTTGTTCTCAATGAATTCCAAATTTAATATTCATATGCTAAATGAATTAAAAGCTCAACACCTCAGTGGAGCTGATATTTTAGGGATTTGGGACTCCAACTTGCCCATTTACAACCTCCCTCAAGTCAATGTCCTTCCAGACCTGATCCATAGATGCTGTGAGAACTATGATCCCTGTCAAAGAGCTGTCCTCAGTACATCAGGTGCAGTCTTGTTCCATATCACCCCTGAGGCCATAAATCAAATGCTGAACTTTCATTCTGCAAGACCATTGACTCCTCTCTCCATGATGGACTTATTAAAGAAGGGGGGCAGGCTGTCCAGTGCCCAGGTCATCAAGATTAATCAGTTATTTATTCAACCAAGCCCTGAAGCTCTGAGAACACCTCCTATTGGACATCCATATCTCAATGACTTGGGGCAGATGCTGGTGGATTTGATCAGCTACGTCCTGGGGTACAGGGGAATTGAGGATGTTGATGACACCATAATGGCCATGCTGTCCATATTTTCTCCTGGAAAGCCTCCTGCTGTGCACTATGACTATGCTGAGTATATTGCAAACAAGATTCATGAACAACTAATGAATCTAGAAAGAGAAAAGGTGTTCAGATACACCTCATACATCTATCATCTGTTCCTATTTTATCAACCAGACAGTTTCCCTATTCCTCTCAAGAAACTTGATGCCCAGGGAAATCCAAGGTCTGTAGTATTTTGGACCTCAGTTTTCATTGCATCTCCCGTTCACCATACACATACTGTGAATTCATAGACCTGTTCATTCATCCAGCTATGACTTTGTTATTTGGTGTCCCTCCTCCAAGATTGACTGATGAGATGCAAAGAATACTTCACCTCTCAAAGGCCTACAACATTGGTGATTGGTACTTTTACCAACACCATACAGTAATCAGAATATATGGCTGTGAGTTGGACCCTTATAGGCTGCCAAGATATGTCCCTATGAGACTATTTGCCTTGGAGTATTTCAGGCAGTTTGGAAATGCAGACTAGGTCCATTTCCACAGCAAAAACAAGAAGGTGCAACTAAAGGTCAGGAACCAGCTAGGCCCATTTCTTTACAACCAAAGGGAGGAGGGATGGAAGGAAGCTGATAGGATCCTAGAGAGCCTCCAATTAGAAACTAGTTTCCGCTGGATACCTTATGACCCTAATCATTTCATTTCTCTAAGGAGGGTAAAATATAAATTGGGTGGCTATGCTCACATTAGATTGCCTCACATTGAGAAATATGCCAATCTACTAAGTTGGAAAGAGGGCACTCTAGAAGAGCCAATGACTAGAGAGCAAATGCTACAAAGAGAGGCAAAGAATATTGAAAAAGAGGCTGACTTGGAAACTTGTGGACAGGTTTCCTCTTCATACCAAAGGCAGCTTGGAGCAGCTGCATCATCTTCGACAACACATCAGCGAACAGCCAAGGATACTTATCAGGCTTCCAGCAAAGGCAAAGAGAAGCAGATGGAGCAGGAACAGCCACCTCCTATAGCAGAAAAGCAAGTAGAACAGCAAGAAGAAGGGCAAAAAGAGGGGCAGCCAATACAGCAGCAAGAACAAACAGCTGAAGCCCCAATATCCACTGAGCAACAGGCTCAAGAGAATGTGCCTCCTACGCAAGGAAAGACAGTGGAGGCCTCAGTGCTACAAACTCCACAGAAAGAAGAAAAGGGAAAGAAGAGGGATAGAGAGCAGGAGACTCCCCTCACCACATCCACAAATCAAGGGGAGAAAAGGCACAGAATGAATCCCCTCTCTGAGGAAGAAATGCCTATTGGGCAATCTTTGGGCATGGGCCCACCAGGTATGGAGGCATCTGCAAGTTCCTTTCAGCAGGAACAAGAAAGAACAGTTGGAGGAGAATTCAGCTCCTCAAGCCAGCAACGCAAAGCTGAAACAGGCATCAAACAACAATTTATTGATATCAAAAAGAAGAATGAGCCACTTAGGATACAACTGTACAATCACCTATTGAAAATGGCTCCTACAAACCAGCAGAGGTTGATGTCTGCATATGATGTAGAAGAGGGCAAAATGATAATGAGTCATTTCATGCCAACCATGCTGCAGCCACAGTCAGCTGCAGACTATATAAGGACCAACCTTGAGGTCCTTGCAAAAGACATCCACCCTATGGATCAGATTGAATTGCACAAGCAAACGGGTGAGATGGTATATGCCACTCTGGCAGACAAAACATTGGTAAATTATAGGCTGGAAAATAGCCTAAACAATACAGCTGCCCAACTTGAGTTGGAGAAAGCATCCTCTCAGGCAAAAGACAACCGAATCAAAGCATTGGAGGATATCATCATAGAACTTGGGCATGATCCCAAGGACACCAAAGCTATACAAGCACTGCTGAAACTAAGAGATGCAGATATGGCAGCACTAAGAAAAATGGTTGAGATCCCAACAACTCTTCACCCACAAACAGAAGAGGTTGCCCAGCTAAGGCATGACCAAGATGCAACAAGCATGCTAATATCATTATACAAACAGCTGATCCATACAGAAGAGAAATTGGGAGAATCAGAGGCTGCACTGCAGGCAGCCCTACAACAAAAGGAAGTAGGCCAAACATCTCAGCCTCCTCCACAAATAATCAACCTTGAGGAACCCCCTCAAACTAGTGCTCCTCCTACAGAACAGACAGCTCAGACAACGCCATCTACATCAGCACCAGCACCAACAACAGAGCAGGCTCCAAGCCTTGACATGCAGAAGCTGAAGAATGAAATCTAGGCCTTAGAAGCCCAAATGGCAGAGCTAAATGAAGCCAGAGAGAATTTAGCTAAGCTGAATGAAAAATATGACAAATCCAAGCAAAGTGTAGCAGAAAAAGGAAGGGAAATAAAGGCCCTTAAGGAGAAGATAAAGGAGTTGGAGAAAGAGCTCACCCTTGACAAAGTGGTGTCTGAGCTCAAGACAGTTTTATGGGCCAACATTGGCCAATCAATCACAGATCAGTGGCAGTATATTGAGACTATTCATGAGCAAATGGAGCTCATAGGCAAAGCACACAGGGAAGTCCAGAGAGCAAGGGCATCTCTAGGCAATATGCCTGAGATAGCCAATAGAATGATTAACGTGCTCAATAACCGTACAGGTCCTCAGCTGGCAGCAACGGGAATCCCCAATAGAACTGAAACCATCCTGCTGATAAAGAGGGTCCTTACATTGAGAAGCCTGTTACAAACATTGGAAAGAAGAAGCCAGGACATGCAGACAGAAGTAAACAAATTCATGGATAAGTTTGCTGCATTACAAGGCAGAGGTCTTCCTGGCTTACTGAACAGTGCAAGGAGGCTACTTTCACATGAAAACTATGCAAAAAGGGTCAATACATTTGCCACCAATCAGATCACTGAAAGACCGAGCACCTCAGAAGAAATAGGGCCAGCATTTGGGCAAAGTCTCTATGACAGAGTAGAGAACTTATTTTTTATTATGAATGAGATTAAACATTTGTTTGTAGTGCCTCCAAACTTCTACAAATATACAGAGGCAGATGAGACCTTGGATGCAATTTTGAGACATCAATTGCCCACACAGGAATGGTGGACCAAAATGATACAGTTGATACTGTAATCAAGAGCCTTTCATCAAGTTTTGCAATCAAAAAACATAAGTCATCATATACAGGAAAATTTGATGCATTCAGTATTTTTGGAAAAGAATAAACTGGGCCAACTCAGCAAACCAATTCGGCCACTAAAGCAGCACTGACAGTTACAAATGACAGGGCCGAGAAAGCTACAGCATGACAAAGCCATAAAGACACATCATTCAGCATTAATACAAAACGCTCAGCCGACTCAGTGGCCTCCAAAGGTCAAAAAGACTTTTGACAGCATTAAAGGGCATTCACTTTGTATTTAGAGCAGTAATAACTTCCTTATCTGCTATTTTGTAAAGTTGGTGAACATATTTATTTCTCAAGTGACTCAGCGGTTCAGATATTTTGTATCACCGATTGTATATATTCCCCCTCGCCGAAGGAGCAGGGGTTGTTGTTGATTTTCTCTTCTAGAGATCTTATGCTGTAAATGTTCAGAGTATTAATACAAAGGCTGATGGAATTTCCAAAGTTCTGTGTTGTCTGAGGCGTTGTGTGTGTTTGCTGAATGCTAGAGGATTCCTGCGTATTTCATGGCACAATAAGTTTCCTTTAAACTCTTCGTTATGTGTTTTAATTATTTCTTCATAACCCATTCATGTTCTATGTTTCACAGTTAATGGCAAAGAAAAAGAATAGTTTCAGGACTTATTCATAGGATACCCTGATCTCAATCTATGTTGTTATAAATGTTTTCTTCAGTTATAGTTATAAGGTGTAATTCTTAATTGCTGCACTTTCAGACTATATCTTTCACAGTGGTTATTGTTCAGGAATTCAAATCTGCTCCTGTGCAATATATCTCTTTCTCACACCCCCAGCTTAGTGGAAAATTCTTAATTGCTTTTCACTGGTTAAACGCACTTCATCATCACAATTTCAAGTTTGTTTCATGAAATATCTAAATGGCCCTGTTCTTTCAACAATCTCACTCAACATTTCAAACAACCTGTAGCCACAGACTCCATTGCCCAATGGACTAAAAACCGTCTGAAGATTTCCACCTAAAGTACTGAAAGACATCACTCAACCAAAACGTTAAACAAAACTGAACTCATAACTAGCCTAAAATCCTCACAAAACAGAGATAAATTTTAAAGAGAGAGCCCTCTCTGATTACAGTTTGGCTAGAAACTGTAATCCAAAGCTTGGTTAGTGGTTACCCCGGCCGTATTCCCTTGGGAGTCAAAGGGAACAACCGTTGAGTTAACATAATTGGCGACTCCACTGGGGAGTGAGCACATTTTTCAACTGCTGTCTGTCTTTAGACAGTGGTTCCAAAAACAGCTTGAGCAGTCCCTTGAAATAGCTCTTAAAAAATATCCTAAAAATACCAAAAAGAAGTTCAGAAGCTGGCTCCTAAAAGGAAGACTAGGCACACCAGGTCAAATCCTGACCCAAATCCTCCTCCTGTTTTTGAAAACCCCAATTTGATCCATAAAACTCATAAGAGCCAAAAGGAACCAGAGCAATCTCCTAAATCTAGCCCTGAGGCAGTTCAGCACACTTTTATCCTCACCCCTTCTAAGCCAACTTTTCACCTCCATACAACTCATTCCTCCCCCTCTTCATCATCCACTTCACAAAATATATTGTCTACACCTAACACCCAAACTGCTATTGTTGTTCTTGTTGTTCCAGTTGTCCCACTTATCCCACCAAATATGGCTAATCGTTATGCACCCCTCCAGCTGCCAAACAATCCTGGGGCCATGCCTCAGGATTACCAAGGAAAAATCACTTATTTTGATGGAACCAGTACATATACTGCCTTACAGCATACCAAGAAAATGCAAGACTACTTCGAAAACTATGAGATAGATGATGATGATGTCAGAATGAAAATTTTTGTGCAAAGTATGACAGGTGAAGTAAGAACTTGGTTCAGGGCATTGGCTGCAAACTCTATAGCTAATTCGGGTGCTCTTTACCAGTCCTTTCTAAACAGATGGGAAAAGAAAAAAGACCCTCTACACATTTTATCTGAATATGACACCATAAAGAGAGGTCCACAAGAAACTATCTCGGACTATTGCACTAGGTTCAATTCTATCTATAGTGCCATTCCTCAAAACCTTAGGCCTCCACCTGATTTAGCACTAATAAAGTTCCCTGATGGGTTTGATGCTGATATGGCATATCAATTAAGAGAGAGAGCCCCTGCAACTTTGGCTGACATGCAAGACATAGCAGTAAGTGTAGAGGCAAATCTGATTGCCAAGAGAAATAGGGCAAGAACTGAAAGAAGAACTACCTTTAAGGAAGAACCTTCAGCGTTTGAGCAGAAGTTAGATGCAATCATCAAAGGCATGGATAGACTTGGGGACAGAGTGGAAACCATAGAAAGAAAGGCATCATGGGAAGGGCAAACAAGCAACATAAGAAACCAAAACTTTAGAAAGAATCAAAATCCCAATGCTGGAAGAACTGATCCTGACCAACATGTCAGACCCCCTTTCCAAGAGAATTATGCTGAGGCTTCCACATCCAGTGAGCCCAATGAGGATCCTCACATCAACCTAATGGGTTTGGACAGTGGGAATCAAGTTTTTTTAACACAAGAAGATCATGAGGATGATGATATTAAACAGTTTCAAACCAAATCAGGTGAGTCATTTGATTTCAAACAAGGCTATGATACAGCTGTTTTTGAAGTTCATAAGCAATATAAATTGAGAAGTAGAACAATAAATGTGACACAGCCTGACAAAACAAAGGACACCCCACAACCTAAGAAGGCTATTGTCACAGAGCCAATTGACAAAACTGATCCAATCACAAAGGAAGTAACAGTTGAAGAAATAACTGAAGCATCTCCCTCAAATCAACAGCCAGTGGTTACATCATCCTTGCAGCATAATCCAAGCAATATTTCTCAAAAGGTGAGTAAAAAGGACAAACCCCAAGATCAAAACGAGAATCAAGAAGAAAGCTCTAAGGAGTCCATTGAAAGGGAAAAGGTTGTTAACCAGAACACTAAAACCCAATCTGAAAAACCTTTTGACTTGGAAGCTGAAATTGGAAAATTGAAGATAGCCATTCCTCTCTCAGAGTTGGCCAAACATAACATCTATAAACAAAAAATCAAGAGATCCCTTCAACTCACTCATAACAAAGATGATGTCAATGTGTTGGATGATACTCCAGAACTACTTTTCGGCCCAGAAGTTGATGGAAAGACAGCAGTTACAGGAATCTTACCGTTCTATGTCAGCCTGCATGTTCATGATAAGATATTACACAATGCAATGTTTGACTCAGGTGCTTCCCACAACCTGATGCCCAAATCAGTCATGGAAAGATTAAATCTAGATATTACAAGACCATATAAGGACCTGTTCTCATTTGACTCCAGCCAAGTCAAGTGTTTAGGCCTGATAAAGGATCTTTGTGTCTCACTTGTCCAATACCCCAATAAGACAATCTTGATGGATGTTGTAGTTGCTGATATCCCACCTAAGTATGGAATGCTGTTATCAAGATCATGGGGGGCTAAACTTCAAGGTTCTCTACAATTAGACATGTCTTATGCCACCATATCTGTCTTTGGGCAACCAAAGAGACTATACAGAGAAACACTCATGAAATACATGGTCAGCAGTGAAGAAAAACCTCAAAACTTTCCCATATATGCTGTCCATTCTGACATAGACTCATATATTCTCTTCAATGATAATACAGGTTCTACAAATGATGATGAAACTAAGACATTCAAACAAGATCAGGATATAAATGAAAAAACTACTGCTCTAGAAATAATGGTCGAGCAATCAATAAACAAAATTGTTCAAGAAGAAAACCAAGTGTAAGCCAAGGTCTCAAGTTGTTGAGGCCAAGCCCCATAGTGGTTGACAATTCTTCCCTCGACCAAGAAATCCTATGGTTCCTTGAATTTGATGGGTCAGTCAACAAATTAGGGGCAGGAGCAGGGGTTTGGATACATAACAAACAAAACCGTCATGCAGAAGGTCGAGCCTACAGGCTAAACTTCAGGTGCACCAACAACATGGCAGAGTATGAAGCTCTTTTACTAGGCCTCAAACTGGTAAAATCATTGAAGGCCACAAAACTTTCGATTATGGGAGATTCAGACCTAATCATCCAACAAGTGAAGGGGGATTTTGTCACTAATGACAAAAGACTGAGATCTTATAGGTCTGCTGCTGTTGAAATACTAAATTCCTTCACTGAATTTCAAATTACCAAAATTTCTAGAACCCATAATCTCCATGCTCATAGTTTGGCCACATTTGCAAGCACATGTAAACTACCTTTTGAACCCAAGCATTGCTTTACAGCTGAGATTAAACACCGGCCTTCTATCCCAAACAATGTCAAGGACTGGCAAGTGTTTGATGATGATACACAAATAAATAATTTCTTGACTTTGCAGCAAGAATTTTCAGGACTAAACATTGATGCAGAGGCTGCAGGTGAGTCACAAACACTAGGTGAACAGGACCAAACAGCAATATCACCCAAAACAGCCAACCAAATGCTACATCCAACAATTTTTAACAAAGACAACATACAAGAAATTCAACAAATCAGTTGTGAAGAAGTAGCTGATGCTGAAGCTGAAGTGATACAATTGAAAGACAATTTTCTTCCAACAGGCCTAACTCCATTAGAGGATATTTTTGACTCAAATGATGTCCCTAGAAAACCAAAAATGCAGCCTCTTAATGCTGCCATTGAAGAATGCAACATTGGAACTGTCGACAGGCCCAAGATAATAAAATTGTCTGCATCCTTACCTCCTGATCAGAAGCCTAAATACATTGACCTCTTCAAAGAATTTCAGGATGTCTTTGCATGGAGTTATGAGGATTTAAAATCCTATGACACCTCTGTTATCCAACACACCATCCCTCTCAAGCCTAATCAAAAGCCATTCAAGCAAAAATTGAGAAGGATCAATCCTATGCTTCTCCCTTCAATTGAGAAAGAGGTACAAAAAATGTTTAAAGCTGGTATCATAGCACCTATCAGGTTTTCAGACTGGATTTCAAATTTGGTGCCCACAAGAAAGAAAACTGGTGAGATAAGACTTTGTGTTGATCTAAGGAATTTGAACCAAGTATCCCTCAAGGATAATTATCCCTTACCTAAGATGGATCACATTCTCCAAAGAGTGGTAGGGGCTTCAAGGATCTCATTACTTGATGGATTCTCAGGTTTTAATCAGATCCTAGTACACCCTGATGATCAAGACAAAACCGCATTCACAACCCCTTGGGGAACCTTCAAATATGTAAAAATGCCTTTTGGATTGAAAAATGCAGGGGCTACATTTCAAAGAGCAATGGATATTGCTTTTGCCAAGGAGATTCATGACTTCCTTGTTATTTATTTAGATGACCTCACACCTTTCTCAAAATCTGACCAAGAACACTTGAAGCACTTAAGACAGATATTCTTAACATGTAGGAAATACGGAATTTCCTTGAACCCCAAGAAATCTCTATTTGGTTTGGAAGAAGGTAAGCTGTTAGGTCATATCATTTCAAAGGATGGCATTAGAATTGACCCAGACAGGATACAAGCTATTTTACAAATGCCCCACCCAAGAAACATCAAAGAATTACAAGCCTTCTTGGGAAAGATTAACTTCTTAAGGAGGTTTATCCCAAACTTAGCAGAATTGATCAGATTACTAAATAACATGCTAAAGAAGGATTCAAAAGTGAAATGGACAGTAGAAGCAAATCAAGCTTTTGAAGGCATAAAATTGGCCCTTACCCAAACACCAGTCCTAACAAATCCTCAATTTGACAGAGAATTTATCATTTTCTCCTTTGCCTCCCAGCATACCATTGTTGTTGTCTTATTACAGAAAGATGACCGAGGAAATGAAAAACCCATTGCTTTCTTTAGTAGAGCTCTCAGAGATGCACCTCTGAAATATCAGATCATGGAGAAGCAAGCTTATGCTTTGGTCAAGGCCATTAAAGACTTTAGGATTTACATCCTATACTCCCATGTTATAGCTTATGTGCCAAGTCCCATTGTGAAAGACATACTCACTCAAGAAAACTTGGAGGGCAGAAGAGGCAAATGGATTGCCAACATCTTGGAATTTGATATTGAAATAAAACCTACAAAACTAATAAAAGGGCAAGGTTTGGCCAAATTAATGACAGAAGCAAACTTCCAAGCCTTAGACATTAACCAGTTGGACAATGAACCGGAGCTGGCGACTCCAAAGATCAATGTAGCCTTTGAACAATCCTCTTGGTATTCTGATATATGTTATGTGTTACAAAACCTGTGTGCTCCCCCAGGATTGTCCAGAACTAAATGTAGGTTCTTAAAAATGAAAGCTTCAAGATTTTGTGTCATGGATGGCAATTTGCTTTGGAAAAACCATGAGGGTATATTGTTAAACTGCTTAATTGAGAATGAGACTAACAATGTCATAAAAGAATTTCATGCAGGTGATTGTGGTGGACACTTGTACTGGAAGTCCACTGTGGATAAGATATTGAGGGCAGGTTACTATTGGCCCATTGTTTTCCCTGATGTCAAAAAATCTACCACTTCATGTCATAAATGCCAAGTGTTTGAGGGAAAGAGAAAGTTACTGCCACTTCCTTTGAGGCCTATTGCAACAGAGAGACCTTTTCAACAATGGGGTTTGGATTTCATTGGGGAAATTCATCCCTCATCTTCAGGCCAACATAGATGGATTCTAACAGCTACAGACTACTTTACTAAGTGGATTGAAGCTGTCCCATGTAGACAAGCCAATGATTCCACTATCATTCAGTTCCTTGAGACCAATATACTTTCTAGGTTTGGTTGTCCTGACAAGATCATAACAGACAATGCTGCAGCCTTTAGATCCAAGAAGATGGTGAACTTCTGCCACAAATTCCACATTACCTTGGGCCATTCTACTGCATACTACCCTCAAGGAAATGGCCTAGCTGAATCATCAAATAAAAGCCTTGTAAACATCATAAAGAAGATGTTGGAAGAAAATAAGAAGAATTGGCATAAGAAGCTTATCAATGCCTTATGGGCAAACAGACTAACGACCAAGAGATCTATTGGGGTCAGCCCATATGAGTTAGTCTATGGATTAGAAGCCAAATTTCCTTCATCACTAGGGGTTCCTGTTATGAAACTACTTCAAGAAAGTCAAGCTGAGCCCAATGACATGCAAAGAAGGATCAATCAAATAATATGCTTGCAGCAAACTAGAGACCAAGTTTATAGCAGAGTTCAAGTTTTACAAGAAAAGTTAAAAAAAGCTTTTGATAGAAGGACTAAGGCTGAAGATTTCAACATTGGTGACAAGGTCCTAAAGTGGGATTCAAGAAGGGAAGATAAAGGAAAACATGGAAAATTTGATTCCCTTTGGAGAGGACCATTTGTTATTCAAGTAGTGCAAGGAAACAATACTTACTTTCTTAAAAGTCTTGATGAAACTGATTTGGATGAAGGTCCTGTGAATGGCAGGATGTTGAAGCACTATTTTGACTACTCTCCATGTATATAGCATGGCTGTTCCCCTGTACATAATCTATTGTATATAATGTTTTCTTTCAGCATGTGAATAGCTCAGTTTGAAAGGTCTTGCAGAATAAGGAAAAGGCTTTTAGTTCAGCAAATTCCACAAGTATGACAGATTCCAATTTTGAGATTTCAAGGAGGAAAACTCCAAGTTTTGATAAAAGAAGTTAAGGGCCAAGGCATTCTGACCTGCTGTTCTTGGTCTTTCAAGAAGAAAAACCATCCCCATGTGGAGCCACTGTTAGATACCTATACCAATAGGTTTCATATTTCATGATTGGCAAAGAAAGTTCCAAATATGCTCTGCTTTGGTGATGCAAAGATCCCATATTTTCAAGAGAAGGTAATATGTGTACATAGCTTGATGTTGACTCAATTTTGGATGGATGGTCTAACAGCCTAATCTGGATCATGCCATGTTTCAATTTTTGTTGTAGAATAGAGAAAGAAGTCTGTCCAAATTGTTTAATCTTGGCAGACCAATAGTTAGGTAGAGAATTAAGGTTCCCAACTACCTAATCTGGGGCCTTGGAAGCAATAAGGGTAGTTCTAGATAGAAAATCAAAAGAAAAAGCCAAAGGAAAAGAAAAGGCACATGAGGGTCTGCAAGTCTAAGTGCACCCTCCATGAAGAAACAAAAAATGCTAGGCAAGTAGATGGGTAGGTAGATGGGGTTGCAGAAATGTAATTCCTTTCAATTGAATTTTGCTGGTCTAACATAAAGGAAACATCAATGAATAGAGAAGGTCCTCTCCTCCATCATTTTGCAGCAACTCAATGGAGCATGTCTAACTTCCTAATTTCCCCCCTTCACATTTATTACTAACATCCCTACACCAGTTGTGTTCATGAAAGAAGTCAAGGTCTTGTGTTGGTTCTTGTTTCTTTAAGAGCCACATTTCTTGTCTAAAATTCTTTTCATTTTGATCTACTTCCTAAACTAAGTTGATTCCATATAAAACTTAGTGTTTCCACTCCTCATCCACCTCTTCCACTCATATTAACCCCTAACTTCTTACTATGTAACTCCCTATACCCCCTATTCCCCTATTACTATGTAAATTATACAAAAAACCCAAAAAAATTACATATCCCCTTCCCCGAGCATTATAGCTCTATGATTGGTTTCAAATGTTTTGAGCGCTAAACATTAGAGCGCGACCCACAGAGCGCTATAAATTAATCCTGGGATTAATCCAAGATCAGCTTGGATTAATAACCTTAATCCTGGTTTTGTAAATAAGCCCGCGCATAATCCACTTTGCCCATAACACAGTCAAAAACCCACTTTTCTAATGTTTCACCGGGCGCAGATTTCACAAATAATATTATTTTATTGTCCCGCCCGCTGCCGTATCTCCCTGACATCTTATTGACCCGTCGACCGTCGGATCTGGGCCTTCCCATCCGACGGCCCACATCCATATCGGGTCGGCCCCGATGACTGCGCTTTATCGCCCGAGAAACTGTCAGAGGGTGACGTCAGGCCTCTGCCACGCGTCACCCCCAAATTTTCTCGGGTCGCCCTCTGACAATACTGCTTCCGTATCCAGAGCGGTCCGAGAAAAACCACTTACCGCTTCTGGTTTACCGCTGGTACCGTCACGTCCTTGTCACTGCCATGACGTGCCCACGTCACACCACCTCACCGCCTCATCATCGCCCGGCCCGCCACCGCTCCGACATGTCCGCCACCTATGCAATCCCCGTGGACCACTCGCAGGCCGCCGCGTCACCCGATGACGTCATGCTGACGTCACCCGACCCTGACCCCACCTGATGACGTCATGCTGATGTCATCCAAAAAAGGCGCCAATGGCCCAAAAGTCCATATTTTCGCCGAAAATTGCGTTTTTCTCACTTTTTGCAAAAACAACTATTGCTCCCCCTGCATGCGAATTTCGACCAATCCGTCGCCAACCTGTAGAAACCAATACAAAGACTGTGGGCGCATCCATTACACCTGCATTTGTAACCATTGCTGGCAATTCATAAGGTATTTATCCATATCGTTCCCTCCGCGCCTGGTTTTGTCCATAATTCTCCAAAGATAGCTTAAAAAGAATGAGGAACATTGTAACTACCAGCAAATCTCCAATAACCAGTATCTATTTTCAATTGTTGGGTCAAAATTCCTCTGCAGAACCCGCATTTAGCCAAATTTTCCTAAATTCACAGACAGTTCGCGCATTCGTGAACTTAAGACCCGAGCTCCACTAATTCACTGTGAATACAGTTTCACTAGGCCTGGCATTTGCTCTATCAGTCCTCTGTGCAATATTTCAATTGTTGACACTACCAGTTACCCTCTGTTCCTCTGCAATTCACCTCTCTGTTCCAGAGATACCCCTCTGTGTTGCTCTGTTTAGTAACACCAGTTCTAGTACAAGTCATAGTACTACTTAACCATGGAAACACCAGTAGCCCTGAATATTCAACCTCTGAATGCCCCACAAAGAGAGTTAGAATGGAAGGCCCTAGGAGATAAAGATTACCAGATGATAGACTTGTTCTCAATGAATTCCAAATTTAATATTCATATGCTAAATGAATTAAAAGCTCAACACCTCAGTGGAGCTGATATTTTAGGGATTTGGGACTCCAACTTGCCCATTTACAACCTCCCTCAAGTCAATGTCCTTCCAGACCTGATCCATAGATGCTGTGAGAACTATGATCCCTGTCAAAGAGCTGTCCTCAGTACATCAGGTGCAGTCTTGTTCCATATCACCCCTGAGGCCATAAATCAAATGCTGAACTTTCATTCTGCAAGACCATTGACTCCTCTCTCCATGATGGACTTATTAAAGAAGGGGGGCAGGCTGTCCAGTGCCCAGGTCATCAAGATTAATCAGTTATTTATTCAACCAAGCTCTGAAGCTCTGAGAACACCTCCTATTGGACATCCATATCTCAATGACTTGGGGAAGATGCTGGTGGATTTGATCAGCTATGTCCTGGGGTACAGGGGAATTGAGGATGTTGATGACACCATAATGGCCATGCTGTCCATATTTTCTCCTGGAAAGCCTCCTGCTGTGCACTATGACTATGCTGAGTATATTGCAAACAAGATTCATGAACAACTAATGAATCTAGAAAGAGAAAAGGTGTTCAGATACACCTCATACATCTATCATCTATTCCTATTTTATCAACCAGACAGTTTCCCTATTCCTCTCAAGAAACTTGATGCCCAGGGAAATCCAAGGTCTGTAGTATTTTGGACCTCAGTTTTTCATTGCATCTCCCATTCACCATACACATACTGTGAATTCATAGACCTGTTCATTCATCCAGCTATGACTTTGTTATTTGGTGTCCCTCCTCCAAGATTGACTGATGAGATGCAAAGAATACTTCACCTCTCAAAGGCCTACAACATTGGTGATTGGTACTTTTACCAACACCATACAGTAATCAGAATATATGGCTGTGAGTTGGACCCTTATAGGCTGCCAAGATATGTCCCTATGAGACTATTTGCCTTGGAGTATTTCAGGCAGTTTGGAAATGCAGACCAGGTCCATTTCCACAGCAAAAACAAGAAGGTGCAACTAAAGTTCAGGAACCAGCTAGGCCCATTTCTTTACAACCAAAGGGAGGAGGGATGGAAGGAAGCTGATAGGATCCTACAGAGCCTCCAATTAGAAACTAGTTTCCGCTGGATACCTTATGACCCTAATCATTTCATTTCTCTAAGGAGGGTAAAATATAAATTGGGTGGCTATGCTCACATTAGATTGCCTCATATTGAGAAATATGCCAATCTACTAAGTTGGAAAGAGGGCACTCTAGAAGAGCCAATGACTAGAGAGAAAATGCTACAAAGAGGGCAAAGAATATTGAAAAAGAGGCTGACTTGGAAACTTGTGGACAGGTTTCCTCTTCATACCAAAGGAGGCTTGGAGCAGCTGCATCATCTTCGACAGCACATCAGCGAACAGCCAAGGATACTTATCAGGCTTCCAGCAAAGGCAAAGAGAAGCAGATGGAGCAGGAACAGCCACCTCCTATAGCAGAAAAGCAAGTAGAACAGCAAGAAGAAGGGCAAAAAGAGGGGCAGCCAATACAGCAGCAAGAACAAACAGCTGAAGCCCCAATATCCACTGAGCAACAGGCTCAAGAGAATGTGCCTCCTAGGCAAGGAAAGACAGTGGAGGCCTCAGTGCTACAAACTCCACAGAAAGAATAAAAGGGAAAGAAGAGGGATAGAGAGCAGGAGACTCCCCTCACCACATCCACATATCAAGGGGAGAAAAGGCACAGAATGAATCCCCTCTCTGAGGAAGAAATTCCTATTGGGCAATCTTTGGGCATGGGCCAACCAAGTATGGAGGCATCTGCAAGTTCCTTTCAGCAGGAACAAGAAAGAACAATTGGAGGAGAAGTCAGCTCCTCAAGCCAGCAACGCAAAGCTGAAACAGGCATCAAACAACAATTTATTGATATCAAAAAGAAGAATGAGCCACTTAGGATACAGCTGTACAATCACCTATTGAAAATGGCTCCTACAAACCAGCAGAGGTTGATGTCTGGATATGATGTAGAAGAGGGCAAAATGATAATGAGTCATTTCATGCCAACCATGTTGCAGCCACAATCAGCTGCAGACTATATAAGGACCAACCTTGAGGTCCTTGCAAAAGACATCCACCCTATGGATCAGATTGAATTGCACAAGAAAACGGGTGAGATGGTATATGCCACTCTGGCAGACAAAACATTGGTAAATTATAGGCTGGAAAATAGCCTAAACAATACAGCTTCCCAACTTGAGTTGGAGAAAGCATCCTCTCAGGCAAAAGACAACCGAATCAAAGCATTGGAGGATATCATCATAGAACTTGGGCATGATCCCAAGGACACCAAAGCTATACAAGCACTGCTGAAACTAAGAGATGCAGATATGGTAGCACTAGAAAAATGGTTAAGATCCCAACAACTCTTCACCCACAAACAAAAGAGGTTGCCCAGCTAAGGCATGACCAAGATGCAACAAGCATGCTGATATCATTATACAAACAGCTGATCCAGACAGAAGAGAAATTGGGAGAATCAGAGGCTGCACTGCAGGCAGCCCTACAACAAAAGGAAGTAGGCCAAACATCTCAGCCTCCTCCACAAATAATCAACCTTGAGGAACCCCCTCAAACTAGTGTTCCTCCTACAGAACAGACAGCTCAGACAACGCCATCTACATCAGCACCAGCACCAACAATAGAGCAGGCTCCAAGCCTTGACATGCAGAAGCTGAAGAATGAAATCCAGGCCTTAGAAGCCCAAATGGCAGAGCTAAATGAAGCCAGAGAGAATTTAGCTAAGCTGAATGAAAAATATGACAAATCCAAGCAAAGTGTAGCAGAAAAAGGAAGGGAAATAAAGGCCCTTAAGGAGAAGATAAAGGAGCTGGAGAAAGAGCTCACCCTTGACAAAGTGGTGGCTGAGCTCAAGACAGTTTTATGGGCCAACATTGGCCAATCAATCACAGATCAGTGGCAGTATATTGAGACTATTCATGAGCAAATGGAGCTCATAGGCAAAGCACATAGGGAAGTTCAGAGAGCAAGGGCATCTCTAGGCAATATGCCTGAGATAGCCAACAGAATGATTAACGTGCTCAATAACCGTACAGGTCCTCAGCTGGCAGCAATGGGAATCCCCAATAGAACTGAAACCATCCTGCTGATAAAGAGGGTCCTTACATTGAGAAGCCTGGTACAAACATTGGAAAGAAGAAGCCAGGACATGCAGACAGAAGTAAACAAATTCATGGATAAGTTTGCTGCATTACAAGGCAGAGGTCTTCCTGGCTTACTGAACAGCACAGGGAAGCTACTTTCACATGAGAACTATGCAAAAAGGGTCAATACATTTTCCACCAATCAGATCACTGAAAAACCGAGCACCTCAGAAGAAATAGGGCCAGCATCTGGGCAAAGTCTCTATGACAGAGTAGAGAACTTATTTTTTATTATGAATGAGATTAAACATTTGTTTGAAGTGCCTCCAAACTTCTACAAATATACAGAGGCAGATGAGACCTTGGATGCAATTTTGAGACATCAATTGCCCACACAGGAATGGTGGACCAAAATGATACAGTTGATACTGTAATCAAGAGCCTTTCATCAAGTTTTGCAATCAAAAAACATAAGTCATCATATACATGAAAATTTGATGCATTCAGTATTTTTGGAAAAGAATAAACTGGGCCAACTCAGCAAACCAATTCGGCCACTAAAGCAGCACTGACAGTTACAAATGATAGGGCCGAAAAAGCTACAGCATGACAAAGCCATAAAGACACATCATTCAGCATTAATACAAAATGCTCAGCCGACTCAATGGCCTCCAAAGGTCAAAAAGACTTCTGACAGCATTAAAGGGCATTCACTTTGTATTTAGAGTAGTAATAACTTCCTTATCTGCTATTTTGTAAAGTTGGTGAACATATTTATTTCTCAAGTGACTCAGCGGTTCAGATATTTTGTATCACCGATTGTATATATTCCCCCTCGCCGAAGGAGCAGGGGTTGTTGTTGATTTTCTCTTCTAGAGATCTTATGCTGTAAATGTTCAGAGTATTAATACAAAGGCTGATGGAATTTCCAAAGTTCTGTGTTGTCTGAGGCGTTGTGTGTGTTTGCTGAATGCTAGAGGATTCATGCGTATTTCATGGCACAATAAGTTTCCTTTAAACTCTTCGTTATGTGTTTTAATTATTTCTTCATAACCCATTCATGTTCTATGTTTCACAGTTAAAGGCAAAGAAAAAGAATAGTTTCAGGACTTATTCATAGGATACCCTGATCTCAATCTATGCTGTTATAAATGTTTTCTTCAGTTATAGTTATAAGGTGTAATTCTTAATTGCTGCACTTTCAGACTATATCTTTCATAGTGGTTATTGTTCAGGAATTCAAATCTGCTCCTGTGCAATATATCTCTTTCTCACACCCCCAGCTTAGTGGAAAATTCTTAATTGCTTTTCACTGGTTAAACGCACTTCATCATCATGATTTCAAGTTTGTTTCATGAAATATCTAAATGGCCCTGTTCTTTCAACAATCTCACTCAACATTTCAAACAACCTGTAGCCACAGACTCCATTGCCCAATGGACTAAAAACTGTCTGAAGATTTCCACCTTAAGTACTGAAAGACATCACTCAACCAAAACGTTAAACAAAACTGAACTCATAACTAGCCTAAAATCCTCACAAAACAGAGATAAATTTTAAAGAGAGAGCCCTCTCTGATTACAGTTTGGCTAGAAACTGTAATCCAAAGCTTGGTTAGTGGTTACCCCGGCCGTATTCCCTTGGGAGTCAAAGGGAACAACCTGGGAGTTAACAATATTTTAGTAGCCTTTAGAGAAGTTGGCTCAAATGCAAGAGGTAGAATAAAGGGATACCCCACTATCTTGTAAGTTTTTTTTTGAAGCTGGTTTTTTTGATGAATAAGATGTTATGGCCATAATGACTGGGCCACTCCATGCCCTCACAAACTTCAATAATATTATCGATGATAAATTGCCCTCTGGTGAAACAAGTTTGCTCAAGTTTGATAATAATCATGAGAATATGCTTGATTATGAGTGTTGAGCTTTGGTAAGACTATTACATGAGACATTAAACAGAGTGATAGGCTTCCAGCTCATAGTCACTTTGGAATCTTTAACATTGGGTATAAACTTGATAATGCCTTTATTTAAGTTGGTTCTCAATGATTTCTTTGTTATGGATTCTTTGTAAACCTCTGTAAAATGTTTGGATTGACAAAGTAGGTAGCATTATAGAATTCACATTGGAATCTGTCTAATCCCAGGACTTACCATCATCATTGTTCATGTTTGAGAGGGTAGCATCTAGCTTACCCAAAGTCAAAGACTAGTCACACAATATTCTTTGCGCTTCATAAAGTTTGTGACACGACTCCAAGACAAAGTTGCATGGACGTTCCTCATTTAGTATTTGCAATTGAAAAATCTTTTGAAGGGATAACTGAGAAGTAAATTATTTCTCAATTTCATCTTTTAAGTAAGCCTACCCTTAGTTGATTTGATAGTGGAGATTCTCTTGATGCCTTCTTTTGAATATAGGGCCCCTAAAAAATTAAAAATCCTTTTGTAGGCCTATCGCCTGTTTTAAGCCAGTGGATGATGGCCCTGGAATTGTGTCCCTTTGGCACTTTGAATCTTGACAATATTCAGATGACCACCGAGTGTGGCCACCCTGACTTGAAGTGCTTCATTGAAAAGGATATTGTCTTATAGATTCCCTTATTCTTTGATAACATTTACATTTTATTTGGATGGAAGAAATTTTCCCTCCCATAGGCTCTAAGGAGAGAGGTACCTCACAAGTTATATAAACATATTTTTTTCAACCCCAATCAGAACTTATTCTTTAAGGTCTTTGGACAAGTTAAACTTCAGACATGCTTTTTTGGCCCCTGAGGGTTGTAAAGTTTCTCATGCCTGTGATAGTTAAAGTGAGTGAGATAATCATAATATGTTTGTGGAAAGGCCAATATTGCATGGCTATCTCGGGTAACTTGATTCAAACAAGGAAACATAATTGTGTGTTTCTCTTCACTGAGAGTTTCTCATACCACCAGGAGAAGACAACTAAGGTGTTTATATGTACCGAGGATTGTTGGAAACACTTTCATCAAATACAACTTTATTCAAAAAATAAAACAAAAAAGAAGCCCATGGTCAAGCTACTAGTAGTTTTCCAAAGCCATCTAAGACTCCCCTACCTCCTGCATCCATGCCTCGATGATCATCCACAAAGGAATGTGGTCCATGAAATGGCCAAGAAATGATTGTTGTTGATAATCAACACACAAAAAATTGTATTCAGAAAGCTAAATGAATATTGGAGTTCCATTAGGATCAAATCCATTTCATTGTGGAAGACTTCCAAAATGAACTTCCTAGGGAATTTTGACCATTCAGGGATTTCTGTCCGGACACAGTTGCAACAACACTGGAATCAACAGTAACTAGAGAAAAATTGTCAATAGAAATGTTGGATTCAAGGTTTGATTTGGCCATTATGGGCTCACAGACTCCCCATGGCATGAAGTTAGGTAAATCAAGGCTAGCATGTGCTAGCCAGGTGACAGGACAGCCATTGCATCATATCCTAAGAGTGTAAGAGCGAATATATTGGGTGATTTGTGGAGTAGGATTGTACTGAGTTTTTCTGAGAGTATTGTATTGCAACATTACATGCGTTTGAAGTGTTAATGAAAGCTCCAATGTGCAACATATTGTAGCCGCCTAACATGTCAGTTATTTGTCATTGTTTTCATGGTATACAAAATGCTTGGAGAAATAATTTATCCATTATGGTTTGGATTTATTCTTGTTTTCTTTTCACTGGGTTATTTGTCAAAGTTTTATGTCAGGAAAGGAGAGGAATAATTATGATAGAGAGCTATTTTAATAAATGCAAAATAAGAGATCTAGAATTTGTTCAAGAAATGTATCTCTTGGAATTGAAATCATTGAACACTGTTTCCGTGCTATAAATTGCCAACATGCTTCACATATTTGAAGTAAAATCAAAAGGTGTATAAAACTTTAGGAGTTGAAGCCATAGTAATTTTTATGGTCATTTTGTTGAACTGTGTTTTAGCAATAAATGAGTCATTGACTAATATCTTTGAGATGAATTATTTGTTAAACATTTGACCTAGTAGGTCTCATTAGTTCAACTAATCATGTGAGATTCATTGTTTTAGTGCCTTATATAGGTCCTGGACTCTTTCAATCTGTAAATCCAGAAATATAAATGTTGCAAAACTGTCATAAAACAGTGTGTGATTGTTTCAGGTGCTCTAAACCAAAGCTATGATTATGTAACATAACTTTTATCTTTTTTGAAATCTTTAAACCTATAACAACACCCTTGCGACATGAATTGCTAGTTGAAATGTCCTACAAACTTAAAACTATAGTTTTGATTTCTCCATGCACATGTGCATGGATTTAGATGCATGGACTATTTCAATCTTACAAACAGTAAAAAATCCCTTTTCTAAATTCTTAGACCTAGTATTGAAAGTTTGGAAATGAAAAGTTCTAAGTTATGATGACAGAAGCCAGACAAAATCATTAGCCAGAGAAATCAATGTTATCAGAACTAGATTATTTTTGGTTAAACCAACGTGAACCAATTAGTTAGGGGTCTGTACTAGTTCTATTGAATGTTCCACACTCAAAATGGTTGGTTCCATACTGGAATTGGTGATAAATGTCAAAACTAATTGGTTCTATACAGAACCATCCAAATCCATTCTGTACAAAGCCATATAGCTGGTGATGGGGACGACTTGAATATTTAAAAAAAAAATCGATAAATATAAAAAGGTTGAACATCAAAACCTAACCCAAGGCCCACCCTAATGCTTTTTAAAGAGTCCCCCACCCTCCATTTGACTCAAAATTCATTGCAGTAATTTGGAAATTTTGAGCTGAGTATCTTGGGTTGATTTGGAGAGTTTTATAACATCTTTGCTGATGTATTTTGGATCAGATATGGATTGTACTTGGTGCTATTTGTTGGAAATAATACTTGGGGGGGGGGGGGGGGGGGTGAATCAGTATTATTAAATCAATAAAACTTTTTCATTTCCATATTAAGATTCATATATGCTACTTCAGTTAAGGCAAACCGCGTGTATACGCAACTGTGTGTAATGCAACAAGCGTATATCCAGTAAACTTATGATTCAGTTAGTTCATCCTTAATAAGTGCATCAGAACATTATTAACCATATGAACAGTAAATAGGAGCAGTAAAATAGAACAGATCATCACACACAAGAAGCACACATGAACACCATGATGTAAGGTGGAAACCCAATGTGGGTGAAAACCACCTGCTGCAAGTCGTCTCAATCTTCTTTTAATAAGAAACTTCTTTTTACAATGGTTCTGTACTGGTGCAGTCTTATACCAGTACGCAGGCTTCTACCTGCAGAAGGCTACAACCTTCTCTCATTCTCCAGACTCTCCTGGAAGGGAGCTACAACCCCCTTAGCTCTTGTACTAGTCGATCCATTTACTAGTACGTAGGTGCAGGCCTACTGAAATGCTCCAACCTTTACTCGTTTTCCAGCTGCTACTGGAAGGGAGCTACCACCCCCTTAGCTCTTGTACTAGCTGAGGTACTAGTACGTAGGTGCTGACCTACAGAAGGCAACAACCTTCTCTTTCTTCCTCCAGGTACCACATTTCATACATTTTCAGACTGGATACTCCTGAAGCACAACACCATAATTTGAAGGCCACATTTCATCCAATTTTCATACTGGACCCATCAATATCATTGAAGCACAAAATCAATCAATACTAGCATCATCAAGCTCTGAATCACTGAAACACTGAAACCCTGTCAACAACACAGTCACCAGAACACAGAACAAACAACATAACTCTACAACAATAACCAGATCCAATTGCAACTTCAAATATCATATATCATAATGTATACGCTACTATGATGAACCAAAACCACGTACATAAGCACTTTTACCAAAGCCAACCCACGTACAACTCTACAAATATTTTCTCATAACTTTGTAGATGTTCCAGACATTAGTCATACCCATATCATAACATTTACAGAACATTACATGCGTCAGTATACAGATCTAGAATAAGCATGATCAAACCATATAGAGATGATTCATTCCAAGCCATTAGATCCCGATCTATCCTTAGATCTTGTTCTCCATCAACCGCAAAGCATCATGAACCCATAACCTGCATACTGGATCTCATCCTTCATCAGATATTCAAGACTTTTTCCATCTATCTTGCCTAATGATCTTCTCCTCCTTTTATAGTCTTAGGCCTTACACAATACCACGGTCCAAAACCATAACAAATCAATACCATGGACCCAATACTTGGGATCAACACTTTGGACGAGATACCATGGTCCAAAACCATAGGTTCAAATACCAAGGACTAAATACCATGGACCAAAAATAAGTTCTCCCACATGTATGCACTTTTCCTTGCATGAAAGTGTGTGTATACGCATACGCGCTTTTCCTTGCATGAAAGTGCGTGTATACGCATACACACTTTTTGATATATGATACCATGTGTATACGTGCCTTTGTATATAGCGAACCTGCGTATATACTTTTCTTTCTTCATCTTTGTAGTCTGATCATCAATCTTTGCTACTGACATGCTGCACTATGATCTGTCATCTGAGTGAGTTGCCATCAAGTACAACACCTGCATCATAATGCCAACAATCTCCCCCTTTGGACTTGATGGCAAAGCTAACTTGCCATACTGAGAACTGTCATCTTAATGAATTGTCATCGTTCATTACATATGAACTGATTCCTTTGAGCTATCCTGCATCCCATGTATTCTGTCACATCTGATATTTCTTCTGTAGATTCTTCTAGTGAGTTGTTCTTCTATGAGTGGGTTGCCATCAAGTACAACACATGCATCATAATGCCAACACTATTTTGGTTATATGCACCCTTGTTTGCTACATACATGAGAAACTTTGCATATTTGTGTATGATGGCCTGGATTCATATGGATGCACATGAATTTGTAATTGTTCCAAAAGTTGAATATTTTATCTATTTTTTGGTTGACTGGTTTTGTGGCCAAGTTCTGTTTTCATTTTTTTTTTTAGTTTTGATTTCTATTGTCGGCCAGTTCAATTATTTTTTTGATTTTTATATCATTGAGAGGAATAAACTGGATATTTTAGAACTGTTTGAAATGGATGAAGAAAGTCTCCAAAATTTTGAAATAAAGTAGAAAAACATGCCATTGAAAAAATACACCTCAAGTTGGGCAAAGTAAATTCCAGCAAGGATAAGAAGATGATATTATAATGTTTACAGCAAGGATGGGAAGATGATTTCATCATATTTATTAGGAAGGATGAGAAGATGTCAAGGTAACACCAATAAATGACAAATATGATGGTATGAAACTTTCTCGAAATCTTTCTAGCCCATGTAGCCTTACAAGTAGAGAATTGCTTACATAAGAATAAATTATTATCACCTAAAGAGTGGGACCCAATGCTCCATGAGAAGCATTCATCTCAATTTGGTGAATTGGGTGACATGGAATATTGAAAAACATCAGCTTATGACTAAATTTTAGAAAATAACACCAATAATTGTGCCCTAGCCAACCAATAAACTATCTCTACTACAGTAAAATGAACCAATGCAGTTTTAGGAATAATATACAAAGATTCCCAAATACTAAGTGTCTTAATCAATCATTGTGGGGCACAAGAAGTAATTCAATTGAATTATTTAATTATTTAAATATAAATTTTTGTACCTTTTTTTTGTGTCCCCTGTATTTCCTCTACAATTAGTAGTTGTGCTTTTGCTTTCTCACATGTATTTGTTTATGCTCAATCTAAGTCACACATGACACTGACATCGGGATAGATGGACATGAGTTTTGGGCATGTAGACCATTGAAATGGGACATGTGTGTATATATATATATATATATATATATATATATATATGTTGCTTAGACCTATGAAATTTTTTGTTTTTATTTATCTATTTATTTTTCATTTGGTTTATGTCTATGTGGTTCCCAGACCCCAAAAATCAGTGACCGCTACGTCCACAAAATATTTGTACTGGGAAGATACACCTAAAGGGATCACTTCTTGTTGGCTCAACCACAAAGGTCGTTATGCAATCTGCAGTTACCAAGCAATAATCTCACACAATATCCAGGTTTTGTTGGCATCTTATTAAAATCTTTTGTTTCTCCCCACGTAGGTTGACCATACCAATGTAAGGTTTCATTGTTCAAAATTTTAGGGCCTCCTTGGTGCAGCCATGCATGTCATATCCAGTGACTATGGCATACTCTGAGGTCAATTCAGTAATAAATCTTGTGCATCAATAGAGTTTTGGCATTTTCTGGCTAAGCTAAGGCACCAACACCACAACTGTTATAAATGACCTAGTCAAGTCTCAAGGGGGAGTCTCTTTTGTCTCATCACTATATCAATCCATGAAATGGTGGAGAGCCTAACAACCTTCTCTTTTAATCACTCCAGCTAGACCAAATTGACAAGCTGTATTGCTACCTAACCAAACATTTGTCATGTTTTTGCTTCCTCATAAAAGGAGGGCAGTCTAGAGTTTCTCCTAATGCAAAATTTACCTCTCGAAAGACTATGTTAACACCTTGTTTCAGGAGATTAACCCACTGGCCTTTGTTCTGTGGTGACTTTCCAAACCCAACAACTCCTCCATAAGATTACTCATGTATTGAATCTAAAATCTTTTAACTATGATTAATTGGTAGCATGTGCAATTTGCAAGGAAGGGTCACAGTTTTAGGTTTGAACCATTTAGTCAGGTTTATAGCTTAGATGGCAGTTTCATACTTCGAGTTAGACTATCTTTGACATATGTGATATAACTGACCTAGTCCATTTTATGTCACTACTACAACAATCCATGAAATGTGTATGCAAGGTCTAATATCAATGCTTAACTTGGCTTCCATAGTAAATGCTTTTGCTTTCTCACATATATTTGTTTATGCTCAATCTAAGTCACACATGACACTGACATTGGGACAGACGGACATGAGTTTTGGGCATGTACACCATTGAAATGGGATGTGTGTGTGTGTGTGTGTGTATATATATATATATATATATATATATATATTTGCTAGTTAGACCTATGATTTTTTGTTGTTGTTGTAAATTTATTTATTTTTCATTTGGTTTATGTCTATGTGGTTCATAGACCTCGGAGATCAGAGACCGCTACATATATTTTATTGGTAAGATCCACCTGGAGGGATCACTTCTTGCTGGCTCAACCACAGACGTCATTATGCAATCTGCAGTTACCAAGCAATAATCTCACATAGCAGTGTCCAGGTTTTGCTAGCATCTTATTAAAATCTTTTGTTTCTCCCCATGTAGGTTGACCATACCAATGTAAGGTTCCATTGTTGAAAAGTTTAGGGCCTCCTCGGTACAGATATGCATGTCATATTATGAGGTCAATTCAGTAATAAATTTTGTGCATCAATAGAGTTTTCACATTTTCTGGCTAAGTTAAGGCACCAACACCACAACTGTTATGAATGACCTAGTTAAGTCTCAAGGGGGAGCCTCTTTTGTCTCATCACTATATCAATCCATGAAATGGTAGAGATCCTAACAACCTTCTCTTTTAATCACTCAAGCTAGGCCAAATTGGCAAGCTGTATTCCTACCTAACCAAACATTTGTCATGTTTTTGCTTCCTCATAAAAGAGATCAGTCTAGGGTTTCTCTTGATGAAAAATGTGCCTCTCGGAAGACTATGTTAACACCTTGTTTGAAGAGATTAGCCCATTGGCCTTTGTTCTGTGGTGACTTTCCAAACCTCCTGATGTAAAATGTGCCTCTCGGAAGACTATGTTAACACCTTGTTTAAGGAGATTAACCCACTGGCCTTTGTTCTGTGGTGACTTTCCAAACACAACAACTCCTCCATAAGATTACTCTCGTATTGAATTTAAAACCTTTTAATTATGGTTAATTGGTAGCACATGCAATTTGCAAAGAATGGTCAAAGTTTTAGGTTTGGACCATTTAGTCAGGGTTATAGATTAGATGACAGTTTCATACTCCGAGTTAGACTATCTTTGACATATATGATATAACTGACCTAGTCCATTTTTATGTCACTACTACAACAATCCATGAAGTGTGCATGCACAGTCTAATATCAATGCTTAACTTGGATTCCACATTTGAATGGACTTACCAAAAGATTGCATTATGTTTATATAATGATGCTTCATGCATCTCTAGTAAAAACTAAGGGCTAGATGCCAAAGGTGTTTGTCAGATGTTGCTTATGAATGCATAGATAAGATTGGTGTATTTAATATCTTCTCATTGCAATACTGAATGCTGGATCTAACTCTTCAATGGTCCATGGATTGAGCTTTAACTCGTTAAGATCTTTGTTTCTATGGAATGGATCTTAGTAGCAGCTTAACCCTTCAAGTTATATTGTTGATTAAGTTTTGTACCTCTTGAATTGGAATTGGGTTAGGTCGCTACATGGAAACTTTGAGTTTTCTTCCAAGTCTAGGTACTTGTCAATGATTTATAGCACATATGTAAGCTTTGAAAGTGTGAGAATGCGAAAGAATAAACTCCTGGGATAAATAACCATTTCATTATAAGGACTTCTCTTACATTGATGTCACAGTGTCAGCAAGGACATTTGCAGATATCTTGACACAAATAAACAAGCAATCAAATTCCCCTAGAATGCACTTAACTTTCCATATGCCCGAAAGTAGAGGCAATAGCTAAGCTGGAATCTGATCCACGAAAATGCCCCATATTATCATCCTATTCTTAGTAATGCTTACAAGGAAATGGGTTGCGTATGTGTTTAGTTTAAATTCTGTACAATAGAAAAGAAAGAATCTAAAAGTAGCCCCATCAATCTGAACAGGAAACAAGATATCAGTTTACCATGTCAATGTAATAATATAGCATGTGTGGACTCATCTTGATATTGCTGCCTTGATTTTATTGGTTGTTTCACTTATTAAAGTGAAGGATATTCCCTTCGATTATGTGTAATCAATGGGCCAGGATCTTGAGCACTAAGGAATCGAATGAACTTGCAGTTGATTTTATCTCACTAGAGGTAGCACTGGTGTATTCTAGCTGTGTAGGTGTCATTTGATGAGGTTGCAACTTTTCACATATTACAAAAATACATCAATATATGGCAAGATCTTCTGTGTACCTGGTGGTACAGAGAGTAAAACTACATTAGCACCAGAAGACACAGGTACAATAGACAATGAAGATGACCAGTTTTTCTATCTTATTGATGCAGAGAACCAGTTGTTACCATAGAAGTTCAACAGCTAATTTAAGACTCCTGATTACAATAACACTTTCATCATGATCTCTATAAGGTAGTAACTAATAATCCTTTGCCTTGTTAACTAAGGAAGCAAGAGAGCTCAAGTCCTGAAGTACCCTGAGAATTGTAGCACTAGACATTTGACTTGAAAGAAGCATGGCTTTTGCCTCAGCAAAAAAACTGGAGTTCACACACTGCAACCTTGGTCAACCTTTTTTATAGCATTTGGCAATTTGGTAATGAAAAGATGTCAATGGGGAGGCACCAATTTCAATAACTTAATCAATACATCTACATGATAAGAATATACAAGGTCTGACAAACCTTCACATGCCAACAAGGATGATAACAATCTAAACTCTGTTCCAGGAACACTGAGCAACACTGTTCATAAAATACCATGTATCACCTCCGCACAATCACAGAATCGAATCATCACTATGGTGTGTGCCTGTTCTAAAGAAGCCACAAATGCACATCAAGATGCACCCTAAATAGATGTGCTAATACCTTCCATTCATCCAATGAAGGTGGGTTGGCCCTCGGAGTTGTTTTGAGATTGCATGAAGAGAAGACTGGTACTTTTCCTCTAAATTGAGGATCATTCAGCCTAGTTGGAATGGAGAAATAATGAGGAGGTATAGGAATGAGTTTGTTTATTGGGTTTTGATGTTTAAAACAATCAGATGATATGTGTTCTCCAAAACATAAGTAGAAGTAGGCGTGTTTGGGAGACTGCCTTTCAAAAATTCACAAGGTATTATTTCGATCCATTAGGAAGCACATCCTCAGGTGCTCGAGAATAAATAATAACACAGTTAGTTGGATAAGCAGGTCTAATTTACAGAATCTCACTCAGATCTACTAGTATCATTTATGTGATTTAAATAATGAATGGAGGAGTCTTAATACTCCCAATCACTTAACATAAAAGTGACTAAGGCGGCCAGAGAATAATATCCCATGACTCTCATCATCATGCCATATGTGCCTAGGTATAATTGGAAAAACACATATATTTTCCTATAACTAATTTAGCATAGAAGTCATTACAAGTTATGGGCTATGGTCACTACCCTGGTATTGAAAGGAGTACAATTCGTTCACCTTAATTGCACACATATCAATGCATATGCATATTTCAAAGTTTAAGCTCACAGGGTTGTAAGTTGTAAGTATTGCGCATGGATGGATACATATATATACACACACACACACACACACATATATATATAAATATAGATATGTATATATGTATGTATGTATATATATATCTATATATATATATATATATATATATATATATATATATATATATATATCTATATATATATATATATATATATATATATATATATATATATATAGATATATATATCTATATATCTATCTATATATATATATATATATATATATATATATATATATATATATATATATCTATAGATATATACATACATACATACATACATACATACATACATACATATATATTAGGAATTCCAAGCCCATGAGTACATGATCAGCCTTGCAATAGAGTAGAGATTAATAATGTATATATATGTTATGATTCTACTACCATGAGTCTGCTTTATGTGATCCAACCATAACACTAATAACCTTCCATATGGGGTGTTGCATAATTTCTAGGCAGGTTAGTAAGTCAGCATTATACATGGAACCCATCATACTCTTTTCAGTAGTCTATGAACCATCAGCTTAAATTCAATCCAACATGAGTAAACCATGCTCAAGCATTTAGTGATCATAAAAATAGGTTATATAACATGAAATTTCATGGCATATGCTAAATAGGATAGATACCTATCTTGAAGTATGGACCGAAAACCGAGTCTGAGACTCCAGCTCTCCACCCAACCTTAGATTGAGATACACTATGGTCTTTCTTGCAATCTAAGACTCCAATCACCCTCGAGCTAGATTTCAGAGCATGAGTGAGGGATTTTCTCAAAGGATTAAAACCAAATCTGCCAGTTGAAATAGGGGTTCCAGATGTCCAATTACCTCCACCCATCAGCTGAGACACGAAAGTCAGATTGTGCACAGGGATCTTCAAAGATGTCAATGGTGTAACAAGGCAACTTATTTATTAGCTCCTTATGAGCTATCGTGCTCAACTCCTTTCTTCTTCTACTTTGTGTTTTTTGACTTTGTTCAACCACTGCGTCAAGAAAGATCTCTGCGAAAGCACTCTCATAGCATAGCTCCCTCGAACGATGCTAGAATTCCTTGTCACTATTCACTCCAGCTCATACTCTTCACTCACACTAGGGATGCATGAATTGTCTACGTAGATTTTGGGTGAGTTATGCTGTTCTCCTCAGCCAAACTTTCAAATTCCCTCCCAGGTTATCTGCATCCTTTTGACGCTCCAACTTGTGTGATGTTTAGTCAGTTTTGTTGAAAAGTGTAACTAGGTTCAGTCTTCATAATGATATGTGTAATTGTAATTTTATGAAAAAATAAAAATAAAATTATCTATGTAAGTACTTGAATCATGGGTTTTATGATCAAGGGATTTTATTTTAGTTAAGGTTCCCATTGTGAACCTTTAGGTATTGTTATCTAGTCATAAAAGTCAAATTGAGTCAACGTCATGTATGAAGGACCCTTCTTGGGCATGTTACATTTGTGTATGAGTCTTTACATGTATAAGAAGGCTCTCCAAGATCAAGCAAAGGCACCTCCTACAAGTGAGCTACAAGATTTAATAAATAATCTTCACAAAAGGACATGTCAGCTCACCCTCTCTCAAGTCAGCCTAATTGACTGGGAAATAACTATAAATAGGCAACTCAGCCTCATTCTAAAAGGAAAAATTGCGGTGAAGAATTCGGTCTGAAATCAAGAAATGTGAAGTTCACTTAGAAGGAAGCCTAATCATCAGCAAAGAAGGAAGAGAAGTAGAGCGAAGTCATTGGCATCATTTGGATATGTTTTTGGGTCAAATTGATCTCACACGTGTGAAGAAAAGGGACTATCCTTGTTGGAAAAGAAGCCGAAATATTGTAGTCCCATTGGAAGGTTAAGTTAAGGAAGAAGCAATGGTGTATCTCAAACCGAGTTGACAAAGAAGTAGTCTCCACCTAAAGAAAAGGAAATTAAGGTTACAATCTTGATGATTCACACGTGCTAGGGTTTCTGAAGTAAGCCAAGTACAACAGAAAGTCAAAGTCTAAGGAGTAGCTAAGAAGGAAAGAAGAATTAATAGTTTGACCATCATTGACTCAAGGAAGGAAAGGGTCAAGCTCAAAAGTTTTGTGTATTGGTCTTAGAGGGCTTTTGGTCAAGGGTCTAGGTTTCGTATTCGTCAATTGAAGTCTCTATAAGAAGAAGAATTCGTTTGGATTTTCCTCTGAAGTGGGAGAGGTTTTGGCCCTATTTGATAGCTTATATTTTGTGTCTTTTGTCTCTTTATGGTTTATGCATTGGTAACTGTTTGATGAAGAATAACACTATAATAACATAAGTAAAAGAATATCCTAATCTAAGAAATAAAAAGCATTCACAATTAGTTATCAATAGAAGAGAAATCACTTAATCTCGATGCTCTAGATTTCAAAACAAGTTTTTCCCCAACATTGTCAAGGGCTCTTGATGCTGTTTGTTCACTATTTAGACCTCTGTCAAACTTTCCCCAAGCTTCTTCGAAGGATCTCCTCTTCTGTTTACGACACAGTGTCCTCTACCATTGTTGTTTATTCTCAATTTCTCTTAGGAGCTCACTACCTCCATCCTCTGCACTGCTCCTCTCTTGCCCGTGTCCTCTCGATGCTCCAAATTGTGTGTTGTTCCCCCTTGTCTCCTAGAATTTTATGTTGTTACCACAGGTGGCCAACAATCCTATGTGCACCTAGTCACAAACTGGTTCCTTGCTACGTGGCCAAATTTCCATTGGTCTTGTTGTCCCGTGTTCAGTTACTTAAAGGCATACTCTTGTCCTCATCCTTAGCTGATATTTTTATAATATGTCCCTTGTGCACACTTGTCAGCCTCCATGGATGATATCAAACAATCAGTATCCTAGACAATTCCCTCCCTCCTTAACTCTGGGATGTGTCCCTAAACTCGACACATTTTTATTTAAATTAATTTACAATTCTTATAATAAATGGGAAAGGTAATGCGTGTTAAAGGCAAAGTGCATGTATGTGTATATGTTTTGGGACCAGAGTATCGGTGTGCATATGCTTTTATATGTTTTGAGGCTAAAAAGTATGGTGTTTCAAATATGATATTTCATGCACACCAATAAATGCATTAGCACTGTAGACCAAATAAGATGAAAAGAGTATGGGGGGGTAAGACCCCATGTGCATACAAAGCGGGTTACATATAACTTAATAATTATGATAAAAGTGCATTGGCTTCTCAAAAAAGTCCATGACATGACTTAAGGGGTGCTAGGTGTAAAAAAAAGACATGCAAATAAAATTATGTGTGTGGGAGCTACTAAGGGTTAAAGTTGTTATGTGCTTATTTGTGCTAAAGGAAATCTAACATTCGTTAGATTTCTTTCATCTTACAATGTTATTAGCAATACACTTGTGTTTATGATAGAATGAAATCAAGCATGTGTTAGATTTCGTTTGCTTGATAATGTTGTTGTTGGAAATAGGCTTGTCTTTTTGCTAAAGGTAGTTATAAAACATGTTAGCTTTTTTTCACATTACATTGTTTTTATGTGCTTGTGTTTAATCTAGAAGGAAACTTAACATGCACTAGATTTCTTTCACAATGCAATGTTGTGGTTGGAAATTTAGTTGTTTGTGCTAGAAGGAAATATGCTAGAATTCTTTGACCTTGCAATGTTGTTATTGGAATTTTTCATGTGATTGTCGTAGAAGGAAATTTAGCACATGCAAGATTTCTTTTATTGCAATATTGTTATTGGAAATATGTTTCAATTTGTGCTAGAATAAATTTAGTGTATTATATTTCTTTAACCCTACAATCTTGTTATGTTCTTGTGTTTGTGTTAGAAGGAAATCTAGCACGGGTTAGATTTCTTTCATCCTGTAATGTGCCTGTGTTTGTGTTAGAAAGAAAACTAGCATGCGCTAGATTTCCTTTCCCTGTAATGTTGTTGTTGTCAACATGGTTTTGTTTGTGTAGAAGTAAATCTAGCATGCACTAGAATTCTTTCACCTTACAATGTTTGTGTCTGCTTGTGTTTATACTAGAAGGAAATCTAAAACACATTAGATTTCTTTCACCTTGCAATGTTGTTATTGGCGATGTGCTTATCTTTGGGCTAGAAGGAAATTTTGCATGCACTAGATTTATTTCACACTGCAATGTTGTTGGAAATAAGGTTTGCTTGTGCTAGAAGGAATCTAGCATGTGTTTTGTTTCCTTCAGCTTGCAATCTACTTGTGTTTTTCATAGAAATGAATCTAGCATGCACTAGATTGCTTTAGTACTACAATGTTGTTATGTGATTGTGTTTGTGCTAGAAGGAAATATAACATGCACTAGATTTCTTTCGAATTGAAATGTGCTTGTGTTTGTGTTGGAAGAAAATTTAGCATAGGCTAGATTTCTTATACTCTACAATGTTGTTGTTTCAACGTGCTTATATTTGTGGTAGAAATAAATCTAGCGCTTGCTAGATTTCTCACTCTATAATGTTGCTATGTGCTTGTGTTTGCGCTAACAGGAAATCTAACACGTTAGATTTTCTTTTACCTTGCAATGTTGTTATTGCTAACATGTTTTTGTTTGGGCTAAAAGGAAATCTAGCTTGTGCTAGATTTGTTTTGTCCTATAATGTTGTCATTGGAAATATTTATATGTTTGTTTTAGAAGTAAATATAATGCAAACTAAATTTTTCTCACCCTACATTGTTGTTATGTGATTATGTTTGCATTAGAAGGAAATATACTATGCATTATATTTCTTTCACCTTGTAATGTTGTTATTTGCAATGCGTTTTTGTTTTTGATAGGAGTAAATCTAGCATGTGTTAGATTTGTTTTGTCTAGTAATGTTGTTGTTGGAAATATGTTTGTGAATTTGTGATAGAAGGAAATCTAGTACGTGTTATATTTTTTTCACATTGCAATATTAATTTTGACAATGTAGTTATTTGTGTTAGAAGGAAATCAAATTCCTTGCATTGTTTTTATTTTGCAATGTGTTTCTGTCTATGCTAGAAGGAAATTTAGCACGCACTAGGTTTCTTGCAGTGTTGTTGTTGATAGTATACTTGTGCTTGTGATAGAAGTAAATCTATCACATACTAGATTTCTGACACCTTGCAATGTTGTTATGTGCTTGTGTTTATGATAGAATGAAATATAGCACACATTAGATTTCTTTCAC
This sequence comes from Pinus tabuliformis, assembly GCA_031772625.1. NCBI lineage: Eukaryota > Viridiplantae > Streptophyta > Pinopsida > Pinales > Pinaceae > Pinus > Pinus tabuliformis. Next base: position 598,987,238 of record CM062815.1, on the reverse strand, counting down.
CTTACAATGTTATTATTCGTAATGTGTTTTTGTTTTTGTTAGAAGAAAACCTTGTGGGTGCTAGATTCCTTTTGCCTTATAATGATGTTATTGGTAATATGCTCGTGTTTGTTCTAGAAGTGAATCCAACATTTATCAGGTTTCTTTAGCCATACAATAATGCTATTTGCTTATGTTTGTGCTAGAAGAAAATATAGCATGTGCTAGATTTTCTTTTACCTTGCTGTAATGTTGTTGTTGACAACATATTTCTGTTTGTGATAGAAGTAAATCTAGCACATGTTAGATTTCTTTCAACTACCAATGTTGATATGAGTATTTTTTTTTATTTGGCAATGTGCTTGTGTCTGTACTAGAAATAAATCTAGCATGTGCTACATTTAATTTTCTTTGTAATATTGTCATTGGAAACATGTTCGTATTTTTGCTAAACGTAATTCTAGCACATGCTAGATTTATTTCACCCTACAATGTTGTTATGTGCTTGTTTTTATGCTAAAATGAAATTTAACGTACGATATATTTATTTCACCTTGTAATGTTTTTATTGGCAATGTGATTGTCTTTGTGATAGAGGATAATATAGAATGTTTTTTTTCACAATGCAATGTTGTTGTTGGAAATATGCTTATGTTTGTACCATATCCCATTCTTAGATCACATATCCCATATGAAGGGCCTTCTAATAATTTGAGGGTTTAACATTTTTTATTGTAACAACAATCTATGTAGGTATGGACTAAAACCTCATTGTCTCTAAAAAGCAAGGTCAATTTTCATAAGCATGAAGATGTCTTAGGAAATATTATTATTGAAATGTTTTTATTGAGAATGTTTTTGTGTTTGTATTTGTGCTAGAAGGAATTAGCATGCACTAGATTTACTTTACAATGCAATTTTGTTGTTGACAATCTTCTTTTATGTGATAGAAGGGAGTCTAGCACGTGTTACATTTCCATTGCCTTGCAATATTTTTAATGTCAACGTGCTTGTGTTTGTGCTAGAAGGAAATCTAGCTTGTGTTAGATTTTTTTTTGGTTTGCAATGTTTTTCTTGGAAATATGCATGTGTTTGTGCTAAAAATAATTCTAGCATGTGCTAGATTTCTTTCACAATATAATGTTTTTATTGGCAATATCCATGTGTCTGTGATAGAAAGAAATCTAGGATGCAAATATTGATTTTTCTTTGCAACATTTTTCTTGGCAATATGCTCGTGTTTCTGCTAGAAGTAATTCTATCACATTCTCTATTTCTTTCACCTTGCAATGTTGTTATGTGTTTGTCTTTGTGCTAGACAAAGATCTAGAGGAAAATCTAATGATCGCCATACTTAATGTTCTTTCATTGTATTTTGCTTTTATGGTTTCTAAAGCAAGCTAAGACTATACATGACTATAAAAGATAAATTTTGTGTAAATATGATGTTGTACTTTCTACAATTGTTTTTATTTATTCACAATGTAATGTCTTTTGGAAATGTGATTATGCTTATGCTAGAAGGAAAGCTAGTAGGTGCTAGCCTGCCTATAGTCACAATTAAAAGAATGTAATAAATTATTTGGGGGTGCCTTTTTTCTAATCAACACCGTGATTAGCTATTATTGTGAGTTCTACACTTGTTATCGTTCTTGTTCATTTTGTTACACATATAATGATGCGAGTAGTTATAGTATTTATAAATTCACGCTTTTTTCAATAATTCGAAATTGTGATAATAGTTTTTTAAATTTCTTTTCTTCAAAAACCATGGACTATGAATCTAGTGAGAATTCAAAGGAAGCATCCAAGGAAAAAAGAAGTTGAAGAAACACGACACCAAAATCTTAAAATGGTATTACTATTTTAAAATTAGTTTATACTTTGTTACAATGGTTAGACATTATGCTAATAAATGGTTGTTGATTAGTTTATATTTATTATTTTATCAGATTGATGATAAAATGTTGTGCTCCTTCTTCGACTGTCCAATTACAATTTTTTCTGATAAAAAAATTCTCTTATAACTTGATCAACCTATTTGGGATAAATGGGACACTGTTTTTAACTGTTACCAACTAGGCACATTAAAGTGTTCTCCAAGCCAACTTGATTTTGAGAACTACAAGAGAAATAGTCTACACAGTTTGACAACAACTACTCTTCGGCCCCTTCAGGGATTGACCATGGAAGAAATTGCTTCAGTAGTAGATAAGCTATTGGATGGAACCATTTGGTTTTCTATTCCACTTAATCATCCAATAGATGCCATAAAATTAAAAGATTATTGTTCTAAATTTAAAACCAACAGAACAATATTGGATGCAATGGTTACATATTGTCAAAGTCATGATGAGAAATTGAATGAGAAGACTCTTACCACAATCAACATTCTTAAGCATTTTGAAATTAACGATATCATATTTTCAAATTTTTGCAACATGGTGAAGGGGTCTAATTATGTAAAAGGAACACGTAATATAAAGATAGATGCCCTTTCTGAGCGAGCATGTGGATTCCTTGACAGAATGATAAATGGATCAACAAGTGTTCAACAGGTTGACAACAATTTTGAATTTGGTTATCATTTTGGGTCCCTAATCTTTTATCAACACTTTTGCACTCTTTTCCAATGTGAGTTGCAACCAATTTTAGACACTGACCTTGTTGTTTTGGATACACTGGCTTTGAAAAAAGGACCATTCCACAAGGGATATTATATTGAATATTTTTGACGACTTATCGAAAAAAAATGTGTTGAATGACTTTACTACAATTCTCTTAGCAGAACTAATAATGTACGTGAGTCTTTGGAAATTATCATAAACAAATCTAAGTTCAACTATAAAATGACTAGTGGCATTTATGAATATAAGTCTCAAAACAGTTATAGTTATGATAAAGTTTTTACTATACATTTTTATATTTCAAAATTAAAAATTTTGGAGGCTTCAAAATACTCTCACACATTTGAAGACATATTTGATGAAAATGGGAGAGATTATGATTTCTTAATGGATTTATTAGAAAAGCACCAATAATGTAGTGATGCAAAAGTGGTTATTTCTCTTTATGCAGGGACAAATTAATCAAAGCTTGTTGTACATATGGAAGAAGAATTGCATGTGTTGTGCAAATATAATCACAAAGGATAATCATGTTGAATAATTACAAATCTTTTCAATGATCAAATCCATGATCCGTTAACCTTTTGGAAAAGTCAGGTACTACAGTTCCTTTGTTGTTTCTCTTATAATACTTTGGATACTATTTTGTTCAGGTTTCTTAATAGTAAAAGTGTTTACTAAAATTACTAATGATGGAGATTCTAAAATAGAGAATAATGAAAGTGGTAAGAAAAAAATAATCAATATAATGCTTATGATGTTGAAAAAGGTTTAGAGATGGAAACAGGAGGAGGAGAAAAAGTTATCATACTAGGTACATAATTTGTTTGGTTGTTTCTCTTGTTACTTTTTGAATTTATTTAATTTCCATATTCATAACATTTTTGGATGTCTATTGTAGGGAATTATGAGAAGAATGAATTTAATCAAGACAATGACCATGGAATGATGGAGATAGAAATGGGTATTAATCATTGTAACTTTGTTTTTTTAAGTCTAAATTTTTATTTTTATTATCGTGATTCATAGAATTTCATATGTTGATTATTGTTGGAAATAAAGAGAATGAATATAGTGACCAATGGAATGTCCCACAAAACTACAATCAAGACCAAAATATTATATGGGCGATTAAAGATGATTCATTTTTTGTATAGTTGCTTAATGAGTTTTGTTCATTGTCACAATTTATAAAAAAAATTATGTTTATTATAGTGACAAGCAAGGAGAACAAAAACATTGATCAAATGAATGTGAAACAAAGCTTTAATCAAGGACAAAATATAATATTAGGTACTTATAATTTGTCCACTTGTTTTCCTTATTATTTAATGATTTTATTCATTTTTAGAATTCAAAATATTTTATGTGTTTAATTTAGAGACAAATAAAGGTAACAAAGATGATGATGAGGTGCAAAGTTACAAATATGAAGATAATATCATATCAGATACTTATAACTTGTCTTATTGTTTATCTTATTATTCTTCGAACTCTAATGCTTGTAACTACCATAACATTGTACATTTTTATTATAAGAACAAATAAAAATGATAAAATTAACAATCAAAATAATGTTAAAGGTGTGTGTGTTTCTTTTTAAAGGTTGCATTACTAATGTTTTTCTTGGTATTGGTATTTGATTGAAGGTTTAATAAGAAGTACTATTGGTATTTGATTGAAGGTTTAATGTGTTTACTCTAGGTTCTATCAAGATGATAAAATAAATTATTATTTCATCTATAAATAGTGAAAAAACCACTCAAGGTAAGTGTATTGTTTCAACAATTTTTTAGTAATTTTTGTAACATGAATAAAACAGTTTGACTAGATTATTTGTAATTCTATTGCAGCCAAAATAACTGAAAAGAAATTAGTTATTTTTGAACTAAAGGACATTTTTTATCATAGCATTGATGATGAAGCAACAAACAAAGGGCATATTGAGAAAATTGGAACTAATGCTAATTACACAATAGAGAAAAAGTTATTTTGGATTCATTCACATGCAAAAACATTTTTTGAAATGTGTTTCAAAAATGAATCTCTTGACATTGCAATTTGGACGACAACTTTGAAACAAAGCACAAGAAGAGTTTTAAAAAAGTTGGTTTCAGAAACATTACAAGATATACTTGTGTTTATGTGGATTTCTTAAGATTGTAAACCACAAAAGGGACATAAGGTCATTGACAATCCAACCAAAGTTATACACACTAAATCATTGAAAAAAATTGTGGGAAATGCATACCCAATATGATGCAACCAATACTATTATAGTGGATTGTTCACTTGAGAGAGATAATCTCAAAGAAAATGTGCTTCTTGCCCCTCCATTCATTGGAACACATAAAGAGGATAATTGGTTGATCGATAAACTATGGAGAATGTTGCATAAACTCAAGAAGGCTACATATGTGTGAGCTACTTTGAAGGATGTTCAATTACATTTAGAAGTACCTTAAGATGACCGATGTCTATTTCATGCTATTATATGTATGACATCATGAATTATTGCTTTTATTTCACAACATTAATAAAATAATTGATGATTTGGTTTGTCTTACTAAAAATAAAATATTTTTATGTTCTTTATTTTTGGTGAGATATTGCGTTGATAACAATTATTGATTTGAATGGTCATTAATGCTTTCATATCAAAATTTCCCATGCTATAGATATTTTTACAATGGATTACATTATATGTAAAAATTAATAGATAATTGGTCTATTTGTTTGAATTATATCATTACAATTATTTGTTTCAATTGTGGTTTAAGTTATCATTATACCTCTTAGAAATTAGTAATGTGAATGATGGCCCATTGCATTCTTATAACTTTTTTTATTCCATATAAGTTGAAAAACTATATTAGGTTCTACGTAGCACCAACAATAAACTTACAATTTGTACTAAAAGAAGCACCAAAATCAACTAAGGTAGAGACTCTAAAAATTAGCATATAATTAATTAAGTTTGAAATTTAAAAATTGTAATATATTGTATATGGAAATTCTTATATAATTAGTTTGTTTACTTGCACTAGACCATTGTAATTATATTTTTCAATTGCAATTAAAGAAATCATTATAAGTATTAAAATCAATGATTTAAATGGTGGGTCAATGCATTCTTAGAAGAATTTTATTCCATACAAATTAAATAAAGGTATTAGGTTGTATGTATAAATTAAACATATCATTAGTTTGTTCATTTTAACAGAGCCATTGTATTTGTATTTTGTGATTACTATTAACTCATTGTAAAATTCCCTTTGCATACAAATGGAAATAATTCATAATAAATGTTAATATCATTTTTAAATTGGTAGGTGTTTATGTCCTTAAGCAATGAAGTGTTGAAGTGTAGATATTTTAATATCATACATGTGGTTGTAGTGCAGATGCAGATGGGCATTACTACAAGTCAAAAGTTGTTGATATTTGAAATGGAAGGAGTATTCTTCCAATCATACACCAAAGATGAACAAAATTTTCATATTCAAAGAGAACTAGATTGATAGTTTGGTGATAGGTCCTATTTTTTAAGGCCTTTTCAATCAAAAGTATTAAAATGTTGCTTAAAAAATTATGATGTCACAATATGGACATTAAATGTCACTAACAAGTACATCTGAAAAGTACTTGAAAAATCAAATATTGATATAGAGGACTTTAAATTTTCATGGGACATGTCTCATTGTCATTTGCAAACAAAATTGGAAGCAAGGAGAATAAGACAATTTTATGAGAAAAAGTTGGTTGATGTGTGGTCCCAATATGGATATAATTATGAAGAATCAAATGTATTGCTAATAGATACAACAAAGCATACTTTCCAATTCATTGGATATCGATCAAACCACATTTTGATAAAAATCCTATACAGGAAAAGAGCAAGATACTTGACTTATGCAAGTTTTATTCCCCTTTCTTAAGACACTTCATTGTATCAAACAAAAACATGAGTACATTCGAATGTTCAATAGAACATGTACTTCATTGTAGTGGATGGAGATAATTTCCTTTATAAATTTGTTGAAAAGTACATTCCAATTTTTCAATACATTTTGGACATAGTTTTTGTTGTATCAATTTGTATGATTTTATATTTTTTGAAATATATGGGAATTGCCAATTATATTAATATGTATATTTCTTATTATTTATAATTTTTTTGCCACAACTTTGTTGTATCGATTTTTTTTTTTTTTAATCTAAAATGTGTGTGTATTCTTAAATGAATTGTTTGCCGTTTAAATTATCTTACATGAACCATCGAGACATGCTATTTTTAATGACTTATGTTTACTTATATGCATCAATAATCATATATAAATGTGAAATATAAGTTTTGAAATAGAACTCCTTGCAAACAAAGGTGTAATTCTTACTAAAGAAATTATAATAATTTACTTGATAAATGCTATGTGCACTATTCACTATTCACAATGCATTATTCACTATTAAGGCTAATGGGAAATGTGTCATAGGTGAATGATTTGAACTTTTTGAAGCATAAGATATGTGATTTCTCAATTCATAATTTTCATAAATTTATATGCTTAAATCAATTAATGGTTGTAGCTGCAATCATATCATATTGAAAATCAACAAGGCACAAAGTCAGTTATTCATTGTTTACATATAAAATGCACTAATATGAGTGCATAAATATGATTTGTAATTTTTGGGATAAAAATATATTGTAAATAGTTTTGCATTTCTTAAAAAAGCATATAATTAATGATAATGATTGCTAAGTGGACTATCAAGGTTTGGTTAGACACTATCATGGATGAATTATGTCTTTGAACTGTAAGGCATCTAATTTTATTACTTAAAGTTAATTTTTTGTAAATTTGTATTTTAAATAAACTGAAATCATATCATTTGAGCTAGAATTATATTGACTTGTACTTAGTTATGTCCATTAATATGAGTGTATAAATGTGATATATATATATTTGGTAGGTAAGCACCCACAGGGGATTTGAACCAGTGACCTATCGCAAAGAGTGCCTTAGCAGTGCACCCATTCACTGTCAATCCAAAGCCCCATGGGCTTATAAATGTGATATATAATAGCCATATTCTATGATGCATTTATTCCAAAAATAAGTCTTATAATTTCTTGATAATAAATAGTAAGTGGACACTTTAGGCTAATGGGTGCTGACACATAGGTGAATACTAGTTAAATTGTAGGGCATTCAATTTTTAATCCATAATTCTATCACTTAATTTATTAAGAGTATTATTTTCATATTGTATTGTTTTGAAACAAAACTCTATGTAAAACAAAATTATCTTCTTAATAAAACATGAAATGATTAATTAACAATGTGTTAAGTGGACCATCTAGACTCATTAAAGAGATGGGTAAAAAATGGTTTTATTTAAACTTTTTTCACCATAAAACATTGATTTTCCCATCCATATTAACTTTCTGTCATTTTCAATTCTTAAATAGTTTATTTGTGGTTTAAATAATTTCATAGAATCCAATAGGACTTGAAGAAATCTATTTGGTTATATGGATTGGTAGAAGTTTATAAATGTGATGCATTTTTGAAATGTAGCTCTTAATATATATATATATATATATATATATATATATATATATATATATATATATATATATATATATATATATATATATCTATATATATATATATATATATATATATATATATATATATATAGATAAGTAATTGATCATGAGTTCTAAGTGGTCTATATAAAACAATTTATCAACTTTTATTTTCCTATCATGAGGTTTAATAAAAATGTATTGTTGGGCAGCGAATCCCCCCACAACATGTTTTTGGGACTTAAAGCCCGAGTTTTGGTCAATATAATGACTCCACAAAGTACAGGCGCAAAGCACAAAAGTCTAGGATGAGTCATAGGGTTGTCCGCCCTAAGAATTTTAAGATAATGTAAAGTTGAGTCGGCCTACCCATGGTTCGTGGACCATGGGATTGTATAAATAGAGCGAGGCTCTAAGTGTAAAGGAGAAGTTGGAGAAGAAGTAATAGATAGATGCGAAGGCATGGTTAGAAGATAGAAGTGGATCTGAAGTGTATTGGGTCATAGTAGGAGGTAGAGGCTCTGCAGTTGAGTGCGCAGAGGCCTAGTAAAGTCTGGAGCTGAGTGCGCGGACCCCTGCAGCTGAGTACGCAGGGCAGAGTTGGGTCTGTACTTGAACTAAACTTGAAAAGATCATTAATAAAGATAAGTTGGATTCCGAATATCGTGAATCTGGTCGTGAATCTATATTTTCTTAGGCATTGAGTGTTATTTGTTTATTTATATGAGCGCACTTGATAAATACTTGTCTGAATGTTTATGTATGAAATTATTCTAAGAAATTACCGAACAAAACCTAATTAAGGAAGACTTGGATGAGCCACATGGGTCGTGCTGTGGTTAGAGTTGCGCGAAGGCAATAACACAGGACATAACGCACCCACAAGTGTGCGTAGCCTAGGAAGCACTAGGGTTGGATCACATCCCTATCACCACATATCAGACATCCCTAGAGTGCAAAAACCTGGTTCCAACACCCTCCCATACTACTTCGGGTGAGACCTCAGTCTGCGCTCTGCAGACTGTTGCCGAAAGGGCCAGTAGTATCGGGATTTGCTTGGCTAAATCACTTCTGAACTTGGGTCAGGCCCCAATAAGCCAACAAATGGTTTCGTTGCCAGGACCAGGATCTGCCTAAGGGATGTCTGATGTCATGCCACTGGAACCCAACAAAGAAGGAAATTAAAGAGTGGTTGGACAAGAAGATTCACGAGTTCGCGACACAGGAAAACAGAACTCCACAAGTATCTGAGAAAAGGTGGCTGGATCGCTACGTGTATACAGAAATCCACGAGATTTTCTTTGCATCCTTTCCTTCTGAACTGTATGAGTGGATCGCGAGGTTAGCCGACAGCCAGGGAAGGTGTAGGCTCAACCAACCGATAGTGTGGACTCTGGAATTAGTGCACAGACTAGAGGCATCAGAAGATAATATCGCGCGAGCTGTGGACCATTGGCTCGATCGGATAATAGGAGGATTCATCATAGAGTTTGCAGTAGACACATCCGTGAGCTACAGTGAAGCAGAACGACGTTTTCTCAAGGGATCACGAGGTAAGTATATTAAATATTTGAATACCTGGATTAAGATAATGTTATGTGAAAAGCAGGTTATGCAAATACATTAATGTTTGGGACGACACAAAGCAGAAAGATCTACAAAGGTAGTGGGGAATTAGAAAACAGTCCCTTAATTTCACCTTTGCGAGAGAGCGAGGAAGAGCTCGCTCGGATCTCTCCAAGAAGTGCAGTTAGTTTGATAAGGCAACACATTCCACAGTTACCACCTCCACCCACGCCACCACCCGCTTCACCTCCCTCACCTCCATCTCCACCTACTCCACCTCCACCACCCCCCATAGTTCAACATGGTGAGCGCGATCAAACTACCCGTATTCAGAGGTGTAGGGAATGAAGATCCAGACTAGTTTTGGTTCGTGGTAAGAATAGCGTGGGAAGCGCAAGGGGTCATGTACAACAAAATTAAGAATGCTAAATGGGTGAGCGCGCATTGACATGGTATATCAAGCACTCTAATGACCACCCAAACGTAGGGATAGCAGAGATCTAGAATGTGTTGAATAGAGAATTTAGCTAGCCGAAATCAAAGACACAGTCAATCATCGGGTTTAAAGAGATCATGATGCTTCCAGGAAAGATCCCCTGGGATCTGGATCAACGGCTAAAGAGTATGATCTGCGAGGCCAATATGACGCTAATAGATGCCCAACATCGCGTATGGTTTGTGGCATCCTTGACACCACACTTGAGGACAACTCTGTCACAATAGAAACTTTCCACCCAGGCCAAAGCGTTGGAAATGGCGATGAGGTTGCATGAGACCTCGATACAAGACCCTGGGTTGGGATTTCAACAAATCCACGTGCAACTATAGAATCTATGCCTAGAAATGCAGAGTTTGAAGCAGGATAGGGCACTGTGGCCAAAGGTGCGCGAGGAGGTATGGTGCATAAAATGCAAAGGCCAGGGCCATGACAAGGATCACTGTCTAGTATTCGCAAACTACTTGGTAGGAGGTAGGCCAATGCCATTGAGACCAGAGGCATAGGCAGGGCCAAGTGCGACACCCGCGTTATGGTGCGCAATCTATCAGATAGGAGGAAAACACATGATGGATAATTGTCATTTGTTGCAGAAGTATACACAGACTCCCCAACAGTTGTTTTGTAATTTCTGCAGGTCAGTAGGCCACGACGAGCACACTTGTCGCAGCTACGAGCTAATGATGGATCAGACCCCAGCCTATAGGATGCAGACAGAAACGCGAGCCCTCGACCTAGCTGCGGGGATGGCGCGCGCTGGATTTCAAGGGTGAGGTCAAGGACGAGGAGGAATGGGACCAGGAAGGGGCCACAAATAGTTAATTTGTTACAATTGCGAAGGACCAGGGCACTATGCCCATGATTGCACCAACCCGATGAGGATATCCTGTTCATACTGTGCTCAGTTTGATCATGAAACAGTAGATTGTCCTATGTTGATCACACAGATGCACAAAAAGGGGGTATTTCAGCCTCCTCCGACCCAGAATATCCAAATGATGAGGTCTGAACCACGCGAGGATGACCTGAATGTGAACATGATGCTCAGAAGCGGTGCGACCATAGGGGAGGATAAGGGGAAGCAGCTTGAGGAAGATACATGGGTTTGCAAGGCTCTTGCAAAGGAACTTGAGTTTGACTTAGAACGTGCAAAGGAGACATTTATGGATGCTAAGAAGAGCTTCACGAAGGCCTCCACTTCAAGTAGTAAGGATCAGTCAGAGCCAGGAATGGATCCTTCAATGCTTACTACCTTTCTAGAGACATGCATAAAGTTGCTGCGTGACAACAGGCAGTTAAGGGGCTACAGGAGCTGATCACTAGGTTCGTGGGGTCAGGAGAACCATTCGTAGTTTGAAAACTGGGAAAGCATGCATTGTGCACCGGGAAGGAAATGAGATTGACAGCGCAGATTGGTGAGTACGAAATGGATCAGGTAATCCTAGACCTGGCGTCGGACGGAATGTGTTACCGAAGCAAACATGGGAATGCATGGGCAGGCCCACGTTGCAGTCGTCCCCTATTCAATTACAAATGGCGAACCAACAAAAGATTTTGCCCATGGGGAGGTTGCAAGGGGTAACAATTAATATTGAAGGCGCGAGCACATAAACAGACTTTGAAGTGATAGAGATTGTTGATGACAACAATCCTTATCTCGCGTTGTTAGGAATAGACTGGGCCACTGATATGAATGGAGTCATCAACCTGAAGAAGCAGAAGATGATATTTGAGAAAAAGTCACTACGCGTAGTAGTCCCGCTAGACCCAGCCAAAGGAGCATGCTACACTGAACCAGTACGCGACGATGAGATGGATTGTATTTACAAGATAAATGCACGAGACCAGGATTAGGTGAATCCGATTGTAGATGGGAGAATCTCGTGGGAGCACGAAATCTCTTGCACTTCGGATTCAGATGAGGAAATAGAATGATGGCAGAATCGGTTGCACGAAGTGACAATGCTGAATTGCAACATGATGATTAGATCACTGCGCTGCGTGACAACAGAGGCAAGGGAACTGCCAACATATGATGGAGTGATAGCAGTGGATGAGTTCTTGGACAAATTTGAAAGCAGTATTGGAATGGTTCGATGCACTAAAATGGGAACTACACGCAACACCCACACGATGGTGGAGTATATGTCAAAGCAAGTTTGAGGATTGGTGCAGATGTAGAAGGATGATGTGCCTGCAGTTTAGAAGACCCCAGCTTCGACCAAGAGTCGGGCAGCTAGGACAGAGCAGCTTGCATGCTCACTTGTGTCGATGGGTACAAACGTGTGTTGTGCAGTCCACATGAACATACCCCAAACTAAGGATTGAAAATTAGAACAGAATGCAGTAGTAAGAAAAGCGATGTGCACCACAAACGTTCCATCAAGAAGCATTCAAGAAGGTATGCGGAATCCTAAATAGGGTTCACCAGGCGAGATGAACTGGTTGGGACCTACGTGTACCAGCGGTTGGATGGGCCTATAGGGCCATGTACAAAGACCTAAGCGCGGAAAGGATTCCAACGCTGAAGAGCAGAGACGAGACCATAGGAGCATAGAGGAATCCTAATGCAACAACTCATACAGTTGGGACAGTACGCGAGGAACCGAATGAAGGAATTATGCAGTTACGAGAAGCCATTCAGTGAGGGAATATTAAACTTTGCAAACTCGAAGAAGATCGAGTACAACTGAGGAAGAAAAGTAGGTTAATGGACGAAGAAATCAACAAACTGGAAACCGAAATTGCACAAGATAAACTAAGAATGACAGGACAAGATATTAGTGGTGATACTATTGCATTAGAAGATTTCTGCTGAGAATTTGTGGCTCTGCTACCATGGTTGTGACCACACCTTACCAGACAAAGTAACCGGGGGAGCGCACCACATAAGGAAGAACGCGCGATGCTGACTGTCACGAGGGAAATTGAGGAGTGCCTGCGGACTAGGCTGGAAACTGAATTGAAGCCTCACACAGGTGGTGTGACCACCTAACTATCCGTAGGGAGCATAGTCTTAGCGCTCCAAGCAGTTGAAAGAGAGCATGGGACTATAAAAGAGTCTATAGGGGAGCTGCGCGATAAGGGGGTTGCGCGCAGGGTCAGTATGTCATAGGGGTCGCGCCCACGCATAGGGGGCTGTGCTACTGCGCGGGTAGGTTGGGAGGTGACCGTTGGTGTCACTGTTCATGACAAGAGGTCCAATTTAAGGCAAAAAGGAGCGGGTAGCAGGCAATTAAGACACGAATTAAGAGCTAGATTTGGGACGATCTGCCGCCAAGAAGGAATTAATGACTCAGAAGTGGGGGGAAGGGTTGAATTCAAATTCAAAAGATGCTATAAAACCCCCAGGGCTAGCCACAAGGCAACACTTGGTTGTTTGAGAATTGAGCAAGTATAGAGCATTGAGCACCGTGTACTCTTACCACCTTCAAGTGTAGACACGATGATAGCTGCTAGAACAAGAGTGTGATTCGTCAAAGTTACCACAGAGCCCCATATAGCCCATGAGGAGCCTAGAGAGGTAGCAGCTATGCTAGAAGTTCCAAAATCACCACGAACACCGTGACCGCAGAAAGATAAGCAAACTATGGGGCCAGTTCGTGTATCCCCAAGAAACCCATGGTTTGGCAAATTGTCAATGACAGAGAAGGGAAAAGTCATCACCATTGAAATAAATGAGGAGGAGGAAGACTCACAATCTCTGATCGCTCAAATTGAGGTGCAAGACAATGAGGCAGAGGATGTCTCCCAAATGTCTTCTGCGACAAAGTTACCTCCATACGTCCCCCTATGGAAGGGGAAAGCCAAGATACCGAAGGACCTGGAGGCCACAAAGAGTGCGCTCCAGACCCCACTCCTCCCTGATGATATAAGGTTTGAAGGTCCGCCATTGGGACGGGTACCTACCATGAAGTTCGAGGATTGGGACCTCACGGACAGCGAGAAGTTCCCACAATTGGTCGCAGAGAAGTTAATGAAGCAGAAATGGTTGCGCGGTGTGGAGAAGGCTGGGTTACTCCATCTGCGATGGATACCCCACTACCACTGCACACCCATCACCATTTTTTTCATTAGGCAGCTGTTGTGCCTGGTGCATGATGGGTATCTCTGGCTAGAGGAGCCTATTCCCATCACGATCGACCTAATTCACCGAATTTCTCGACTGCCAGTCAAAGGACACAACCCCGCGGCCATAGCAGGAAAAAACAACAACTTGGCCCTCGCAGAAGCCATGAAGGCCAAGTATAAACTAGAAAAGAAAAAGCGGGGGTACGCAATAGAAAGCATTAAAGACAAAGGGGTGCGCGTAGCCACCCAGCTGCTGGCTAGCAAGCTAATGAGGAAATGCCGCATAGGTGAAGTACCAACATCTGTGATTGCGTTGGCAGAGCAGTGCGCAGAGGGGGTCTAGTTCAACTAGGCACAGTTCCTCTGCGATGAGTTTTTGACGAACTGCAGGGAGGCCCAGGAGTAGGGTAAGACCTTCCACTATGCGTGGTTGCTCTTATCCATCCTGTTGGTTGCCAGGGAGCTACCGGAGGATAGCCAGTTTCCCACTATTGAGGATGATCTGCCCAAAGCCACGAGGTACACCTCACTCTAGGCTACAAAAGATGCAAAGAGGATTCGTGAGATAAAGGTGTTCTGGGTGTTCGTGAAGGTAAGCATCCGAATGTGGGTCAACCGAAGGCTACAATTATCCCCTACTATTCATAACAGCTTGTAGAGCATGGAAAAATTCAAGGCAGATATGTATAACCTGTATATCCGGGCATGCAAGGATCCAACACAAAAATGGGTAAAGCTTTCGTTCATCACAACAGATGATGCAATCTTTGCAATAATGGAGTCATGGTCTCCAAAGTGGCATGCCCTGGACTTGGTAGAAATGGAGAAGGCTGCAACCCAGCAAAGGAAGAAGGACACCAAGCTGTGCATCGTGCAGCTGGCTGAAAAGAGGCGCCGAAACAAGAAGCAACCGCACAACAGAAGGCGGCTGATACAGTAGCAGTGGCGCATATAGCCAAAACCACAACAGCACCAACTAGAGAGGCCAAGGAGGGCCAGGAGATGTCCATAGGGCAGCAAACTGGGGAAGTGGATAGCGCAGAGGACCACGCAGACCTTGGTTCCACATCGACCCAACTCAAGCGGCCGTGTGGCCCTGAGAAAATAGCTCCCAAGAAGAAGGTAAAAGCCACAAAGACATCCGTCGACTTGATCACGCTCACAGAAGGTGATCTGTTTGACATCAACAAAACGATTTGTGAGGTCGCAAAGGACGTGCTCTAGGAACTGAGGATGGAGCAGAGCACTATGTTGGGGGTGCTCAACACGTAGCTACAAGGATTATAGGTACAACCCCCCCTAATAGGTACAATGGCCCAGTACGTCGTAGCAGGAACCGCCGAGGCCGAACAGATGTTGCGCGCTCGTATGGCCAACACCTTCGTGTTTCCCGAAGGCACGCTAGCAGCAGCAAGCAAGGGTGACCGGGCTACGATGAGCAGCATGAAAGGTGTCAGCTTGAACTTGGTCACCCTGCTGCGCAAAATTCTGTACCAGCTACAGGATGGGGTCATCGTAGAGCTCCGCGCCTGAGAAGGCCACGCGATCTAGGTCTTGCATGAGCAGAAAATCAACATGGACTAGCTCAACATCCAGCGGGATGAGTTGGTTGCGTAGGCTCACGGACTGGAGTAGGCCATAGAGGATTCATGTAGGAGTGCTCCAGAGTTGGCTGTGCCAGTGGAGCTACCAGCTACAAAGCGGGTCCATAGATTAGCGGCCGGAGTTCATGAGGCCCGGGAGGAAACGACAAAGGTTTAGTTGGAGCTGAACCTGTAGATCGTTGAGTTGCGATTGAAGGCGCAACCCTCCACACTCGAAGAAGTCAGAGAGAAGTGCGCCCGCGTTATCAAGATGGGGTTGGAACAAATTGGCCAGGTGACATAGGGTTGCACTGGGATGTTGGAGCAAGCACTAAGCATACTTACGCACCTGCAGGAAGACCTGAATCTACAATGCCTAGCGATAGAGGCACGCGAGTTGAAGCAGGAGTACGACAGTGTCCGGGGCACCGTGCAGACGATTGTCCTTACTCAACGACTTGCTAGACTACAACAGGCAAAGGCACTAAAGGACCAATTAGATGCCGCGTGCCAAAAGGAAGCCCTGCTTAAAGCATGCATCTAACCATGGATTGATGAAGCTTTCATAATTACCGTTACCATTGAAGGGAAGCTAGCGTAGATGTAAGAACTCTATGCGGTAGGTCAGGAATGTGACCCTTCTCACGAAAGTTCAGAGATACGTGTGCAACAAGTACAAAAGGCAACGGAACAGTGTGCTGCTGACACCCAAGCTGCATGAGACCTGCTGGATGGACTTCGCGCAAAGATTGTCGCACCAGCAGAGTGACTCAAGACGAGTCACGATGATTGTGTTGGGGGCATGTTGGGTAGCGGATCCCCCCACAACATGTTTTTGGGTCTTAAAGCCCGAGTTTTGGTCAATATAATGACTCTGAAAAGTACGGGCGCAGAGCACGAAAGTCTAGGATGAGTCATAGGGTTGTCCGCCCTAAGAATTGTAAGATAATGTAAAGTTGAGTCGGCCTACCCATGGTCCACGGACCATGGAATTGTATAAATAGAGCGAGGCTCTAAGTGTAAAGGAGAAGTTGGAGAAGAAGTAATAGATAGATGTGAAGGCATGGTTAGAAGATAGAAGTGGATCTGAAGTGTATTGGGTCGTAGTAGGAGGTAGAGGCTTTGCAGCTGAGTGCGCAGAGGCCTAGTAGAGTCTGCAGCTGAGTGTGCGAACCCCAGTAGCTGAGTGCGCAGGGCAGAGTTGGGTCTATACTTGAACTGAACTTGAAAAGATAATTAATAAAGATAAGTTGGTTTCAGAATATTGTGCATCTGGTCGTGAATCTATATTTTCTTAGGTATCAAGTGTTATCTGTTTATTTATATGTGCACACTTGATAAATACTTGTCTGAATGTTTATGTATGAAATTATTCTAAGTAATTAGAGAATAAAACCTAATTAAGGAAGACTTGGATGAGCAACATGGGTCGCACTGTGGTTAGAGCTGCGCAAAGGCAGTAACGCAGGACGTAACGCGCCCGCAGGTGTGCATAGCCCAGGAAGTGCTAGGGTTGGATCACATCCCTATCACCGCATATCAGACATCCCCAGGGTGCAGAAACTTGGTTCTAGCACCCTCCCATACTACTTCAGATGAGGCCTCAGTCCACATTCCACGGACTGTTGCTGAAAGGGCCAGTAGTACCGAGATTTGCTTCGCTAAATCACTTCTGAACCTGGGTAGCTCTTTATATATATATATATATATATATATATATATATATATATATATATATATATATATATATATATAGATATATATATATATATATATATATATATATATATATATATATATATATATATATATATATATATATAAATTAATTGATCATGAGTTCGAAGTGGTCTATATAGAACCATTTATCGACTTTTATTTTCCTATCATGATGTTTAATAAAAATGTATAAATGTGACAATTTTTTTTGAAATAAAACTCCATGTAAAATTAAATGTTTTTCCTAACAACACATGGAATAATTAATTGGTAATGAATGTTAAGTAGATTGTTCAAGTTCATTCAGGATACGGGTCATAAATACATGTAATTAAACTTTTTGCAACATATGACATTTGATTTTCCCACCCCTATTAACATTTGGTAAATTTCAATTCTTAAATAAATTATTTGTAATTGAAATAATCTCATAGAAGCCAACAAGACAAGTATGTATTAAATTCTATTTAGTATGTATGTATGTATACATGCAATTTGTTTTTGAAATAAATTTCTTAATGTAAGTAAAAATATATTTTTTAGAAAATTAATAATTTAAAATCAATTGTTGATGAGTTCTAACTGGTTTATTCTATTTTGAATTGACAACTTTTTCTAACTATGCATTCTTAAATCAATTATTTCTATATGTAATCATGTCATATAAGTCAGTTAGTCAAGAAACCATTAATTGATTTTTATTTAACTATCATGTGGTTTAATATGAATGTATAAATGTGACATTGTTATTTCTAGAATAAAAATCCATGTAAAAGATGCATATTATAATAAAACATAGATTAATGAATTCATAATGAGCATTAAGTAGACTATTTAAGCCCGTTCAATAGATGAACCATAAATGGATGTCTTTAAACTTTTTGCACCATATGACATGATTTTCCCATCAAGATTAACATTTTGTAAATTTCAATTCTTAAAGAAACTATTTGTACTTAAAATAATCTCATATAATCCAACAAGACTTGGAAGCTATTTATTCAATTCCATTTAGTTAGATGTATTGATAGAAGTTTATAAATGTAATTTATTTTTGAAATAAAGCTTTTAATGTAAGTAAATATATATCTTTTAGAAAACTAATTAGAATTAATTGATAATGAGCTTTAAGTGGTTTATTCAGACTATACGAAAAATCAAGTGTCATAGATGAATGCCTTTTAATACATATATAATCTTCAAAATCAATATCTTAACGATAATTTATTTGTATTTACATTAAGTATTTAATAATTAAAGAACACAAGGACTTATATAAATTTCAACTAAAATCCATGAGTTATGTTTCACAGTTATTTTCCCCATTAAAAAATATTTTCATTTTCTCCTCTTAGTGAAAGTAATGGTCAATCATGGTTTTCCATACAATTGAGACTAGTATTTACATACATCGAGACTATTATTGGTTTTGACAATGTGTACAAGGAGATATCAATATCCACACTACCATCAACTGTACTGATCTTTGAAAACCCTTGCCTCCACTACTTACAAGAAGACCACTAATTCTTGTTTACTTCAATTTGTGACACTGTCTATTAGGATATTCCGACACATAGGAAATAGTTAAGTATAACTTGGTCTAGTGTAGAGTTAGGTAAAGTGTGTTTCTTTACTATGTACTTCTGTAACTTACAGTCTGACAGTCATGATGTGTTCTAGACATGAAGTGATCTGACGGTTCATTCTCTCCTCGGTATTACCGACTCTTGATCCGTGGCTTAACACCCAATTAGTCGATGGTCTTTATTTAAAGAGCATGGAGGGTCATTTGTAGTGTAACCGTTCATGAGAGAAGCTTATGTAAAATTTCATTCTTTTATTAATAAATTGCGTGAAGTGGCCGCGTTGGCTCAAGCCGTGGCTTATTTCCCTCTTTGAGGGTTTTAACCACGTCAAGAATACTGGTGTATCGATCTGTGATCTGTTTGTGAGCGGTGTCCTTTGGTGTTCTGTCTGAGGAACTTACCTTGTAAATAACTACCATCACAATGGAATGACTTGAATACCCATTTAAGAAATATCATTTGATGTACTTGGCTTTGAGTGGAGATAGATCAATGGTGCATAACCTTCTTGAAATACCTAGATCAACAATGCCTAACTTTTATAATGGATGCATGGATGCTACGAAGATGAATGATCACCCCCTCATTAGTGCTTCATAAAGGCACGAAGGGACCATAGGAAATTGAGCACAAAAACATTTTACTAAGTTTTTAGTAGAATAGTTTCAATGCAACGCAAGGGACACACATCCTTGCCATTTACACTAAGATCCTCACGTCACCATCATTCAATCAATAAATCCATCGTAGGTTGTGGGAAAGGGGGTTAGAGTCATCAGAAACAAAATTCAAACATCGAGGAATCTAGTCCATTATCCATAACTATAACATCTTCATTGGATGTTAGACATACTAATATGATTTAGCTTAAATCAATTGCTTCTAAGAGTTTGATTTTACACTCCTATTGTGTATTGATACTATTGTACCTAACAACTCCATGTTTGACCTATTCATGATCTCGACTTGGTTTGAAATTACTAAAATTATATTTATGTTGAATTAAGTTAATATGGCGATTTACAAAATAATGAATGTTGTTGAAGGCCTTGTAATAGAAAACTTCCAAATTTAATTAAATATAAAACTTCAACATATTTAATCAACTAATTAATGGGAACAACAAATTACTAATTAATGACAACGATAATCATAATTGATAGAAATAGGCAAAGAAGTTGATCCAGGTGGATATTGGTGGCCACCCACCTATTCCACTTGGACGCCTAACATTGTTTCTTTTAGTTTCCTTAATTGTAGCACAATTTACTATTTTTGGCAGTTTTTCTATTCCTAAACCTTTGAAGCCATTTTGAGGCCGTAAACGACATTTTTTTGTAAATTGGCTATACCCATAGTTTTTCACAAGGGTTTGTGGTTAAAATTTGTTGTCCTTAGAGAGATATTTCTAACGAGGTATCGTATGCTTCAAATGAAGATCGTATACCAAAGTTACGACCCTAGGAGGTTGATGTACCAACTAACCCCAACGGGGCCCACAAAATTTTGGTGCTTAATCTCTTATGATTAGGATTTTGGATGCCTAGGGTTTTCCATTGTTTATCAATAATAAAAAGGCCTCTGAGCCTCATTGTAACAAAATTTAGAAGGTATGTAGCCATCACATATCTTGTAAGAGATAAGCTACCATCACCCCAACTAATTTGTTTCCATTCTGCATGTAAACAGTTTTGAGTATTTGTTATTAATGAGTTGAAGTTCACTTTTCACTATGGAAAATTTTAGTGGATAATATTCGCAGGTGGGCTAATTTTATATGGTTTTCCAAAAAAAAGATTCTCCAATATCTATTTTCCTAAAAATGATTCACCTAAATTTTACATCATAAAATTATTTTACCTTAAAAATCGCCAAAGTTTTATAGAGACTATATAAAATCATTAGAAATTTGAATATTTTTACAAACATATCGCTAAATTTTTTATATTTCGCATGTTAGGGACTAGTAAGATTCACCAAGGTTTCTAAACTTAAGATAAATTTCCATCCTTAAAATTTTCCTTGCTTTTCACTACAACTCTATATTTTTGTTTAAAACTATATTTCATTTCGTTCTGGCATAAATCTAGATTAGCGGTATTATAGAAGTTTTCTCTTTCTTTACTTTTTAGTGCATGTCCCAAATAAGGTTGGGGTATAACGAGTTAAGGCTCGAACTAGTTGAATCCTTGCAAGACTGGGCTCGCCGACCTTGATGGCCTCCCATAACGGAAGAAAAGAAAGATCAGGGAGTAGGATATCCTTTCAAAATGTTTCTCAAGGAAGCCCTCGAGCGACAAAGGAACAAGATGATGGATAGCTTTTCCTAGATCCTTCAGCGGTTATAAGCGGGTGAATCGTCTTCATCCAACATCCACCTCGAAGGTGCCACCCCCTTAAAGTCACAAGTTGAATTTGACATTCATATATTTGAAGGCTGTATAGATGTACATGCCATAGATAAATGGTTAAATATGTTGGAAGGATATTTTTCGTTCCATAATTTTTCCAATAGGGAAAATATTACTTTTCCATTCCACAAGGGCTCCCCCACATGAAGGACTGGTGGGAAACCTACTGTGAGAAGAGGAATGAGAAGGAACCCTCACTACTTTTAGCCACACCCACTTGGAATTATTTCTGAGACACCATCAAGGAATAATATTACCTTTTCGGGGGCTATAAAGATAAGAACATAAAATGGGCCACACTGCGAGAGGGGAAGGACCAAGACATGCTGGAGTTCACAAATATTTTTCATACCCTTCACACGAAGTTTGGTATTAAGGATTTCGAGTAGCATATGGTAGCCAAGTACCGCGATTGTCTACACAAATACATACAAGACGAGATGGAGTTCTTGGACATCTCCTCGTTTGGAATTGCGTATTGATATGCTATCAAAATCAAGTAGAAATTTAAATAGAAGAAGTGAGACTTTAGATCTATGAATGTGAAGCAAGGAAAAGGCACCCATGAACCAAAAAACAAAGGACAAAGCCAAGGTGGGGTGACCCAAAACAACCCATCAAAGTTGCAAGAAAAGAAAAACACCACGAAGACAAAGAAGGACACAGGGAAGTAGTGTGAGTTCCACAAGAGCCCCACTCACAATACAAATGAGTGTCATGCCAAGCAGTCACTAGTGGACAAGATGAAGGCTTGAAATTCATATGCATGTTTTGACTCTGATTCAGAACCTGACAATGGGAATGATAAAGGGAAGCATATTATTGATGCAAATCCTAGCACCATTGTTGCCACCACCAAGGTTTGGAAGATTGAGCTCGAATATCCAAAGGAATGGGAGTGTCTCTTCCACTCACATATGTGGGTGAAGGGGTCTCCACTACATTTAATTGTCGACAAAAGGAGCCAAAGTAACCTCATATAAGCAAAGGTCATCAAGCGATTTGGCCTACTGACTACACCTCACCCACAACCATACACCTTCAAGTGGCTCCACCAAGGACAAGATCTCCAAGTCAACCAACAGTGTCGCCTTCCCTACAACATCAAGCCCTTTAGGGATAAGGTACTCTGCAATGTTTCTCCTCTTGAAGTCTGTGATTTTTTATTAGGCCAACCATACTTGTGGAAGTGATATGTGATTTTTTATTAGGCCCTACCTACCACCATCGCTTTGATATTTGCTAAGGAATGTAGTAAGATCATCTCCCAAACTAAGATTTTTTTTTTTTTTTTTCACTCTCAAATTAAGGGGAAGATCATCTCCCAGACATCCATAATACTCGAGAAGGGTTCCATCGTGTACTAGAAGCAGGTGGATAAGGTCGTGGAAGAATATTGAGCCATCTTATCCTCACCCACAATGGCATCTTTGTACTGTTAGGCCAAGCATTCGATCGATCTGACTCCCAGAGTTCTTATATCGAATGAGTTGATATACTACCACTCTATTCTAGAAAATGAAAAAATCAAGCAGAAGATCCAGGAGTTGATTCAAGAAGGGCACATCCAACCAAGTTCCTCACCTTGTGGGAGTCTGATTGTACTTGTACAAAAGAAGGATGCGACCTGGAGACTCTTTATTCATTATCGAGCACTAATTAAAATCACTATCAGGAATAGGTATCCAATCCCACATATTAATGACCTTCTTGACTAGCTCGATGTGAAAATTCCTAATTCTCAAGGAACCCCTACTGCAGCAAATCTGAATCTACTTCACCTACTTGATTTTAATATAATTATCAAGTCATTTTCTGAATAACAGTGAAGAAAATTACTTTTGCAGCGTACACTACTTTAATGTTTGATTAAATGAAACAAAAAATTGAGCAAAGAATAAGATACATAGGACACAATTATTTTTGGATAAAATAGTCCTCGGAAAAACCCAATGCAAGAAAATCGGTGCAGCAACTTTGAGGTTTTTCTATTATTAAGAAGTAATTCTGAATACAAATGTTGGTTGACCTCCTGGAAAACTAGTGACAAAGAAAATACAATGGCAAAAAAACTAAGTGATTTTTACCTCACTTCACCCAATAGATTTTGGCTGATCTGACAACAAAACTGGTTAACCATGGCTACTTCTTCGTTGGCCCTGCATCAACTCTACATTGTCTCTTATGCTTACTGCATCAGCCTTCTTGGTTGTTTTGCCAGTTCTGGCTTTCCGCATGGAGGGCATCTTCTACTTCTGCACTAACCCTTCTGGCTCTACGTCAAACCTCTGTGGGCCCAGATTGGAGCATCGTCAATCCTCCTAGCTGCTGGGTTGCCTCTAGTAGCTTCTCTCTGCCTCTCTATCAGTACTCCAGAACTATCCCTACCCCTTTGCAGAAACTGATCACTCAATTCGAATTCTCATCTTCCTAGCCCCAGAAATCGAACTCCAGATCAATTCATTCTCTCTGTGTGTGTTTCTAAATGAACCTCATGCCTCCTTCTTATACTTTTCTCATTGAGAGTTCAACGACTGAGATTAAGTCTCTAATCGACGTCTAAAATTAAAACATGACTTGATCCGCCTTCTAGATCATTCTCACCCATATTTTTATTAATACCCATTAATATTTTAATTTTCCCATTAAATATATTAATTATTTTAATAAAATACAATCCGGGTGGAATTTCACAAACGGTTTCTGGGTTGTTTAGAACTCATGTTCCTTATCATTTCCACCAATTTTCATGGCTAGCGCAGATATGATACTACCAAAAACTAACACTCCCTCTTAGCGAGGAAAGTGCTCTAACAACATTGTCCAACTGCACGTTGCTCTGCTTCTGAAACACCTCCTTTCCGCACTGTTGCTACCACCAACACCGTGTTGTTGTTGCAACTATACTGCTACCCATGACACTACCACTTCCATTGCGGCATCTTTACTACAAATCCCTCTCAAATGTTGCATCTGTTATGATGTGAGCACTACCACTACTAACACTGCATTCATATTGCAACTCAGTTGCTAAGAGAAGCAACCAAAAAACATCCAAAATTTACTGAACTTAACTGTTTTCAGTATAATACCATGAATTTTAGAATCTGACTGGTACTAGTCTCTGACCCTCTGAATCTTCTATGTTGTTGCTGACTTCTGCATTGTTGCCAACCTTGCTCTATGCTGATTAGTCTCTGGTCTCTGGCTACTGCATTTGTCTCTCCAAAAAATCCACTGCATCATTTGACACTAAGTCCATCTCGCTACTGCTGAATCATGGGCTCCTGTAGCAAGGAAATGATCCAAGAGGTGGAATCCTCAAGGATCCTACCCACATGTAGTCCTCCCAACTACAGCTCAATATCACCACATTTCCCTCCTAGAGATGCGTGGGCACTCATGGAAAACTCATCTTCATCAATCTGTGCTGGAGCAGCCTTAGGATCACATTTCTTATCCTTATCCTTTTTCTTTAAAGGACATTGGGATGCAAAGTTGCCCATCTCATCACATCTGAAACATTTCACCTTCAAAATGTCCTTCTTTCATTTTTGCTTCTATTGTCCCTTTGATGCTAGAGGTGCATTCTCCACCTCCTCCTTGGTCCTCGTGCCACTCCCACTGCTGCTATTGAGGTTTACCTTTACCAAGTCCCTCCGTAATTCCTCCTATTGAAGAGCTGCCCACATCTCCTCCCATGAAGGTAGTCTTTCCCCGCCCAATATACTTTGGATGAAGACCTCCCATTCATCTGAGACTCCATTCAGGGTTGTCCTTACCATCGCAGTAGACTAAGGAGTAGGCGCCACTGCAACAAGATGGTCTCTGGTGTCCTGAAGACATTAAAGATAGGAGTTAATGCCTTCTCCCTTCTGCATCAATGTACATCACAACTTTTGTTCTAGGTACATCTTCCATTGTTTGGAAGAGCCTTCATACAGTGAAGACAAAGCTTCCGACATCTCTTGGGCTATATCTTTGCCCTACAAGTGTGAGACCACATGATCTCAAACTCCATAGAGTATGAACCTCTTTGCCTTCCCCTGCTCGACCTTGTACTTCTTCTTTTGATCATTGTAGGTAGGAACAAGCACAACACTCTTAACGTAGGCTTCGAGATGATATTCCTTCAAAACAACTAAGATTTTAGTCTTCCATATGACATAGTTGGAAGCTCCTTCCAACCTATCCTAATGTCTAAGCCCATGCAATGCCATCTCACCCAAACTGTCGAACTGACTCATCTAGTCACTGCTCAGCACTACTACCTGACAAGTGAGAAATTCAAACTTTTTGGCGAGAAAAGTTCTCTTAGGAGAAAATTCCCCTTTTATGTGTCTTCGCTCTTTTCCGATGGATTTTTTCCTTGGCAAAAACTACATCCTTCAAGAATTGCGCTGAGGCTCTACGTCACTCCCTTTGCCTCTTCAAAATCATGAGCTGGAAATCGTACCTCTTTATTGACTCTCTCAGAGAGAGATTTCCTCAGAATCCCTGCTTCCTACAAGGACTACACAACCCCTTCAAGGGGATAGGAATTGCTGCCAAGTGCAGCTTTTGGCCTCTCTGCTCAGCGCTGGATCTGCTCTTCCTATTTCAAAATAAATGGTATGATAGCATGTGAAAATTCCTCATTCTCAAGGAACCCCTACTGCCACAAATCTGAATCTACTTCACCTACTTGATTTTAATATACTTATCAAGTTGTTTTATGAATAACACTGAAGAAAATTACTTTTGTAGCCTACACTACTTTAATATTTGATTACATGAAACAGAAAATTGAGCAAAGAACAAGATACATAGGACACAACTATTTTTGGACAAAAGAGTCCTCGGAAAAACCTATGTGGGAAAACTGATGCAGCAGCTCTAAGGGTTTTCTATTATTAAGCAGTAATTCTAAATACAAATGTTAGTTGCCCTCCCGACAAATTAGTGACAGATAAAATACAATGGCAAAAAAACTGAGTGCGTTTTACCTCACTTCACCCGACAGACTCCGGCTAATCCGATAACAAAACTGGCTAACCCTCACTACTTTTGGGTTGGCCTAGTATAGGCCCTGCATCAACCTTACAGGTTCTGTGTCAGCTCTGCACTGTATCTTTTGCCTACTGCATCAACCTTCTTGGTTGTTATAGCAGTTCCCCGACAGTTCTGACTTTCTGTGTGGTGGGCAGCTTTTGCGTCTACGCTAGCCCTTTTGGCTCTTCATCAGGCCTACGTTGGCCCAGATTGGCCCAACATTAGTCCTCTTAGCAACTGTGTTGCCTCCAGCAGCTTCTCTCTGCCTCTCTATCAGTACTCCCGAACTATCCCTACCCCCCTACTACAACTGATCACTCAGTTTTAATTCTCAGCTTCCTAGCCCTAGAAATCGAACTCTAGATCAAATCATTCTCTTCCTGTGTGTTTCTAAATGAACCCCAAGCCTCCTTATATTTTTCTCGTTGAGACTTCGACGGCTGAGATTAAGTCTCTAATAAATGGCTAAGATTAAAACATGAATTGATCTGCCTACTAGATCATTCTCACCCATATTTTGATTAATACCCATTAATATTTTAATTTTCCTAAGTTTAGACTTAGGAACCCCATTAAAAATATTAATTATTTTAATAAAATACAATTCGGGTGGAATTTCACCAAATGGTTTATGGGTTCTTTAGAATTCATGTGCCTTAGAATTTCCACCAATGTTTATTGCAAAATAACATTCGATGCTACCAAAAAATAACACTTGAGGGGGCTAAGTACCTTAACAAGATCGATTTAAAGTTTGGTCCTCACCAGGTTCCAATAGAACCCACATATGTATGGAAGATTTCTTTCAAATCTAAGGACGACCTTTTTTGGTGTTTGGTCATGCCTTTTAGGTTGAAAAATTCCCCTCCAACTCTTATGAGGCTAATGGATGACATCTTGTGACCCTTTACCAATTCGTTCATGGTTGTATATCTGGATGAAATCTTCATCTTCAACAAGAATTGGGAAAATAACTTCCAACACATTCGGTATGTCCTTCAAACTTTGTGGCAACAATGAGCAAGGCATGCATGTGGATCTAGTTAAGATCCAAGTTATTCTAGATTGGCTATATCCAGCCACTTCGATACCATCCTTACTCCATCACCAAGGCTATGGGAGACAATTATTTCAAGCTCAACATTCCCCCATTCGTTGGTCTGCATCCATTGTTAAATGTGGAATGCCTTCGACCATACTTTCCACCATTGCTAGACACATGAGACATTGTCAAACAACTAACATGAATAGAGCTCATCCCAGACTACATGGAATGTGCCACAACTGATCGAATCATAGACACATATATCAAGACCACTCGCCAATAGAGGAACCAAATATATTGGGTTGTTAAAGCTAGCCAACTCTTGCAAGTGGCTCACTAGGGACCAATTGTAGCAGAAGTTTCCCTATCTCATGGAGGCACTCAACGAAATGGGTACCATTGCTTCCTAAGGGGGAAGACTGATCCAGGTGAATATTGGTAGCCACCCACCTATTCCAATTCATCCCCCAACACTGTTTCCTTCAGTTTCCTTAATTGTAGCACAATTTACTACTTTTGGCAGTTTTTGTGGTCCTAAATTTTCGGAGCCATTTTGAGGCCCTAAATGATGGTTTTTTGGAAAACGATAAAAATCATAACTTGTGGTAGGAATATGTGGTTGAAAGTTGTTTTCCTCAGATAGATATTTCTAATTAGGTATCGTACACGTCAAACAGAGATCCTATGCCAAAGTTATGACCCTGAGAAGTTGATGTACCTACTAACCTGATGGCAGGGTTACCCCCGCTTATACCCATAGTATGCATTAAAATACATAAACACATATGTCCCAGGTATTTAACTCACAAAGGAGTCAAATCTTGTTCCATAAATGGTTAAGGCCCTCTTTTACAGTTCCTTTATATCGAAACTCAATCACCCTGCTTAAACCTCCTATCGGGACTATTTACCTCCTCATAACCTTCATTATCCCTTTAAGCCGCATATATATAACCTTTCCCTTTAATGCATTGGTTACATATGTTTTATCGCATGAAATACTCTATCGACACTCTTTTCCTTTACAAACCATTTACAAACCATTTACAAAGGAAAAACATATGCAAACACACCTTTTTCCGCCTCTGTATGGCTTCTGTACATTTCCTGAGGCTACCTCTATCGCAATCAGGCATTGCTCCCTTCGTAGGTCATACATACATGCCTCATCACCCCTCTGATTCTGATATGCAATTATCGGAATTGTTAATATATGTTTTAGCCTTAAAAAGGCTCGACAACACATCTATCGTAAATACATGGAATTACGTTGAAATCCTGCTCCAAGCACATATAGCAGATCTCAAATTCTATGCACCTACATTCATAACTATCAGCAGGTCCGCTCCTCCGTATTAACTCCTTCCGATTGCAAATTAGCGATCAAATCGTGACCGTTGATCTGGTTCGCAATCCAACGGTTGTGATTAACTCACGTGATCGCATTTCGCTCAACCTCAAGGCTAGACCCCTTCCGCTTCCATGTGCCAATCCGATATCCTTACAGACCTGATATGGATATAGGCCACTCTTTATAAGGTTTCAAGTCCGGATTCTAAATCCAACTATGTTTTGTGCTCATTTTTAGTGTAAGTCAAGGTTTTCGCTTGTGGGACTTAAACTGTATAATAAACTTTGCCGATGCGATATTTCGCTTTGCTCCTTAGCGACATCATCTAGACCGTTGATCTTCCAGATCAAATGGCTGCTGTGCACTACCACTTTACTCCTTCGCTCTTCTGCTTTCCTTAAGTTTTACGCCATTTCTTTAGTTCTTCTGTAGTTCCGGCTTCTTTAAGGTTTCGGCCTTTCTGCTGTTTTACTGTGCGATTCCTCCTGAGCTTTGGCCTTGATCCCTCTAATGGATTCAATGATCCATTATGATCCTCTGAATCGCTCTTCTCCTCTATGCAGTCATTCAGAACTCTGCCATCTACTTCCGCTGCTCAACTACCTCTGAGCTTTACTCTTCTGTGAAATCTCACTTCACTATTTCACCCCAGAGCTTCCCTCTATTTCCTCAATTGGATTCAAGGATCCATTCATGATTCCTCTGAATCATTCTGTTCCTCTGCGTCCTTTAGAATTCTACCTACAACCTATTACAGAGCCTACGAATTCACAAGTAATTCATTCATGAAATACTCTTCAACACACTGACACAGTCAGGAATAAACATCTATATATATAAATATAAACAATCAATTACATATCCGAGACTCTGTGTCTTGCACAGGCCTGTTCTTCAATATCGTGGCCTCCCTTTGTGCTCTGCCCGTAGGCTTACATTTATGCCAGAAAGTTTTGTTGAACTAATCCTGGTTCGACTCCTAAATCCTATGAACTGACTCCTAAATCCTCTGTCCACTTCTACTTCAATTAATTCCTAAAAGCTCTCTCTCGTCCCTCGAATCATGAAACTGTTTTAAGAGTCCTGATTGACTTCTAACTCTTGTCATTTATTCACCACTCATGTTCTCATTTATTTGAGAGCATTTACAACTTCCTCTCACTATCTAATTAATTTCTATTTTATGCACTCAAAAGCCTAATATTACATCAATTTATCACTTAGGAATCCAACTTCCTAAAAATACATGACCCCCTATGTCTACTTAATTACAATGATTTTCTCTTGGGTTGAATGCTCCTGCATCATAACCCCAACGTGGCCCAAAAAATTTTGGCGCTTCATCTCCTAGGGTTAGGTTTTTGGATTTTTAGGGTTTTCCATTGTTTCTCAATAATAAAAAAGCCTTTAAGCCTCATTTTAACATAGTTCAGAAGGCATGTGTCAGATCTCTTCTTAGAGATAAGAAATCATTTCCCAAACTAGTTTATTTCCATTATGCATGTAAACAATTTTGAGTATTTGTTATTAATCAATTGAAGTTTGATTTTCACTGTAGTTCTATGTTTCTATTTAAATCTATATTTCATTTCATTCCTACATAAATCTAGTTCATAAGGATTCATAGTGATAGGGATAATACTAATATTCAAACATAGAGTAATACTTTATTGAAATGTTGTGATTGTTGACTGTCTCTTGAATAGCATGAGCAACCAACTAGAGCATATGAACTACAACAACAATTGGCCCAAGATTAGGAAGAGTTAAAGAAGGAAAAAGATCAGGTAGCAATTATTGAGACTATAAAGGATCAAGCATTGCAAGACCTAAAAGAGGACAGAAAGCTCATTGAAGAAACTAGTGCAAAGCTTGAGGATTCCTAAAAAGGAGGTCTTGGAAATTACCGAGAATGATAAGGTTCAAACCCTCACATTATCGAAAGCTTCTAAGGAAGAAATAAATGAGAGATATAGGGAATGGTAGTCTAACCTTGAAGTTGTTAAAAGATAACACACAATTGATGTGGTTGCCCTGCTTTCTACTTCTCAAGAGCTGGAAAGCATTAATCATAAGTTGGCCTTGTCTGCAAATTCCAAGGCTATCGTTATAATTTAGGTTGAGGCAGCTAATTTGGAAATTCAAGGTTTGCATTTATAAATTGTCATTTTGAAGATTATTGAGCCAAATTCATTGGATATGCATACTCTTTTGGAGATGCGTAGATATGAACTTAAAGAAGCCAAAGCATCGAAATCAAAGGCTACCATGATAGCCTATGAAGCTAACCTTAATCTAGAGGAAGCCAGGATGAAGATTGAGAGAGAAAAATATGAGGCGAATAAAGCATTGGAGTCCTTGACATCAGTAACTTTAGAGCTTGAAGAAACAAATGTAGATTTGGAAAATACAAAATATGATTTAGGTTCCCTTACAAAAACTATACAGATTTTGAATGTTGAGCTTGACATAAATAAATCAGAGTTGGTTGAAGCAAAGAAGAGAGAGGAAGAGATGATTTCAAAAGAAGCTGCACAAGTAGAGAAGAATAAGAAGGCTATGGAAAATATGAAACTCCATCTTCTACAAACTAATGTAGAAGTTGAGTGACCTAAAATGGAACTAGAAATCACTTATGAAGAGGTGGAGAGTGAAAAACTTGAAACTGAGGAATTGAGGGTTTCTTTCAACAACTATCAAATATAACTTGCCTTCTTTACAGGAGAATAACATCTCTAATAAAGATCTCTAAAGAAATATAACCTAACTTTGTACTTGTAAAATCTACTTAGTGAACATGGTGATTATGGTGAATTAGACTAAATAACCTTGCATTGTACTTGGTAATTTATATTTGTTAACATGCCATATGATTGGTAATTTCTATTTCATGCATGCAACATAAGGTAAACTCGTGCCTTTTCCACCTTGTTGTTTGATTCAACTACCCTTATGTTTCCTCCATTGTTGGCTTTCAATCTGGAGGATCTTTAACTTAAATGGGGGCTAGCTCTATTATTGATCCATAAGTAGGTGGCGCTTATTTCCCTGCCTTTGTCTCTACTTATTATTTATGTATCTGGTTTTTCCTTTACCTTTGACTTTCAAGAAATGTTGAGTGAGGCTAGATCGAAGGTGGAGCATGTCAAAGAATCCATTGAGAAGTATAAGCTAGGTAGTTTCATTAGAACCTTCAAGGATCTTGATCATTCTACAACAGAGTCACTAACTGGAAGAAATTTTGAATAACTGTTGGCCAGTATTTTGATAATTTATCATTTGTTGATTTGTACAAAGACTTCTTCTCTATATTATGCACTAGTGAAGCTCATTGCATGAGTTGAAACTTGGTGATATTTTAAGGGCAGTCTTGTGGCATTGTCATTGAAATCACCACCAACTTCTACTCATTTATTTACACTCTCATTTTTGTTTACTTATCCCCATAACTACATTTAGAATAGAAATTCGATGACGTTGTACATTTTTTGGTTAATAGATGACATTTTCAACTCCTGTGGATATGAAATAAAAAAATATCATCTTTGGAAGTGCAGTGTTTACTTATGCTTTATGCACTTGGTGAGAGTGAATTGAGAGTGGTAAGCTTCCCTTACTTTTCTTATCTCAAGAATAGTTGGATTATTTATTGCAAAGGTCATGTATGGATATAAAAGCGAAGTTTTATGCATTTTCACTGCAATTGTTAAAGGCATATTCTATTTGTTTGGTTTGGAGGAGCATGGACTAGGAGATTTTGTGATTTTAATAGTCAGACGTATGCATATCCCTCCGAAACAAATTCGTTTCAAAATATTCATGCTTGAGTGCATTCACATGATCTGTAACTAATACAAGCTTATGAGAGTGAAAGTGAGCACAGACGAATCTTATTGTGTGGAGAAAGCTCATTGTGTAGGAGTGCAGAGTTTCACACAACCTCCACAAAATGAAGTTCCTCCGCACTCCACATAGAGAAACAAGTGTAGAGGTAGAGGTTTTGACTTAAAGGTAAATCCTTGGCTCGCTTTTTAATGAGACAAAATATTATAATAAATTAATAAAACCTTAAAGTAATTAGTAGATTCGAATTCCTAATTGGATTCCTTTCGGCATAAAATTATGATACATCTCATTGTGGTTATCCACTCATAATTAAATTATGTCACGTAACATTACTATATATTCCACTTTGTTGTCCACAATCTTGCTAATGAATTTTCTAGTATTCCATTTTGTTTAATCGAATCAAATCACGATATGTTTGATTCCTCTTTTAAATGAAATGTTTTCAAGAGTCTCGTGAATTTGATGCGTAAGGTTACGGGTTTGAAACTCCTCTCTGCCAGGTGTTACACAAAAATATTTGCAGTGAACCTGTTGTATGACCATTAGCATTCGTGGTTGACCGCTGGTGTTTCCAGAATTATAATAACAAGACGAGGAGAATCATTCAAACTAACCAAGGCGAAGGAGGAAGAATTAGTGAACAATAAATTTTCTCGACAAAAAGAAACTCATATTGGATGCCCTTATGCAAAGGTAGAAACAAATCTTAGTGAGGAGACTAAAAATCTTCTCGTTTGGTTAGATATAACGTGATATTTTAAAGGCTTGGATGGTTGAGATTATTGAATGCTCCACACCCCCGTACAAAATAGTGTTTTAAAATTGATCCGAATGGGAAATGGCATTCATCCATGGAATTTACTCATGGTATCTATCCACCCATTGAAGTCATCCATGGTATTGTAAATGGAATCCACCCATGGTATTCATTCACCCATGGTATTTATCTATGGTATTGTAAGTGGCATCTACCCATGGTATTCTTCCTCCCATGGAATTTATCCATGGTATTGTAAGTGACATCCACCCATGGTATTGATTCACTTGTGGTATTTACCCACTCATGGAATTATAAGTTACAAAAAGTTATAAGTTACAAGTTGCATTTTGTAAAAGGAGATTGTCCACCACAATGTAGCTTTTACAATTATTCTCTATTTTAATAAAAAAAATCTTTGTGGTTTTATTTACTATGTGTTTTCTCTTTCTTTCTTTTTTTGTCTGGAATTTCAATTTTTCAGATCTTGGGGGCCTCCTCCCTCAAGATCCATTTCAATTTTTTAGATTTTGGGGGCCTTCCCCCAAGATCTAGATTAGTGGTATCAGATTCAGGTTACAAATCCATGGGAATGAGGGTTTGAAGCATATTTGAGTTTCAAAGTTTTGCAACAATATTCATCAAGCTTCATGCAAGTTCTATGACCTCCACAAAGAATTTTAAAAGGTGAAAAATAGCTCACTTGAAATTATTTTAAGATGGATCAAATGGGTTTTTTACAGAATTTGATTTCATTTCCCGGTTTAAGAGATATGATCAATTGAATTTACACATGTCTCAAACATTGCGCGGTTGCACGTACCATGAGTTTATAGAATCATTTTCTCACTTCAAAGTTCGCAAAATTTCAAGTGTATTATATAAATGAAAATACCTCTTTAATACCTCAAATGGGTCTTTGACGGAATTTGATTTCAACACATGTAGCAGAAGCTATCAACAAAGTTGTAGAAAGAGGTCTATAAGGTGAAAGAAGCCTTTACAACATCTCAATGGATAGGATAATCTACAACACCCATGGCCAATTTTGTTACAAGTTTGCAACACGTTTGTAGTTCAGATACATCTCTGGTGTGGCCTGGTTCTATACCCCACCCAAAATCCATGAGTTTTTATATCTGGAGCAACATTCAAAGTGTGCTCCCTTTGGAAACGTGCCCTCCGACCCCACTTTAGTATGCACCTTCTTCACATTCATCAATTTTAATATAGCAACATCCGTCTTGGGTTATTTGGAGATGTTCCCTCCCACCCCAGGAAATGTAGGCACCTACTACTTCATCAACATTCATCATCATGGTTATCAGTCAACCGCACAAATCCTTGTCATCGAAGTCTATTTTTTAGGTCGCACATTGTTAGTATCACAATTGGTCACAAGTATTACATGGTATCTCTATCCCCAGATCTTTTTTTTCATGGTTATGGGTCATCCACAAACCCATGCTTCATCGAAGTCCATTTTCTAGGTTGCACACTGCTAGTATCAGAGTTGGTCACAAGCATTACAATGTATCTCGATCCCCGAATCTTCATTCATCATAGTTATGGGCTAACCACACAAAACCCTTCTCTTCAATGACTCTTCATATTCAACAAAGGCTTCTGAGGAGGGAACTTCACACAATGGGGACCATTGCTTCTTAAGGAGAGGAATGATCCGAATGGAAAATGGAATCCACCTATAGAATTTACCCATAGTATCCATCCACCCATGGTATTTATCCACCAATGGAAGTCATCCATGGTATTGTACGTGGCATCCACCCATGGTATTCATTCACCCATGGTATTTATCCATGGTATTGTAAGTGGCATCTACCCATGGTATTCATCCTCCCTTGCTATTTATCCCCCATGGAATTTACCCGTAGTATTGTAAGTGACATCTATCCATGGCATTCATTCACCCATGGTATTTACCCACTCATGGAGTTTGCCTGTGGTATTGTAACAAAAAAAAAAGTTAAAAGTAGCGTGTCGCATTTTGTAAAAGGAGACTGTCCACTACAATGTAGTTTTTACAATTATTCTCTATTTTAATAAAAAATTATTTGTAGTTTTGTTTTCCATGTGTTCTCCTCTTTTCTTCTTACCTTTCAATTTTTTTTAGATCTTGGTGGCCTCCCCCAAGATCCAGATTAAAAATAGTGCGGGAGAGCTCTGCACTTCCGTACAATGCTCGCAATACAATGGCTTAATATTGTAAGACAATGAAATAATCATTTTCTTTTAAATAAACAAGGGCTGCAAAGCAGTGGTATTCCCTGCCGCATATCCATTTCATAGAATAGATATGCATTTCTTCACATATTTTCATAGAATAGATATTCATTTCTTAATAAGACTCTTGGATCTAGTGGGATTAGAATGTGTGACTGGATCAATGGGTTGGGTGGGCATCGTTTCAGACTACAATACACAATGTAATTCTCAAATCTGTCGTTAAATACCCCCATTTCATTTTTTAGTACAGAGAAAATTGAAGTACAGGAGGAAGTTTCCACGTATAAAATAGACACACATTTAAAATACTCTATTGTGTCATTTGACTAAGCAACGAACAATCTGTTGTGTGCTTTGAGTGAGTGGCAATGGAGGCACTGAAGGAGAAGGAGCAGGGATGGGATAAAGAAAAGGATCGCGAATGGGAGAGAGAATTCGAACTGGAAGCCGCCATGTACAATAATTGCTTACTGTTAGGGTTCGATTCCTCTACTCTCGGTCAATCGAGAGGGTTGAGCATAGGACTATTCAGGAATTCTAACCCTGGGATGAGAGAGTTTCTCCTTCATTTTCTTCTTTATGCCCTTCGAGGTCGTGCACAATCTTCCAATGTTATATCACTTCTATTACTTTTCATTTCGTTTGATTGTCCCCATGATGTTTTTAGATGAAGGAAATTTTTTATTCGCATTACATTTGTGGATGATGGCTTTCTGATGTTGCTCTAGTAAAATGGCTTGAAACTCAAGCATTTTTTCTAGAAAGAAAATCTTAATATTATATTGAGGAGATATACAGACAAAAAGTTCAGAAGGTCTTGAACACCTTATAGCTCAAAACATCTTATAGTTCCAGTAGGCAGCATCTGATAAACCATGTAGCAGATAACCATCATAAGACATGAACCTATTTAACAGAATTTTGAGAAGAAAATCAAAACCCATGGGAACCATTCAGCTGTTCGGAATGTACAGAGCAGAGACGGATTGTAGGACAAATTTAGCAGAAAGAGAAGAGTCTTCAAAAATTATCAGATTCCGCCACTTCCAGAGTGACCAGATGGTGATGGGCAGAATGGGACGGAGAGATTTTTGGCGCCCCCACCAGGCAAAAGCTGCATCCACAGAGATGAAACTTAGGTGTTGAAAAGAGAAAAATTCTGCAAGGTCAAACCAGATTTGTTGGGCAGCAGAGCACTTGAAGAAGAGATGAAAATTTGATTCCTCCTCCATCTTGCAGAGAGCACATCTGCTGGGGCCGTGCCATGACCGCCGCCTCAGGGAGTCCCAGGTTAAGTTCTTGTTGAAAAGCACCAACCAGGAGAACAAGATAATCTTAAGGGGACATCGAAGCTTCCACCAGAAGACTGGAAAGCGCCTATTTGCAGGTGCATTAACAGAAATGAGATCAGAGTATATATCCTTTACTATTGCATGCGGAGCAGAGAAAGGGAGGGACCAGGTCAGATGGTCAGCAACGGTGGAACGCAGAAAGCCACCCCGCTGGAGAGAGGAAGAGAGATCAGACCAAAGGGGGATGAGATCGAATGGGAGGCTAATATCATCCGCATCTCGAAGCACTGGCTGAGAACCATCCCATTCCTTTATGATTCGATTCCATGTAAACAAGCCCGATCTGCGGAGGAAGAAAAGAAGAGGAGGAGGAACCAGCAAAGTTCCCCTATATCCAGCGAAAGAGTCCAGTCCAATGAAGATCTTGCTACCTGTATGAATTTTCCATTTTAGATTGCTGAGGAAGTAATGTTGGACCCTTCGAAAACTGTACCAGATTGCGGAGCCTCGTTTGATGCCGATTGTATCGAATCTGAACCAGAATTCAATTCCCCTGCCTTTTAGATATTTTTGCCTGACGATATCGCTCCACAGACTAGTTCCATAAATACCCCTCCACAGGGATTTACAGATGAGTGCAGCGCCAAAAATTTTAATGTTCAGAATGCCCCATCCATCAGAATTTTTCGGCAGAGAGAGAGAGTCCAGCTTTGCAAGGTGGATTTTGTACCGCTCAGCCTTTGCTCCCCATATGAAACAGGAAATAATTCTGTTGATAGAATGAATAATGCAAGGCGGGAGAAGGAAGAGGTGTCCCCAGAAGACAGAGAGCTGAGAAAGGACGGATTTGACAAGAACAACCCTGCCTCCTAAA
This sequence comes from Pinus tabuliformis, assembly GCA_031772625.1. NCBI lineage: Eukaryota > Viridiplantae > Streptophyta > Pinopsida > Pinales > Pinaceae > Pinus > Pinus tabuliformis. The sequence goes on along the minus strand of CM062815.1, from coordinate 598,949,158 downwards.
GAGAGGGTGCGGAAGCTCCAAATAGCGAGCTTGTTGTGGAAGCGGTCAACAATCCAGCGCCAGTCCGTCGACTTGTAGGAGCGACTCTTTAAACTGAAACCAAGATACTTTATGCCCTCTGAAAGCGGCCGATGATGAATGTCAAAAATCTGGGCGATCCGGGAGATAAGGAGTTCATCGGCTCCGTTATGGTATAGGATTGTTTTTGCTTTGTTCATGGCCAGTCCCGATGCTCTGTGAAATCGATCCAGGATGGATTTGATGCATGTCCAGGTAGCCATGGAGAGCATAGCAAAAATGAGTACGTCGTCGACGAAGAGGCTGTGGGACATCTTGATGTTCTTGCAGATCCTTATCGGAATAAATTCTTTCAGGGCCACCGCACGATTGATGTGGAGGCTCATGGCATCGATTGCAAGAATGAAGAGGAGGGGGGACAGGGGGCAACCTTGCCGAAGGCCCCTCTCAGCCTTGAAAAAAGGGGAAGGCTGGCCATTCACTAGAATCGCATAATTTACATTTTCAATGCATCCCATAATCCAGCGAATGACAGCGGGAGATAATCCAATTTTGGCGAGAAGACATTGAAGGTATGCCCAGTCGATAACATCAAAAGCCCGCTGTAAGTCAATTTTTAGGATGGCCGCTTTGGTGTTATTGACAGCGATGGAGTGAAGGCATTCCTGAGTGGAGGCGACGGCATCATGGATGTTACGACCTTTGAGGAAAGCATGCTGGTTTGGAGAGAGGTGGCGGGCCAAAGTATCCTTAATTCTGAGCGCAATAATTTTTGTGATGATCTTGAAGGAGATATTGCAAAGGGAGATAGGGCGGAAATCAGAGAAAGTTCCGGGTTCATCTTTCTTCGGAATGAGGGCTATGAGAGTGGAGGAAGTATTGATGTGGATTTGACCAGTTTGTTTGGAGGCGTAGACCATACTCAGCAGATCATTTTTAAAGAGATCAAAAAAGTGGGTAAGGAAGCCAATAGTCCAGCCATCCGGGCCGGGGGCTTTGTCCTTTTTGAAAGTTTTCATGGCGCGAAGGAGTTCATCCTCATTAACAGGACGGGAAATTTCCTCATTCATAACATTATCAAACATCACAGGCATAGGATCAATCCCCCATCGGATATCACTGAAAGTAATATCATTTGATCTGCTGTACTGTTTGCTAAAAAAACTTACCGCGAGCCGAGTGATGTCTCCCTGCGAGGAAGCCTCATTCCCCAATTCATCCTTGATTTTCCAGATGAAGTTCCTCTCTCTGCGAGCATTGGCGAATTTGTGGAAAAATTTTGTGTTTTTGTCCCCCAACTCAAGCCAAGTGGCTCGGCTTTTGAGCCGCCATTTTGCCTCTTCCTGTTTTAGTAAACAAGATCTTCGCTTCTCTAGATCCCTGATGCAAGCCTTCTTTTCGAGAGAGCAGGAGGAAAAATCAGTGGAGTCCATGAAGGACTGAATTTCCAGTTGAACCCGATTAAGGGCCGCTCTATCTTCCTGGTGTCGTTGGAACTGCCATTTTTTCACCAGGTCCCTGAGTTCAGATAATTTTTCTCTGAAAGTGGAGAAAATGAAATTTGATTGCTCCCGGATCTTTATGTCTTTCCAAGCTGTCTGAATAAAGAGATTGAAGGCAGGGTCCAGGAGGAGGCTGTTATCAAACTTGAAAGAGTAGCCCCTTTTGAAGATCTTTTCTGGCCATGATAAAAGGATGGGGAAGTGATAAGAGATCATGACATTCTCCACAGATAATTTTGGCCATGTTCCTGTTTATCAGTTCAGTGGAGATGAGATCCGCCAAGGTGCTGTTTAACTTGCCCATACCCCAAACCTCATTTGTAGACAAAACAACATTTGTATCTCTCGCAATGACTAGACTGTCTAGATTGAAGAGGTCAGAGGCAAAAACCCTGTGCCAAAAGGAGATACGGGACTTATACGGGGCATATAGATTGAGAATGTTGATAGGGAAATCTATACCCTGGATTGAAACTGTTATAAGAATTCCAGCAAAGCAACTGTAGGCCTTCGCCTTGACCTTTGCCAGATCCCAGAGGGAGATCATGCCACCCGAAAGACCGGTCGCTTCTATAGCAGCCATGTGCCAGGAGGGCAACATCTTGCGAAAATAAGACAGAGAGTCTTCCTTCCCATGCATCGTTTCCTGTATAAGAATAATTGAGACCCTGGAATGGAGGAAAAAATTCTTTAGCATGTTGAATTTGGGGTCCATGCCAAGACCGCGGATGTTGAAAGATAAGATAGAGATCATTTTGGAGAATTGGCAGCCTTGCTTGCTCTAAGGGGCTGTGGAGATGTATCATCAAGAACAGGGACTTCAACAAGAGAAAGATTTCGGATGCCTTCATGACCTCTGAAGTGACGAGAGCTACCTCGACCCCTCTTCCGGACCGTGATATTCATGGCCGATGCCGGACTGATGACAGGCGAGCAAGGCCCGGGTTTATGGATCGTCAAGGGAACAAGCTGAAGAGATGCCCTGACTTGCGAGAGATCGAGGTCGCTGTCGAATAGATTGACAGGGGAGGAGAAGGGGGAGTTTGGAGGGGTGGGGCCGACAGACTGCACTTTCTCCTTCCCTTTATCTGGTCTAGCCCCCGGGGACGAAGAGGAGATTGGAATGGGAATTGTCCCAACGGAGAAATCCTTTTGGAGCGAAGGAATGTGCTGGGGGGCGGGGGAGAAATTCCTTGGGTCCACCGGTTGCGGAGAAGGGACAGGGGGGTCGTCGAGGGGTTCAGTAAATGGGGGGGATTGCATGACAAAGGGGGGGATTTGAGTCAGATGGGGGGGGGTTATACTTTGGGATCCGGATTTGACAGGGGAGGAAGGGGGCGAATTGCTGCCATTGAGAAAGGATTTCCTGAGACCTTTCCTGTTTGCGTATAGCTTGGCACTTGGGCAATTCCTTACAAGGTGACCTGTTTTTTTGCAAGCAGCACAACGGAAGGGGATTCCCCAGTAATCCAATCTTTGGGAGATGGATTGGTCCTTCCAGTTGATTTCAATATGGTCGGGGAAACCACCCTTGTATGTTCGCTGGATAAGAATCCAAGCAATGCATTTATCTCGTTCGACAAGGCACCAGGGGTCGACATAAATAAATCGGCCAATAGCGTTGCCGATCATCTGAAGGGATTCCAGAGACCATAATTCAAGAGGTAGATTTGGGCATTTAACCCAGATCAAGTTGTTGACTAGGGTGTTCTTCAGCGGATTAAAGCCCATGAACCACCTGTGCAGGGCCAGGAAGCTGTGTTTATAGACCCAGGGTCGACCAAGGATTGTGCCTGCATCTTCAGTTGTGAGGAAATGAAAACAATACCAGTGGCGCATGAGACTAGAAATAACCGGGACATATCCAATGACCGGTTTCCAATATTTGGCAATCCAGGTTTTCATTTCAGCGTCTGTCATTTCCGGGAAATGCCACCTCCTCAACTTGAAACTCAAGCATGTGATAGTGATTGAAAAACTTGAGCGATTGAAGCTAAAATTAGAACATCAAAACCTCATTTCTTTTGTGATTCAAATGCGTTGTTGTACTAGATTCAGGAACAATCTGAAAATGACAGAACAAAAATATAGAAGCTTATAGTTTATGTTGAAAGAAGGGATCGATAAATTGCATATTTAAAGTTTTAAATATGATTTTCTTGAAATTGAGCGGAGGATTGCTTATATTCCTTTATTATTTGATGGTTTTAGTAGAGAAATAAGCTACAAAAGCATATGAAGACGATTTGAACCGGTAGATTTACGAGGAAAATTGCAAAATTTTATTTGTTTCAGGTTTATAATAATTTGTGTGGCTATTAAAAAGTATATAGAAGGTGTGGTTTAAAAATATACCATAGAGTCACCAAAGCCCTTCACCACCACTATCGATTGATCGAGAACACAACTATCAATGATTATGAGGAATAGTAAAAAGATGAATAGACATGACGCACCTACTTGTCCCATCCTCCATTCAACCTAGCATGCAGTCAACATTCGTCTTAATTGATATAAGACCAAGTGGCACATAAGGTTATCACAATTGGCTTTCATGGTGAATCGTCCATTATAAGTCACACAAGTAGAAAAATGAGAAGACTTGACGCACTCACTTTTTTCATGCTCGACGAGCATAGCCTTGTGCGATCTACAATAATTTGAAACCATAAAATTAGTTACGGTCATGGCGCTCTCAGTTTAATGAAGAAAATAAACCCGAATCTAGCCACTATATGGTTATGACCATGGCACTATGGGATTTAACAGAGACAACAAACCCAAATTTGGTCACCTTTGGTTGCAACAGATGATGAATTCAAACATAAATAAGCAAATTTGTGGTGTGTTTCAGCTGTGTAGTTAACCCATGAACAAGTTCAATTAAATCCAACAACAAAGGTCATAGGAGTAGAGACAGTAAAGGAAGAAGGTAGGGACGTAGGAGTAGAGACATCACAGGAAGAAGGTAGGGACACAAATTTGGCCAAGCTCTGAAATAGACAGTTAAATCTCCATCAATCTCTTTAGAGAGGTTCATCCCTAGAATACAAATAAAGAACATTTTTGAAATATTCATACCTCCAAGTTATTGTTAGAAAGATCGAGCTTCACAAGTGTATACACATTTTTTTTATTGCATCTAGATGTTGTCAAGGAAAATTCTCATAAGGTTGAGCTTCAAAGAGGCATTTAAAGTCTGCTAAGGTTGAGCTTCGGAGAGGCATTTTTTTCTGGAAGCATTCGAGTAAGCAGCAATGGGAAAAACTATAGAGGCAGAAGCATAGAAGGTAGTTCACAAAGACATATAAGGTAGTTGATCATCCCTAACAGAATCAGTGGTAGAGTTCCTAGACGTAGGGGAAATCCGACAGCTTCCTTCGCTAAGCCAGATTCATTAGATTGATATCCAGTGGCTTAAATTCTCTTCATGCATGTAAGAGTAAACTAGTAGCAGGAGTTAAGTTCAAATCAAATGTAATTAGATGTTACTATTAATGCTATCTCATGGTGAAGACTCTACACCCCTTCACCAAGAGGGTGAAATCAACAACTCAGGCAAAGTGGACGAAAACCCCTATGTAGCAGTGCAACGGAAGACACAAGTTGTAGACCAAGAAAACTAGTGAGGCTCAACCCTTTCTGATTCCTTCGCCCATCTCAGTTATACAAAACATATAACAAAAGAGAAGCACTGCCTGCAAAATATTACACTATTTTTTTCTGAACAATGAATAATGTTCCATTTTTAAATAAGTTACTCGAAGGGAAAAGTTGTCGAGAACATGCCACATAAAGGAGAATTGTATTGAACTGTTAGGTTATGTGTATTGAAGTGTCAACCTGCTAGCTATTGAAGTGTTAGCTTTCGAGATAAGAAGCCATCAGTGCCAAACATTGAGGATGTATCAAAACTTTGGATATTAACTTTTTATGTGTATTAAAACTTCTTACTTGTATTAACCTTTGGCAATTAGAGGGTAAATTGAAACGTTTGGTTAAAAGTTTCTTGCAGCAAAATTGCTATCCATAAAATTTGGTTAAGGAGTAATTAAGGAGCAAAAATTTCTGGTCAACACATGAATAAATAACTCGTCAATGGTCGAGCGAATGCTATAATCCTTGCGCTACCGTAGGAAGGACTTATAACTCATATGTTAATCATATTCATGTTTGTTGTCTCCCTTATGAACAGATTTCATTTTAATATGATGATCATGTGGGAGTCAATGATCATTGAAACATTCATCGTAAGGAGAATATCATGGAAGGGAATAACCCCTCACTTAGAAGAAGCATATACCATCGCCTTGCTGAACACATAAGTATCTTTCCAGCCATATGATCCTTCCCTAAAAAGTAGCCTTCCAATAGAAAACACCTACAGATATATGCAGAGTGCAGAAGAAACTCTGAATATGCTTCCTCTCGCACTCAGTGTTATGGAGATTTGTTTTTCCCTATCACACCTCCCCCCACCACCTATGTAAAGGACCTGTAACTGCATCTGTTCTGGCAACTTTGGGTAGAACAATAGCATAACAATGTTAATGTCAGTGCTAGTGTCAGAGAATTCACTGAGTTTTTTTTAGCCAATTAGAAATTAGAAATAGGAATTCCAAAAAAATAAAAAATTATTTTTAAATTTACAGAAAATAGAATATTAAGTATTCTCCCTAATCTTTGGTTAAAATTGCAAAAATACATCAAAATAATGCAGAGCCAACAAACTATGACCGTAAGGTGAATGTTATAATCCTTAGTAAGACATAAACTAATAAGCAATAACTTTATGTGCATTCCATTAGTTAAATTATGATGATTGCTCACAATAATGGATGACATTGTTAATGCTAGATTTCCTATAAGTAGATCAATCAGTAAATTGGGCACTTCAATGGATAATCTAAGTTTATCTTGCCTTCGTCAGTTTTTTTTTCTTCTTTGTTCGTGTTCATTTTTTCGGAACTATTGCGCTTTGACTTTGATGGATTTTTTCCCTGGAAGGCTTCATGAACAATTCAGTACATGGGCACAATTCGGTGGATAATAAAAGGACATATTCATGTCCATTATGTCATCTTGTTATTTTGTTTTGTTGACATTATTGTGTTTGGACTTCGTAGACTTGATGAAATTTGACTATGAGTTACTCTCACCCTCAAAGATGAGGTGAAATTTGGCTAGGAGTTGCTCTCACTATCGAAGAAGAGGTGAAAGATTTGGAAATAGTGTCTTGAATGGTTTTAAGTCAAAGATTTGGAATAAATACCTTAAATTGGGTGACTAAAATAAAATGATTCATCATTAAAAGTAGTTAAAAATCTAAAGTAAATATAGTTAATATCATTATACTTTCTTGATATCTAAATTGGTTTTAAAGGGGTTTATTTATTTTAATTTGTTTTACTTTTATTTTATTTTTAAGAGTAAAGCTCTAAGATATATAATTTTCTTTTTATTAATTTTTTAAATTTCTTTCAAAATGATATTTTAATTTTTAATAATATAATAAATGTATTATCTTGTATGGAGTGTTTTTAATGCAAAAGAGGGTGATAGGTTGCCACTATCCCTCCTGACCTAGTGGTTGGGTGACATGGCAACATGCCCCCACAAAAAAATGAATGATAGTCATGCTCATAACACTTCGCCTAAGGTGAGTTGTGTGCCGAATCCTCAATCCTAAGACCATGCACCACAAAAGGTTTGAAGAGATCTCATCTTGCCAAGATAGTCTCGTTCTTGAATGTGAGATGAATATATTTAGCATTTTTATAATTTCATTCCTCTAATTAGTGTGAACCTATTTGAATTTTGATATAAGATAGATGCTCATTTGATCTGTAGCTCCTTCCTCAGCTCATGACAATCAACATGCAGGGCTCTAGCCGCCCCACCTTAGTGAACATTGGATAGGCCTTATCATGTTTACTCATATTTCTCTTAACAATTTGAGTCTTATTTAATTTCTCCTTCATTCGCAAAATTATAGAGATGCTTTCCATTTAGCTCCCTGGTTTTTAGGCCAGGGCTTGTTGTTTCCTTTTCTTGACTTATCAAATTTGCATGCAGGTGGGAACTTCGGCTTTTGCATGGGTGGAAGCTACAAGTTTGGCACCACCCCCTATGGAAGCTGGACTCCTCCAGTTTCTCCAACTTGAAGGTTTATGGTATGTGTATGCTTCCTTATTTAATTCTTACCTTTGGTTTCATAATTGAAGTTCATTCCTCTTTTTTCCTACTCCTTCTCTAATGTCCTAAGTATCTGTCTCTCTCTGCTCTTGAAGATTTATTCCCCCCTTTTCCTTTACTAGTAGCTCTCTGTCCCCTTTTCTCCTCAACTAGTGGGTGGTCATGCAGAATCTGGCAATACAATTTCAAGCAAGTTTTGGTGCTTATCATGGATTGATGCCTATCAAAATTTACTAAGACACTGATAGACATTAGTCTATGATCAACATCAAAACAATTATTTCATGATATATCTCACGTTGCTAAAATTAAAAAAATCATAAATACTAACTAAATTATAACTTTAATATTATTATTACTATTATTATAAAAAAAAAATTAATATATATATACATTAAAGAAAAGACATGTAACAAGATTCTTAACCATATAGACTCAACCCCATTTTACCATGGATATTCTTCATGTGTAAATAGGATTTGCTACAATATCATGGGCCAGAACCATGACTTATCAATACGACACGCCCAAAAAACCATAACACATTTCATATTAAACTTTTTTAAATTAATCAATTTAATTAAAAGGGAACAAGGGACTATTGTAGCAGCTACAATGATCTGATAATCACCCTATGAGTGACCTCAGTTAAAGATTTGTTAAACAACAGTATTACAGACTCATGTGCTGGTGTGTGTTCTATGTTATTGAAGCAACAGATCGATCATATTGCCAATACATAGACAATTCAAATGGAAAGACAACAAAGAAATACAGTAAGAAAATACAACAACACAAGAAATTAATAAGGAGTTCACCCTATTCTCCAGGGCTACATCTCCGGTCCAACTTTCAGTGGTGGCCTTGTTTTATTGTGTCTTGAAGTAGAGAAATTACAATGCAGGGACTCGAAGTGAGTTCTCATGAAGTAGATTTTCTTGGCAGGGTGGTTCTTGGATTCCCCAAGCCACTGGAGTGCACAGACTCGGCTTTGCCTACTAGCTCTGTGACCTTCTGGTCTACAGTGGAAAGAGCCCAATGTGGTTCTCAGTCCGGATAGATCCTCACTGGGGTGGCTTGAATCTCTCAAGCTCTTTGGTGCTCGATGCTGCCTTTCGTCAGCTCGGCCCTCTGTCTTCTGCTGCTTTTTCTTCATTGTCTTCTTTTCTCTATGTACATTCTCCTCTCGGGGTTCTTGTTTCTCTGTCTTCTTTTAACTGACTCTCTCTGTGTATTCTATCTCTATTCATGGCTTTGAAGCCATATGTTCCAAGACTGTTCGGTTCCTCTGCCACCTCCGTCGATTCACCTTCTATAGCTGCGCTTGGAGTTCACTGTTCGGCATCATCATCAGCGCTCAGGGAGTGGCCACATGTCCTCCTCTAAATGGCGCCAACCTACTTCATCAGTTCGTTTCTTCAGTTACATCATGGAGTGAGTCTTTCTCCACCGTGGCGGTCAAACGGACTTCAAATCCCTCTGAAATGCGGCTTAATCCCTTGCCGATTCCGCTTCTCCCATCAGGCGCGATCTCAGCCGTCCGATCTGGGGCCTCTAGATCCAATGCCATACGCACATTTCGCGTGGTTGACTTGCTCAACCGTTAGTGTGATCAATGCCAGTTTTCTCTCTCCTCCGCTTGCCACGCGTTGATCGTTGAGTGGGATCGCTTCACTTCCATCCAAAACTACTTACCATTTGAGGGTGCCTCGATCAATACCGCCGGTTTCCAGAGCGCGGGTCCCACCTTTGTCTTTTACCGCTTTTCGCTTTTCACCCACGGTTCTCCGGCTTCCCACACGACCGAGTGCTCAGGGCTACTCCCTTTCGGCCCTGTTCGCCCAGCGATGCACGATTAGCGCTTATTGCGCTTCGAAAACCTCCTTATTTTCCCGATCCAGGCCTCCTAGGGGCTACTTTGACCTCTCGCACAGTCTCCATGGGCCTCGGTCAACGCGCTTTGACCAAGGTCCTCGTCGTTCCATGCTAGCTGCCATTGCAATTGGTTCAGGGTGTTTTTGATTGCTGTTTTGAATTCTTTGATGTTTTGTCCTGACCTGATACAGTCATGGTTCTTTGACAATTCTTTATGGATCCAATTTGGATCACGGCCTTCCCACTGAAAAAGCTTTTGGACCACCAAAAGTTGGTTTTCAAGCATCGACTAAGTGAGGGTATTGTTTTCTCACTTGTCCAATCTCAATCCACTTTGCACTGCTTGGCTTCAAACCTTTGAGCCCAATCCTGAGGTACTCAACATCTCCCCTGCGCGTCGTCCTCACCTTCTTGTCTAGCACTGTGTCTTCCTGCAACTCATTAAGATACTCAGGTAGCAGGTCATCAATAGAAGGCAATTGACTTTGCTCTTCAGGGTCCTCAATCATTGAAGGTTCAAACAATCTCAAGCAATCTGCATTTACGACTGAGTAGATGTGCATGTAAGCTGGTAGATCAAGGCGAAAAGCATTTTCACCAATCTTCTCAAGTATCCTAAAGGGTCCATACCTGATAGGCTTTAGCTTTTTACCTTCACCTTACATTCTGTCCTTGCTGATATACAGCCAGACTTGGTCTCCAACTTGAAAACTATGCTCCATCCGATGGTTATCATGCCTAGCCTTGTACTTGGCTTTGCTCTTTTCTAGCTATTCCTGTACTGCCTGGTGGATCTCCTATATTTGTTCAATGAATCTAGTTGCCTTGTCCACATCACTGTGTCCATCAACCATGGTATCTTTACCAAAGACAAAATCCAAAGGAGACCTTGGTGTGAAACCAAAACAGGTCTCAAAAGGAGATCTTTGTGTATAAGAGTGTTTTGCTCTGTTGTAAGCATGCTGCACATAAAACAAGTGTTCATCCCAAAGCTTCAGATGTTTGTTGCAATATCCTCTCAGTAATTGGATCACTGTCCTGTTTACTACTTCTATCCGGTTGTCTGTTTGTGGATGAAAAGCTGTGCTTTTCTTTAGTTTGGTGTCCATCAGTTCCCATAGACTCTACCAAAACTTCCCCACAAATCGGGTGTCTCGATCAGATACAATGGAAGTGGGTAATCCAAAATGAACCCATACATGTTCAAAGAACAATTTTGTAGTTTGTTCAGCTGTAATCTGTTTACTACAAGGTATCAAAATACACATTTTGCTGAACCTATCCACAACAACATATAGATAATCATGACCTTTCCTAGATTTAGGTAGTCCTCCAACAAAATCCATGGAAACACTTTCCCAAGGGTGAGAAGGAACTGGAAATGGAGTGTAGAAGCCTAGTTTTCTATTGCTGGGCTTGCTTTTAGCACACATGGCACACCCTCTTACATATCTAGAAACTATCTCATTCATTTTCGGCGAATAGCAGAACCTTTGCAGCTGTGCAACTGTTTTACTTACCCCAAAGTGACCTGATATCAAAGAAGTGTGTGCTTCCCTAATTATCTTTATCCTCTCAGTTTGTGGAATGCAGAGTTTCCCATAATGGTATAAGAGTCGGTCCTTCATGTGATAGTCCAATTCTTCTATTCTTTTGCCTTGACTCAAAGTTGCATATACATCTTTAAAGTTTGAGCATATTGTTCTATGTAGCTTTCATGTAGCACATAATTATGCTTAAGTATGGTAGATGCATTTATAATGGGTCTAGATAACATGTTTGCAACCTTGTTATGTATGCCCTTTTTATATCTGATGACTAAATGAAATTGTTGTAGAAAACCCATCCATCTGTAATGTCTTGATTGCTGCAACTTAGTTTGGGAGTGTAGATATTGAAGTGGTTGATGATTAGTATGTATTACTGTCTCTTTGCCCATTAGGTAATGTTTCCACTTTTTCACACTCTAAACTAATGCATACAATTCTTTATCATACGTAGGATAGTTAACTACTACAGGATTAAAAGTCTCAAAGTGATAACATATGGGTTTACCGTGTTGTGTCAACACTGCTCCCATGGCGTAGTCACTGGCATCAGTTTGGATCTCAAATGGTCTTTGTAGATCTGGCAGTGCTAGTATAGATGCTGTACTAATCTTTTCTTTCAAGGTGTTGAAGGCTTTCTGATGTTTGCCTCCCCACTGAAACACCTTATTCAATCTTGTTAAAGCATGTAAAGGAGCTGAAATTGAGGAAAAGTTAGAAATGAACTTCCTCCAATATTGTGCTGCTCCTAAGAAGCTTCTCACATCTGTAGCAGACCTGGGTTTAGGCCAGTTCACAATGACTGCCACTTTAGAGGGATCTATTTTCAATTCACCTCACCCTACTATATGACCCAAGTAGTTTAGAGATGTTTTGCCAAATTCACATTTTGAGAGTTTAACATAAAGTTTTTCTCTTTTCAAAACATCTAATGTCTGCTTAACATGCTTTAAATGTTCTTCCCACGTTTTACTAAAAATCAGAATGTCATCCAAGTACACAATAACAAAATCATCAAGAAAAGGCCTGAGTACATCATTCATTAATCTCATAAAAGTAGCAGGAGCATTAGTTAAGCCAAAAGGCATAATTAGCCATTCATACAATCCCTGCTTTGTTTTGAAAGCAGTCTTCCATGCATCTTGCTCTGCAACTCTAACCTGATGGTATCCACTGTGCAAATCCATCTTGGTGAAATAAACAGCTTCTTTTAATTGATCTAAAATATCATCTATGGGAGGAAGGGGATAACGATTTTTGATGGTTATCTTATTCAGTGCTCGATAATCAATGCACATTCTCCACGAGCCATCTTTCTTTCTCACCAAAACGATTGGTGACCCACATGGTGATGTGCTAGGCCTGATGAACCCTTTCTCGAGCAACTCTTGCACCTGCTTCTTGATTTCAGCATTCTCTAAAGCAGACAACCTGTACATCCCAATGTTAGGCAATGGAACATCTTGCTACAAAATAATATCATGTACGATTCCCTTTTTGGGTGGCAGACATTTAGGTTCTTGAAATAAGACATCATACTCTAAAATAACCTTTTCTATATCAGCTTGCTGTTTAGCATTACAGCCCTCAAATACATTGGTTTTAGCAGGTTTACTTTCCTTTACAACCATCAGTAAGAATTGTTTGCATGTATTTATCATTCTTTTCATCTGCCCTGAGTTTATGAGAGTATAATTATTCTTGAACTTTTGAGATCTTACAAAGTATTTGATTCCATCTTTAACAAGTAGATACTTGTTCTCAGCTCTATAGAAAAAATAGCCTTTCTATCATACAAGTAAGGGCTTCCTAAAAAAATTCCACATATATCCAAAGGAATTATGTCTAACTCAACCTCATCTACAAATGCTAACCCAAAAGAAAACTTGAGTTTGCACTGTCTAGTCACTTGTAGTTGTGCTTTATCATTCAACCATCCTAATGGGTATGGTTTCTTGTGAGGTGTAGTTGCTAATCCCAATTTCTTTACAATTGCTTCAGAAATCAAATTTACTCATGAGCCACTATCAAACAAAGTATCAATCTTTTGATTTTTGGAAATAACTCGAATATGGAAAAGCTCATGTCTTTTTCTCTCATTTTCTTCATCAATAACAGATTGAGCAGAATTACTAGTAGATGCTTCAGAATTCTTACCTTTTATACCTGTGGCTGCTATGGTTGTTTCATCTCCCGAGTCTGACCCCAAATCTCTCTAAATAGCTGCAGTTGTCTTCTTCTTCTTGCCCTTAGACTTCTTAGGTCTCAGCTCCGGATGCAGAATCCAACAATGCTCATCATCATGCCCCTTCTTTTTACAGTGAGTGCATGAAGCTTTGGCTTTTTGTGCAGTGTTAGCCTCCCTTGCTTTCCACTTCTGTTTTCTTTTCTCCTTGCTCTTACTTACAGTGGGTTGGGATGGTCCCCCAACTTCTGGATTTCCATTCTTTCCTCTAGCTTCTAGATGAGTAGCTTGTACAGATACCTCATCTATACTAGTGGGATTAAACATGAGGATGGTATGCCTCATGTAGCTATGTAGACCACCAATTTACTTCAAAAGAGTCTCTGGTGAGTCTAATGAGATACCCAACATCAATGCTCTCTTTTTGAATTCTTGAGTATACCCTTGCACACTTTGCCCTTTCAACTGTCGAAGAGTTTGCCAACTCATCATGGCTTGTTGCATGTAGGCCAATGGATAGAACTGATTTTTGATTGCAGCAACAAATTCACTCCAGACAGAGATGGTCTTACCATGTATTTTCATATCAGCTTTGGTTTTTCCTTCCCACCAGACCAAGGCAGTGCCTCCTAGGCATAGGCTTGCCAGCTGAATCTTACTCTTGTCTGAGTCTATGTTTTGTACCCTGCAATACACATCAATTTGTCTAATCCAATTGTCCAACTTTTTAGCATTTAGCTCTCCATCATATATAGACAAATCAAATTTAACATCTAGCTTGATCAAAGATGCTTTCTTATTATGCACAGGGCTATTAGAAGGTGTGAGAAAGATTTCCTCTTTCCCTTTCCCTTTGGAGTGGTCATGGAAGTGAGACTCATCTTCATCTTTATCTTGTTTAGAACCTGATGAATCTTCATTCCTATGCTTTCTAAAGTCCTTGTACATTTCTTCTACCATAGACTTTATAGCTAGGAAACTTTCTATGAATTGAGGGTCTGGCCCCACAGAACCTTCCTCTGACATTATCTTCCGAGGATAGACTCTCCCAATTTCAGGATTAGTTTCCACCAACTCTCCTTCTCCTAATTTGAGCTTTGATCTAGTGAGCATTCACAGCTAAACCAACACAAGCTTGTCTAACCTTACAACCTAAAGCTCTAATACCACTTGATTTGATAATCACCCTATGAGTGACCTCAGTTAAAGATTTGTTAAACAAAGGTATTATAGACTCATGTGTTGGTGTGTGTTCTGTGTTATTGAAGCAACGGATCGATTAGATTGCCAATACACAGACAATTCAAATGGAAAGACAACAGAGAAATACAGTAAGCAAATACAAGAACACAAGAAATTAATAAGGAGTTCACCCTATTCTCCAGGGCTACATCTCCGGTCTAGCTTTCAGTGGTGGCCTTGTTTTATTGTGTCTTTAAGCAGAGAAATTACAATGCAGGGACTCAAAGTGAGTTCTCCTGAAGTAGATTTGCTTGGCAGGGTGGTTCTTGGATTCCCCAAGCCACTGGAGTGCACAGACTCAGCTTTGCCTACCAGCTCTGTGACCTTCTGGTCTACAGTGGAAAGAGCCCAATGTGGTGCTCAGTCCAGATAGATCCTCACTGGGATGGCTTGAATCTCTCAAGCTCTTTGGTGCTCGATGCTGCCTTTGGTCAGCTCGGCCCTCTGTCTTCTGCTGCTTTTTCTTCACTATCTTCTTTTCTCTATGTACAGTCCTCCTCTCGGGGTTCTGGTTTCTCTATCTTCTTCTAACTGATTCTCTCTATGTATTCTATCTCTGTTCATGGCTTTGAAGCCATATGTTCCAAGACTGTTCGGTTCCTCTACCACCTCCGTTGATTCGCCTTCTGTAGTTGCGCTTGGAGTTCCCTGTTCGGCATCATCATCAACGCTCAGGGAGTAGCCACATGTCCTCCTCTAAATGGCGCCAACCTGCTTCGTTGGTTCGTTTCTTTAGTTACATCGTGGAGTGAGTCTTTCTCCACCGCGGTGGTCAAACGGACTTCAAATCCCTCTGAAACACAGCTTAATTCCTTGTAGATTCTACTTCTCCCATCGGGCACGATCTCAGCCATCCGATCTGGGGCCTCCAGATCCGACGCCATACGCATGTTTCACACGGTTGACTTGCTCGACTGTTAGCATGCGATCAACGTCGATTTTCTCTCTCCTCTGCTTGCCATGTGTCGATCGTTGAGTGGGATTGCTCCACTTCCATCCAAAACTGCTTACCATTTGAGGGTGCCCTAATCAATACCGTCAGTTTCCAGAGCACGGGTTCTGCCTTTGTCTTTTAGCGCTTTTCGATTTTCGCCCGTAGTTCTCCAGCTTCCCACACGATCGGGTGCTCAGGGTTACTCCATTTTGGCCCTGTTCGCCCAGCGATGCGCGATTAGCGCTAATCACACATCAAAAACCTCCTTATTTTCCCAATCCGGGCCTCCCAGGGGCTACTTTGACCTCCCGCACAGTCTCCATGGGCCTTGGTCAGTGCGCTTTGATCGAGGTCCTCATCGTTCCACGTTGGCTGCCATTGCCATTGGTTCAGGGTGTTTTTGATTGCTGTTTTGAAGTCTTTGATGTTTTGTCCCGACCTGATATAATCATGGTTCTTTGACAGTTCTTTATGGATCCAATTCGGATCATACAAACACCCTCCAAAACTTTTCCTTAGCCTGTTTTGGAGCCTCCCTACCAACCTTACATAACACTTTGTCTTGCTTCCTAAAGTACTCAAGCTTCAGTGTTTTCCTTGCACAAAGGTAGCCTGTCGATCGCAGTTGATCCATTCCCCTCACAGGTGCTTACCTGGACTTGGTCCAACTATAGGCTGAGAAACTTCCCCTTGAAAATTGTGCATTCCTGGAGGGAAACCAACCTTTCCCTCCAAAAATTGCACAATCCTCTTTGATAGCCTGCTAGTCTCCAGGATTGCGCAATCCTGCCAGCCAACCCTCCTAGCAGAATTTGCGCAAATTTTCCCATCAACAAGTTGTTCAGCCCAAAATTTGTGCAAATTTGGGTAGCAGTCAGCTGTAGGGCCCAAAAATTGTGAATCCCCTTTAGAAATCAACCCATCTTACAGTTAGGAATGCACATTTTTCCCAAGCGGTTGAGCACTGGCATGCATGGACAGTTTAGTTGATCAGTTCCACCCGGAAACGAGGAAAATTGACTTGCATGCATGCATGAATTGGTCTTCCTGGAGTAGCAAGAGAAAACATGAAAAAGGTATCCCATGAGTTTTAGTAGCCGAGGGTTACATGCAAAGTTGTTTTAGAAGTTTCCCCCCAAGTGTCGTTTTTTTCCTAGATTTGTGGCATGCACGTCTTAAGACCAAATTTGTTTATTCGATGCATCAGAGCTCATTCATTCACATTGATCTTGGAGCTCTGACATCCCACAACACATCCAGGGGTCTTTGACACATCCGGCTCAACTATTCATGGGTAAGTGGCCTCAACTTGTCTTTTTTCAGCATTTCTGTCGATTTTTGTGTATTCACTTGTGTGAGTGTTGTTTGCTTGATTTCTTTGTGTGCTTGTTGTCGTTTACATATATTCTATCTTTTCCTAGCTCTATTTCAATTTTTGTTGCTATCTCACTACTATCGCATGCATGAAACTATTTTGCACAGATGTTTTCCCAACTGGCGAATGGCCACACCCACATACATGTTGATCTGTTTGCTTAGTATTCCATTCATGTTTTGCATGAACTATTTATCACTTATTATATCACTTAGTGTCACCATGCATTTCATCAACTTGCTTTCAGTTGCCCATCGGCGAGTCGGGCCAACCTTGGCCCGGTCTCTGCCTTCACCAAGGCTACTTTACGCAATTTAGATAAGGAAGGCTCACCTCCCTCTTCAGATTTGCGCATTCTAGCCTAGCACTGGCCTCCTAGACTGAATTGCGCATTTCTGGAGGTTGCTTAGCTCAAATATTTGCACAAAAATATCCCTAGCCCAACAGTCTTTCCCAGCTGGAATCGCACATTATGCAATCCCAATAGCCAACTACCCAAATGGATTGTGCATTTTGCAGATCCAGCAGCCAGTCCAGCCTCCTAGTTACTCTAGATTGCCTTTTGTGCAGTTCTGGCAGCCAGTCACATAGCCTCCCATCTGAAATTGCGTAACATTCATGATCATTCACCCACGTATGTTGCAAGTTAGTTCTCATATTCATTTTGGTTTTCGACTGACAGATTGCTTGATATGAGTGTTACCACGTCTCCAAGTATCACATTTGTTCATCTAAATCTCAACAGTACATGTATAATGGTTTCCAAGAGAGCAGAGATGAAGACACCATTCAGATCACGCTTGGGGATGCAGTCGATCAAGTGTCCATGGGCTTACCTACTCACGAAGACATCAAGTTGTTCATGGAAAAGGACATCAAGCAGCAACATCACAGCGAGCAACATCATGAATAGAAGCTGAAGGCAGCATACCGAATGCAGTGAACACATCAAATGCAACAAATGTAAGAGGAAGGTTGTTGACAACATAGAGGCGGGGCAAAGTTGCAATATCAAGCTGATCTAGTGATAATGAAAGCAACTTTAGAGACTCAGGCTATGAAGTGATGGTGCGACATGAAGATCGCACGAAGGCAGTAGATGGAACAAAGGAGGAGTTGCATATGTTCAAGCAATAATTTAGGAAGAACATGAAGTTGCACAGACAGTCCAATGAGTTGTAGCAGGAACATGAACAACAGTGGGTGAAACATACACTCACAGATGAAACTGCGCCAGTACGAGTGAAGGATCTATCCCAACAGCTTACATGGAGCAAACATGTTGAGAAATGTTGTTGATCACATACAAGGAATCTAGAAGAATGCATGTCGTTGAGTGTACACATGCGATCCAACCCATTCAACACATTCACCAAGGTGAAGACAAGAAGCAAGTCCAACTGGGGCTAAACATGTACTTTGGCAAGTTGATGCACATGACCACCAGCACACACTTGAAGATCAGCACAGAAACTATGCATGAGTGTGTTGCCAGTTCAACCATACCCTAGAAGACCATGGGCATGTTAGCGGACAAGTTGGATGAAAGGGCCGAACCAATGCACCGGTTGCAACGGAGGCAAGAGTTCGCTTCGGCAAGATGTCACCATGAGGTGCACGCACATCATCAAGGATGACCAAGCTTTGCATCAGCTCACCACCTTCACCATCACAAGCATGTCAAAGAGTTGGTCTCATCACAACGGACCAAGTGTCAGTGACGTCTTGCAAGGCTTTCTCAAGCCATGTTGTCTCACATGAGTACATGTGCATTGTAATGTTGAGTCATGTCAAGTGTAAGTCGAGTGTAAACAATTGGATGTAACATTCATAGAGTAGGTGAAGAGTCATGAGGGTAGTTGAACTGTCAAGGGTCACCCCACCCTTTGCGATAAACATTCCCTCACAACTCATTGTATAGGCTTTTGGTCAACCAAGCTTCTACTAAGACTATCTTGAAGAAGGCTTGGATAGTATTGTAATGCGCCTTGGCTTCTCCACTACACGAAGCTAGTACATCTCTTTGGAGGAGCAGGCGGATGTGGTTGTAACGTTACACTGATGGGGCTAGTAGGTTTACATGATGTATTATATGATTGTGACTTACACTTCTTTATGTGATAAAACCCAACACATTTTCATGCATATGTTGTTATTGTAGTTGGACTACTCTAGTTGCCTTAGTGATATATGTTGTTTAAATTACGTACTTGTATATGAGCTGATTTGTATGAAATTATGTGAATCTTGTTGTTAATGTGTTGCAAATGTTGTTAATGTTGTCATCGTCCATGTCGACTGCTCTGCTGGACACCAGACAGACCTTTCTCATGAACCTTGTTATGTCAACCACCACACTCGACTTGGACTGATCCGTGATTGTTGTTCGTGTTATCTTACCTTGTATGTTGTGACTGCCGCATCAATGTCGACTTCTCTATTGGAAGCTGTGCATGTTCTTTATGTTATGTGTTCCTAGCCGAGTTGGGACTGATCCCTTTCAACCTGGAACTCACCTTCACCTCCTTTCCCCCTTTGAAGTGTTGGAACCTCTCATACTCATTCCTTGACTCACTGCATCAGCCACACCCTTGCTACTGACAGAGTTATCTTACTTTCCTCTGTGTGACATCGCGGTCAAGGCATTACCTTATGACTCACTTCTGGGACTCCTACACCAAATGGTCTGAGGTCTAATTGGGAATTCTTATCGGGGAGATCCCCTTGACATGTTTGCAGGTCCAGCACCGTCAACATTTTTGGCACTAGAAGGTCCCGATGACAAGCAGTGTCCTCTCGTCCAGTTTTGAACCTTTGCATATGTTTCATGGAGTATTGCATTCTTCTTTCCCTGAGGTGTTTTTTGAATCATGAAGATGCCTCCATCTTGGGGAAGCTTTTCAATCTCTTGTCCACTCACACATATGATGGTGAAGGCAAAGTGGCCTGGCCTAAGCACTTACATAACTTCCTTTCCATGATTTATGAGGAAGATGATTTTATGGATGAACATGCCAGTCTGCTGCTTGCATTCACACTTCGTGAATCCCCATTTTGTTGGGTGCTTAGCCTACCGGTTGACACCGTGCACTCATGTGAGCACTTCTGTGATCTTATTGAAGACAAGTTCCATCATTTTGATCTAGACCATCTTGACCGGAAACTGTTACACCAACATAGGGCTCTGCATGAATCTGTTATTGATTTTTTACAGCGCCCTTATCTCTGGGACCGGTTTGAGTATTGTCTTAAGAAATCTTCCCGTCCCAAGAGAAAGCTTGATGTCAAACCTCGCTCAACCTTCTTCATTGATGGAACTACATAATCCAATGTGTGAGCACACACTGTCCCAACGGACTGTCCACCTCCCTCTCATTCAATAGTTCCACCATCACCCAGTGATGCTGAGGATCATTTTTGTACACTTGTTAAACCTTCACACCCTCCCCACCTCACTCCACTCAATTTTCGTGCAGATTTGGTTGTGATTCCTTCGAGTTCCCATATGCATTATTTTCTTCGATGTCCATCTTCGCAGTCAAGTGTTCCTCTGGATGATGTTGTCTTGTGTTTATCCATTCCTGACTCTTCACTTGTTGTGAATGAGGAACAACCCACTGACAGAGTTGGTGTTGCATAACCAACATGCACTTTCATTCATGAAGAGTATGAGTGGGAGCTTGAACATCAACACTCGGTGAGGGAAGACTCCCTTCCATTCGAGCCCCCTCCATTATTTCCTAGCTTCTTTAGTGAACCTGCCATCCATGATTTTGCATGTGTGTCTTCATCCACGGATGCACCCATTGTTGATCACTCACAAGACTCACCGGATGCTAGTCCATCATTCGACAATGGAGAGGATAAGTTATTGATTGAAGATTCACTTCATCCTTCATCTATCTTTTCTGGAAATACAGAGGATGAGTTCGCTCGCTTTTTATCTACCCCTTTGTTTGATTAATTTGATCATGAGGATGCTGAGGAATTCACTGATTTCTAATCGTGGCAGTTGTGAACCATTTGCTTCCATTTTTTATCATGATCATGAATCCATCGCAATTGATCTTTCAAAGCAACTGGTTTATGACGATCTACCTGATGATGAAGCTGGGACACCCAAGACTGTCGAGGCACTTCAGCTCGAGCTGATGGTTATGTCAGGCCCTCGCTTTCTTGTGGTCAATCTTACTTCTGATCATGAAATTGTTCAATCACCCAAGGCTCCTCATCACTCGTCTGTATGCATTGAAGATCCACATCACACAAAAATCACACTTCCTCCACTCGAACTTCACAATCCCATTGCTCATGCATTGGAGGAGTCTTACATTGCAAGCACACTTTCGCGGCGCAAGTTATATTTGTTTCTTTCATTTGCTTGCATGTCTTAGTTAAGAGTGTGATTTTGCTTCAAAGTTACATGTAGAGTCACACAGCATCATGATAAGTCCACGAACTATCCTTCATGCACATGCACTCACTTATGTCCCCTGGGCACTTTGAAACATGAAGTGTGGCTTTCTTCACTGTTATATCTTTCTTGTATGCTAGTCCGCGGAACTGGGTTATTCACGGACCAAGCCTTCACCCACATGGGTCTACCAATGTGTTGGTGGCTACATTGGAAGTATCACTTCATCTGATTAGGCCCATGCACCATTAGTGTAGGAGTAGGAGTAGTGTTTGCTTTTAGTTGTTTGCTTGCATGCTTGTTTGATTCCGTGTTTTGATTGCTTTTATGTTTTCTTGCTTGTTTATTTACTTGCTTCGCTTTAATTTTTGCTTCTGCTCTTGCTTTGCTTTGTTGATTGTTAGTTCATTCAATTTTTTTGTTCATAGGTTAGTTTTACATGAAACCATGCATGACTCATGAAACGAGCTGGGTAAAGTACAAGAGGGTTTGTACAACTATCATTACTTGGTTATCTGTCATCTTTCCTCTGTATGATGAACTTGTTACTCTTATTCAATGATATGTCGAAGGAAAATACGTACTCTTTGAAGTGAACCTTGGTGTAAGCACAATGCTTGCATGCTAACTAGTGTCACCTTCTCTAGTTGATTGTTTTTGGGTTAACCCTTGTTAGCTCAGTCAAGTAGAGTAAGGTGAGGGGGAAAACCTTAATTGACATGTCAGAGGTATAATAAAATACTTCTCTGCTGGAACAACCTCCTCTGCTCTTAATAACTCGGGATCCCTCTTCCGCCTTTGAAATAAATAAGTTCTATGCACAGTGAAAATGAAAATGGAAAAAATGAAAAGTAAAAAAAAGTCAAAATGAAAAATGAATAAGGCGAAATAAGAGAAAGGCTTCTTGTGTAGGGAGGTGATGCAAGTAGCTCTACCAAAGTACTGACTAGGCCCGCTGGCAGCGAAGCCATGCTTGTGTTCCTATGTGACTGCACCAGGGTACTGTCCAGGCCTACTAGAATTGGAGCAACACCAGAGATGAAACTAAGACTCTGACGACTATACTTCTTGTGCACTTATATACCCCTCAACCCCAATCGAAAAAACTACGTTGCCTTGGCTTGGAATGTGTGTCAATTGACCAAGGGCTTGGCAGATGCTACATCTTACAATCACATTAGTGTGAATATAAGATGAGCTAAGAATTGAACAATACTTCCAGAGGTGTTAGACTTGATTTTCACGAACAAGGTCTATGCAGAGAGCTGGAGTTCTACCAGTGTGTCGCCAAGTGTTGTAGCGGATACAACCACCCTCCAAAATTTTTCCTTAGCCTGTTTTGGAGCCTCCCTACCAACCTTACACAACACTTTTTCTTTCTTCCTCAAGTACTCAAGCTTCAGTGTTTTCCTTGCACAAAGGCAACCTGTCAATCACAGTCGATCCATTCCCCTCACAAGTTGCTTACCCGGACTTGGTCTAGCTGCAGGCTGAGCAGCTTCCCCTTGAAAATTGCGCATTCCTGGAGGGAAACCAACCTTTCTCTCCAGGAATTGTGCAATCCTCTCTGATAGCCTGCTGGTCTCTAGGATTACACAATCCTGCCAACCAACCCTCCCAGCAGGATTTGCCAATTTTTCCCGTCAACAAGTTGTTCAGCTCAGTATTTGTGCAAATCTGGGTAGCAGTCATCTACTGGGTCCAGAAATTGCACAATCCCCTTGAGCAGTCAACCCAGCTTACAGTCAGGAATGCGCATTTTTCCCAAGCAGTTGAGCATTGGCATGCATGGACAGTCTCGTTGATCAGTTCCACTCGGAACTGAGGAAACATAACTTGCATGCATGCATATCTTGATCTTCCCGGAATAGGAAGAGACAACATGCAAAAGGCATCCCATGATTCAGGGAGACATTTTTTAGTAGCTAGGGGTTACATGCAAATTTGTTCTAGAAGTTTCTCTCCAAATGTCGTTTTTTCCTATATTTGTGGCATGCACGTCCTCAGACCAAACTTGTTTATTTGACACATCAGACCTCATTCATTCACATCAATCTTGGAGCTCTGACATCCCACAACACATCCAGGACTCTTCGACACATCTGGCTCTACTATTCATGGGTAAGTGGGCTCAATTTGTCTTTTTCAGCATTTCTGTCGCTTTTTGTGTATTCGCTTGTGTGAGTGTTGTTTGCCTGATTTATTTGAACGCCTGCTGTCATTTACATACATTCTAGCTTGTCCTAGATTTGTTTCAATTTTCGTTGCTATCTCACTGCTGTGGCATGCATGAAATTGTTTTGCATGGACATTCGCCCAACTGGCGAATGGCCTCCCCCACATGCATGTTGATTTCTTTGCTCAATCTTCCATTCATGTTTTACATGCATTGGTTATGGCTTCTACTATCACTTAGTGTTGCCATGAATTTCATCAACTTACGTGCTTTCAATTGCCTATCAGCGAGTCAGGCCAACCTTGGCCCGGTCTCTGCCTTCACCAAGGCTGCTTTGAACAATCTGGAGAAGGAAGGCTCACCTTCCTCTCCAGATTTGCACAGTTTGGCCCAACACTGGCCTCCTGGACTGAATTGTGCATTTTTGGAGGTCAGTGGCTCCTTGGCCCAAAAATTTGCTCAAAACTGTCCCTGGGCTAGTAGTCTTTCCCAGATGGAATCACGCATTACGCAATCCCAGCAGCCAACTGCCCAATTGGATTGCACTTTTTGTAGATCCCATAGCCAGTTCAACCTCCCAATCAGTCCATAATGCCTTTTGCATAGTTCTAGCAGCCAGTCACTCAGCCTCCCGGTTGAAATTGCACAACCTTCATGATCATTCACCCAGGTATGTTGCAAGTCAGTTCTCATGCTCATTTTGGTTTTCGACTGATAGATTTCTTGCTATGAGAATTGCCATGTCTCCAGGTATCGCAGGTGTTCATCTGCCTCTTAGTAGTATAGGTACAATGGTTTCTAAGAGAGCAAAGATGAAGACACCGTTCAGAGCATGCTCGGGGATGCAGTCGATCAATTGTCCATGGGCTTACCTACTCATGAAGACATCAAGTTGTTCATGTACAAGGACATCAAGCAACAACATCACAATGAGCAGCATCATGAATAGCAACTGAAGGTATCATACTGAATGCAGCGAATGCAGGGAACTCATCAAATGCAAGAGGAAGGTTTTTGACAACATAGAGGCAAAGAAAAGTTGCAAGATCAAGCAGATCCACTGATAATGAAAGAAACTTTGGAGACTCAGGCTATGAAGTGACGATGTGACATGAAGATTGTGTGAAGGTAGAAAATGGAATAAAGAAGGAGTTGCATGTGCTAAAGTAGCAACTTAGGAAGAACATGAAGCTGCACAGATAGTCCAATGAATTGCAGTAGGAACAGGAACAACAGTGGGCACAACATGCACTCATGGATGAGACTGTGCCAATACAAGTTGAGGATCTATCCTAGAAGCTTACACAAAGCAAACATGTTGAGAAATGTTGTTGATTGCATGCAAGGGATCCAGCAACATGCATGTCGTTGAACACACACATGCGATCCAACCCATTCAACACACTCACCAAGGCGAAGATAAGAAGCAAGTCCAACTGGGGCTGAACATGTACTTCGGCAAGTTGATGCGCATGACCACCAGCACACACTTGAAGATCAACATAGACACTATGCATCAGTGTGTTGCCAATTCAACCATACCCAAGAAGACCATGCACATGTTAGCAAATAAGTTGGATAAGGGGTTGAACCATTGCACCAGTTGCAACTGAGGCAATAGTTCGCTTCAGCAAGATGTCACCATGAGGTGCACGGACATCAGCATGGATGACCAAGCTTGGCATCAAATCACCACCTTCACCATCACAAGCATGTCAAAGAGTTTGTCTCATCACAGCGGACTAAGTGTCATTAATGTCTTGCAAGGCTTGCTCAAGCCATGTTGTCTCACATGAGTACATGTGCATTGTAATGTTCAGTCATGTCAAGTGTAAGTCGAGTGTCAACAGTTGGATGTTATAGTCATAGAGTAGGTGAAGAATCTTGAGGGTGGTTGAACTATCACAAAGGAGAATGTCAAGGGTCACCCCGCCCTTTGCTATAAATATTCCCTCATAACTCATTGTATAGGCTTTTAGTCAGCCAATCTTCTACTAAGACTATCTTGAAGAAGGCTTGGACAGTAATGTAACACGCCTTGGCTTCTCCACTGCACGGAGCTAGTACATCTCTTCGGAGGAGCAGGCGGATGTGGCTGTAACGTTCCATTGATGAGGCTAGTAGGTTTACGTGGTGTATTGTATGATTGTGACTTACACTTCTTTATATAATAAAAGCCAACACATTTTCATGCATATGTTGTTATTGTAGTTGGACTGCTCTGGTTTCCTTAATGATATATGTTGTTTAACTTACGTAGTTGTATATGAACTGATTTGTATGCAATTATATGAATCTTGTTGTTAATGTGTTGTATATGTTGTTAATGTTATCACCATCCATGTCGACTGCTCCACCGGACACCAGAAAAACCTTTCTCATGAAACTTGTTATATCAACCGGCACACTCGTCTCGGACTGATCCGTGAGTGTTGTTCATGTTATCTTACATTGTATGTTGTGACTATCGCATTTGTGTCGACTACTCTATCATAAGTTGTGCATGTCCTTTGTGTCGTGTGTTCCTAGCTGAGTTGGGACTGATTCCTTTCAATCTGGAACTCACCTTCACCTCCTTTCCCCCTTTGAAGTGTTGGAACCTCTCATACTCATTCCTTGACTCACTGCATCAGTCACACCCTTGCTACTGACAAAGTTATCTTACTTTCCTTTGTGCGATATCGTGGTCAAGGCATTACCTTATGACCCACTACTGGGATTCCTACACCAAACGGTCTGAGATCTAGTTGGGACTTCTTACCGGGGAGATCCCCTTGACATGTTGGCGGGTCCAGCACCGTCAACAAGGACATAATTATCTTAGAGATAAATTTCAACCTTTGATTGTTTATACTACTAAGAATATCCTAAAATATTCTTTAGAGATTAAATCTCCATCACCCACTTAATAATTATTGATAATGAAATTAAAATTTGAAAGCCTTATTCCCAAATAAACACACTTAGTGGCATAAATAGTATAACCTTCCCCAACATTTGACAAGTTACTTGAAAACAAATTGTATTATCATGTGAGTATTGAAATCAATGGTTAGGGATCAAATTTGAAATATAGGTTTAAATTTCAAATAGAAGGATTAAATTTATTTAACCCTTTTATGTTGATATGTTAAAAGAAATTATTCCTTTCATATGAAATTTCAAAATAATTTAAATTTTCATATGTAAAATGAATATTTCATATCTTACTCATTGTAAAAAAATAACAATATTATTTTAAGAATTAAATTATAACTCTTTAATTAAAAAAAAAAAATTAATTACTAGACATAACTTTAATTATTGTTAACTAAATGAATAAAAAATAATAAGTTTACATATTGATATAAAATACCCATTTAAATGCATTATTCAAAATATTCAACATTACAAATTTGAATGAAGTATCATGACATCTTAACTTCCTTCATACAGTAAAATAAGGAAATTACTAAGCACTAAAAAGAAACTTATGTGAATAAGTGTTGGGTGATTTAATTGTCTCTTAAATCCCTATTATTTAATTGTCAACTCGAGGGTTTCGTAAAACTTAGAAGCAAACCAAAATATAAGGGACCTTAGATGCAACTATAATCAGCTTTAGAAGTTAAGTTATGGAAACTGAAGGGAACGAAATTACAAACTAATTAGAAGTGCATATTACAAATATAAAATTTAACTAAGTAATTTCTAATTCATTATGTAATAAGTAGGAGAAGTGGCTCCTGGCTCCTAACTTAGGATAACCAGATTTTTCCTTCTTCTAGAATACTACTTCATGAACAGAAATCAAAAACCACTAACGGACAATAGCTTAAGATGCATAAAAAAATAATAGAAGAGGCTCCTAACTAAGGAGGTCCTTACTGTTCTTCATTACAAATTCATTCATCATTAATGCCATTGTTGGAAAACTGGAAATTTAGAAAATCACTTGAACCTAGAAAAAGAGAATGAATTTCAATTATTACTCATATCAAATGGAAGAGAGCCTAACTTAGACCCTTGTTTGTCCTTTCATATGCTGATAAGATTTAAACTAAAATTCATTCATTAATAATGAAAAATATTCAAACATCTAAGTAATTAAATGAAAATAAAATCTATAATGAAATAAAATGTTTCTTTGATCCTTTTAGAGTGAGCTCAATTCTCTTAAGAACAAAGTGAAAAACTATTCCATAAATTCATATACTACATTAAGACAATTTATACCTAAAACTATAGAAAGAAAACTTTATTCTATTCCATCATAAGTTAGGATACATGCTCCAAGAGTCCTCCTTTTGGAATGGAGGAGGTACTCCTATTTATACAAAAACATAAGAAACTAACTCATTAATGGAGATCCACTAATCCCTCCTAGATCCACAAATCCTTCATATGGTTACAACCAATATGAAATACATATTCCTTTATCCATGATTTTTCTCCATGAGATATGCTTGATCCCTATCCCAAATATCCTTCAAATCTTCAAGAGAATTGGAATTTGAGTCTTGGAGGCCACATAAGGGTGTCTTGGAACCTTCTGAATCACCTACACATGTCACCAAACTGATTCCACCTTTAGGTATAAGCAAATACATGTTATTTTTCTAGCTTTTAATCATAAATTCACTTTAAATACATAAAATAAATAACGTTGGAAAATGAAAATATGAACCCATATGGTAATGGAAATATAAATATAATGTGATGAAATGAGGTGAAAAAATGAGGATAAAGGTGAAAATGGAGTGAAAGTGTATGTTAATTTGGTGACCCAACAATAAAAAAATTGGTAATTATTAAAAGAATTTCTTTTTCTTTCCCACAAGAAAAAATATATTTTTGATATTTCTAAGATATAAATAAAAAAGTACAATATTTTGGCTACATAGAAGCTCACATGATTTCTTAACAGATATTTTATTTTAGCATCCAAAATGTGCTTCAGTCATACATAAAGAAGAAAAACTAACTTGTCACTTGAAAAGAAATATTAAAGAGAATAAAGGAAAATATTGATGATAGAACACCATTAAGAAATTATGAACAAAAATAATTGTCAACTTCTATAAGTAAATCTACCTTTGAGAGGAGATCTTCTAGAACATTATGCTACCTATAATAGTGAAGGATTTCAAGAGCATCAAACTGTTGTTGTAACTGCCAGATATTCCTTTTCAATGATTCCAATTGAAGGATTCTAAGATCCACCTATCCATTGAACATGTGCACTATTATTTTGGAATCACCAATCAATTTAAAAACCTTCACTTTCTTCCACAAGGCTAACTACAAAGCACACCAAAGAGAAGTCAACTCAACAACAAAGTTTGTACCATTTCCAATGCCCAACAACATTTTAAAACCCCATTATAGACGAATAGAATGAAAATACCAGCCCTGAAATTCTCTCTTTGACAAACACCATTGAAGAAACCCCATACACTTCCTTCAGATAGCATCAAATCCCTTATAATTCTTGTATTTTTCTATTTGAAGGCTTGACCTATTCTAGAAGGAAACTCTAAAGTAATGTGCAATTACTGTTGAGCATACAACATCATTCTAAAAGAGAAATATGTTTCTCACTAACCAAATTCCCCACATCACAAACACTAGGAGAAATTTAAAAGAAGAAAAACTAAATCTCTAATGTAGCACTCTCCGCCCACATCTACCTATGTAACCAGCTAACTGGGGTAAACATGCGATGAGAGGCTACTATGATTGGATTCAACCTCCTATGTGACCTTAAGGAAGTGGAATTGACAGAAACATAACACACATACATTCAACATCAACTTTGGGACCCTCAGGAACCAATCCAACACTTCAGATAGCTTGCCCTTTGGTCCTACTAATGTTTTGTCCATCTTAAGCCTTAGTCACTCTAATGTTATAGGCATGACAACATCCAGAAACCTAGAGTCGCTCTCACAGGCTTGCCTACCAACGTCCAGAGACTCATTTTTCCAGTTCTATGCCAGCGTCCCCGGGATTTGAGCCACTTTTTCAGGCCCAGAGCCCAGGTCACTACCAAAAATCAAATGATAACTTAGGAATAGTAAAATAACATGGAAAAAATTATGCAAAAGTAATAAGTTAAATAAGACCTTAATCATACCCCTACTAGCCATGACAGACATTTCATCAAACATATCGCAAACATGTAATCTACAAGTGTAACCAATAGAATTAAACATAGGAATCTCGTACTTATCTAAGAATTGCTAAGAACGATTGTTCCCTCATGTCATTTGCTGCCTTATCATCTATTAGTTCATAGATACATTATCCATTCATTTACAAGTAAAAACATGTTGAGATCCATACATTGTCGTTGTCATAAAACATACATATAACTAGCACAGTAACAACAAAAATACCATAAATATATTAGCCATAAGATCCACATATAAATGATTACATTTACCCATGAAACCAAGGGAATGAATTCTTCATTAATGAAAGAAATAAACCAGTCAGAGATGGGACTACCATGTTTCACCTAACCATAGATTGGTTGAGCTTAGTATCTCTTCAACCAATCACCCTCATGCCATATTCCAAGCATGAATGTGGGACTCATAGAACACACAAAAAGAAAACACCAAACAAGCACAGATGCCAGAAGAGTTCTCCACCTACACTGTGAGGAATTTGAGTTCCTCTTAGTCTCTCAGGCTTTACCGTAATCCACACTCCAATCTAGGGATCACTAGGCCCTACAACGAGACACACTCTCCATGCTCTACCATACATCCCATCGCGTGACTACTAGGCCCAATAGAAAGAAATCCACCTCTTGGATTTACCATATATACTTCCATTCACTGGAAAGGGTTCCTAGGCCCACTGAGGCACACAATCCTGTCTTTACCACAACCTACAGTCTAGATTAGGGGTTACTAGGCTAGTCGCTTTACCGTGATCCAATGTCTGGTTTAGGGACCACAAGGCCATGCGTTTGTCATTTCAGAGATGCACCCCACTCAGCTTCGAATCCATCGGGCCATCCTAGCTTAACCAAATATGAGAACCCATCTCATCAAAGCTATCAAGAAATGGCAAGGGTAGGCTAAAGAACATTGTTACACCTGGAAATACCCATGCCATGATAGAAAAGAACTACCTGCAATACCATGCATTCCAAATCTAGTAAGGGAAATAGACATGCAAGTTGATACCTGTAATGAATCCTGTTGTAGTTGCGTGATCCTACCTTTCCCTGCTTGATCTTTGCTTCCTCTTGCCTTCTTTTCCTTTCTTTCCCCAATGCCAAAGTGCTCCAAGAAACTCTAAGTTTCCAAGAGTGAGAGAGAGAGAGAGAGAATAATGAGAGAGCTCCAAAACTCAACTAAAAAATGGTTACCAATTGATCCTCAGAATCCTTTTTATGAATTAGGCCTCCATTTTCTTCATTTTCCATTTCTTTCCTTCATTTTCCTCCTCACATGAAACATGTGACCTTTCACCTCCTTTTTCTCCTATTTTCCATTATTTTCATAAATAAATAAGCCAAAAAAGCCATTTTGCCTTTCCAAATCCTTATCCATTTCCATTTCCATTTTCCTTAGCCATAAACAATGAAATGAACAACCCCTAGGATGCCTTTCCCAACATCTATCTTGGAATAAGTGACCCATCAACTGTGGTTATTATTTTAAACTTTTACTACATGGAATTTTTACCAGGGTTATTACAAAACCCTCCCCCTCGGGAGACACTGTCCTCGATGTTAAATCACACATATACCTTAGAAAACTACTGGAAAGAAGACGTACTACTCATGGAGCTTTATAACATAGCTTGATGCAGTATTTACAATCATCACCCTGTTGAGTACCAACCCACATGACATCATAGCAACATGATAATATAACCACATGATAGCGTCGTAACGTGAAAACATAAGCATAATGACATGACACCCATACCGCTTAGTGGAGATTTATTACATATATAATGGCAATATTTACATCCATATGCATATGTACATAGAGAAATATCACCAAAACATATACCAACACATCATATCAAAACATATACCAAAAAACCATATCAAAACATGTACAAAAACACCATATCAAAGCATATACCAAAACACCATCTCAAGACTGCTTTGCCTCAATCGGAAAATAGGGAAGGATACATAGCTTGCATCTAATCTGTCATCTCCCATGTAGATTCATTAGGCCCAAAGTGCTTCCACTACACTTTAACTTGCTCCACTGCTCGGTTTTGGAGCATGAGTACCTTTTTCTGCAATATATACTGAGGCTATGGCTGGAATTCTCCATCTACTTCCACCTGCAATATAGACCAATCAATCACATGATCAACATCTTTAATATACTTTTTAAGAAATGACACATCACTACAAGAAAAAAGGACATTGGTGAGGGGTGAAAAATGTCACCATAAGCTCATTGGTGACGGTCAAAAGAGCCTTCATCACCGAAAACTGAACGCCACCAAAGGTGGCATTGCCAAAAGTATAGGTGTTGTAGTGACATTCAAAGTCTGTCACCAATAATGATTTATGATGACAGATAGTAACCATCACCATTTCATATGAGCAATGGTGACGGACCATAGCCTCTGTCACAAAAAACTGAACATCACCAAAGGTGGTGTCGCCAAAAGTATAGGTGTTGTAGTGACATTCAAAGTTCGTCACCAATAATGATTTATAATGACGGATAGTGACCGTCATCGTTTCATATGAGAAATGGTGATGAACCATAGCCTCTGTCTCCAAAATTTGAACGTCACCAAAGGTGGTGTCGCCAAAAGTATAGGCGTTATGGTGACATTCAAGGCTCGTCACGAATATTGATTATAATGATGGATAGTGATCGTCACCATTTCATATGAACAACAATGATTTATTGTGATGGATCTTTCATGGTCATCACTGTTGCTGCATATATATGGTGACGTTCGTTGACCGTCACCAAAATCCGCATTGCCAGAAGTATAGGTGTTGTGGTGACATTCAAGGTCCGTCACGAATAATGACTATAATGACGGACAATGACCGTCACCATTTCATATCAACAACAATGATTTATGGTTACGGACCTTTGAGGGTCGTCACTATTGATGCGTATATATGGTGGTGTTCATTGACCGTCACCATTTCATATTTTGGTGAGGGTCAAAAAATGTCACCAAAGCTCATTGGTGATGGTCAAAAGAGCCTCCGTCACCAAAAATTGATTGTCGTCATTCCATATGGATGTCAGGGCATGATGGAATCGAACCACCAACCTCCTGCTTATAAAGCAGGTGCTCTTCTATTGAGCTAGCACCATTTAAAGAATTAGACTTTTAAAAATTAGACCTTGAAACTTCATAAATTGTAAATACTACAAATTTCAATAAATTAAAGTCTCAGCAATATTTTACTAAACAAGCAAAGCAACATCGAAGCTGCAGGTCCCTACCTAATGGTTATGGAAGTTATGAAAAGTGGGGGGAGGGAAAAATAATTATGTATAAGAGAATCAATATGTTCAGTTGAATACTCAATTAGAAGTGAAACTCTGAAGACATTTATAATCTATAAATGACCTATAACTAGCAAATGCACCAAATATTGCAAAGGAAATGTCATAAGTGGATAGCATATGGAAGAAGAACATTGATGAAGACAGATGCAACATGTTATAGGTTGAGTGAAAGAAAAATCTCAATGTTGTTTTTGTTTTGTGTTTAGATATCTGAATGATATCTAAACTTATGTGCAAATGTAACACGGATCTCTGGAAACCATGAACGACATATGATAAAAAAATTTATATATATATCTATATAGATATATATATATATATATATATATCTATATCTATCTATCTATATATATATATATATTTCCCCTTTACATAAACCAACATGTAATTTGGAATTTCACAAGTCCGCACTCAAAACATGACATCAACGAACAAATAAAAGAAAATGACTTAGATAGAAAGCAATAGCTTCACCTTCATTCTTGAGCTGCTTCTTTTTATTTGAATTTGACTTGTGACATTCTTTATCTGACAAGGAATCAAAATAATCACTAGTATTAAATTCATCCAACACAGACTTTGGAGATCCCATTGATATCTGTGTTTTTGTTGTCATGCCTGAAAACCATGGATATCCATGTCGATAGTAGAATAAAATGTGTGTTTGCTGCTCAAGAACACATTCCTTATTAACCTTTTTTACCTGATAGAAACCAAAGAGAAAACACAATATTAGCGTACATAAAATCCCCTACCGAAATATAATCATAAGTTAGCTAAGAAGTCTAAAAGATGTTCTTAATTAATAAAATTTATATTTGGAAATTTTGTTTCTTTAGATTCAAAAAAGATTATGTTGTACAATACTTCTATCTATTTATCCAGGCAATTATATCATAGCATATGTCACATAGTAGCAATCTATAGTACCTAAAGTAAAAAGACAAATTTGCTCAAGAAAATAGATTTAGAAAAGAGCTTTGAAAACTATATGTTTGTCATCAAAGCTTTAATTAGTTTAACAACAAACTAGTTGGGGTTTGAAAATCAAAACCATTCATAGGAAACGAACAGGACAATGGCCAAAGTTGCTTTCATACAAATAAAGATAGAGTCACTATTGTCATTGCAGATAACTGAAATTTGGGCAGTGGTCTAATAGTTAGAGCTTATTTGTAGGGAAGACTCGTCAATACCATCATTTTTTTTCCACGGTCTGTTGTGTCTCTAGATCCAGATCAGATAGCTTATTATTATCAAGTTCTACCTTTCAAGTGTTGATTTCTGGCTCACCTTTTAAAACACAATTCTACCACTCCATTTGATTTTGTTTTGTCAAGAGAATTGGTAGGACCTTCCCATCCTCTATTTTACATCAATCAATAACCATCCAGCAATGATATAAAGAATAACAGATACACAACAAAGGCCAAATATGCACTTATTGTATACCTATGTTTTAGGAATCATATGACTTTACTGGTGCAATGAGTTCACCCTAAAAAAATAGCAGCCATATGGAGTTGACAAAACTTTTTTAAATCAAGCTCCAAGTAAACCAATCAAAATATGAACATCATTTTAATCAATAAAATCTCTGACTTAAAATAAAAGTGGCCTAGAATTGAATGTTATATCAACCATGTCAAGTAACTAACATCGGGTGAGAAATACAGGCCATGCATATTGGATTAGCGAAATAATTCATGTGATAAAGCTCAAAATCAAACAGATGACTTACAGCTAAGAAACACGAATAAATGACTTACAACTAAGACATGAGGTTTCCCTTTTGACACTGTCGTTAAATAACTCTTCTTTATGTCATAGACCATTAAAATTTTTATGATACCAGGTGGAAGTGGTATTGTAACATTAACCTCTGATAGAGTCTATGTCCACGACTACTTCTCAAGATCCGCTCCATTACTAGCATTTGGGGCTAGATAAGATACATGCAAAAACCATCAACATGAAAATGAAATCTACATCCTTGTAAAAAAATGGGAGGAAAAAAATAATCCACAAATTGAAACAAACTATAGGATAACTCATTCCTACAACATGATTATCCTGTCATGAACAATAAAAAAAGAAATCAAGAGAAATGTAAATTTTGCCACATTTTGACAATAATTTCCTTTTGCATATTCTATGAGCAATTGATGAAAAAAGTTAGCTAAAGCTTGTCAACATCAAGATTATAGTAAAACATAAAGGAATTGCTCCAACACATATAATCCTAAACATAAGTATCTATACATATAAGTATTTATTGAGGACATTGTATTTTGTGAAAATATGGAAGTCAAATCTTTGAAATAACACAATTTATGGTACCACTGCCTTACGAAGTCCATTCAGGAATTTCTTCAAAGTTCAAAGTTAAAACAATTAACATGTAGCCTAAAAAACTCAGATTTGAAAAGGAGATAACCCAACGATGTAGAGTATATATCTCACATTTAAATATCCTACTTTCCAGACATTGAAATGACACTTTTTAGCATACTATTGTGAATTCAGCCCAAAATGCTAGAAAAAAATATTGATGGTTATTTAAAAAAAATGGAAACTAGGGCCAAATTCCACTTTGAACAGCTCCTTTTGGGAATATAATTGTGGCATTGAATTCCTCTTTTCTAGAGGATCAAAATCGATCTAAAGATCGTCAAATTTGGATAAGTAGAAGCGGAATTTTGAATTTATGTTTCTCTCATGTAAATTATTGAGGTCGGCCTCAACTATATGTCGACTTAAGAAGATCAAAAGTCACGTCCCCTCAACTCCACTAAATTGTATATATAGAGGAGCATTCTCTCTCATTTGGGACACATCAATCAAAAGAAAAAGATATCTCTGTGGCAAAGAAGATTAATGAGGATAAATTCTAGTTATTTTTGGGACTATTTTGGTTAGGGGTTTGTCATAATAGGTCCGAGTTTGGAAGTAGTGCTTCGCTATGGTTAAGGAAAATCTTATATATGGGTTGTGGCTTGTTTCGTATGGGACTTCTTCCTATAGTTTGGCTGCAGCTAGAAGATATTCTCACAACTTGACCGCAGGCCTTGAATCACTTTCCCAAGAAGCTGAAATACAACAGAAAGTCATTGACCTTATATGATAGTATTCAGGTACTTGTTGAGGATGACATGGAAACTTAAAAACAGGCTAGGACTACTACAAATAATAGAGCCCTTGTAAGAAGAAAAAGGCCACACTGTTTACAAAATTCAAGGGCTGGAGCAGCATGCTTCAGAAGCCCTAATCCAGAACCACAAAGATAATATCAACGGTGACCTTAATGTGGTCATAAACCAACTCCTTAAGCCAACCAAAGGGAGAATCATGTGAAATAAGGAAGGTTGCAGTAGAAAGGAGGATTTTTGGATTAGTCAACTTAGAAAGCAATGGACTATTGTTGCCCTAACCAGACCGATCTTGTACAACAATATGATTTGTCCTCTATGAACAAACTGCCCAGATTATAGGATTGAATGGATCTAAGAGAAGTGATGCCTGATCTTCATATTGGAAAGTTATTTTATATCATTTTACTCTCTCTCTTTCTCTATTGAACATTTGATGATAATAATAAGAAGATTTGATCAAGGGTTTTCCCCATCTTGGGGTTTTTCCCTGGCTTGAGCCATATTCTCATGTCTTTCTGTCTTGGCTTGTCTTCTGCATCTATCATTTATGTTATTTCGTCAGTTACTGTTATATAATGTCTAATGTGATTGGTAAATGGATTAATGGGCATATGGTTGAATGAAGTATCTAACCTAAACAAAGAACATGTTAACTAAAAATTAACATGGTATCAGAGCTCAGGTGAGGACAAGCCCAAGCTTAAAGAGATTGCAATCACTAAAGAATTTCATTGATACCTCCATCTCTTTGTGGTAAATCAAGTCAGAGTTCAAATCTGGGTTATTTCTCAAGGCCTTATTCAATCCCTAATTAGTAAACATGGGCACCAATCCTAAAGATATTCAACTATCACAGGGAAAATTTGGAAGACAACAAGGTATGTTCTTGTACTTTATAGCAATCCTACTCATCAAGCTTAAGATTGTATCATCATCGTAAGCTTATGGAAAGATATTTTCTATGATCCTTGGAGGTAAGTTCAATCCTCTACAGATCTCTGTTTGAAATACTATTCTCATCTCTAGAGGACTGATCAAGTGCAGGATATATCTATCTAAGATATATCGAATACTTCATATAACAAGTATAGGCTTGCATTCATTCTATCATTACTTTTGAAGCTGAGATTCTTTCCTAAGAAGTTACAGTCCTGGACATCGATCAAGAGTACCAAATCCTAGACCAAAACATATTTCAGAAGGGTCCCGGAATCTAAAATTCCTCCATCAAATTCTAAGCATGATCACCATGATCATTGATTAGTATCAACTATTTAGCACCTATTCTCTCTATCAGTGCCTCTGGTTTTGGAAGGATATTTCACTTTGAAGATAGAAATTTTTTGTGATAGGGTCAAGTCACTATGATGCCTTGCTTGAAGGATCGAATCATCTAACTTGTTGTAGGAATAAGGCCGAGGGATTGCGTAAGAGAAAAGTTAAAGAAGGATCATATTGATCCCAAGAGACATATTATGGTTATGTTGGAGGTATCCCTAAAACAAGGTTATCGATAATTTGAGCACAAGAAGGTTCAATTAGTCAACACTTGGCACTCGATGGTCATTTTACACAATCTCTTGGCCTCCTTGAAGGTCATTGTTGCAGTAAAATTATAGTATATTCCTGTTGGTGAAAGCTGCAGTAACTATGCAGACTTGGTTATTATTATTTGGAAGGCTCATATCTGAACCCTGTGGCATATTGAACTTGCTCATTGACTAAAGCATGATAACCTTGTCATTAACATAACTATGTGGCCTCCTTGAGAGAGAACTGATTCATTATACCATCCTACAACTCACAAGTTGATTGGCTATTAACTTTAGATATATGTGAGCATGAAAGTTTAAATAAGCCATCTTTGTCAAGATTCTGAAAGAGGTAAATTGTAGAAACAAGACCAATATGACCCTATCTGATGGAAAACAATAACACAAATGAGAATAAATGAACACAGTCTACATAAAAATGGTTTTAAACTTTTATTATTGAATATCTTACAATTGTGATAATTATCATCAACACATGTATCTATTGTCCTTTGATAACACTACAGTTTGATAACTTAAAAGAAATACAGGTGAAACACAAACAAAAAATTTACTACATGTAGAATTGCTTTCCAAGACTCTCATCAGATTTGTAGTCATGCGTTTGTGCTTTATTGTTGTGACACTCATTATTTCCAAACTAAGGAAAACATGGACAAAGATAAAAATAAATTGGTGAAGTTTAAGGCTCTATTTTCCTTATTAACATCTTCCTTTGACAAGGATATTGGTCATCTATAGGTCTTTGGGCACTCAACACTGGATGTTAATTGGATGAATGCACAAGGTCAGATTCAGGATACTTCCTTATCTCCCTTAGCTACTCAGATGAAAGATCTCTCTAGGCAGTTCCAGATGATCAGAACCTCTCATGTGTTCAGACAACTTAATAGGACAACATATACTCTCTCAAAGGAAGGACTGCAGTTGTAGGAGAACTAAGTTTTGGAGAAGGAATTCATTGGTGGTCATTTATCTTATTTAAGAGAAAAGCATAATAGGTTCCACCACATGGATACCTTCCTTTAGAGCATTCATATCAAACTACAGTTGTTTAACATTTTTAATTTGTAGTAAGCAGAGAAAGGTAATTTTATTGATGTCCAACAAATGACAAAAAAATGCCAATGAGACTAGAATGTACAATCAGTAATTACCAATCTATAGGGGTGTCCTGGGCTACCTTGAAAGCATAAAGAGAAACTTGTTTAGTTTTGTTAGAGTGCACTTGTGCCAAAGTTTTAATTCTAAATTTGGTTTCTCTTTACAGACAACTTCCACACAAGTCTCCCTGAGATCCCACTTTTATCAATAAATGATACCCACATTTAGTGCAAAAACCACTAGTGGAGTTTTAAGGCCTCCTAGTCATTAGGGAAGTTGATTATTAGGATTACTTGTGACATCCTATGTATTTTTCAAATGCCAATACACCATATATAATTCTTATGTATTTTAGAAACTCCAATACAAAATCAATATTACTAGGAGTCATCAAGGCCAACAAATATATCTTCAACCATATAGTTGGCCTTGACGACTCCTAGTAATATTTTTGCCTTCACTAAATGTATATGTAAGATGAATTCACTGACATCCAAATATATGCTTCTAAGAAATAGCTTGCAAGTTATTAAGGATCATTTAAGAGGTAATGTCCAAATCATGCAGGTTAATTGTATGTGCAAGTGTTGTAAAATTTAAATATACCTGGCTCTGGTGTGTAATGCTCTATTTACATTTTCCTAAAGGCAGATAACATCATGTACCTCATGTGGAGTGCTATGTTTACTTTGTCCTAAAGGCAGATAACATTGACTAGAAGTGGTGAGGTATACTCATCTAGAAAATTGAAAAAGCTATTTTGTTTACTGTCATGCCTTGAGGCTCCACTTCTCAACATACCACAAACACTTGAACTAGTGGTGGTGGAAAGGCATGACACCATGGAAAAGGTTGTACCACACCTGTCAATGAACTTGTATGAAACTGAGGCTTCCATAATTCCTGGAAACTGTTTTTATTGATGTTGTTTCTTACCCTTCCCTTTCTTCTTAGAACACTAAGAAGCATAGTGGTCATCCATACTCAGAGGTTCTACAATTCTTGCAAACTATTTTACTGTTATTGTTGCTTACCCTTCCCCTACTTCTC
Organism: Pinus tabuliformis; assembly: GCA_031772625.1. Classification (NCBI taxonomy): domain Eukaryota; kingdom Viridiplantae; phylum Streptophyta; class Pinopsida; order Pinales; family Pinaceae; genus Pinus; species Pinus tabuliformis. The sequence continues at coordinate 598,909,330 of CM062815.1, read as the reverse complement.
AAGATACTGAGAAGCATATTGGCCATGCTTCTTGCACTTGATATGGCTCAAATTATTCTTCTATTGGTTAGAAGAGCTTGAATCTTCCTTCTTCTTCTAACCCTTCACAAATCCTATTTTATTCCCTCCTTTCCTCACCCTCCCAATGAGGGCTAGCTCTGGTACATCCTCATCACTAGCTGAAACCATCTCCAATCTCATTTCCTCCTCGATAAATGCATCCCACAAACTTTCGATTGAAGGTAGCTTCTCACAAGCACATACAAATTGTACAAAATGGTGCCAAGATGGACCAAAGCCATTCAAACTGATCCAAATTAGTCCATTCTCTTCTACCTTGTCATCAAGTGTATCTCATTGATATCTCAACTCTTGATCTTTATCAGATAGATAACTACTGTAGTAGTGTTGCTCATGCAAGTAATGGACGATTTCTTCATTAAGAGCATTCTCCTAGACATGTTCTCGCTCCAATACAATGTAATCAAGGTAATATGCATTTCCCTATCAATCTTTTTCTCTACAATGAAAGGGGTTAGATGATTCTTCACCAAATCCAAAACTATTCATTCCAGTTTGACCAATTTCTAATCATGCTCAACCAACTCCTTGGTATATGTTGAAAGTAAAATCTCCTTCTCCACTATGTACCACAATTCAACCTCTTCCAAGAGATGCTGCATCCTGAACTATAATAGAGTTGGAAGTGCCCTCCAACATGTGACAATCCTAAAGACCCTAACTACTTGTGATTACAACTCTTTAAACAAACATGAAAACATATCGAGAACTAAGAATTGAACCTGCAACCTCTTATAGGTGGAGGCCACCTTTTGCAAACACGCAAAATAACACTCCAATCCCTAGAACAACTGGGACATCACACCCCATGGGCCACAACCTTTAACCGTCGAAATCTGCTTCACTTGCTAAAACTCAGGCATCCCACCCTTGAAACCCTTCAACAACTCCCTCTAACAAGTTGCAATCCTATCCATGCACAACTTCCTATTAGTTTCAGTGAAAGTGCTTTGATACCATGTAATCTAGACAATAGTAAGTAAATTTTGCACTAAAAGAATATTCCTAAGATCCCAGGTAATTTAAATCCCTTGATGGGTATACTAGAATCTACAAAAACACACTGCTGAAAAATAATAAGAGCATGTACACAAATCTGAACTCTCAATCACATCTATCTTCTATTGAATGCAGAGCAAAGAAAATACAATGCAATACCTCAAAACCAAAATCTTGCTAACCAACACGAAAGTGTTCACTACATCTCCTTTATAGAATAGGAAGATGAGAAAAGATACAAAGTATCTGGTCACATGCATGAAGCACTCAAGGTGACTCAGTCAAACACTAGCCCAAGTTTAATCATCTAGTGTACCCTTGTTGCATGGATAAGTGTGCCAGGTAAGTGCATCTCCACTGGAAGACAAACAGAAGCATACATCCCCTTCCTTGAGAATTGTGCCCCCTACCAATACTAGAACCTTATCATGCAAAAGAACTCTAATTATCTAGGGTTTTGTGCCCTCCAAATATTAGATCATGCATGCAGAATTGAACTAAATTGAATCTGAACTACAAACTAAACTAAACTAAAGAAAAAATGGAATTGCTTAATCTTAAACAACATGAAAACTGAAATTAATTGAGGATAGAAAAACTAGAAATATACCCTCTACTCTCTTACATAACAACACCTCCCTCATACTATAATGTGCACAGGAACCATGACAAACTATTGCCATTATTACTATTGTATGGACCTGCAAAAGGTACACCCTTACTACTGTTGTACCTACCAATTAAGTGCACCCTGGTACTGTGGAGAGGACTGTCAGAGTTAAACAAGGTAGAAAATCTAACAAAGGATATGAACCAACTGATCAAAAAAATATTACCACAGTGATAAATTGAATCCTTAAAAGAGTGACTAGCGTGGGAAGAGACAGAGTTAAGTCAAACAAAGTATAAATCTTTGCCATAGATAAGACAAAATTTACTGCATGGTTTTAAGAAAATTCATCTCAATGGGATAATAAATTGTTTCAAACCCTAATATTGAAAGGAAAATGACTTAATGTACAACAAAATGTTAGTATTTTGTTAAGCTACATCTGCATTTACTCAGAGGTGTTGATTTGATGCTATATAATTCTTAAAGCCATGTTCAACCTACAATAAGTCTCTAGCTTTTCTATTGCTAAAGTTGCAGACCTATTTTAGAAAGGCCATAGGCTTTGATCATGATGAAATGTAGTTAAAGGATTTTTCTGGATTTATATATTTTTCACAGTTTAGTTTCAATTATGCATTTTCCATACTAGATAAGAAATAAAACAAACCATTAGCAAACAAAGAACATATCAATGAGAGCTAAACATGTAAAATAGAACAAATAAAGGATATACAAATGCAGAATGGAAATTTTTAACTCAGAAACTGAATAGATAATGTGGTGTTAATAGTACCTATATAGCATGATTTGATATCAAGAGTAAAGACACACCAAGTCTAGCAAATGCCTCTTTCCAAGAACCCTCAGTAAGAGTTTTCCAAAGTCCCTTTGATTTCCAAAATGCGCTAGTTTACATTTGAGCAAACGCTGTGTCTAGTGGCTTTCCAAAACAAAATAAACCACCACATAACATAGTGTTTATGTATAAATTTGAGCAAGAAATGTACAAGTCAAAATACCAAAATTTGGCTAGAAAATCCAAATCACTAGGACAAAGCAGGAAGAAAAGGAGTTGTACCTGTGTTATCACAACTGTGCAAGCTCTAGTTGCAGCAGCTACAACCAAATTTGCCTTTGTTCCCATATACTTGTTCCTATGTTTTAAGTAAAATCTCTTAGACTATAGCCATAATAGTATTGGTTAAATTTCTGATGTATAATTACTTGATGAAAATTGAATAAGCTAAACTCATGGTAAATAATATCACAAGTAATTATCTGTAGATTAGAAAAGGTTTTTCAACATGGTATCAGAGAAGTGAGATCAGGCAGTGGAGTGTGTCTTGGTGGAATGATCTTGCATCAAATAAATATGTGTATTTTCCTCGGAACTAGTTTATCTGCAGATTCAATAATTCAAGGATGCATTACATAAAGATCCATTGTCTCTAGCACCATTATTATACACAACTGCTTTTGAATTTTTGTTTTATCTTATTCTGGAACAGGTGTAAGGAGGTGAGAATGATCATTCTCCATAGTCAAGTTGAAGGGAGTCATAGCATCAACTGTGTGGAACAATAAATATTAATTCATGACAATTTGCAATCCCAAGGGCATGGTTTTATGCAGTCTCCTCTACTCTGATTTGCTTTGAGCACCACAGATATAAAAAACTGAAGGAATGATGAGCTTGGGAAATTTAAAATGGAACACTTCATCATTTAGCAATGACTGGAAATGTGTTGGAATATATTCATGATAAACCATTTGATGTGTGTCGATGTGCATTGATGGGGTAACATGAGGCAGAGGCTATTTTCAAATAGATGAGGACCATAAACATACCTTCCAATACCATCTTGTATTCTATTATGATAAATGGATATTCCAAGAAAGCCAAAATGGATGATGCTTTCAAATTGTTTGATGGAATGGTGGACTGTTATATCAAACTCACGGTTGTCATTTATATTGCACTCATTAGTGGTCTCTCCAAAGGAGGCAAGATGATGAAAGCAAATGCCCTTATAGAGGAAATGATGCCTAAATGCATGTTACCAAATATTGTTACTTACAATGTTGCTCATTCAAGGATACTACAAGGAAGGGGACACTGAAAATGCATTCAATTTCCTTTCCAAGATTGCAAGCAAAGGTTCTTCCCCTGATATTGTAACATACAACACTCCGATACATGGATTTTGTAAAGAAGGTAGATTGAGGTATGCATTGAATATTTTGAATGAAATGGGTGATCTGTTTCCAACTAATGTAACATATACTACCCTGATTGATGGTGATTGTAGAGAAGATAATATGATTGGGGATTTCAGATTGCGGAATGAAAGGGCTAGTGCTAGGAATGGTGACATATGGTGTCCTCCTCCATAAGCTCTATGAGGAAGGGAAATTGGAAGAAGCCAATAACCTTTTGCGTGAAATGGAGAAGAAGGGTCCTAAACCTGAGCACTTCACATGTGATATGTTGATCAATTCATAGTGCAAGAGAGGTAACATGGCTAATGCCTGGAAACTTCACAACAAGATGTTACAAAGCGGGATATTTTTTTGTGTATACATACAAGGATTTTATTCATGGCTTTTGAAAGTTTTGGAAATAAATGAAGCAATGGAGGTCCTATTTAAAATGATGATTGCAGGTTTATGCCTAATTTTAGTGTTTACTCATGGCTAATTGATGGCTATTGTTTCCAACACAATGAAGAGGAAGCTTTGAAGCTTCTTGATGATTTTTTTGAAAGAGGTTTATCTGAAGATGTTTTTTATATAGTAACACTATTCAAGGTTAGGAAACCTGAGCAAGGACAAAAACACAATCAATAAAATGTTTGGAGGGGTCTTGTTGGTGATGCCCTTATTTATACTACTCTTATTTATGGATACTTGGGAGAAAGTTTATGCATATTTGGGAGAAAGTGAGAGAAATAAAGCTTCAGAACTTTTGAAGAAATGGCCTAAAAAAGGATTCTGGTCAATATTTAAAAAAAAAAGAAAAGTTTTTGATGTATTCTTTTGATATAGATGGCAAACCTAAGGTTTTCTGGAATGGGATGATAGAGAGAGGCTAGGTTGTCAAATGTGCTATTAGAATGTGAGAACTATTGCACAAACTTCCATTTCTAGTTGCTATTTTGATATGTAAGTTGTAACATTAAGACTCTATGATAAGTAAAAAGCACCCGTTGTTACTAATGCAGTGAATAGGAACTGAAATACAACACTAGAGAGGCTAAATAGGTGAAAATATTGAGTAGATTGTTTGCACAACGGTAAGAAAAAGTGCAATAGTTGCTCCCGCCAGAGCTAGACTTCTCCAGGGCGATGATAAATGCTCCTTCACAACCTCGGTAAACCAAACTTTGAATTTGATTCTGTAGTGATCATCTACATCTCCCTTCAGTTTTGCCAATGCATCTGTCCGGCTCACGGTGACTCCCTTACATAGACCATTGAAGAGCTCAACAACCTCTAAATCACTCCCAAGGTAATTTATAACGATGTCACTTTTCCTAAGCACAACTACATCTTCTTCAGAGTCGATCAACTCGTCCATTAGACTCAAGTAACATGTCACATAATTTATTTCATATGCCTTGCACGCCTCAAAAGCGATCAGATTACGGAAGAGTGATTAGTGATATTGATGGGTGGAAAATAAATTACGGCACTTTTATGCTCAAAATTGATCTTCTGGATGCCTCCATCGCATAGCGCAAATTTGATCCCAGAATTTCCTAATTCTACAGCACAAGGGTTACTGCCATTTACTTCTTTCTCCACAACATTGCGGTCGATTTGTATAAGAATGCTGACTCTTCAATTCTGTTGGATATTAACAATCGTGGGAAAGTTGATCCTAAATGAGGAGACACTCATTTAATGTGTCTGAGTCAACAAAAAGTTTCACTGTTTGTCAAAGTTCCTCCGCAGCTTCAATACGACTTTTCCTGTGTAGCTATTGTTTTAAAAGTTCTGTTGCTTGGCTATAAAACCTGTGGGAAAGTTGATCCTAAATGAGGAGACACTCATTGAATGTGTCTGAGTCAACAAAAAGTTTCATTGTTTTTCAAAGCTCCTCTGCAAGCTTTAATACAACCTTTCCTGTGCAACTATTGTTTTAAAAGTTCTGTTGCTTGGCTATAGAACCCCGTTAAAGGAGAGTTTTATATTGAAAGTATATGCACAGCCAAGAGAATGTGCCTCATTTAATAAACTTGGGTGCCATTCTTGATGGGATTTTGTAAAATCTTGGCAATGAATTTTGGATATTTCTCAGAGAATTACGCCCTTTAATCCATTGAGAATGAGTCAACACTTAATTATTTTTCTCAGGATTTCGTTTAGCAATGGTTGGGAACTAAATGCCCTCTATTAAGCATTTCAACCTTTATTCTACCATACAGAACTACTTCAGACATCAATAGAAAGAGAATTGCACACCAAAATCTCTAGAACTTCGCTCATCAAACATGCAATTACAAATTTATCTCATGGCACAAATATTTGTGAAAGAATTCATGAAATTAGTACCTTTGTGAGTTCCAAATCCTGCCCAATTTGCACCAATGTCAAATTTCGCTTCCACGACAATGCAGAAATCTTGCTGCAATCTAGCTAGGGCAGCACCAATGTCAAATTTCGCTTCCATGACAATGCATAAATCTTGCAATCTAGCTAGGGTGGCACCAATGTCAAATTTCGCTTCCACGGCAATGCAGTGAATGGCAAAATCAGGATTCCAAACCCTCTAAGAGTTTTCTTCTTCAAAAATACAAATGACCAAAATGAGGAGAATGCTCATTTGCCCTTTTTAGAATTTCCTTTTCATTTCTGGCTTTTTATTTTATTAAAATTATTAATATTTTCAATTTCCCTCCTATTTAAAAAAATATTATTTTTTTCAATTTCCCTCCTATTTAAAAAAACATTAGTTTTTTCAATTTCCCTCCTATTTAAAAAAAATTATTTTTTTTTTCATTTTTACCTCTTACTTTATAAAAGCTAACATAACCTGAAGTGGGAAAGGAAATTGCTTTGAAAATACAAATGGCCAAAACTAGGAGAACTCCCATTTGCCATTTTTATAACTTCCTTTTCATTTTTGGCCTTTTATTTTATTAAAATTATTAGTTTCTTCAATTTCCCTCATATTTAAAAAAAATATTTTTTTTCATTTTCCCCTCTCATTTTATAAAAGCTAACATAAGTTGAAGTGGGAAAGGAAATTGCAAAGTGAGTGAATGATAATGATATGTTGTTTAAAGATTACATAAGTTTTTTAATTAATTTGTAAAAAAATAATAGAAGATTTATGGAAAAAGGTCTATGGATAATGTAATAACATGATCTTTAAGATGATTAAGAATATTTTCACATGGGTTTTTTGAATTGGTCAAATATTATGAGTAGTGATAAGATTGGTGGTACAAGTGCTAATATTGCCATGTTTTGGACAATTATAAGGGCCCTCCTAAGTAGGACATGGCTATGGGTGTATTGTCTCTAACCAATTCTTTCAATTTGAGAGTTAATGTTTAGAAAAACGAACGTCTTCCTGTGTGCTTGAACCCTCTATACCTATTGACAGAAGGTGATGTTCAAGGAGTGTATAAGGAACATGTGGTTTTCTTGGCCTCTAAGGAAGGTTTTTGGTTCATTGGAAATAGTAATGATGTAAAGTCATTAGAAGTTGAGGAAAAATGTGTTCTTAGTTGTGGGGGAATATATTGCAGTCAACCAAATCCTTGACCTTTCAAGATGCACTTTGGCATGAAATTTTATTGGCAAGAGGGTAGGGATGGACTACTTTTTGAGATAGATAAAGTAGAGTTGGAGTTCAAGTTTATGCTATATACTAGCAACTCACATAGTAGCAAGAGAGATGCATTCTTTTTGTCTTTTGGAATGAAGAAGATGTAGTTTCTATATCAAATGAAGTTTGGTTTGTGGATAGGTCTTATTTGTCTATAAAACCCCACCACTCCTTTTTTATGCTAGGGATGAGACCATGTCAGACACCCTAGTATGGATAAAACTTCTTGGACTCCCCTTGGAACCCTAGACTATTCAAGATTTATGCACAATTGAAAACAAGCTAGGAAAAAGTATTCTCATGGATGACGTCTTTGTTTCTGAAAGATAAAGGTCAATTGTAAGGATGTTAGTTTATATTGATGTAACTATAGGTCTTTTTGGGATGACTGAATTGATTATTAAAAAAATGAAAGTGTTATTTATATGCACTTTCCCAACCCCCGATCAATTTTCACATTTTTTATGTTGTACATGGTGACCATACATGTTGGTCCTTCATTTTGTCATAGTAAATATGACTTGTAACCTTTGCCAATTAACCAAATAGTATTTATATTATAAATGTGACTTTAAATTTAATTGATTTATTAAAGATAATTCAACCAACTAATTATCCTTCCAACTCTTCGTGTTTTTTAAGCTTATATCCTATAGTGCTTTGAAGTTAGAATATTTTGTTGTGATGTTGGCATTTGATCATGGATTTGTGGAAAAATCTAGAGTCTCCCCCCCCCCCCCCTTAAGCCATCTTATGTGAGATTTTTGGCACCAGAGAAATTCTTCCTAAATGCAACCTTCTTCTAATTGAGTGAGAAGCTCACTTTCTTCCTCAACTAATTTGTCAGATCGACCTTCAAGAATAATGCATTGTTGGACTTATTCCATGTGATCCTCTAATTCCTATTTGATTTGGTGGATGTTCCAAAAATATTCTCTATTCCATTTTTTTATTTGAGCTTTTAAGAACTTGATTTTCTACTAGAATTGGTGCATAATTGAGCCCAGTCGAGGAGTGGCTTCCTACCACCATTATTGGGAATTTTCCAAGAAGGAAGGATCCCTAAGAAAAAAGCTTTCAAAGCGAAAGGGTCTATTTTTGGGGCTTGCTTTGATATTTGCTTCCAAGCTTATAGGCAAATGATATGATATGCAACATGGAAGGATTAAAACCTCCACAAAGGTCTCATTGTCCCAAGGAGATTTTGAGACCAAAAATATGTCAAATTTGGAAGTAATTTGAGGGCAGCCACCTTTTCGATTATTCCAAGTAAATATCCCATGTATAGTATCTGCATATGTGGCATGCAGGTCTTGCATGAGGTCAAGGAAGAGCTATGCATCAGAGTCTAGTTATTGCAAGCCACCTTTTTTCTTCCATCAATTTAATGATGTGGAAGTTACCCACTATTATCCATAGGTATTTTAAAGATATGGAGTGGAGATCATTCAATAGAGCTAGACCACATGCATTTGTAATTCTACCTATTGACTTAAAACTTTTGAATTGAAAATGACCTGAAAGAATGCATGGGGCTATAGTTAGATTGGTGATGGTACTTTCCATGGGATTTCATATAAGAGCTAGCCTTCCTACTTTTCCTTTTGCATCCAATTCCACTGAAGCACTACCTTTCTAACATTTCTCTAGGATTTCACTTACACGATCGTTGGAGAATTTTGTTTTTTGTAGTATGAGTACTATAGGGATTTCCTTATGTTTTTAACCTTTTGGGAGCCTCAACTTTCCTTTTTAGTTGAGGCCCCTAATGTTCCATGTGATTAATTTCACTAAGAATGATGGGGAATGGAGTGGAATACATCCGTCATGAGAGCCACCTTACTTGAATTGGCTAGCATCTCACTCACTTCTTGTATGAGGTTTTTGTTGCTTTTTTTGCCATTATTTTTTGCTTCCTTGTGGTGCTTTGAGGGTTCTTTGAAGTTATGAGTTTGGATGTCATATCTTGACTAACCTTATCTTTGAGAGGTCATCCCTTTATGATTATAGAGTTTCAAGTAGGGTTGATGCAACATCTACACTATTTGTTCAAGATTCTTCCCAAATATTTTCCTTTTAGCTCTTCTACCATGCTTGCCAAGGTTGCTTCTTCCACATCCATTTCTTTTGAATCATCCTAGGTATCTCCTAGAATTGTTTTTTTTCTTCTGGTTTGTCTTCTCGTGGCTCTTCTCATATGGTTTCTGGTGCCTTTCTTTTGATAGAGCTTTGATCTATATTTGGATCCACAAAGTTTATTTCTTGTCATGGGTTATCCACATCTACACCATTTTTCCATTATTGTTTGCAAAGTTTTCCTTTTAGCTCTTCTACCATGCCTATCACGGTTACTTACCCTACATTGATTTCTATTGCATCATCCTCCATATCTCTTGGAATTGTTTCTTTTTTTTTGGGTTATATGTTCATGGCTCTTCTTCGCTGGATTTTGGTGCTTGCCTTTCTTTTGATAGAGCTTCGATATGTATTTGGATCCATAGAGTTCACTTCTTGTATTTATTTATCTGACATTTCCATGTCCTCATCTAAGATATTTTATTTGTTCTTTTATTTATCAACTTCAATTGCATGAAGCAAAAGAGATATTGGGAGAAAAAGTCAAGGAACTTGGAAAATTGAAAGCGGTTGTTGAAGAATTAATGGAATGAAAAACTAACATGAATGTGGGTAAATAAAATGGTGGAGTTAATCCAAAACCATCAAACAATGTAAGAATTACATGTGTAGACTATTTAATTTTTTATATATGTTTGACGTATGTTTGACAATAAGTTTGAGTTTGACCTTTGTTTTCTCCTCTTAATCTGCCTGATAGCCCCACATATGTTGAGAGTATTTGTGTAATTATGTTTAGAAGAAATCCAATACTAAAGAACGAGGTGGTATTCTCACCAAATGAAAAAGGGAGATCCAATTGTAAGATGACCTTGGTTAGCTTTGTATTGAAGGAGCAAAAAATGGGGTCAAAAGGGGATGAACCTAGATATGGATAGCTTGAAGATTGTGCCATTCGTGTAGTTGAGGATTGCTTGTGTCAGTTTAAAATATACTTGGAGCAACTTGGAGATGAACCTTACTTTATTCCTGTGAACTTAGATGCACTTGTGGACATTAGAAGAACATATTGTTTCCCTTTGAAAGAAAATATGTAGAAGATATTTGGGAGAAATGTGACTATCCATAAAATGTGGATCAAATTTAGAGACTTTGTGGCTCTTTTCCTTGGACCCTATGAGTTCTTGAAGGTTGTATTTGGAGGGGTTAGTAGACAAAAACCTAATATGACCAAGAATATTAGTGTTGGAGCACCTATTAGTGGGAGAAATGCTTAGGGGTTCTAGGATTTAAGGGGTTTAATGGTTTAGGAATCAAGGGTAAAGGGAAAAGGGTTAGGGCTTAGGGGTTAGGGGGTTGAGTGCCATGGGGTTGAGGTCTATATGGGTTAGAGGTTAATGGCTTAGTTCTTAAGGGTTTAGTGGGAGCCTATGTGTAGCTCTTTCATGGATGAAAGAGGCTACTAGAAGGCAGATTAGAGCTTAGGGATTGGCCAACCTAGAAGAGTAGATTGGATCATCTCGTGTTCATTGAAGCAGAAGCGAATTGCAGTAGTGATAAGTGGTAGCCCTCCTCGAGACTCTATGTGTTTTCCTTCAATGGACTAAGGGGTAGCTAGAGAGAAGAATGGTAGTGAAGGACCAGTAGGACAAGATATGACAAAGAGTATGCAACATGATTGTCATTTTACCTTGTATTCCATAGACTGTTGTATTATTCAAATTGGTTTAATATAATAGAGATTGGGTTGTACATATTTGTACAATATTTTTGTAAAAAGTTGTGTATACTTGTGCATGTGTGATTTACTGTTATTTATTTTCCACAGTGCAAAGTAGCTTTTGTTGAGATTCTAAGATTCTAAGATTCTATCCTAGACCCAAGATCGTGGAAATTCAATAGTATTTGCTAGTTAGCTAGGAGAAACCTATGCACATGGATTGAGGGAATTAGATGAAGGGTCTTGCAGGTGTTTCAAGCTTAGGACAAGCAAAGAAAACTAGATTGGTTTCCAGTGAAACAAAGTTGTATTGTAAGAGATCCATTGCTCATTTTCTATCAATAAAATTCTCAATCAAGGAGAAGGTTTTCCCAGTTGAGTTCCCTAGAAAAATTGTGTTTTGCAATTGTGTGACTGTTATTTAATTATGTTCTATTTTGTTGAAATTAGTAGAGAAATTGTGTGTCTTGGTGTTACAATTTAGTTTTAGAATTGTCACTACAACAATATAAGGATTTTTTACATGGTATTAAAGCAAGGAACAAAGTAAAGACTAGCATAAGTTGATCCATATATCACAAGAAGCAACGCAATCATAGGAGAACTTCTGAAGCAACCATAACCTCTTGATCAATCCACATCACCATTGAATTTCCCAAAATGCTTGAAGATCATAATTCCACAAGAGTGCCCAGTCTTGCTAATCACAAAAAAAATATGATTGAATTTATAAACTCTTGTCAACACTAACCCTCCCTTCTCCATGATTTGATATACAAGTTTAAATTCTTTGAAATTTTAACAATAAAATCATAGAAATGAGATCAGAAAAATACCCTTCAAACATATCCATACACCTTGGAGTTCTTGAAGGTCACAATTTTATCCATGCGAACAACATGTTTTCTGCTCCAAATTGCAGTGAAAACCTCCAAATCCAAATCAGGAGAAGAATATCTCAATTGAAGCTAGAAAAAGAGCAAACCCAAAATGCTCAATCACATCCAGCTTTTATTGCATTTCACTAGTGTTATCACTCAGGTTGTTCCCCAGGAAAGCTCTAAAGGGGGGAATACAACCGAGGTAACCACTAACCAGTCTTTTAGCTACAAATTCTAGCCAATCTGCAACCAGAGAGGGCTCTCTCTTTGTAATTTAGCTTTGTTTTAAAGTATTTTAGGCTAGTTATGATGCACAGAGTTTGGTTTTAAGTTTGTTGGATGGTGATCTTAAATAGAGCTGGGATGCAAGTCTAAAATAGTTTATACCATTTGGAAAATGGGGTCAATGAGGACGAACTGCTGAGAGTGTTTCTTTGGTAAAGGGCAATACTACAGAGCAAGATAATCGGTCTTGCAACAATTTTGAAATATGGAAATTGGTGGAATGTAAGCCAGTGGATGAAGGGCAGTTAAGAATCCTTCATTATGCTGCCAGAGGGAAGGCGCATGAATATTATCAAGGAGCAGTAAAGAATTCCTAGGCAATATTCAAAGTGAAAGAATTAGTGGAACAGGAGCAGCTAAGAATTCCTGTTCATGCTAACTCTGAAGAAAACGTAATTAACAACAGAGATTGAACACAGAGTGTATTTAAACAAATTATGGGCTATTCATTTTGTCTATTACTAAGATTATGAAACATATATGAATTTTGCAAACACAGAAGACATAAAACATAGGTTAGAACAACTTATTGATCCATAGAAAGACATAAGAATTTTGTAGCAGATCCCAGCACATCAAATCCACATTTAGAAAGTCCAGTAGCAGTGAAACTTCAACAGCCTTTGTATTAAAAAGTCTCAGAATTACAGCGCAGTCCAGAGAGAAAATCACCAACCCCAAATACATTTTATGGGGAGGTATTTATACAAAAAGGAGATACAAAATATCGTGTAGATAAGATATCAAGCAATAACTTCCTTTAGCTACCCTTCAGAAGAAGTAAATGAGAGAAATGAATGCAGCAGTAAATGTTGGTGTGCTGGCTGTTTAGTCTGTCAGATATATTTGACTTTTTGGACTGAGTGAGTCGACTAGTAGCTGCGTCTTTACTCTGCATTCCTACGTTTACTGTCTTGCTGTTTTGATGTGTTGTTGTGTTGCTGTGTTTCTGTCCCAGCCTTGTCATCGGTGCTTGGTCTTGTATTAATGAGCTGCAGTCACAATCTGATTTCCTCTTTCTGTTGTTTTCACTCATTTGACAGGTGGCCCGTGCATTTTGAATTTACTGACATGTAGCTGATCAAAAAAGAAAAGGAACCCCTTGGCAAAACCTCCAACATCCCCTGCCACCATTGTTCTGTTGGCAACTGATGTCTTTGTATTTTTATTAGTGTCTCATCAGCTTTAGTATACCTGTAGAAGTTGGGCTAGACTTCAAAAAGATGATTTATCTCATGTTCAATGTAGAACAATTTTTCTAATTTGTCATATAGACTCTGTCTAGAGGGAGGCACTGTGTCTTCTGACATGCTTGATGAAGCTGTAATTTGATTAGAAACATAGGTATTTACCCTGTTAGCATACTGTTCATGTGTTAACAGTCTCCCACTGCTGGTCAATAAACTGGGTAACCCTTTGCTCTGCAATATTGCAAACTTTTCTTTGAAGGCATTTATTTCTGTCTGCATTTCTTGGCACTTTCTTTCTAAAGTCTGTACAAAATTCCTCAGGGTCAGCACCTTTTTCACTATCAAAATGGTGTCTGTCCTGTTCCTGATATCTAGAGCTGCTAGTTGTTCTTTGGTATGAGTATTCAAAAATTGAATGAGTCTATTGGCCTACTCAGGCATGTTTCCCAATAATGCTCTGGCCTTTTGAGTCTCAAATTGAGCTATGCCTATCAATTCTATTTGCTCATGTATCGTCTGAATTGATTTCCATTGGTCAGTGATAGACTGGCCAATTTTGGCCCACAAAATTGTCTTGATTTCAGCCAGAGTTTTATGAAGAGTAAGCTCTTTTTCTAAGGATTTTATTTTATTATCCAAGGCCTTTATTTCTCTTGTTTTTTCAGCCACTGTTATCTTGGACTTGTCATAGCTTACCTCTAGCTTGGCCAACTTTTCTTTGGCCTCTTTCAGCTCTGTCATTTGAACTTCTAGCTCTTTTACAGCTTTCATCATTTCTTCCATACTCATGCTAGATTCTGGTGCTGTTATTGCTGCTGCTGCTGAAGCATCTGTAGTTGATGTACCTATTGTTGATGCTGGGATGATAGGAGGGATTGCTGCTGCAAGTGTGGGAGGGACAGTGGCAACTGTTGGAGCTGTTTCAGGTGGCTAGGAGGTCGACTCTCCCTGCTTGGACTGCAATGCTTTCTCCAATTCTTGCTCCATTTGAATTATCCTTTGATTCATCCTCATCAATAAATCCATTGTATCTCCTTCTAGCTTATCTTCTGCAAGTTCTGTAGTTTGTGGGTGCATGGTTGCAGGTAGCCTCAATTGCTTTCTAAGTGCAGCAATATCTTCTTCCTTCTTCCTTATGAGGGCTTTGATGCCCTTGGCATCCTTAGGGTCATGCCCTAGCTCAACAATAATTTCCTCCAGGGTCTTTATTCTGTTGTCTTTAGCCAAGGAAGATATTCTTTCCAAATCCAATTGGGTAGATGTATTGCTTAATGACTCCTTAAATTGGTGGGCCAACAATGCCTTGTCTGCCAATGTAGCATAGACCATTTCGCCTGTTTGCTTGTGTAGCTCAATTTGGTCCATTGGGTATATGTCTTTGGTGAGGACCTCTAGATTTGTCTTTATGTTGTCCGCAGCTATCTGTGGTTGCTGAACTTTAGGCTTGAATTGACTTAAGATCATTTTTTCCTCCTTAATGTCATAAGCTGCCATCAGTCTTTGCTGTTTGGAGGGTGTTGCTTTGAGGAGTTGATCATAAAGCTGTATTCTCAATAATTCATTTTGGGCCTTAATTTCCATGAATGTTCCTTTAATACCAGGTGGTTGCTTACTTTGCTGCCTTGAGGAGGACACCTCCATACCATGTTGCCTCTCCCTTTCTTGTCTGTGAGAGCTGGTGGATGTTTGCTGGCTAGTTTCCCTCTCCCTCCTTGGACTCTCTATGATTTCTTCACCAATTTCCTCTTCAGTTTGAGGATCTACTCTTTGCCTTTTGGCCTCTAGTCGCTCTGTTGACCCACTTGCAGGTGTAGTTTCTTCCCTGTCCCGTTTCTTGCTTCTTTCCTCATTGAGAGGAGTCTGTAATGCTGGAATCTGTGGTGCCTCTGTTTGTAGTGGAGGGGCTTGCCCTTGACCCTGTTCCTTTGTGGTAGTTGGCTAGTCTGTCATGGTTTCTGGCTCTGTATCTACTACCTCCTTGCCTTTTGTTGTCCCTGCTGCTGGTGTAGTCCTTTCTTGGGTAGCTTGTGAAGTTGCAGCAGTTGATGAGCCTTCTCCGACTTGCTGTGGCAGTTTGAATGACACCTGCCCAAAAGAATCCAAGTCAAGAGATTTTTCCAAATCTTTCATATTTTGCTCCATTATCTCTTCCTCAGCGAGCTGTTCAACTAGTGTGCCTTCTACCCACTCATATTGGTTGGCAAATTGTTCTATCTGTGGGATTTTTCAATGTTCATAAGCTGACAGCCTATATTTTATTTTTCTGGCATTGATAAAGCCATTTGGGTCATAAGGTACCCACCAAAAGCTCCTTTTTAATCTGAGTTTTTCACCCAATATCTTATCAACATCTTTCCATCCTTCCTTTTTGTTCATGACATATGGGCCTAGTTGGTCTCTGAATTTCAATTGAGCCTTTTTCTTGGTGCTATGAAAATGAGTCAAATCTGAATTGATAAATTTCCTGTAATATTCCAGGGCAAATAGTCTCATTGGCACATATCTTGGCAGCCTGTAGGGACACAGCTCACAGCCATAAATTCTAATGACAGTGTGATTCTGGTAAAAGTACCAGTCACCTATTTTGTAATTTTTTGAGAGCCGCAATATTTTCTGCATATCATAAGACAGCCTAGGAGGAGGAGTTCTCTTTAGGAGAGAAGAGAATGGATAGACAAACATGTCAATGAAATCACAGTAAGAGTAGGGAGAGCTGCGGACTTCATGAAAGACTGAGGTCCAAAAAATCATAGACCTCTTTTCTCCTTTAGAGTCCAATCTTTTGATGGGGAATTGGAAATAGTCTGGCTGATAATACAGGAATAGATGATAGATGTAGGATGAATAATTGAATACTCCCTCCCTATCTAGTTTCACTAGTTGGTCATGCATCTTGTTGGTAATGAATTTGGCATAATTGTATTTGACAACAGGGAGCTGTCCTGGGGTAAATGCAGACAGTAAGACCAATATAGTTTCATCAATATGTTCACTTGTCTTGAAACCCAGAACATAAGATATCATATCAACCAGTAATTTACCCACTTCATTGAAACATACATAGAGAAAAGGAGGTGGCCCTGTAGGCTGGCGATCTGCTCTCATGAATACTTGGGCAATTCGGGCTATCTCTGAGCTGGAGAGTTTGGGACCTTCATCAAGCAAGAATTTCATAGAAAGAGGGAATAGAAGCTGAGTTGGCTTGAAGTTTAGCATTTGATTGATGGAGTCAGGAGTTATATGAAAGAGGATGCTCCCAGATGGAGACTTGACTGCCCTTTGAGTTGGTTCATAGTTTTCACAGCAGAGGTGAATTATCTCAGGGAAAATATTGATAGAGGGGAGGAAGTATATGGGAAAATTTGATTCCCATATCCCATAAAAATCATTTTTATTTAGATAACTGTTCCTTAGCTCACAGAATTTCTGCAAGTGGTTTCTGTCATCAACCAAGTCTTGGATTAGATAGTCCCTATCGGCCAAAGGTAGTGTTTCCAATTCCTTGTGGGGTGCATTGAGAGGAGTAATGTTTAAGGCCATTGGAGTCTCCATGGCTCAATTCTATGAGTGTGAATTTGGAAACTGAGGTCTGTGTGGACGAAATGAGTAGAACAGCAACTTTGGGCCTCTTTCTGTGGAATTTTACAGATTAAATTCGGCTGAATGAACTCATGGGGTGAAAATGATAGTGAAAAAGATAGTCTGCAGAGTTTTCTTTAGCGGAAACTGGATATGGACAGCTCTGGGCTTTTTCCTTTGGCGTTCACAGAATAGAGTGAACTTGAGTTCGAGTCCACGGGAGAAATTTTTCAAAGGGAGACTGTTTTTACAAGATTTCTTGGTGAAAAATTGGAGAAAATTACAGTTATGGTGCACTTTCTGCAGGTATTTTGATGGGTTTTAACTTAAATTTCGGAGTTCATAAGCAATTTAGTAGAGGAAACTGAAAAACGTAGGGTTTGGGCACGACTGTAAGTAAATACCTGTTTTAACGGTGAAATGAGCGATTAGCAGGCGGCAAGTCGAGCTGAGGGATCGAGCTACAGAGCAAATTTGCTGGGTGACGGACTGTGCAACTTTGGTGGCGAATTGGTCGTAAATCGCATGCAGAGGTCTCCACTAACGAACAAATAGAAATAAACAAAAAACAATCATTTTCGCGACTTTTAACACAATTTGGGCCTTTTTGGGCTTTTGGCGCTTTTTTATGATGATGTCATCATGACGTATTTTTGTCGTGTAGTGGGTACGGAGGATGACGTGTCAGATGACGTGGTAGACGGCACTGAGGCGAGGTGGTGATGTTAGCAGATGACATGGCGCTGATGCGGAGCGGTGGCGGCGACATGGATGCGACGTCATCAAGTGACATTGGTATGACATCAGGGGGTAGGCGGCGGGTTGGTAAGCGGTATTCCCCGCACCGCCTTTGGCCCATGGTGGTTTTAGAAGAGGGGGCTCCGATCACGCCGGGAAGCCGACGTGTGGCAGGGGTACGGCAGAAATACCGCTCATCCCCCGGATGCTAACGTTTGGCAGATAAGGGCTTCCGATATCGCCGCCAGCCGTTGGATCTATGGCGCGGGATCGGACGGTTGACGGGTGAGGTAAGTGGCGGAGGCTTATTAACGCGGGACCCACGTTAATATTTCAATGTTTTATAATGTTTTGGGGGGTATAAAACCTTTGGTTATGGTGGAACGGTTATTCATTTAACCGAATGTTAAATGAAACCCGATATATACATGCGCGCCAGGGGTTAATGTATGGTTTATGTGGGGGTTTTCAGTGTGGTTGTTTATTTAACCGGATGTTAAATAAACCCCAATGTTTTTGAACGCGGAAGGGTTATTATTAAGGTCCCAAATGGACTAATAATTCCCAAAACTGTGTTATATGGCTATAATTGCCAGGGGTAGGGATATTATGTATTTTTTGGGTTTTTTGTATAGTTTTTTATAGAATAGGGGTGGGAAAAATGATAAAGGAGCTATACAATAAAGTTAATGTTAATATGATTTTATGGATAGGTAACGCTAAGTTTATAAGGTAAGAACTTAGGTTTTTGGGGAAATGAAGTAAAATGGTAAGATATTTTACACAAGAAATGTGGCTTGTTTTGACTAAGTAAACTCAGAGTTCAACTTAGCATTTCTCATAAAATGAAGTGCAGTAGGACTACTGGGCAGATCCCAATGTCCTTGAGGGGATGTTAGCAAATGATTTCTGGGGGAATGAAAGGGGAAATTAGTCATGCTTCCACTGTTCTGTAGTCACTTTGCCATGGTACTTGTGACATCCATGAGATAAATCTTTCTTGACAAGACAAAAAATGATCACAAACTTGCTTCTGCAACCTCAAACTGCCTACCCAGCCTTCTTCCTTTTGATTGGGTGCATTTGCACTAGCAAACCCTGAATTTCCTCTTTTTCTTTTGAATGCCCTCCTATCTAGGTCTACCCTTATCTCTTCCAAGGGCCCAGATTAAGCAGTTGGGCTCATTTGTTTCTCTACCTACCTACTCATATGCCAAGCTTGAGCTGTTTGGATAGATCTTTTATTCTCTATTCTAAAGACAAGTAAATTCAAAGATGATCTAACCAAGATTGAACTGTCTGGCTATTCATCAACTGTGTCAAGAATCAACCACCTGTACACAATGAAATTCTTCAAAAATAGAACAGTAGTGGCATTTAAACTAGCACACTTTCCTGTTCTTTTGGTTTGGGATTCATTTTTATCATTTTTTTCTGACCAATTCATTCTTTTTGCCCTTTGATTTTTCTTTTAGGGCATACCCTCTTTTCGTTTTTTTTAATTTTCTTCATTTGTTTACAAAATATGGAACCTTTGCAGCATGAAAGGATGAACATATTTGGCTCTTCTACAGTCAATCATGAAAAATGAAACCTATTGGTATAGGAACCTAACAGTGGCTCCACTTGGGGATGGCTTTTCCTAGTGAAAAGTCAAGAACAGTAGGTCAGATGGCCTTGTATTCAATTCTTGCTATATTCTGACATTTCTCCTTTGCTGTACACAAAATGGTGCTTCTGCAAAACTTGAGTGATTCTCATGAATTTATTGACTTAGTTGCAACTCTGTTTAGGTGACTCTGTCTGAATATTTTGTCATCATTTTCACAGCTCCCAAGTTTCCTTTTTAACTTTTTTTGATAAACTCAAAATGTAATACCATAAGGTGGCACAATTCCTTGCCTTTCCCTCAAAATTTTCTGCATCTCATTCTCTATCATATTGCTGTAATAAATTGCAGAAAGTAAACACCATTATGTACAAACTAAAGTGCTGATTTCTTCAACAAACCGGATCAAAATAATGCTTCAGCATTCGAACATTCACTGGTCCATCATCTGCATCTGTGCCATCCAAACTTTTCAGAAAATAAGTGTTGTTTCCTTGTACAGTCTGAATAACAAAAGGTCCTTTCCATAGAAAATCAAATTTTCCACGCTTTCCTTTGTCTTCCCTCCTAGAATCCCACTTTAAAACTTTATCCCCAATGAAGAAATCCTCTGCTTTGGTTCTTTTATCAAACAACTTTTTCAGTTTTTCTTGTAGAACCCGACTTCTCAGATATACTTCCTCTCTATTCTGCTGCAAGTGAATAGTTTGATTGATCCTTCTCTGAATATCATTAGGTTCTGCTTGTATTTCTTGCAACAACTTTATCACTGGGATTCCCAAAAATGAAGGGAATCTTGCCTCCATGCCATAAACCAATTCATATGGGCTTGTTCCAATAGATCTTTTGGTGGTCAACCTGTCTTCCCATAGTGCATTTACCAGTTTTTTATGCCAATTTTTCTTGTTTTCCTCCAATACTTTCTTTATGATATTGATCAAGGTCTTATTGGATGACTCAGCTAGACCATTACCTTGAGGGTAATAGGCTGTGGAGTGGCCCAAGGTAATGTGGTACTTATGACAAAAACTGATCATTCTTCTGGATTTAAAAGCAACATCATTGTCTATAATAATCTTCTCCGGACAGCCAAATCTAGACAGAATATTGGTTTCTAAGAATTGCATGATGATTGAGTCATTGGCTTGCCTACAAGGGATGGCTTCTATCCACTTCGTGAAGTAGTCTGTGGCTGTAAAAATCCACCTATGTTGACCAGAGGATGAAGGGTGGATTTCCCCAATGAAGTCTAAACCCCATTGTTGAAATGGCCTTTCAGTTGCAATGGGTTTGAGGGGTAGGGGGAGCAAATTTTTCTTGCCTTTAAAAATTTGGCATTTGTGGCAAGAAGTTACATATTTCTTTGCATCAGCAAAGAGTGTGGGCCAATAAAACCCAGCCCTTAGGATTTTATCAGCTGTTGATTTCCAATACAAATGTCCACCACAGTCCCCTGCATGAAATTCTTTGAGTACTTTGTCAGTTTCATCTAGTGTTAGGCAATTAAGCAAAATACCTTCATGGTTTTTCCAAAACAACACATTATCTATAATACAAAACTTTGAAGCTTTCATTTTCAAGAATCTCTTTTTAGTCCTGGATAACCCTGGAGGAGCTTGCAGGTTCAACAATATAAAACATATGTCAGCATACCAAGGTGATTGTAAAAAGGCTTGATTGATCTGTGGAGTCGCCATCTCCTATTCGTTATCCAGTTCATTGATGTCAAGGGCTTGAAAATTGGTTTCAGTCATCAGCTTGGCTAATCCTTGTCCTTTTATCAGTTTTGTTGGCTTAATTTCAATGTCATATTCTAAGATGTTAGCTATCCATTTGCCCCTTTTACCTTCAATTCCTTCTTGAGTTAAAATGTCTTTGACCATGGCATTTGGGACATAAGCTATCACATGAGAATACAAGATATAAACTCTAAAATCCTTGATGTATTTTACAAGGGCATAAGCTTGTTTTTCCATGATCTGATATTTTAAAGGTGCATCTCTAAGTGCTTTGCTGAAAAAAGCAATGGGCTTCTCACATCCTTGGTCATCTTTTTCCAATAGGACAACAACAATAGTATGCTCAGATGCAAAGGAAAAGATCATAAAATCTCTATCAAACTTGGGGCTTGTGAGGACTGGTGTTTTTGTTAAAGCTATTTTGATGTCTTCGAAGGCTTGTTTAGCTTCTATTGTCCATTTAACTTTAGAATCTTTCTTTAGCATGTTATTCAACAGTCTTATTAGTTCAGCCAAGTTGGGAATGAACCTTCTTAGGAAATTGATCTTTCCTAAAAAAGCTTGTAATTCTTTGATGTTTCTTGGGTGAGGCACTTGGAGAATAGCTTGTATTCTGTTCGGGTCAATTCTAATGCCATCTTTTGAAATTATGTGACCTAGGAGTTTGCCTTCTTCTAGGCCAAACAGTGATTTCTTTGGGTTCAATGATATGCCATATTTCTGCAAATTAGGAACACTTGTCTTAAATGTTGTAAATGTTCTTGGTTTGATTTTGAAAAAGCAGTGAGATCATCAAGGTATATGACTAAGAAATCATGGATCTCTTTTGCAAAGGCTATGTCCATTGCCTGTTGAAATGTGGCCCCTGCATTTTTAAGTCCAAAAGGCATTTTGACATATTTGAAGGTTCCCCAAGGTGTTGTAAAGGCAGTTTTGTCTTGATCATCTAGGTGAACCAAGATCTGATAAAATCCTGAGAATCCATCTAACAGTGAGATCCTAGAGGCTCCTACTACCCTTTGTAAGATGTGATCCATTTTGGGTAAGGGGTAGTGGTCCTTTAAAGAGACTTTATTCAGGTTTCTTAAGTCAACACACAGTCTTATCTCTCCCGTTTTCTTCCTAGTAGGTACTAGGTTTGAAATCCATTCGGAGAACCTAATAGGTGCAATGATTCCAGCTTCATACATTCGTTTGACTTCCTTTACAATAAGGGGAAGAAGGACAGGATTCACCCTTCTAAGCTTTTGTTTAAAAGGCTTTTGATTTTCTTTTAAAGGTATTGTGTGTTGTATGGCCGAAGTATCATAGGACTTGAGGTCTTCATAGCTCCATGCAAAGACATCTTGAAACTCTTTGAAGAGCTCAATGTATTTCACTTTTTGATTTGGAGGTAAGGCTTTGGAAAGTTTTATCATTTTGGGATTTTCTGTGGTTCCAATATTGTAGTCCTCAATTTCTGCATTCAGTGGTTGCATTTTTGGCTTTCTTGGAATATCATTTGAATCAAATATATCCTCCAAAGGAGTTAGGCCTGTGGGAAGAAAATTATCCTTTAGTTCAATTACTTTAGATTCTCCCTCAGCTATTTCATCAAGGTCCATTTGCTTTAGCTGTTGTAAATTTTTGTTATCAAAAGTTGTTGGATGCAAAATCAAATTTGTTGTTTCAGCTGATATACTTTGCTCACTTTTGTCTATTTGCTGTTGATCATCAATGGTGCTTGTGTCTATGTTTGTGCTTGAGAATTCCTCTTTCAAAGTCAGGAAATTATTTATTTGTGTATCATTTTCAAACACCTGCCAATTTTTGACATTATCTGGGACAGCAGGTCTGTGTTTGATTTCAGCAGTGAAGTGGTGGTTGGGCTCAAATGGTAGCTTGCAAGTGCTGGAAAAAGTTGCCAAACTATGTGCATGTAAATTGTGCTTTCTTGGAATTTTGGTGAGCTGAGATTCTGAGAAGGTGTTAAGTATTTCAATGGCTACCCCTCTGTAAGATCTTAGCCTAAGATTATTTGTAACAAAGTTTCCTTTCATCTGTTGGATAGTCAAATCTAAGTCCCCTAGAATTGAAATCTTGGTTGCCCTTAGACTTCTAAGTAGTTTGAGTCCCAACAAAAGGGCTTCATATTCAGCCATATTGTTTGTACATCTAAAATTTAGCCTATATTCATGTCCTTGAGCATGGTCATTTTGCATGTTGTGTATCCAAATCCTTGCCCCTGCTCCTAATTTGTTCACTGACCCATCAAATTCTAAGTACCATAAGATTTCTTGATTACCACTAGTCTTAGGAGTTTTGGAAACTTGCTCAGTGGGCAAATTTGGATTTTGTAAACCATATGGCATGTTTTCTTCCTTTGTTGCATCAATCACATCAACAATTTCTTGATCTTGAGCACTAGATTGTTCATTTATGCTTTTTGTTTGTACTGTTTCTAGGAGTTTGACATCAGTTTTGGGCCACATCTCAGCATTGTATAAGATGAATGAATCCATATCGGAATGCATAGAATAGATGGGGAAGTTTTGGGGTTTTTCTTGACTGCTAACCACATATTTCATCAATGTTTCCCAGTACAATCTCTTTGGCTGTCCAAAGACTGAAATGGTGGCATAGGACATGTCTAGTTGGAGAGATCCTTAGAGTTTTGCACCCCAAGATCTGGACAAAAGCATGCCATATTTTGGTGGGATATCAGCTACCACCACATCCATCAAGATTGTCTTGGCAGGGTATTGTACTAAAGATACACACAGATCTTTGATTAGGCCTAGACACCTAACCTGGCTGGAATCAAATGAGAACAAGTCTTTGTATGGCCTTGTGATATCTATGTCTAGCTTTTCCATCATAGATTTAGGAATTAGGTTATGGGAAGCTCCCAAATCAAACATTGCATTATGCAGCAGCTTGTCATGAATGTTTAAGCTCACATAGAATGGGGGAACCTCTCCATCTACTCTTTTACCATTGACTTCAGGACCAAAAATCAGTTCTGGTTGGTCATCTAAAACATTGACTGCATCCCTATTCTCTGATATTTGAAGTGACCTATTGATTTGTTCTCTGTAAACTTCATGTTTAGCCAATTCAGACAAAGGAATAGCTATTTTCAGCTTACCTATTTCTGTTTCTAGGTTGAAAGGTTTTTCCACTTGGATTCTTGTATTGCAAGCAGCAAGGTTTTCCTTTTTTGCTGTATTTTCAGTGACCTTCTCTTCATCATGAGTACTGCTGTGAGGTAAACCTGTTTTGAAATTATTTTCGGGGGGGCTATTTAGATTTTCTTTTGAGGGAATAGATGGGGTTGGTGATTTTCTCTCTGGACTGCGCTGTAATTCTGAGACTTTTTAATACAAAGGCTATTGAAGTTTCACTGCTACTGGATCGTCTGAATGTGGATTTTATGTGCTGGGATCTGCTACAGAATTCCTGTGTCTTTCTATGGATCAATAAGTTGTTCTAAACCGTGTTTTGTGTCCTCTGTGTTTGCAAATTTCACATATGTTTCATAATCTTAGTAACAGAGAAAAAGAATAGCCCAAAATTTGTTTAAATACACTCTGTGCTCAATCTCTGTTGTTAATTATGTTTTCTTCAGAGTTAGCATAAACAGGAATTCTTAGCTGCTCCTGTTCCACTAATTCTTTCACTTTGAATATTGCCTAGGAATTATTTACTGCTCCTTGATAATATTCATGCACCTTCCCTTTGCCAAGATAATGAAGGATTCTTAATTGCCCTTCATCCACTGGCTTACATTCCATCAATTTCCAGATTTCAAAATTGTTCCAAGATCGATTATCTTGCTCTGTAGTATTGCCCTTTACCAAAGAAAACACTCTCAGCAGTTCGTCCTCATTGACCCCATTTGCCCAATGGTATAAACTGTTTTAGACTTGCATCCCAGCTCTATTTAAGATCACCATCCAACAAACTTAAAATCAAACTCTGTGCATCATAACTAGCCTAAAATACTTCAAAACAAAGCTAAATTACAAAGAGAGAGCCCTCTCTAGTTGCAGATTGGCTAGAATCTGTAGCTAAAAGACTGGTTAGTGGTTACCTCGGCCGTATTCCCCCCTTTAGAGCTTTCCTAGGGAACAACTTGAGTGATAACAACTAGGGTAAAAAATCTCAATATACCCTACTATATTTTTCGGAGCATTGATAAGATGGCTTATATTTTCCATAAAAGAGAGTATGAAAATCAAATGAAGAGTCACTTTCATCATTCCCTCATTAAAATCGTAGTCCTTTATCATCTCGAAGAGCTCAACATTGTTGGTCAAACCAATTTTAGACAAAGGGAGACTTTGGGTTGGGCATAGCACTGTTTTTCCAATGACTTGGTTGGGTTCCCAAGTTGCAAAAATAGTAAAGCTATTTATGAGGGCATGACAATTAGGGAGTGCCAAGGTGTGCCTGGATTCTAGTCAAAGTAGATATCAAAGATATTTTATTCAAGGCCATTGAATTAGTTTATGAGGAAAAAGTCTAGACCCATAACATTGATTATTGGAAAATCTCATTTCATTATTTCAATTGTTACAAAGTTGGACATGTTCAGACCTAGTGGTTAGAGTTGAAGGTACTTTTCTCTGACAACAAGTAAAGTTTGTGTAATATCTTTCTTTTTCCCAAGGGTTTTCACTGTCTTGGTTGTCAGACAGTGGGTCTTGTCAACAATTAATTACGTCCCACCACAGTTTTGAATGGAAGTTGATATTGTTAATTATGAGCCCAATCATGTCCACATGAGGCATTCAAATCCTAGTATGAATTTACAGGTGACACTTCATTGTCTTAACAAATCATCTCCAACCAAATCATGAGGTGTTTCCAAGATGGATGGTGTTCCAAGGTAGATATTTAATTTGAGCATGAGTTGTCCAAGGTTGTTTTTGTTTTGAGCAAAAATAGTAGTGCAAAAGAGCTAAGCTCTCATTCTAGCTTTGAGGTAGTAACTATCCCTAAGTCTCAGCCAAACTCCCTTTCATTTAAGATTTTAAGCCTCTTTTGGTCCCCCATGGTTCCAGAGCTTTGTCTAAGCCAAAGCTCTATGTTAGAGTGAAACAAGATAAGTTTTCAATGGTCATTGGTAAGGATATTAGGTTCTAGGATATCCCAAACTTGTTAGAAACTACTTTGGTAGGAAGATTTTATGGTAAGACAGTGCAAAAGGCATCTCTCACTGCATGGGTTTTGGACAATTGGATGTCAACCCT
This sequence comes from Pinus tabuliformis, assembly GCA_031772625.1. Lineage (NCBI taxonomy): Eukaryota > Viridiplantae > Streptophyta > Pinopsida > Pinales > Pinaceae > Pinus > Pinus tabuliformis. The sequence goes on along the minus strand of CM062815.1, from coordinate 598,882,750 downwards.
GGGTTATATGTCAGTTTTCCATGGATTTGTTCGCGGTTGGATAGGCTTTCAATTTTGGCTGAGGGTGGACTATAATAAGATGAATGATCCGGATTTAAACAAGAATGCAAAAAATTATAGATATAACCACATATATAGAGATGTAGCAGAAATAATACTTCATTTCATTACTGTAAAATAATGAAATATTCTTACAAACAGAATTGGAAATAAACTAGCTAGGGCGATGGTAGCTTATCTCTGAGAAGAGATGTGGCGGCTACATGCCTCTGAACTGTGTTATAATGAGGCTCGAAGGCCTATTTATTGTTGAGAAATAATGGAAAACCCTAAACATCCAAAAACCTAACCCTAGAAGATGAAACGCCAAACTGTGGGCCCCGTTTGGGTAAATTTGTACATCAACTTCCCGCGGTTGTAACTTTGGCATACTATCTCCGTTTGACACACACAATATCTCGTTAGAAAGATCTATCTGAGAACTACAACATTGGGAAGAGAAACATTGGTCCATTGACCCATGTTGCTCCAAGTTTTCCCAAGAAACGTCATTTAGGGCCTCAAAACGGCTCTGGAAGTTCAGGACCCGAAAAACTGCTAAAACTGTGCTCAATTAAGGAAACTGAAAAGCTGAAAGAAACAATGGTGGGGGTCCAAGTGGACTTGGTGGGTGGCCACCAATATTCACTTGGATCATTCCTCCCCCCTTAGGAAGCAATGGTCCCCATTGCATTGAGTTCCTCCATGAGATGAGGAATCTTCTGTTGAACTTGGTCCCTGGTGAGCCACTTACCCTGGAGAAGGAGTTGGATTGCTTTGACAATTCGATACAGTTGGATATTTTGATGGCGAGTGTGCTTGATCTGTGTGTCCATGATCTGATCAGTTGCAGCTTGTTCCATGCAATCTGGATTTAACTCTATGGGTGTGAGCTGTTTTGCAGTGTTAGATGTTTCTAGTAATGGTGGGAAGGATGGCTGAAGGTGGACCACATTGAACACTGGGTGTAGGCCAAGGAATGGGGGAATGCTGAGCTCAAATGCATTGTGTTCCACAGCCTTGGTAATGGTGTAAGGACCATGATGAGCCCCATAAATGGGTAATTATATGGGCTCATTTTGCCTCTTAATTCAACTTAATCCACCATTCTCATTAGTTTATTGCATGTTTTTTATTATATTTATGAAAATGGAGTGAATTGGGTTAGTCATTATGCCAAGAAGTCTAATGTGTGCTTTATGCAGATTTTTGGTCAATTTTGAGACAAAATCAAAGGTTTAATTAGCATTTGGCAGCCAAATTTGAGGAAGAACAAGGGAGAGGATTTGTAGGAGGGTGTCCCCTTCATTTATGAGCCCTTACCTCAAATTCTCCATCAGAAACTTGGAGTACAAAGGCCCACATTGATGATTCCAAGGGGCAGCCGAGCAAGTCAAGTAGGACTGCTGTTATCTTCAGTTCTAGGAAGCCGAGTTCCTTAATTTTAGGAGGATTGTTGGGAGTCTCCATTTGTATAAATAAGAAGGCTTAGGGCCTCAGTTTTTTAGTTAGATGTTAGCCATTTGATAGTCTATTTTCGCACTTTAGTGCAGCCTTGTACTCAGCTCATTTTCGAGCTCTTTTTGCAGACAGTTTTGTGATGTAACTATTATTTTTTTTATCAATGAAGATGAATCCAGCTTTGAACCAGAACTGATCTTTCCTAGGGGGCTGTAGCTCTTGGGGTTGGGCCCAACCCAAGTGCCTAGCACCTCCTTTGTGTATTTATATGTTTTTTCTTGCATTCATGAGATAATTTCTGTTGTTTAGGTTAAATCTTGCTTTGTTAATTAGGTTGCTTTTGATGGTTAGAATAATTGTTCTTGCTTCAGGTTGATTAGATAGTTTGCTGTAGTAACAGAAAAAGATCCAAAAAGGCTACCAAGTAGGCACTATTGCTGCCACTAAAAACACTGTTTTTGCTTTCTAATGCAATTGCTAGTGTGAGATTTCTAGTTGTAGAAGTTGATATCAGTTGGATTCACATGCTTAGATCCTTTCTTGTTCATTTTCCATGGCTTTCTCGCATTTTTTTCTGTCCATAAAGTTCTGTTCAACATTTCTCTGGTTTTAGGTTAGATTTTAGGTCAAAATAGGCAAAACTCTATTTTTTATTTCTTGCTTGGGTTAGTTTTGAAAATTAAGTGTGAAACTCACTTGTAGAACATTCCAGCTTATCATTCATCCACAACGCAGCCTGTACTAGTTCATCTCTCAATATTTCCTCCACTCATTTTCCATACTTCTCCAATCTGTCCTAATTTCTACATTTTTGTGCAAAATTTCTTTCTTGACCTTTGAACAAATCCAACCATCTCCTTCATTCCTGATCTTCATTGACAAAGTCCTAGACCCCTTAACACTTCCATCCAGCCTTAATTTCCCTTCTCTCATCATTTTTCCACCTTCAAACTTCCAAAAACCACTTTCGGCCTTCTCCTGTAGATCCTCCTATAGAACATCTTGTAGATCCCCTGTAGCCTCCTGTAGAAGTTCATGCGAGTGAATTTTCGAAGTCTGATTGGAATGGAAGTCTCCAGAAGGGTACTAGGGACTTCTTAGGACCTCGCCACAACTTCCCCACCTCCTACAAAAGCCAACTCCATCTCCCTTCGCCACCAAACCTCTACACAGTCACAACTAGTTAAAACACAAGCATAATAATTCTACATAAAAATGCTCCAACGTACAAAAAGATGATTTCTTCTCATTTTCCTTTAGAAGTAGCTTGAATACATTCATTTTAAATTTTCAGTAGCCAATGGCATCCATTTAAGTAGTTTTTATCTCTTTTCTTGCGAAAGTAGGGTTAGTGGGTAAAACTAGGGTTTGCTAGGGTTTGCATTTCCTTTCAGTTTTCATTCTCTTTCTGCAAGTAGAATAGCCTCTTTCGAGTTAGCTTTCTTCCATCATAGTTAAAAGTTTCTTTTGAGAACTCATAGAAGTTGGCTTAAGCTCCTAGCGAATTTGTGCCAGCTGATCAAGTGACAGCCTGCAGTAAGAGCTAGTACTTGTGCATATATCACCGTCGCTTCCAAGTTTGTTATGAACTACCAGGTTGATAAAAGTAAAGAAGGTAGCCCCAGGAGTTGCAGCATTATTGCTGCAATACTGGAGCTCACCATCTTTTTGGCGCCATTGCCGTTGATGGTGAGCTCCAGTATTGCAGCAATAATGTTGCAACTCCTGGGCCTCCCTACTTTACTTTTATCAACCCGGTAGTTCGTAACAAACTTGGAAGCGATGGTGCTATATGCACAAGTACTAGCTCTTACTGCAGGCTGTCACTTGATCAGCTTGCACAAGTTCTCTAGGAGCTTAAGCCAACTTCTTTGAGTTCTCAGAAGAAAATTTTAACTGTGATGGAAGAAAGCTAACTCGAAAGAGTCTATTCTACTTGCAGAAAGAGAATGAAAACTGAAAGGAAACGCAAACCCTAGCAAACCCTAGTTTTACCCACTAACCCTAATTTCGCAAGAAAAGAGACAAAAACTACTGAAATGGATGCCATCGACTACTGAAAAGGTAAAATGCATGTATTCAAGCTACTTCTGAAGGAAAATGAGAAGAAATCATCTTTTTGTACGTTGGAGCATTTTTATGTAGAATTATTATGCTTGTGTTTTAATTAGTTGTGACTGTGCAGAGGTTTGGTGGCAAAGGGAGATGGAGTTGGATTTTGCAGGAGGTGGGGAAGGTGTGGAGAGGTCCTAAGAAGTCCCTAGTACACTTCTGGAGACTTCCATTGCGATCAGACTTTGAAAAGTCATTCGCATGAACTTCTACAGGAGGCTGCAGGGTATCTACAGGAGGAGGCCGAAAGTGGTTCTTGGAGGTTTGAAGGTGGAAAAACGATGGGAGAAGTGAAATGAAGGTTGGATGGAGGTGTTAAGGTGTTTAGGACTTTGTCAACGAAGATCATGAATGAAGGAGATGGTTGGATTTTTTCAAAGGTCAAGAAAGCAATTTTGCACAAAAATGCAAAAATTAGGGCAGATTGGAGAAGTATGGCAAATGAGTGGAGGAAATCTTGAGAGATGAACTGGTACAGGCTGTGCTGTGAAGGAATGATAAGCTGAAATGTTCTACACATGAGCTGCATACTTACGTTTCAAAACTGACCCAAGCAAGAACTAAAAAACAGAGTTTTGCCTATTTTGACCTAAAATCTGACCTAAAACCAGAGAAATGTTGAACAGAACTTTATGGACAGAAAATTATGCGAGAAAGCCATGGAAAATGAACAAGAAAGGATCTAAGCATGTGAATCCAACTGATATCAACTTCTCCAACTCGAAATCTCACACTAGCAATTGCATTAGAAAGCAAAAACAATGTTTTTGGTGGCAGCAATAGTGCCTTGATCTCAAATCATGGTCCCAAGGAGGGAGAAAGGAGATCAAGGCTTGCTTGGTAGCCTTTTTGGATATTTTTCTGTTACTACAGCAAACTATCTAATCAAGCTGAAGTAAGAACAATTATCATAACCATCAAAAGCAACCTAATTAACAAAGCAATATTTAACCTAAACAACAGAAATTATCTCATGAATGCAAGAAAAAACATATAAATACACAAAGGAGGTGCTCGGCACTTGGGTTGGGCCCAACCCAAAGATCTACAAGCCCCTAGGAAAGATCAGTGCTGGTTCAAAGCTGGATTCATCTTCATTGATCAAAAAAATATTAGTTACATCACAAAACTGTCTGCAAAAAGAGCTTGAAAATGAACTAAGTACAAGGCTGCACTAAAGTGCGAAAATAGAGTATCAAATGGCTAACATATAACTAAAAAACTAAGGCCCTAGGCCTGCTTATTTATGCAAATGGAGATTCCCAATAGTCCTCCTAAAATTAAGGAACTCGGCTTCCTAGAACTGAAGATAACAGCAATCCTACTTGACTTGCTTAGCTGCCCCTTGGAATCATCAATGTGGGCCTTTGTACTCCGAGTTTCTGATGGATAATTCGAGGTAAGGGCTCATAAATGAAGGGGACACCCTCCTACAAATCCTCTCCCTTGTTCTTCCTCAAATTTGGCTGCCAAATTCTCATTAAACCTTTGATTTTGTCTCAAAATTGACCAAAAATCTGCATAAAGCACACATTAGACTTCTTGGCATAATGACTAACCCAATTCACTCCATTAGCATAAATATAATAAAAAACATGCAATAAACTAATGAGAATGGTGGATTAAGTCGAATTAAGAGGCAAAATGAGCCCATATAATTACCCATTTCTGGGGCTCATCATCACCCCCCCACTGAAGGTGTTGCTCATCCTCTGAGCAAGTAGTCTATATCCTCATCTTTGATGGCCTTGGTGGCCTCCCTATCATCCCAAGATTCTGATGTGGTCTGCTCATGTGTGCCATCAAATTCTTCCTTCTTGTCCATGTCCTTCCACTGCTCCTCCTATTATGCTTGTTTGAATTCTTGTGCTTTTCTTGGCCTTGAAATACATGGAGGCCTGCCTTTTTCTCTTTTCTTTTGGCTTAATTGGTGTGCTCAGGGCAGTGAGGTCAGCTGTTGGCTCTCTTTCCAGAGTCTCAGGGGACCCCTTTCTTTGTTTTTCCTCTGCTTCCTCTTTTTCTCCTCCTTTTGTCTCTTTTTCTTTCTTTGTTTGCTCTGTTTCTTCCTGTTCTGTCTCTTCATCCTTCTCCTCTTCTATTTTAGTTTCTTCCTTCTCCTTTTCTTGTCCTGCTAAGTCATCAGTTGCTTCATCTTCTTCCCCTTTCTGCTCTTCTTTCTCACTGTCAAAAGGACTGATATCATAGGTGAGGGCTTTTATGTCACCTTCTGCTGTCATGTTTCTGAAGACTTCCCATGCTATAGGGATGGTGTATGTGTAGGGTATCTTCTACCAACAGTTTGATGAGCCCATGGTGGGATAGCTGGTCTGGGACCCCTGCATTTAACTTTGTGCCACATTATATCAAATATTGGAGGAGGAAATATGGGAGACTGAGTTTTCTAGCTACAAATAGGTCCATCCCATGTCTCAATTCATGTAATAACCTAAAGTGATAACCATAAACTATACTAAATCTACCTCCACAAGTGACATATTTCATGTTCTGGTAGTTGACAGGCAAAAATTTCCAAAACCAAGAACAAAGGGACAACTGAGATTTTTTTTTTTTTTGAAACCAGAGAGGGAATTTTCCCGTGTGCTTTCTCTTCACAACATCAATTTGCAATTTTTCCCTTTCTTCAAACTATTTTTATCCTGAATTTGCTTCTCAGTTTTTGGAAAAAAAAATCAGTACTGTGACAGAGAATATATAACATAGTGTTTTTTTCTTCAGAGAATAGACAGACTTGCAAATTCATTTATTTTCCACAGGCTAGTTTCTATGGCTGCATCCCCTTTTTTTTTACAGAAGAATGTGAGGAAGAAAAAGACAGATTTTGAATGCAGAGAAGAAAACTGAGAGACTGTGTAGAAATCAAAAAAATACAAGCAAACTTTTAAGCTTCACTTTCCTTTATTTTTTCAACCCAATACTGTGTTTTTAATCCACCACCTTATATAAATGTATCATATGCAGAGCAGTTTCTCGAGCCTACCTCTTTCCAAGCTCGAAGTTGACAAAAATCTCATATTTTCCTTCTGCAGAGCTACTCTCTGCCCTTCCTGTAGAATGCCGATAGCAAAAAAATAATAGAGAACGATGGTTTCGAGGCTATGGAGGTGGTATAGAGCTTGCTGCAGCTGCGGGGACGATGATAAAATGGAAACAAAGGTGGTGAATGAGTTCGAGGCAGAGTACTTATGTTTTCTGTGAGATATTTCCGCTGATGGTGAGCTGGAAAAAATGTGCGTTGGCATTATTTGGACTGTTGGTCCCTACTGCAGTGCCATCATGAGACTTTATGCTTTCTTCCTGTAATCACTTCCCATTATTTGCGCTGGAGTTCAAAACATCTGCCACTACCTGTTTTTTAGATTTCCCATGAGTTGACTAGACACGTGTGCTGTATGATTTCCGGCTGAGCATTGTAGAACTGGATGAGGCGCTGTCTGAACTGGACGAGGGTGGCCAGTTAGCTGGCCACTGATCTCGTTTAATCACAACCATCTCACTGTCCATGCAGTTTTTAAATTACATTCATGCAATAGAGGAACGGGTTTAGTCACTTACCTGGAAGTCGAATGCGTTTGCTATGAGGTGCTGTGGCCTTTCCTTCTACTGCATGCCTTTGTTTCTGTGGATGCATGCTTGTCTGGTTGCTGATATGTGGCTATTTTTCTTGTGCAGGTATCCTCTAGCTGGATCTAAGCTACAAGAGTCTACTTCAACCTTCAGATTTGCACCCTCATGCTGTTGATGCTAGATTTTTGCAGGACAGTGACTTGTTTTGTCCATATCTCCCAAATGGTAGACTTCATTGACCTGAAAATTTTTGAGCATGTTTCCATCGTTATTATGCACCTCTCATAGAAAAATTATGGTCAATGGATGCACAGATTTCTAGAAAAACTAAAAATGGCTGAAGGTGACGGAGGTCAATTTCTTGGAAACCGTGCACTGGAATTAGCTAAAATTTCTTGGATAGGTTACTATCACCCATATGCATCTCCCTATGAAACAGGTTTTTAAATGGATGCACAGATATGGAGAAAATGCAAAAATGGCTAAAGGAGATGGAGGCTGATTTCTTGGAATTCGTGCACTGGAGTTGGCTAAAATTGCTTGGGCATGTTGCCATCATCCCTATACAACTCCCCATGAAATAGTTTTTAAAATGGATGCACGGTTTTCAAGTTAGGGAAAAAACAAATTTCTACTCTATGTATTTTTGTATCAGAGCATTTTGCAGTTTTCTGGACAGTAAGAAAAAATGAGCTTGGGCTGTAATGCAGACTTGGAATTGATGGAAGAGAGGTTTGAAGATTGTAGGGGGATTTATAAACCCTTTATGAAGCTTCCCTATTCCCCAAACTACTTTTGAAGTCCATTTCTAGCTCTCTGTAATTTCTACAGGAGCCTCCTGTAGAAAACACAGTTTTCAGAAAAGAAGCACAGTGAGGTGGAAAGAATGTCAAAAATGATGGAGAAGGGTGAGGGAAGGTAGGATAGGTGTTGTTATTGGTTTTAGAGCTTTCTTGGCACCTACTGCTGCTTCCTGAAGTCTTCCTGCAAACCTGCAATACAACTGGAAATTCATTTTTTTTTTTTTTGAAAACAACTAGGGCACCTCAAGGAGGTTTTCACCCTAATTGCCTACCCTAGGCGCCTCCAAGGGAGGTTTTCACCTAGGGATCCTATTCCCTTTTTCTTTCCTCTTCTTTCTAACCCATTGACCGTCTCATGGAGGTTTTCAATCAATGAGCCAATCTGAGGCGCCTCTAAGGAGGTTTTCAGCCTAGATTTTTATTTTCTCTTTTTTTTTTTTTTTTTGCCCTACCCTACTTGAAAAACAAAATCATTTTCAAGTATAAGAATACTTCCAATGGAGCCATGTGCACATCAAGATGAGAGACAAAATGATGTGGAGGCTTGAAATGCATGCTTTGACAGGTATCTGGATTTCAGAGACCAAATGATTTGACTTTGAAGGGATCAAGCATAGTTGAGGAAGAGAGTACTGTTGCAACTTAGTGATCGTCTAGAACCATATCTCAATATAGCTATGATGTCCTTGGCCTTTTTGCTGATATGGATCATTCTTCATGTCTTCTTCTACCATGACCTTCATATCTTCCTCTTTTTGTTGATTTTTCTCTTGAATACATGGAGGATTTGATGGTAACCATGAGGGAGCTCTCTCGATCTTTGATTTTGTTGTCTTTTCTTTATCAAGTGTAGCCAATGGTTTTTTGACCTTCTCTTTTGCATCTTCTTCTGCTGGATGTGGTCCTTCAATGATATCAATGTAATCTCTTCCTTGCAATACTCTTCCTAAGCTATGGTGAATATCATTGAGCTCAAGAAGATTTGTTTGGAAATGTTGTGCCTTAACATTGTAATTGGGTTGAGCTACTCCAATGTGCGGGTTTGGAAATGGTGGTTCTCCACTATATACTTTCTGAGCCTTTTTGTTATTCGGGTTTAGGTTCGGTTGAGCACGCATTTGGGGTTGCCTTGGTGGAGCAGGGGGCGATGGTTGTGGTTGAGCAGGTGGTGGAGGAAAAGGAGCGGGAGGAGTGTTGTATTGGGGTCTCCACCCCTGATGAGGTGCATTCCACTGAGGCTGTGGCTGAGTCTAGGGGTGAAATGGATGAACAACTGATTGGGCATAATATGGAGATGTGAAGGACCAAGGAGGAGGTGTGGACTAGGAAGGATGAGCAGAGGGACCCTAAGAAGGCATGGAAGTGGCTTGATTGGGGTTGTAATAAGTCTGGGATGTCCCTTACATTCCCTACTGGTAAGGTCTGGGTCCATGTGGCCTCCTTTGGTTCATAAAATAGAGTGGTTTAGTGGCTCCTTTGGTCCTCTGATATGCAACTTTAATTCTGGCCAAGGAAGGGCACTGTTTTGTAGGATGGTCTTCTTCACAGATAAAACACACTTCTACTGAGTACAATGGACATTCGTTCCTAGGATGCTTTCTAGTGCACCTGGGACAAAAGATGGCCAAAGCCCTGTCTGCTTCCTCTTTATATCTTTTGATATGCATGGCAAGCATCTGCCTCATCTCGCTCTTGAAATTTTCCATCATATTTTCACATTCACCTATAAGGGGTGAGTTGGGAGAAAAGGTACTACTCCCAACATTTTTGTTTTCAGCCATGGGCTCCAGAGTGTTGTAGGGAAAAGTATCCGACACGAAATGACCCTATCCCACTCTAAGGGTGATAGTACCTCAGCAACAACTGAAACTAAAGCTATCTAAGATTTCTTCTTTATGAAAGTAAATAGGGGAGAAAGAGATCCACCAACCGATGTCTTTCGCCAGTGTTGATCCAATCTTCTCTCCTTGCCGCTTGCTCCCAGCTCCTTGCTCTTTCACTGGCCCAGCTACACACAGATCCTGCAAAAGCACAAGAAAGGGAAACTACAAGAAGCATACATCCATAATTGATTCAAGGATTAGAATAAATCAAATATACAAGCATCAATACACCATTAAGATACATGCATATAGAAGAACCTCAAATGCTTTATTAATGGAAGAAGTAAAGTTCTAAGAGTGTTACAACCATAAGAGGCCCAATCCAGCAACACCTCCCAACAGAAAGAAATCTCCTCTTCACCTCCTTCAAAGCAATCACCCAATAGTTCTAGACTCAAACCAACAGCACTTCCTTACATTCACAAAATTCCAGCCCCATTAGACCTCATGAGAGAGCTCTATATATAGGATATTTGGAGAAAGGATGAGTCAGCTTGAGACTGACATGAAGCTGACTTGTGTCCTCTCCCTCTTCAGTTATACTCCAGTTCTTGAGTCCACTTGGAGATCCTAGCTTCCACTTGGAGTTTAAGGACCTCTTACTCATCATAGGGCGAATTTGCTGATCCAAGTGTCATTTTAGAAGCTTCCTGGGCACCTGACACCTTGCAGAATGACTGTGCCACTTGGCCAATCTCGCCCAGCGCAGGTAGCCTTCATTAGCTTTGACATTCAGCGCAGGTACAGAGTGGAGCAGTTGACATTCAGTGCAGATGCTCAGTGGAGCAGTTGACATGATCCTGAAATTGCTTGTTTTTGAGTGTTTTCAGGTGGAGAACTGATCTAAAGTGTTGTGGTTTGCTGACCTTGTTCCTCTAGGAGTAGGAACAACATGTTTAGGGACTTTGGATCCCTTAGATTATTGACATTTCATGCTTCATGCTGTTAGGCACAAAAATGTCTATAACAGTTGCCCCCTAAAGTATGAGGTCGTTTATCGGGTGAAATGCTTTATCCAGAGGATCCGAAGTTCATTCAATCGCTGAGAGGTGTCCTGTAATAAAATACAATACAATACATTATTTTTCATCTTGTTTTCATGATCTAGCTGAGGCGGGCATTCCCATGCTCCGCTTTATAAATACATTTTGGTACATAGAACAGATGATCGTCTGATGGTAGACTGATAATTCTCTGCTAAAATTATCATCCTTTGAGTAGGATAATCATCTGCTGCAATGATGTACATAACAAATGTCTTTATGTCCTGAATGTATATCGCAGCCTGGATGGATGAAACTAGATCCGGGGTCTTCAAACTCGTTCGATCTTCACTCTAAGTACAAGTTGATCCATGTGAGAATTGCGCTGAAGTCGAACATGGAAAGACATCGCTTGATTACCGGTCAATAATGTAAACCGTTAACAAGCGCGAGAGGAATCACCAATAATGACAATGACCCTCAAGGTACTGCAGTACAATTCACGTGGTGTGAATAAAGGACTTGGCGTCGAACACCACGCAAAATCTTCTGGTCGAAGGTCATTGATGTATACCTGTCGCCGGAAGTGAGAAACTTGCCATTGAGGCATGCAAGCTTCAAAGTACTGAAGGGGTTGTTCCTAGATCAACGTCTTGGATAATGAGCTGAAGTCGACAAGAAGCGATCCGTCAAAGGAGGGCCTTAATGAATCCCACATCAATGACACGGAACGGAGCTAATGATTTTAGTGGAGGTGAAAACAAACTGTGACATATGACTCAGGGTGGCGACCATGAATGGATGAAGGATAATGTATGGTAGTGGATGGGACACGGTTGACTCTTTCTGAACGACATCTCTTGAACATATAACGACACTAATGCGATGTATCGGTAGCATTACCCCAAATGTGGATGGTTTGGCGAGGACCATGGTGATGAGACCGGTGAATGAAAACAACCCAACCCGATGTGGTACGGAGGAAAAGTGTCATGTTCAAGAGCGACTTGCTACCATTAAAGCTTTGAGGTTCTCCCAATTTTTCCCCAGTCATTTCTGACCAGTACCTCTTTATTTTTGTCAAGCTTGAGGAGGATAACATATGCTTGTTCTATAACCTGCCCTTCGGGCAAGCCCATCGCTATGTTTTAACGAGCCTAGCGATAGGGAAACTCGTTCTCGTCTAAAGACAAGTTTGTCGCTATTTAATCATTTTAACGAGTCTAACGACAAGGAAAACTCGGTCTTTTTCAATTTTAGAGAGTCTGAAAAGGTACAGAAAGTTAACTCCAAAATTCCTTTTTCGTCATCTAATCCCTTAAGTCCGAAAAAGTATAAAACAATACAGAAGGGATGAGTTTTCGATTACTTTAACGAGCCGAATAAAACAAGCGCTCGACCTTTTTGTGCAATAATCCATCAGGTCCAAAAAAGATTAAAATCTAGAGGAGGGATAGCTCTTTCGGTCCTTTTAACGAGCTGGAAGGCCAAAACTCGGCAAACTTTTCATATTTTACGAGTCAGATGAAAAGAGCTCAAAGAAGACTCGCCTTTTGAGGAACGAGTGATAAACAGGGATAGCAGCAGATTCCAGGTACAGGTTGGAATTTTCCAATCACGGCAGTGTCACAAGGATGGCTAAGTGAAATCACTCTTCGCAGCTGTTCCTCAAAATAGGTAAACAATCATATGGAGGTGAACGATTGGCCAAATGGAATGGAGGTGGCAGGTGCAAACACGACCAAGGCTTTTCATGGCTAATAAATTACGATCACAAAGGTTATTTACCGGGATAAGTTCATTTTTTAATGAGCTTGAACTCTGGAGGAAACTCTTGCTCATGCTTTTATTTATTTTTTAACGAGCATAAAGACCGCGTTAAAACTGCTCGGATCTTGCGTTTATTTTTTAACGAGCATGAACTTTATGCTAAAACTGCTCGAAGATAAGTTTGCATGCCCCCAGCATAATAATGCAAATCGAGGTGCACGCCCCCCAAGCTTCATTGCATTCAACTTGGTGATTGGAATGAAGGTTTTCCTCGGGGATTTGTTTCATTTTTTAATGAGGTTGACACAAGATTAGAACCGTCCTCAGATTTTTCATTTTTTAACGAGGTTGACCTGAGATAGGAACTATCCTCGATGTTTTTTAGATCCATTAGAAACATAAGGTTTCATATTCCACTGTGGCCATTTCCGCCAGATTACTTGGGGGTTGTAAGGCACAAGTACCCATTAAAGTAGGGTCTTTTAGGAAAATGACTCCGATATTTCGGAGAGAATGATTCTTTCCATGGATCATTGGAATGCTTCCCGTAATAAATGGTGGCACAACTTCTGTCGAAGTTGTCGTCGAACTGCTCGGTTGATCACTTCCTTTGCCGTTCGACAACTGCGGATTCCCACAATTTTTGCATCTTGTCGAAATCAAAGCATCATCTTGTTGCTCAGAGGTCGACACCATTAGTACTTGGCATCGGGAAGTATTTCCACTATCAACCAACTTTTGGCTTGGATCGGGAAACGGATCAGTTAACACAGTTGGGGTTTGTGAATTCTTTAAGAATCTTTTAAACTCAGCTTTATATGGACAATCTCTTGTCCAATGATCCTCATCACATATCTGACACCCAGAAGGTGGTTTCCCTTTTCCAGGGGAAGTTTTTTGAGGAGATGACTCTCCTTGTTTCTTCTTCTTCTCTTTGTTTTGCTTGTTCTTGCTTCCTGGTTGATTGGAATTTTTGCCTTTATCCGCAGATATGGCATTTACTTCCGAAGCAAGAATTTCTTGATTTGCTTTTTGATTTGAAGTCTTACGGGCTTTCTTATTCGAATCCCTTGTTGACTTTGCGTTTGCAGTGCCAATCACACCATCACCGGCGTGAGAGTCACTATTTGATCCAGGAGGAGGAGGGATTGAAAATTCCGGTCTGGGGGCGTCAGGTATCTTATCATAGAGCGTGCCAGAATGAGTATATACTAAGTCTAAATACTGGGCACGAGCAATAACCTGCTCCTCTGTTACGACTCCTCCCTTGGCCACATCTTCTGTTATAGCAGGAAGAAGCGACTTTATAAACCACTCAGCTAATAGCTGGTCTAGAACATAAGTCTTTACCATTCTGCGACGACGTCGCCACTCATGTATATGATCGGATATATGTGTGGCCGTCGTCTGCTTGAAATTGGTTAAGATCTCTGTTCCAGTTTCGTACCTAATAGGTAACTGAAAGTGGGTTAGGAAAGTCGTGGCTAGGGAACTGAAATTGTTGAAAGAGGCTCTAGGTAACTCAATATACCATTTAGCCACCGGACCAGTCAATGTCCTCTGGAAAAGGCGAAGCCTTATCGAATCATCATTCAAGGTATTCGACGAACACCACAGATGAAAAGTCATCAAATGATTCGACGGGTCTTCGCCAGGATTTCCATTGAATTTAGGAATGTCCGAAGGAAGTTTGTGAGGAATTGCTGGGCACCAATGGGCATAGGCGATTGGATCGTTCATCAAACGATGCAAATCTGGTAATTCTAGAGTTGCCACGAATGGTAACTGTTGATTCAGGTTTGGCGAGGCGTACCCAGGATACGATGGAATCGCCTGAGCAGTAGGCCTTTGCATACCAGCATAATGCAATTGATGCTGATATGACTGATATGGTTGGTGGACTTGGCCACTGTAAAGTGGTTGATTTAATCCGTTTTGAATATACGGTTGTCCACTATTCGCAAAGATCTGTTGCTCAGATCCTTGGTACACCTGCTGGAATTGTGGTTGTTGGTATTGCACCATCCATGGCTGCGAGGCCATGTTCTGTTGTGCCATACTAACCGACGGACCAAGATGCGGGGTTATTGTACCCATTTGTACTTGTGTCGTCCCGGCAGTTGGCGATTGTGGTTGTGTTGCAGGGTCAAGGGGCTGTTGCATTACAACCTGGGGTTGACATACAACAGGCATCGATTGAACTTGCGACACGGTTACAATAGCAGGCGTCATCGGGATGCTAGACATAGGTACACACTGTTGCATAGAATACACAACTCTTGGCTGTTGAGGTAACATAGGTACCCAACCACTTGTCGTAACTTCAGTCAAACCTGAATGTTGTTGAAAACTGCCGTATGGGTATCCTCCTGTAGGAGGTAATGAAAGGGCATATTGCCCCCCATATGGTAGCAATCCGGAACTCAGAGGGATTGTTAGTCCTTGAGGAGTAGATGACCCAAATTGACCTCCATGAGGATCAATCTGTCGAGTTTCAACATAAGAATTACCGGGTATTACTCCGGATGAACAAACTGGAACAGACCATACTGTCGAAAAAGTCCCTGGGTGGACTCCTTCTAGCTGTTGAGAGCTAGTTGGGACAGCTGGTATGCCGGCAAACATCGTTGGAGTGACAGCAGGAGCTTCTGCCATCGCTGTGTCATTTAGCACAGTCCTAGATGTCGACGATTGCTCAGACATTTTAATTCTATCCAATAGACTGCCCAGCGATTCTACAGGAACTTCCACTGGTGGTGGACAAACTTCTGATGCAGAAGGAAAAAGAGTGACACCTACTCCAAAATGAGTTGGAGTATTTGCTTGTTGGTCCTCTACGATTTCCTCTATTGCAATCAGACCAGGAGGAAGAGGAAGACCGTCAGGTCTGTAAAAGATTTCTGGTGCCGAAGAAGGGGTTGTTTCGATAGCGACAGTTGTTTGAGCAATAAGACTCTGTGGACCGGTTACAGATGGAACTGGTTCAGTTATGCAAGTACTTGTTCTCAGACCAGGATCAGTGCAAATATCCCTCTATGGCTGTCGAACTTCTTCACTAGAGGCAGGGGTTCCAGAAATACTAGGAGTGACCGGAATCTCAGATGTTGTTGGAACTGTTGTTCTAACTTTAATGGGAGATTTTGACCCGGTCAAGCGAGTTCGCTTCGTCCGTACTACTTTCAATTCCGGAGACAAAGACGGTTGACTCGCAAGCCTCCGCGAATGACGGGGTTTCAATTGACTTTCCTCCACGGTTGCGGATTACTCGATCAACTAAAATAGAAAAGGGGAATTATGTTTCCGTATTGAATGAATTTTATTAGACGCTTTTAGACACAACTTGCTTTTTCAGTTTTTAAGAGTCGAGAAAAAGCTAAAGATGACTCTAGTCTCCTTCGATGTTTTAACGAGCCCGAAGTGACAATTGCTCGGTTGGACTTTTTCAGTTATAGAGTTTGAAAAAGGCCAAAAGAAACTGCTCTGGAGATCTAGGCAGAGGGTGTGCCAAACCTTTCGCGAAACCACAGAATACGTTTTACGGTACGGGTGGTTGATCTTCGTGAATGCTGTGTTCACTGCATCGCGATCAGTAGGGCGGCCAACACGACTTCCTAAGGATAAAGGATAAATGCCTATAGGGGTCTCCCAATATACGTGACGGTACGCGGGAGCACAAGTCCGTATTAGTGCTATCGTCCCTCAGGAGGAATCACCCACCTTCGTAGAGATCGACAGTCACTACGTTTAACGACGCCGGAACACGTCTCTACCTAGACCTCTATTGTGAGCGTTATGTTACAAATCGTTGTTAGGTTCATTCAATATATTTTAAGTTGATCTTGTTTAGCAGTTTGTCTTTCAGGATCACCACGAGATGTATTGGTACAAATTCCTAAATGCAGTCTAAGATGATAAGCAAGCTTTATAATCTTTTAACTTTGAAAATCCTAACTACTGAGGGAAAAGAAAGACATCATCTTTTCACACAGATCACAAAGCACACACTAATGCACTTTCTCCTAGATCAAACATGCAAACTTATCAAAAATGCAAATGCAAAATGCAGGTATTTCTTTTCTCTTTCTTAATGTTGGTGAAATGCAAAAAGAAAGCTGTTGTATAATTTTGAATTCAATTTCAAGTGAAAGCAAACAAGCTTGTCCAAAATCAAAAGACACCTTAAGATTTACTTGTTTCGACACTAGAAATATACAAATTCAAACCATATGACGAAAGCAAAAGCTCAATCAGCTATGAACAACAATCAAACTAACTCTTAAGATCAAAACGACACTTTATCACAGGTCTAGATCTAAGAGGTCACAACAAGACTAGTTCACTTTCGTTATGGGAAACTGTAAATGTACAAGAAATACACAAAGAACAAACACAGTTTCTTTACACAACTGAGGCGGAATAGTGACAAGGAAAGTTGGTTTCAGATAGGCCAACTGACTAGTAACAAACAACAAAAACAAGAGTGAAAACAATGCAAGAAACAGCAGGAAACCCCAGTAGCACAGTGTACCACTGGTTCAACGCAGGTAAAGGACTGTCAGATTGACATTCAGCGTAGTTCCCGAAGGGACTACCTGTGCTGAAATGCAGACTGCCTTTGTACAGCCTGCACTAAAGAACGAGACTTGCGTTTTTCACAGTTTCCGGGTCACAGATTGCTCAAAAATTCACAGTTTTTGCTCAAATCAGAAGCTATCAGTGAAGGACACACTAAGGGATGACAAGGAGGATGAAAAGCTATCACTAAGAGCTTATTAGAGTCCTTGTGGATCAGCTCTTCAAATCATAAACTTGCCCAGAAACTGAGCTAGAGTAGCTGCCCTCTACTTTGTATTTGAATGATTCAAACACAGTTCGATTCGGTACTCCCTTTGTTTATGAAATGAATAGCAAAAACACAAACAACCAACAAGATACGATCCCCAGTGGAGTCGCCAATTTGTTGTAGGGAAAAGTATCCGACACGGAATGACCCTATCCCACTCTAAGGGTGATAGTACCTCAGCAACAACTGAAAGTAAAGCTATCTAAGATTTCTTCTTTATGAAAGTAAACAGGGGAGAAAGAGATCCACCAACCGATGTCTTTCGCTAGTGTTGATCCAATCTTCTCTCCTTGCCTCTTGCTCCCAGCTCCTTGCTCTTTCACTGGCCCAGCTACACACAGATCCTGCAAAAGCACAAGAAAGGGAAACTACAAGAAGCATACATCCATAATTGATTCAAGGATTAGAATAAATCAAATATACAAGCATCAATACACCATTAAGATACATGCATATAGAAGAACCTCAAATGCTTTATTAATGGAAGAAGTAAAGTTCTGAGAGTGTTACAACCATAAGAGGCCCAATCCAGCAACACCTCCCAGCAGAAAGAAATCTCCTCTTCACCTCCTTCAAAGCAATCACCCAATAGTTCTAGACTCAAACCAATAGCACTTCCTTACATTCACAAAATTCCAGCCCCATTAGACCTCATGAGAGAGCTCTATATATAGGATATTTGGAGAAAGGATGAGTCAGCTTGAGACTGACATGAAGCTGACTTGTGTCCTCTCCCTCTTCAGTTATACTCCAGTTCTTGAGTCCACTTGGAGATCCTAGCTTCCACTTGGAGTTTAAGGACCTCTTACTCATCATAGGGCGAATTTGCTGATCCAAGTGTCATTTTAGAAGCTTCCTGGGCACCTGACACCTTGCAGAATGACTGTGCCACTTGGCCAATCTCGCCCAGCGCAGGTAGCCTTCATTAGCTTTGACATTCAGCGCAGGTACAGAGTGGAGCAGTTGACATTCAGCGCAGATGCTCAGTGGAGCAGTTGACATGATCCTGAAATTGCTTGTTTTTGAGTGTTTTCAGGTGGAGAACTGATCTGAAGTGCTGTGGTTTGCTGACCTTGTTCCTCTAGGGGTAGGAACAACATGTTTAGGGACTTTGGATCCCTTAGATTATTGACATTTCATGCTTCATGCTGTTAGGCACAAAAATGTCTATAACACAGAGGAATGGGTTTCTTCTTCTTCTTCCCCTATAGGTTCTTCAAATATGTCTGGCTATTACCTAAGGGTGTTTCTTGATTGCAGCCACCAAAGAAGAGATAAGGTTGGTTGTGTGAAGCAGTGGGGGTGTTGTGCAAACATTTTTCTGAATTATCTCTACTCCTACGAGGCATGAAAGGAAATCTTCTTCTTCTTCTTCTTCTTCTTTTTTCTGCTTGTACCTGCAAAACTGAAATTGATTGACCAACAAATTACAACTAGCTAAAATGAACTTGCTGAAATGAAATTGCAGAATTGAAATGAAAGCAGTAAATGACTAATCTACGTTTGCTGAAATGGAAATTGCAGAATTGAAGTGAAAGCGAGAAATTTCTAATCTAAGCTTGCAGAAATGAAAATTGCAGAATTGAAATGAAAGCAGGAAATGCCTACTTTTGCCTTGTTGGAATGAAATTGTAGAATTGAAATGAAAGCAGGAAATGTCTATTCTACTTTTTTAGAAAGGAAATTACAGAATTGAAATTGCAAAATTGAAATGTAACAACTACTCTACTCTTGCTGAAATAAACTATTTAGTAGAAGGTTGCAGTAGAAAATAGAAGAAAAGCAGTAATCACAAAATACTCTAATGCTTCCCTAACAACAGGACCAAAAAGATGGTGAGCTCCAGTATTGCAGCAATAATGTTGCAACTCTTGGGGCTCCCTACTTTACTTTTTTCAACCCGGTAGTTTGTAACAAACTTGGAAGCGATGGTGCTATATGCACAAGTACCAGCTCTTACTGTAGGCTGTCACTTGATCAGCTGGCACAAGTTCGCTAGGAGCTTAAGCCAACTTCTTTGAGTTCTCAGAAATTTTTTTTAACTATGATGGAAGAAATTTAACTCGAAAGAGTCTATTCTACTTGCAGAAAGAGAATGAAAATTGAAAGGAAACGCAACCCCTAGCAAACCCTAGTTTTACCCACTAACCCTAATTTCGCAAGAAAAGAGATAGAAACTACTCAAATGGATGCCATCGACTACTAAAAAGGAAAAATGCATGTATTCAAGCTACTTCTGAAGGAAAATGAGAAGAAATCATCTTTTTGTGCATTGGAGCATTTTTATGTAGAATTATTATGCTTGTGTTTTAATTAGTTATGACTGTGCAGAGGTTTGGTGGCAAAAGGAGATGGAGTTGGCTTTTGCAGGAGGTGGGGAAGGTGTGGAGGGGTCCTAAGAAGTCCCTAGTACCCTTCTGGAGACTTCCATTGTGATCAGACTTCGAAAAGTCACTCGCATGAACTTCTACAGGAGGCTACAGGGGATTTACAGGATGTTCTATAGGAGGATCTACAGGAGGAGGCCGAAAGTGGTTTTTGGAGGTTTGAAGGTGGAAAAACGATGGGAGAAGGGAAATGAAGGCTGGATGGAGGTGTTAAGGGGTCTAGGACTTTGTCAATGAAGATCAGGAATGAAGGAGATGGTTGGATTTGTTCAAAGGTCAAGAAAGCAATTTTGCACAAAAATGCAGAAATTAGGGCAGATTGGAGAAGTATGGCGAATGAGTGGAGGAAATATTGAGAGATGAACTGGTACAGGCTATGCTATGGAGGAATGATAAGCTGGAATGTTCTACAAGTGAGCTGCACACTTACTTTTCAAAACTGACCCAAGCAAGAACTAAAAAACAGAGTTTTGCCTATTTTGACCTAAAATTTGACCTAAAACCAGAGAAATGCTGAACAAAACTTTATGGACAGAAAACTATGTGAGAAAGCCATGGAAAATGAACAAGAAAGGATCTAAGCATGTGAATCCAACTGATATCAACTTCTCCAACTCGAAATCTCACACTAGCAATTGCATTGGAAAGCAAAAATAGTGTTTTTGGTGGCAGCAATAGTGCCTTGATCTAAAATCATGGTCCCAAGGAGGGAGAAAGGAGATCAAGGCTTGCTTGGTGGCCTTTTTGGATATTTTTCTGTTGCTGCAGCAAACTAGCTAATCAACCTGAAGCAAGAACAATTATTATAACCATCAAAACCAACCTAATTAACAAAGCAAGATTTAACCTAAACAATAGAAATTATCTCATGAATGTAAGAAAAAACATATAAATACACAAAGGAGGTGTTGGGCACTTGGGTTGGGCCCAACCCCAAGAGCTACAGCCCCCTAGGAAAGATCAGTGCTGGTTCAAAGCTGGATTCATCTTCATTGACAAAAAAAATAATAGTTACATCACAAAACTGTCTGCAAAAAGAGCTCGAAAATGAGTTGAGTACAAGGCTGCACTAAAGTGCGAAAATAGAGTATCAAATGGCTAACATCTAACTAAAAAACTGAGGCCCCAGGCCTTCTTATTTATACAAATGGAGATTCCCAATAGTCCTCCTAAAATTACGGAACTTGGCTTCCTAGAATTGAAGATAACAGCAGTCCTACTTGACTTGCTCAGCTGCGCCTTGGAATCATCAATGTGGGCCTTTGTACTCTGAGTTTCTAATGGATAATTTGAGGTAAGGGCTCATAAATGAAGGGGACACCCTCCTACAAATCCTCTCCCTTGTTCTGCCTCGAATTTGGCTGCCAAATGCTCATTAAACCTTTGATTTTGTCTCAAAATTGACCAAAAATCTGCATAAAGCACACATTAGACTTCTTAGCATAATGACTAACCCAATTCACTCCATTACCATAAATATAATCAAAATCATGCAATAAACTAATGAGAATGGTGGATTAATTCGAACTAAGAGGCAAAATGAGCCCATATAATTACCCATTTCTGGGGCTCATCAGACCATATTGGAGTGGTTTGAGTTTTCGATAGGCTCCGGTAAGGTGTTCCTTTTGCAAATGCAACCAGAATTTGTCACCCACCTAAAACTTGTGTGGCACCCGATGTTGATCATGTCGCTGCTTGTACTTGGCATTTTATTTCTCCAAAATGTCATGGACCTGCTGGTGAATATGTTGGATGTGCTCAATGAAGCTATTTGCCTTATCTGTTTCGGACTGGACATGAGCCAGATCTACGTGAGTAGCTGCGAATGGCATGGCCACATCAATGGGACATAGTGGCTGGAATCCCAAGGCCACCTGAAAAGGTTTGTGGCTAGTCGAGCTATGGAGAGTACGGTTATAGTTGTGCTGAACACAGGGGAGGCTCTCATCCCATGTGCATGGATGCTTTGAGTTGTACATGTGTAGAATGTGTACGATCATCCTGTTCACAACCTCTCTCTGGCCATCAGTTTGAGGATGGAAGGTTGTGGACTTAGTGAGTTTAGTGTCCAGCATTGACCAGAGACTGGACCAAAATGTACTGAGGAACCTGCTCTCTCGATCTAAAATGATAGACCGTGGGATCCCAAAGTGTACCCACACGCGTTCAAAGAAGAGTTTAGCAGTGGATTCTGCTGTGATATTCTTCTTACAGGCCGCCATAATGGCCATCTTCGAGAACCTGTCGATGACCACAAAAACACAGTCATTTCCATGCTTAGTAGAAGGAAGGCCTGACATGTAATCCATGGAGATGGATTCCCAAGGTCGACTAGGGATAGGCAGTAGGGTATAGAGGCCTTGCTTCTTGATGGTCGGTTTGGTAATGGTGCAGATAGTGCATGATCTGACGTACTTCCCGACGTCCTGTTGAAGATTCGGCCAATAGAAATACTTCTGCAGTATTGCCACCATTTTCTCGACCCTAAAATGCCCAACAACCCGACTGTAATGTGCTTCCCAAATCATCTTCGTGCTCACTTGAAGGAACACAAAGGTGACCCAGGTGGCATAACACGACATCTTGGAGGTGAAAATATGGAACATGCTAACCCTCCAAGAGTGTTTGGTATGTGTGGCCGAATTCTGGGTCGCTTTTGTAGAGAAGTAGCCAATCAGAATTCTTGTGCCCACAAGAGTTGAGCACGGTGGTTAACGCCATTATCGGTGGTTGACTGAGGCAATCTACAATATTACTGGTGTTGCCCTTCTTATACTTGATATTCAAATGGAACTGTTGCAGGTATGTGGACCACTTATGATGGTGATCATTCTGCAATTTCCCTTGGGTCTGTATGAGCTGCAGGGGTCGGTGGTCTGTGTGGATGACCGTTTCCTTCCCCAAAATGTAATTTCCATTGTCGGCAGGCTTGCACAATGGAATACATCTCTTTGTCATAAGTGGGATACTTTTGGACTGTGTCTGAAAGTGTCTCACTGTGATATGCCAATGGATGCCCGTGTTGAGTAAGGACTGCCCCAATAGCATAGTCAGAGGCATCTGTCTCAACCTCAAATGGTTGTTGCAAGTTTGGTAATGCGAGCATTGGTGTCAAGAAGAGGCGATCTTTCAACTTTGTGAATGCCTTCTATTGAGATTCATACCAAAAGAATTTTTCTTTCGCTCCTCCCTTGGTGACTTGATTCAAGGACCAAGTGATATGAGAAAATCCCAACACGAACTTGCGGTAGAAGTTGGCAAGACCAAGGCCATTGAATTAGTTGGCAAGACCAAGTTGATAAAGAGTGTTTATTCAAGGCCAGTGAATTAGTTTACAAGGAAAACATCTAGACCCATAATATTGATTATTGGAAAATGTCATTTCATTGTTTCAATCATTACGAAGTTGGACATGTTCAGACCCAATGGTTAGAGTTGAAGGCTCCCATTTTGAGGAAAAAGAGAATTTGGAAGTAATTTAGAAGCAATTTTGAACCAAAACCTACAATTTCAAATTATCAAAAAGTTCATGTCAGGTTGGAACCTATCCTTAAGGTTTAGCAAGAAGTTCAAGTAAACATTACGCCTCCTTCTGCTAAGATTAATTCCCCTTCATATTCTTCTTTGGTTTTATCTCTTCATATAAATTCTTTTACTTTGATGGATTTCCCTATTATTTTTCATTCTCCTCTCCATCTTCCCTCTCTTTTCCTTGCCCCTTCTATTCCTAATCGTATCTCCCCCCTTTGACCTTGAACTGTCAAGCCTCCCTAAAGAGGTTAAAATTGTAGTGAATAAGCCTAAACATTCAAATTTCCCCAGCACTCTCAAGCCTAAGGTTAGACTAATGGAAGAATGTTTATCGAAAGGAGGATTAGCTTCAAAACCACAAATATCAAATGCAACAAGTTGAAAATCTCACCTTCTTAATGCACAACAAAAATCACGACAAAATATTAAAAGGCAAAAAGCAAAAGGAAAATGAAATACCTCTCAAAGAGGTTGGGAAAAAATAGGACATACAGGAGGCAAGCCTACGATTGCAATAAGGGGTTGGGAAAATGTAGTTTCAGATAAAGGGAGATTTTGGGCTATGCACAACACTATTTTTTCAATGACTTGGTTCGGTTCCAAAATCGCAAAAAAAGTAAGGCTATCTATAAGGGCATGATAACTATGGAGTTCCAAGGTGTGCTAGGGAATGAAAAGAAGTGCTGACACATGTGAGATGGTTCCAAGACATGTTAAGCATGCCAAGATATGCCAAGATGTGCCAGGTTCTAGGCTGTGGCACCAAGGCATGTTAGGGAGTGCTATGGAAACACAAGGGAGCACTAGTTTCAATTGCATGGAAATGAATGAATAAGAGTGTGTGATAGGGAGTGTTAGCGAGTTCCAAGTGTGCTAAGGAGGATCAACCCCACCAAATTTAAGCACACTAACCCAAGGATAATGCAAGGATCCAGTGACCCAAATTGCAACCAAATACAAAACCCATTTCAAAATACTCAACTAAGATGATTTCTAAGGAAATACATGTGTTAGATACTGAATTCAACAAAACCATTCCAAAAAAAAGAAACAACCCAGTTTAATTCTAAGGAAAATATGCATTGGAGCTACAAACCTGTATTTTTGTCGACCCCCGACATAAACCTCCGCCTAGTACTTGGTCTTACATGTATCCAAGGAATATAATACAGTAGTGCTGATGAACACTGCTATGGATCTTGAAGTTGTGTTTGTCAAATATTCAAAATCAACCCCCATTGCATATAAATTCCACCGAATAAGATCTTTAATCTGATATATATATATATATATATATATATATATATATATATATATATATATATATATATATATATATATATATATATATATCTACTGTGGGGGTACAAAATCAGGTATTCAGAACCCAAAGTCTGAATACAGAAAATTGATGATTGATGCTGGAAGTCCAATAATAAGAAGCTAGGTTGCTCGCAATTGAGATTCAAAATCAAAACAAAAATCTCCCTGAGGGATTAGAACAGAGACAAATTAGCGTGTTTAACTAATCCAATATATGGGAGTTTGATTCAAGTGCTGACATCGACTCTTGACTTACACGAATATCAGTTATGACGAAGTTCAGATTGTAGCTGTTGTTGATGATTTTGATGGTGTGGTACACGGTAGCATTGGATGTTTGGTGTCTCAATTAACCAAGCTGAAAAAAATTCGACTGGATCCCTCTACTGGTTTGGATTGAAGTTAGAGTTTTTTTATGAAGCTAGTTTTAAAATTGGGCGGGACTGTTTTATGTAACTACATGTAATGGTTCACAACACTATTGAATGAGGTATTGTGCACTAGTCGAGTGGACTAGGAATTGGAAGTCAACATTGTTATTAGATTTATTTTAGATTTGGATTAATTAAGTATTCACGAATTTAGATAGATTAAATTTTGTTTTATTTTTAATAAGGAAATAATTATTGATTTTCATTAATAAAAAGTAGATATATACTTTGGTATTTCATTGCTAATGTTTTTGCATGCCATATATTAGATTTTAAAATAGAATGGTTAAATTTCTAAGTATCTTATTACTCTACATTATAGTTCTTTTATTTCTGAAAATTGTCTACTATATCAATTTTCACAAAAAAGGCTTAAAGTTTTTTATGATGACAAATATAACATATATGATTCAAACATGAAAAAAACATATCATGATCTATGAAAATTTTCATGGATGGATGACAAATAAATGAGATGAAGGAAAAAATTTCAAGGGCATCCCTTTATAAGTTAAAAATCCCTGAGTTGCAAAAGGATTCCTTTGTCAAAAATTGAGTAGAAAATCCTCCTTGGCACATGTACAGTTGCATCCCTTCTTTGATAGGAGATTTTCCACTTGATTCTACTCTCTATAGACATTATTAGAGGCCAGTATTTGAAAGGTATTCATCAAAGATCTTATGCATTGCATCCAGAAAGTAAGGGAAGGTGGTCCAAATTTTGTTCTCAATTGTACCCAATCTAGGATCATCTTGGAATCTCCAAACACAGGTAAATCTTCAATTGCAATCTAGTTAGCACATAGAAGAGCCCCCAAGAGTATGATTAGCTCAACTCTATTATTTGACCCTATGCCACTATACCAACTAAAATGGAAGGTGTTGTCTGGATTCAAAACCAAATGTGTCCCACTTCCACAAACCCTATTGGTGGATGCTCCATAAAAAATAAAAATAAAAAATAAAAAATAAAAAAATAAAGTATGACCATAGCTCCATGAGTCGAAAATGTCTTCTAGGTTGTTCCTCCTTCATTAGCCATATCTCCATAAAATATGCAAAGATCTTTAAATAGGCATTTCTAGTATCTGGTTCTGTTTGTTCAAAAATATTCTCATTCCTGCTTCTCCATATGCCCCACAAAATATAGAAAGGCATGGAACAATATGTCTTGAAACCTTCAAACCATTGAGTGAGACATCTCTAAATGGAAACCATGTTCTAGATTACATGTATTTTAAGTGTTTGAAGAACCCCACTCCATACCGAGATCGCAAAAGGACATGTTAGAAATAGATTTTCCACGTCTTCTAAATCTTCTTTGCATAAAGAGCATCTTCCAAGATCCTCAAAGCCCCTTTTATGGATATTATCCCAAGTTAAAATATTATTGTGGACCACCAACCACATAAAACATTTTAATTTGAGAGGTATATCCCATCTCCATGTGTTATGAAACCAAAAAGCATTATCATTCAAGCCACGTCCATGAGAAATATGTTTATAAATCTCTTTAACCGAGATCTGCTCATTATACATAACACCTTCCCATTTTAGCTTTTTTTTCTTCTCAGTGAGTTTTAAACCTGTTAGACTTAATTGTGTTGTGAAACATGCCCATTCCACAAATAGATCCTTTGGAAATCCAAGTTCAAATGCATTAATCCAATAACTTGTAACAGAAGAAGATCCTCAATCACAAGAGATATAGTTCATAAAGTAAATCCTTTTCTTATGTAAATGCTCAATGATGTGAATAGAAAGAGTATGTATTCCCTCCACTCCTTCGATATCATATAGTCCTATTTCTATCCTATTCCCCCTTCCAACCTCCCATCTCAGATTTCATAGTAGCCAATATTTGTTTCTCATCATGCTTCTCCATATATAAGATGCCACCTTCTTCTTTGGAGACACCTCTTTAATCCATTCCTTAAGCTGTCTACTTTTTAGATATTTCTCTTTAATAGCCTATTACCAAATACCTTTGCCCAGGAAATTTTTCCATAATTTCTTGACAATTAAAGCCTTACTAAAACATTATGTGTCCTTTATACCCCACCCTCAATCCTTCTCATGTCTTGCAAGCACCTCTAAATAGACAAAAAGTATCTTATTTGTGGATTTAAGACTAGCCCAAAGGCACCTAGCTATAATAGAATCAATTCTTTTTGTCTAAAGATACTGACGGGGGAAATATACTAAGGTTTGAGCCCTGTAATTGCAATGAAATCACCTCCTCCTCATTTATCATGAAATTCTTTGAAGATGTCAATTGTTTAGGGTTTTGTCAAAGAGTGCAGAAAGTAGGTTACCATGAGCATCTCACAGGTATATTTTCCCTCACCTTGAAGGAAGACAAGATCACCATTACAAGGACTGATTTCATGTTTTCAGTGGATTCCATCTCTCAAGCTGCAAGCATACCAAACCATGGTGAAAATTGGTTCAAAGGCATGAACCTAGACCTAGAAGAGTACAAACCCTACTTGAAATCACAATACAAAGGATCTCACTCACATGTTTTCCCATTCAATACTTGTTGGAGAGATATGCACCATTGATGAAGGTTGTCATGAAGTTCTTCACATGTGAGGGAATATTTTCTAGGCTATATCAATACCACATAAGACTTCTCATGCACTTTACAGCTGCCAAGCCTCTAAATTTGTCCAGCTACTTGTATAGGATCCTAACCAAAATGTCTGAAAGGGTGCAATTGAAAGGCAAAGTGCATTATCCTAGCCTCTTTCACCATAGCCTGATAAAGGTTATAGTACTCCATTAGTTGAAAGAGAAGAACATGACATGGGACACCTTCATTGAGGCAGCCTTGAAAATGCATATAACCACTTCACCAAGCCAACACCAAACCATGTCAGTACAACCCATGGAGGTGGGGTCATCAAGCAAACATGATGAGCCTAAATTTTCCAAAACCCACCTGAGCCTAGCTATCTAGCCTAAAATCCTTTACATTCTAGTCATCTCTTGGTTGTGATTTCATAGAGAGATCCCTCTCTGGTTTTGTGGTTTTGTAGGGCAAGATACCAAACTAAAATCATGGTCTGTGGTTACCTTTGTCGATCTCCTCATCAGCCTGGGACATTGTGGAGGAATATAACAGAGGGCATGACAACTAGGGAGTGCCAAGGTGTTCTAGTGAATGTAAGGTTCCCAAGCCATGGAAAAATGTAATTATAGTTGTGAGGTCATGATTGCCAAGCTGTGTTAGGGAATGCTAGGGCATGCTAACATGTGCGAGATAGTATGAAGACATGTCAAACAAGCTAATATGTGCCAAATGCTAACGCATGCCAAGATGTACAAGGGAGTGACAATGCATGCCATAGACTGTCAAGGCAACAAAAGGCAGGAACAAATTAAACTACAAGGAAATGAGCACATAATAAGGTTAATAAGTCATCAATTTACCTTTTCCATGAGGGGCATGCTAGGCACACTAGCACTAGGTGCCAAGTGCCAAGTGCCAAGTGTCAATGCATTCTAAGTGCCAAATCTTCCTCTGTTTCTTCTCGTCTACTTTCCAATAATTGATCTCAAATAAATTTAATATTAAACCATGCCAAAGCATACCAAGTCATCTCAATGCATGCCAAACATGCTAAGACTTACCAAGTGCTAGCACGTGCCAAGTGCCAATGTGCGTTAGGGAGTGTGATGCATGCTGAGGAGTGTTGGGGAGTACTAGGACAACACAAGGGAGAACTAGGTCAAAATGCATGGAAGTGAATGAATATGAGGGTGTGTTGGGGAGTGTCAGTGAGTGCTAGTTTTCATGCCAAGGAGGGAGTGACAAGGTATGATAAGCATGGGTAAGGCATGCTAGGGGATATCAATGAATGTCAAGAAGTGCTAAGTGTGCTAGGTAGTTCCGGGGTGTGCTAACATGTGCCAAATAGTGCCAAGGCATGCCAGGTGCTAAGACATGCTAGGATGTGCAGGGTGCCAGAGTATGCCAATATGCGTTAAGGAGTTTCAAGGCAGCAAAAGGAATAACCAAGCTCAAATGCAAGGAAATTAACACATAAGAGGGTTAATAAGTCGGGACTTTATCTTTTTCAAAAGGGGCATGCTAGGCACACTAATAATGTGTTCCAATACATGCCAAGTGCCAATGTGTGCCAAGTGCTAATGTTTGTCAATGCAATATTATGCCAAGGTGTTCCAGGGCATGCTAGGGACTACAGGGCATGCCAACACATGATAGGGAGTGCTATGCTATGCTAGGGCATGCCAACATGTGCTTAGGTGTCCTACTCATGGAAATATGTTTTAGGTACAAAGATGTACTAGGTACAAAGATGTTCCAAGACATGCGAGGTGCCAAGGAATGTTAGTGTACTATTCCAAAGCATGTTAAGGTGTGCCATGAGTGTCGAGGAGTGCTAAGTATCTCTCATTAATAGAATTGATAGATCTTGATTATGTATTAAATAATATAGTTCCTACACACACTAGTGGAACTTTATTTAAAGGAAATTTGATAGATAATAAACCTAATAGAGATAAATCATGTGTTGACTCATAGGAAAACTATATTCTTATGGCTTGAGGGAAATGATACACACTAATTACTTCTTAACAAACTGACTGACTATTATAACCACTATGACCTTGGACACATAATTAAAAATACTCCACAACAATGGTCTTAAATCATTATCTTTTGACAAAAATTATAGTAATAGGTACATAGCGTCATAAAAAACTCATTGGAATGATCAATGACGACAAACATTTTTTGACCATCACCAAAATTAACCAAAAAGAGCATTGGTGAGGGTCAATAAAAGATCGTCACTAGAAGTGTCACCAAAGAGAGAATTAGTGATTGACCTTTAACGACCCTCACCAAAAGTGTCACCAAAGAGAGAACTAGTGATGAGCCTTTAACGACCCTCACCAAAAGTGTCATTGAAAATGGATTTGGTGACAAACCTTAAAGGACCATCACTATATACACTTACAACAACGATTTTTTAAAGACTGTCACCATATGTGACATTAGTGATAGACCTTAAAGGTCTGTCATAGGCATGAAGCGTCATAAAAAACTCATTGGAATGATCAATGATGATGAACATTTATTGACTGTCACCAAAAGTAACCAAAAAAATCATTGGCAATGGTCAATAAAAGATTGTTACTAGAAGTGTCACCAAAGAGATAATTAGTGATGGCCCTTTAACGACCCTCACCAAAAGTGTCACCAAAGAGAGAATTAGTGATGACCCTTTAATGACCCTCACCAAAAGTGTCATTGAAAATGTATTTGGTGACAAACCTTGAAGGACCATCACTATATACACTTACAACAACATTTTTTTAAAGACCGTCACTGTATGCGACATTGGTGATGGACCTTAAAGGTCCGTCATAGGCATGACCCTCACCAATGACCTTCTTTCTTGTAGTGCATGGAAAACATCATGGACTTTCCCTGTCAGAGGTAGTGCAATTCGATAGGCTACTGGCCCAATCCTTTCAATGATACTAAAGGGTCCACAAAACCGTGGTGCTAGCTTGGTGCACGATCCAATTCGCAAGGAGATCTCCTTCAGTCTGATGCGTAAGTACACATGTTCCCCAACCTAGAACTCCTTGAACAACCTGTTCTGATCTTCATAACTCTTATGCCTATCATGTGATGCCTTTGGGTTCTTCTTGTTCACCTGCATTTCTTGTTCCGTGTCCACTAACATGTCTGGTCCAATCAAGACCATGTTAACCAAATCACTCCAACTAATAGGAGTATTTCAACTCCTCCATTACAATGCCTTAAAAGGAATCATCCTCAATGACTCATGATAACCATTGTTGTATGAAAACTTAACCAAGGGAAGATACTCTTCCCACTTCCACTATTGATGCATCACATACATCCTCAACATGTTCTCAAATATCCTGTTGACCATATTTGTCTATCCATTTATCTGTGGATGATAAGTTGTGCTAAAGGCCAACTGTGTGCCCAAGCCTGCAAACAATGACTTCAAAAACTTGGAAGTCAACTTTGCATCCCTATTTGACACAATTTTCTTCGAAACACCATGCAGCCTAACCACATCTCTAATGGATACCTGTGTCACATCACTAGTTGAGAATGTAGACTTCGCTAGAATGAATTGTGCAACCTTTTTTAACCTGTCCACAACAATCATGATGGAATCATGTTGTCTCACTATCCTCATCAACCTTGTGATGCAATCCATGGAAATGACCTCCCATTTCCATTTTGGAATCACGATCTGTTGTAGCAGTCCACCTAGATGTTTACACTCTGCCTTCACTCACTCATAATCAAAACATCTAGCCCCATACTCTTCTACATCCCTCTTCTGATTCGACCAATAATAAAATTTCTTCACTCCAGTCAATGTATTCTGATAACCTGGGTGGCCTGAATATAGTTTTTCATGAAACTCTATCAAGATCACCTTCTTGAGGTCATTGCTATTTGGCACATATATCCTGTCTCTACATCTGACCAATCCTTCATTTGTAAGACAATAATCCCTACCCTATGCACCTGCACTTGTACTTGTACCTATATTTTCCACCTGTACTTGTGCCACTACATGTACATGTACATGCACCTGTACCTATACCTGTAATATCACCTGTACCTGTACCAGCACCCTGCTACAACCTGTGTGCAATATCCATTTACTTGACATCATGCTGACTTGCTTGTAAGATCCTATCCTGTAAGTTTGTCCAATAGGATCTCATAGATGCCAAGTGATTTACCTGTACCTTCTTACTGAGAGCATCTGTAACCCTATTTTCTTTTCCTTTAAGTTTCTTGATCTCGAAGTCAAGCTCACTAATTGTGGCCAACCATCTATCCTACATGGAATTCAGATTCAGCTGTTCAAACAAATACCTCAACCTAATATGATCACTCATCAGTACAAACATCCTTCCAAGAAGATAGTGTCTCCACATATTCAATGCATGTATGATCGCTGCTAACTCAAGATCATGTGTCAGGTAGTTCTTCCTGTTTTCATTCAACTTTCATGACTCATAGCATACCACCAGTCCATCCTGCATAAGGACTCCACCAAGTCCTCTCTTAAAAGAATTTGTGCATACTACAAACTCTTTTTCAGGATCTGCAATCTGTAGTACCGGTGCATGTGTCAACAACTGCCTAAGCTTCTCAAAGATAGCCTCACACTTCTCTATCCATTTGAACTTCTTACCTTTCTCCTACAATGATGTGATAGGATAAGCAATTTGTGATAAGTTCCCAATGAACCTCCTATAATAGCCTGCCAACCCCATGAAGGAACTCACCTTATCCACATTCTTAGTAGCTACCCAATCCATGATGGCTCTTATCTTCTCTAGATCTACTGTAATTCCCTCCTTGGAGAAAACATGCCCCAAGCAATGTACCTCAGTTTGAAAGAAACTACTCTTGCTGAGCTTAGCATACAACTAATGCTCCCTGAATAACCTCAACACTGTTGTTAAAAGCTTGGCATGCTATTCCTCATTTTTAGAATATACCATTATATCATCAATGAACACAATAACAAAATTATCCAAATACGAACACAAAAAACTATTCATCAAGCACATAAATGTAGTTGGAGCATTAGTTAAGCCAAATGAAACTACAAAGAACTCATAAGGCCCATACATGGTCTGGAAAGTTTCCTTTTGGATGTCTTCCTCTTTGATGTGTACCTAATGGTCCAGATCTTAGATCGATCTTTGAGAACACTGCTTCTCCCTTCAGCTAATTGAGCAAGTCATCAATCCTCGGTAAAGGGTGCCTATTCTTGATGGTCACTTTGTTCAACTACTTGTAGTTAATGCATAATCTAAGGGTTCCATCCTTCTTCTTTATCAACAAAACTGGTGCGCCCCAAGGTGATAAACTTGGCCTAATGTATCCCTTGTAAAACATCTCCTTCAACTGTAGCTTTAACTCAACCAACTCAGGTATGCTCATCCTGTAAGGTGCTTCTGATGTTGGAGCCGCCCCTGGCACTAACTCAATAGAAAAGTGTACCTCCCTGTGAGGTGGAAACTATGAAATATCCTCAAGAAATACATCCTGAAATTGCTGCAAAATTGGGTACCTTCTCAACACATTCGCATCCTAAACCTCCTTACCCTTATCACTAGAAATGTGCACTGCAAATAACATACACCCTTTCCTATGACTACGCTTTTCTTGCATAACTGTCACCATCCTAACTAATGTGGCTTTCTTCTTACCTTGAAAGGCTCTTGGCTCCCCATTGTCATCAACACACTCAATGGCTTTGTCATAATAGTCTACCTTAGTTTTGTGAAGATACAACCAATCTATGCCCAAAACCATAATGTATGATCTCAACGACAATACATTTAGATGTGTTGCGGTAGACATACCATTCAAATCAAATGCACAAGCTCTTACCCAATGATGAACTCGCTTCTTTGTACTTGTGGCCAACTACACTAACCAAGATTTTGCATGCAATTCCTTACTCAAACCACACTTATCCACCAAGTTAGGACTAACATCGCTATAATTAGATCCAGGGTCAATCAAAATAGAAATAACTTAATCACAAAGCTTACCGTCCATCTCAATGATAAATGCCTAGTGTTCTGCCTTCCTTTTGTCCACTACTGCATAGATACGAGGAATATTCTTTCCTACATCTCCAATATGCATTGTATATCTTAGGCCTACCACCCTGGTGTTGCGGACAATCTCTCCTAAGGTTCTCCTCTCCATATTTCCAACACTCGAACCAACCAGTGCCCTCCCCTCTATGATGTTGCTGCAACCCATGTCCCTGTCTAGATGCATTGAACTTATTTTGTGGTGCCATATTTTCTTTCCCATCTACCTTCTGAGGCCTAGTTATCTTAGGCTTCCATTTACCTTTACCTTTGTCCTTCCCTTTCCATCCTTACTAAGATTCATTCTTACACTTTGACTGTTCATAGAAATGCTTCAATTTCCTAATGACTTCCTCAAGTGTCTGAGGCTCATCATACTCAATCCTATCTCTAAATGCTAATGGAAAACCACTGACAAATATTTGAACTTTAGCCTTCTCATCTATAAGATACAGTACATACCTCAATAGCTCTAGAAACTTGATCATGTACTCTTCATCTGTCATTGACCCCATATTTATATCTAGAATCCTTTGGCCTTATTGTCGTAGTACCTCTCTGACAAGTACTTCTTCCTAAAAATCCTCTTGAACTCCCGCCAACTCAAGTCATCCATCCTGATGTCTCTGACCCACTTAAAATCTTCCCACCAAATGTTTTCTTTACCTTTCAAGCTGAAGATAGCGATTCTGGCCTTCATGTTATTTGTGTACTCATGCAACTCAAATAATTGTTTCATCCCAAGTATCTAAGCCTCTGAATCTTCTGACTTCTTCACATCTCCATCAAAATTAGGTGGCTTTTCTTTCTTAAACTCATCTAGCAAGTGTCCCCTATCATTCCTCATGTAGGGATGATAACGATGACAATTATGATGTCTGTCAGAACCAGAACTATAATAGTACCTGTACTCATCGTCCCTTCTATCTATAGTGTCCAACAACCTTCCATCTCTCACCATATCAGATCAATCTGACCTGTTTCTACTAGAAGACCTATTTCCATATGATCCATTAGATTTTTCCTCCTACCCATGGATGATTTAAAGTGGCCCTTGTTGCTGCAATTCTAATAAACTCTGAAGAAGTATAACATTAACCTCTACTTGCTTCTCTTCTTCCTGTATGATCCTGTCATTATCTGCCTTACAAATCCTTATTTTTTCCTTTAAGCTTCTTAGTGTAACTTCCAAATCGGAAGAGTTCCCAACACCATATTTCTCTTCGGATTCATATGGAGATTCTTTGTAGTCAACCATCTTGCTAGCCATTTGATATTTCTTTCCTACAATGCATAACATGTCAAATAAATGAAATCACAATAAATCAACATACCTTAGTATAATTTGGGGAAGTTAGCTCGTTTGCAAGATCAATAAATTGACGTGATACATGTATAACATAAAAATAACAACATATAGACATGCACAAATAAATGAATCAACACATAAACATCATTCTAGGTAGGGTACAGTCATCAATGCAAGGCCATATCAACCATGCATGTTATGACCTCATGCATGAAAGCAACCGTTACTCCATTATACCCATTGCCACATGCAACTATTGATGAGGCTCATCATTGGGTAAAATATATGGACCTTAATACACCTCCAAGCTTACTAAAATAAACTATTCTCATAATTATTTACATGTTTTAATTATATTTTTCTTAATGAGATGAGTAAAAGTAAGATGTCATGTCTAGTGGTCTAATGTGCATTGATTGCAAGTTTTTGGGAGAAAATTATGGCTAATTAGGGTGCAGGAACTCGAATGAGACAAGAAGGAGATATTATAGGAGATGGATCTCCCTCATTAAATCCTCACTCACTTGAATATCCCTCAATCAAATCACACCAGCTTGGAGTTCCAGGCAGCCGAGTCACGAGGATCATTGGTAGCCAAGCTAGTGATAGTTAAGAACCCGTTAATCTCGAGATCGGGTGCTGAGCCTCCCTAGATATAAGGAATTTTTTGGCAACTTCAGTTGTATAAATAAATAGGCCTAGATCCTCATTAGGATTAATATTTTTTGATGCAAAATAGCTAAGCGATTTTCAAGTTGAAGGATTGTGGCCAAACACTGCTATGTAATTTTTGATATGCTAATGAAAATGAGTAGCATTCCCGTGATCTAGCACTGAGTTGACTCAGAGGGCTAAAGCTCTTGGGTTAGGGCCCAACCCTAGTCGTAGAGGTTCCTCTTAATGTACATGTATTCCTAGGTTATTTCATAGATTACTTGTTAAATTGATTTTGGCATTGTTACATTGCAAGTATTGGTGAATTTGATTAGTTTGCTTCCATTTGTGCATAGCTTTAACAATAGCATTAGAGAGATAAGTAAATATCCAAAAGAGGCTGATAAAAGGTGGATCTTACCTCACTCCCTTCAGGGACCATGGTTTGAGGAAAAACTCCCATTCAGCCCAAAAAGGCAGAATTATGGTTTCTTAAGAAACTTAGAGTTTTTCTGCTAATTAGGTCAGCATCTTTCAGTTTTAGAAGATAGGTTGCAGTTGTCATTTCTGATATCTTATGTTTTGTACTAGAATTCATGGTGCTCTCATAATAGTCTTCAAGCATTTCCATGCATGAACTAGGCAAATAAATGATGCAAATTCTATTTTCTTATGTTGTTGTAAACCCTTCTTGTTTTGAGATGATTTATGGATAAATGCCAACAATGATTTGTATGTTGCAGGAGTTTCAATATTGTAGGAAGACCTCATATCATCATCCTCAGCCAAACCATACCCACCCATGATCATCAAAGGGAACTAAGTTCTCAATTCGAGTTATCATTTGACAAGGACAACTTGCCATGCTTGTTGAGCAAATCCAACCATCATAGAACTTCGGTTGGAGTTCCGAGTGAGTTCCAACAACTTCCTTGCCTTATTCCTCCCATCACTCACCATCCCTGAGCTCCATACCACTATCCAAATCACTCCTTATGCTTTCGGCCTATTCATGTAGGAAAACAGGGGATCCTGTAGGTGAACTAGGACATCTTGTAAGAAGACTTGTAGTGGCCTATTTTGAGCCTGATCTGTGAAAAAAACATCACGAAATCTAGGAGAAGACCCTTGCTTGCCTCTCAAGCCATTTGACTCATCACACTCATCTCCCTCCACACCTATTCCACTTTCCATGCAACCAAGGAGGATTAGCATTTATTTTTTTACAAAAAGACAAAAAGAAAAAGGTTTTGGATATAAGAGATCTATGGCTTGTATCTTTTGAATCAGTGACCGGAGAATCCACAGTTTGAACATTTTTATACCAACGTTTCAAATCCCAAATGGGATCCATCATCAGGATATGAGAATGATGATAAAAGAAGAGCTACTAAGAAAGAATCTGCAGCCCTTCTTGCTATCCTCACTCTAAACCTTTCGAGTAAAAGGATTTCACTCCAAGTATCCCCTCCATACCGGGACAAGATTTTGGATTTAAGAGATCTGTGGCTTGTATCTTTTGAATCAGTGACCGGAGAATCCACAGTTTGAACATTTTTATACCAATGTTTCAAATCCCAAATGGGATCCATCATCAGAATATGAGAATGATGATAAAAGAAGAGCTACTAAGATGCAGCCCTTCTTGCTATCCTCACTCTAAACCTTTCGAGTAAAAGGATTTCACTCCAAGTATCCCCTCCGTACCGGGACAAGATTTTGGATTTAAGAGATCTGTGGCTTGTATCTTTTGAATCAGTGACCGGAGAATCCACAGTTTGAACATTTTTATACCAACGTTTCAAATCCCAAATGGGATCCATCATCAGGATATGAGAATGATGATAAAAGAAGATGTACTAAGATGCAGCCCTTCTTGCTATGGGATCCCTTGTTATGCATATTTATGTGCACATTAGTTAAGTGCTTGCTTAGATCATATTTCATGCTTAGGTTAGTTAATATTTCACATGTGTTAAGTTAGAATTCTTTTGAAGCAAGGCATATTAACAAATATCTAGATGAGTTGTGTGTTTTAGGCATCTATTTCAGTCTTTCATTACTACAGTAGGTAGCATTTCAATCCTCTCAATTAGGGTAAAATTATCCTTTCTCAATTGGTAATCAAACTTCTTCTAAATCAATAGAAGGCTAGTTTGAGAAACCTTAGTGGTCTATCACCCCATCTCAGTAGTGACAAAGAGTGGACCCATTACATTTATTTGTGTATACAATACTGTCACCTCCAAGTTTATATGAAGCACGGGTTGATGAAGTAAAGTTGGTAGCCCCAGGAGTTGCAGCATTTTTTCTCCAATACTGATGCTCATTAACTATCAACATGCATAATAAATTCCTAACCAAATACACATAAACATAAACACATGTAGTTAATCATAAGGGATCAACTCTTGTAACCAAACCTACAAGACTGATACCTGTAAACAAACATACAAGAATGAAAACTGAAATACAAGGATGTATACAACATGTAAGCAACATGTAACAATATGTAACCAGTCATATACTCATGATGATGCATTCCACAAAATCAGTCATTAAGTTCCTCATGACAACCTTACTACAACCATGATCAACATTATGCAATGCAACAAGCACACGGAATGTAAGTGTGAGAGATACACATGCAACTGACATGCATGCATGACGAACACATATCCCATCTAGTCTGAGGGGTGAACCATGCTCTGATACCACATCTACCCAAGTAACTAGCAATTCGACCTCCTATGTGACCTTAAGGAACTAGAATCGATGGAAACACAAAAATAATCAACATCAGCTTTGGGACCTTCAGGAACCAATCCAACACTTCAGACAACTTTCCCTTAGGTACTACTAAAAATTTGACCATTTTTAGCCTCAGTCGCTCTCATTCTATAAGCATGATAACGTCTAGAAACTCAAATTCGCTCTCATAGGCTTACCTTCCAGTGTCCAGAGACTCATTTTTCCAGTTATGTGCCAGCTTCCCCAAGATTTGAGCCACTTTTTCAGGCCCAGAGCCTAGGTCACTGTCCAGAATGGAATGATAACTTAGGAGCAGTAAAATAATAGGGAAACAATCATTCAAAAGAAATAAGTTAAACAAGACCTTAATCATACCCCTACTAGCCATGACAAGCATTTCATCAAACATATCACAAACATGTAATCTACATGTGTAACCAACATAATTAAACATAGGGATCTCGTACTTATCTGAGAATCACTATGAACCATTGTTACCTCATGTCATTTTCTACATTATCATCTATTAGGTCATACACACATTATCCATTCATTTACAAGTAAAAACATGCTTAGAGACATACATAGTTGCTATCATAAAACATACATATAACCAACACAGTAACAACAAAAATACCATAAATATATTATCCATACGATCTACATATAAGTCAATACATTTACCCATGAAACCAAGGGAATGAATTCTTCATTAATGAAAGCAATAAACCAATCGGAGATGGGACTACCACATTCCATCCAACCATAGATTGGCAGAGCCAAGTCTCTCTTCAACCAATCACCCCTGTGCCATATTCCAAGCATGAATGTGGGACTCATATAACACACCAAAAAAAACACCAAACAAGCACAAATGCCACTAGAGTTCTCCACCTACACTGTGAGGAATTTGAGTGCCTCCTAGTCTCTCATGATTCACCATAATTCACAGTCTGATCTAGGGATCGCTAGGACCTACACTGAGACAGACTCCCTAGGATTTACCGTAGATCCCATCCCAGGACTACTAGGCCCAACAGAGAGAAATACACCTCTTGGCTTTACTATATATCCTTCCATTCACCGGCAAGGATTCCTAAGCCCACCAAAGCACACAATCTTGGATTTACTGCAACCCATAGTCTGGCTTAGGGGTTACTAGGCCAGTGGCTTTACGATGATCCACAACCCAGTTGAGGGACCACTAGGCCATGTGTTTTTCATTTCGTAGATCCACCTCACTCAATTTCTAATCGAACCGACCATCCTAGATCAACTGAATATGAGAACCGATCTCATCAAAGCTATTAGGAAATGGAAAGGCTACACTAAAGAACACTTGCACACCTAGAAAAACCCATGCCATAATAGAAAAGAACCACTTGCAATACCATGCATGCCAAATGTAGCAAGGGAAATACACATGCAAGTCGATACCTACAATGAAGCCTATTGTAGCTGCTTGATCCTGCCTTTCCCTGCTTGAGCTTTACTTCCTCTTGCCTTCTTTTCCTTTCTTTCCCCAATGCCAAAGTGCTCCAAGAAACACTAAGTGTCCAAGAGAGAGAGAGAGAGAGAGAGAGAGAGAGAGAGAGAGAGCTCCAAAACACAACTGACAAAAGGTTACCAACTGATCCTCAGAAGCCTTTTTATGAATGAGGCCTCTATTTTCTTCATTTCCCATTATTTTCCTTGATTTTCCTCCTCACATGCAACCTATGACCTTTCACCTCTTTTTTCTCCTAATTTCCATTATTTTCATAAATAAATGTGCCAAAAATGTCATTTTGCCTTTCCAAAGCCTTGGCCATTTCCTTTGCCAATTTCCTTAGCCATAAACAACCAAATGAACACCCCATAGGATGTCTTGTCCAACATTCAACTTGGAATAAGTTCTCCATCAACCATGGTTATTATTTTTAACTTTTATTACATGGAATTTTCACCAGGGTTGTTACCACTAAACCTAAAGCTAAGGAATTTCTTCAATAGAGTTTCCAAACCGACAACTTTGTAGTTTTAAGATAGACAAAGCCTCTTTCAAAATAATCTTCACAAAAGGCGAAAAAAGGAAATGGTTAATAAATTCACTATTCTAATGTCATAAAACATAGATTCCAGGAGCTTCGCATCTGCTAAAAAATCCCATGTGATAATTTTCCTTTCAAGGGGAAGCTATAAAAAAATACGACATTTTAGGGGTCCTTAAGCCTTCCAAACAAAATTAAACTACCATTTTGATTCACATGTCATATTTTGTTGTATCAAAGCATTGTATCCTTGCTTCATTGAAATAACCCCACATCGCTTAATTTTAGACCAAGAAATACTACCCTCTTCATCCCTATTTAAAAAATATCTACTTTCCCCAAAGTCATAAAAAATCTATTCCATTTTCCTATAAAAATAGTGGGATTTACAAATCTTTAGTAGAGGCTAAGACTTGATTATCAACAACCGTGGGATCGTCTCTAGATACATTTGCAATATAATAACACTGTGAGAATCTAGAAAATATACCAGACCCGTAAATATTTTGTGTCTACCATTACACCCAATCCGTAGGTCTTGACCAATTAATACATTCCTTCCATTACGAATTTTCCACATGATCCTTTTTTCCATAAATTGGATGCCTTAGACGACATTTCTCCAAATCATTGATCTGCCTCTAGTTGATTTTTTCTTTTGTCTTAATCATACCTCCACCAAATTATCCTTTAGGTATTTTAAAATCATGATCGAGCTCCACAAGTTGTTTTTAAAAAAACCCGCCATCCACTTTTTGCAGCAAGAGTTAAAGTGACGATCTAGGATCTATGATTTATTGACATTATCCAAAATCTTTTTTTAGGTTGATGTTAGTAGAATTGCATGAATGAGCATCTAAAAAACATGTATGCAAGCACATAAAGAAGACGCAACATAAAGGATACCATAAAGACAATGCACACAATGTTTGATAATGAAGTTTGTCTATTGTGGGCTATGTCTCCAACCCCTACTTCAATGGTGGGGAGGTTGCTTCATTCATATAATAAAAAAGAAATGCCATTACATCACAAGATAAATCATTATACCTTCATTCCTATGAGTGACTTGAAATTTGAACACTCTAATCACTCTAATCACAACATCAACGGATTTGTCTCATCCTCCTAACACTTTTTACTGTAAGCAAGACCCACGCCTGAAAGGTGCATTGTTGTTTCGAACTTCGTGGCCAACAATTAATGAAGAAGGTGGGTTTATGCCATGACCCCTGAGATCTGCTACTCAGATCCCAAATCTGACTACACCATTGAAATCCTTGTGAAATTCTAAGTAAAATGAGTATAAACTCAGCTATATTTTGCCACTGTAATCTCTGGACCCCCAAAGAATCTTCAAGATTCTACAACAATGAGAATATACTTAAAATATTCTATAAGAATATTACCTAACATATGATTTTTGAATATTTCTATAATATTCCTTAGATTCGTGTGTGCACTGGCTTGTGTGTTCCCTCCTCTCTCATGTATGCTCCATGGTGGAACCATTCGAATGGTATTTTATAACAAAGTGTGAGGGTGAATAAGACAAATTTTGTGGTAGGCACAATGGTTGGAATAATCATATTAAGTTACTTTTTGTTGGGGAGGTTTTGGGTTCAAAACCCATGGACTCCCAATTTTGGCTTTAATATAGTTTTAAAGCCCAATTTTGGTTTTAATATAGTTTTCAAACGATATAATATATGGTAAACATATGTCCACATTGTCATGACCCCCCAAACCATGCAAATAAGACAAAAATGGAGGTTGCACCATTCCAAGACCACTTGGGCCTAATTTCAGATGCCGTGTGGCACTATGTGATTAGTCCATGTGGCAATCTCTCATTGGTCCACATCATATGCCACCTTTGCCACCTACTTTCCAAGTGTCAACTTGTGGTGTTACCACGTCAATTGCTTGTGGGTGCACTTGATATGTTGATTGGGTTGCAACATAAGTTTTGTGGGTCCCATCTGGCCTATTGACTTCAATGCCATGTGGTATCCTATGGGAGTGCCTCGTGGCACCATGGCTTGACTTTTACTTTGACTTTTTCCTAGTTTAACCAAGATGTTGAGTAGCCATAACTTTCTCATACAGACTCGGATTGAGGTGTCATTCACGTCATTGGAATAAACTTATTAAGCTCTACGAACTAGTATTTTATTTTTGAGGTTTTCTAGAGCCACCTAGATCATTCCTCCCCACTAAATCACTTTTGGTTCTTTAAAGGTATAAACATGATCTACAGTCTTGATCCGCATAACAAATGGCTCTGATAGGCCACCTTCCCTTTCCTTCACCTTTGTACTTTAGAACTTGGAATGATGAAATCGACACCTGTATCCATATGCAAACTTGTAGCTACCAATACATGTCCTACTTGCAAGATCTGAACAAAATAATACTTGCCAAGAGTTTATAAC
Organism: Pinus tabuliformis; assembly: GCA_031772625.1. Lineage (NCBI taxonomy): Eukaryota > Viridiplantae > Streptophyta > Pinopsida > Pinales > Pinaceae > Pinus > Pinus tabuliformis. Next base: position 598,839,762 of record CM062815.1, on the reverse strand, counting down.
ACACTCATGGTCAAGTTTACATCAGAATCCATACCTTATCTTATTCAACTAAAGGCCAAAATATCACTATGTTGTATATAGAAGTGATGTTATATATTCATCACTTTTTCAAACAACCACAATATGTGATTTACAATGGTGGCCATGATCAACTACTTAAAAAGGCTACCTATCTCTCACCTAACCATGCTAATGGGAGTTCATGTAGGAACTTTCTTATTGAACTGCTTCACTAGCTGGTTCCTTCATAGGTGCTTTCTGGTCTTTCTTGGGACGCAACTCTAGATGGAGCTTCCAACGCATAGCTCTCTAATGTCAACCCTTATTGCAATGGTTGAAAATTTTGTTCTTGTTGCACTCCTTCTTATGGTGAGGAGAATTACCCATTTGCTTTATTGACCATATCTATGTGTCCAAAGATTGTCTTTTCCAACATCTTGAAGCACAATGATTGTTTAGCCCACAAAACATATAAGGCCTTTTATGCCATAAATTTTTCCTAGCATTCAAATTTTCTTATAATTGAAAGGAACACTAGAATATATGTGTGGATAATACCTTTTTGAATTTTCCTTGCTGCAATTATGAGAAGGATATTTGGAATTTGTTCTCCTCTTGGATCTCTTGTTGGAGGTATCATTCTTGAAAAGTGATGCACTTGGAGGTATCATTCTCGAAAAGTGATGCATCATCCTCTTTCCTAGATGGTTTTGGCAATGGATTGGATTGTTTATTTGATGAATATCTTGCTTCTATTTCCTTTGAACATTGTCCTTTAATATACCCCAATCCTGTAAATTAAGGAATTCTTGTAACCTCTAATGGTTGGGTAATTCATTAGACATTAATACCAAGTCCTCGTCCTTTATACCCCATCTTGGTGAGGATTTCCATGTCAATCCTTGGAATAGGTATCTCAATGCTTCCAATAGAAATAGCACCATGAGAAAGAGTTTCCTTTACCTTCAATCATGTTAGTGACAGTTGGTCATATTCTTTGTCCATCTCTCCTTTTGTAGTGGAACATTCTTCCATTTGTTCCTCCATAGTCTATTTTAAGATGAGCCTCAGTTTCCACTTCTCCTCCTTTGCATCTTGTAGAAGCCTTCTAAGCTCTGCATTCTCTTCTTAAATGCATTAATTAATTTCTTCCAACTCTTGAATCCTTGCTCACTTTAATCCCTTTCCTATGATGACATTCACAATTCCTTGTTTGATTTTGGCCCTAGTTATCATACACACTCACAATTCACATCAACAAGAATATCGCTCTGATACCAAATTTGATCCAGGATCTTTGATTTAATGACATTATCCAACATCTTTTCTTTGGTTTATGTTAGCATAATTACATGAATGAGCGTAAAAAACCATGTATGCAAGCACATAAAAGAGATTATAAATACAATGCACCAATGTTTGATAACAAAATTTTTCTAGTGTGGACTACGTCTCCGGGCCTTGCTTCAATAATGGGGAGGTCGATTCATTGATCTCATAAAAAAGAAAGAAAAATACGTGGAAAAATACATCATTATACCTATATTCCTAGGAGTGACTTGAAATTTAATTGTTCTAATCACAACAATCAGAGCACCAACAGATTTGTTAGGTAAAATTGACTTGGGGTTAGATGTAAGGATGTCCAGGTTAAATTACAGTGGTTTTGGGGAACATGGTATTGTGTACCCATGGTATTACACGTAATGGAGCCTATAAAAGGCTAGAAAGAATTCAATGTAATTAGGTCAAGGAGGTGAGCGGTGAAGGCTCACTTGGACAAATTAGCCAGGGTTTTGGCCAAGGCTAATGAAATTTCATTAGGGTAGCTTTTCCCTGGAGTTGGGGTTTTTCTCGGATAAACATCCATGTTTATGATTTATGTTTGTTGTTGGTTATTTTATGTATGTTCCTCTTGGTAATTATTTATATTTCTCGTAATAAATGATTTTTATGCTCTCTAGTAAATTCTTTTCAATTTTTATCAAAGCCAGATGTTGGCTTTAGAGGGATGCTTCTATTGCCAAGGGTTTTATTGGTTTGGTGAATGAAAGAGATTTGATTTGTTGCACTCATGCAGATTTAGATCTGGAAAGTAATGCTTAGAAGAGAAAAAAAAATGGATCTCTTTGGTTGAATACGAGAGCCAACGAGATGAAGCTTAGAGTGTTTGAGGTGTTGGCCATAGCCAGGGTGGAGAAAAGCTCGTGAACATGGTGTCAGACTATAATCTTATGTTTTCAATGGCCAAAAGGCCGTAATTTGGAGCTGAGACATCAATTGTTACATAATTGAGAATGCGGTTGTGTTGATGTTGTGAAAGGTGCCAAAGCAGGTGAAGCACAGCGAATGGAGCATGGGCACGATGATCCTAGATGAGTGGACAGTTGTGTGGCTGGTGGATTTTGTTGGTAGTAACAATTGCGGGAGATTCTGTCAACAACCACGACCTGCAATCATGGTGGATGAGTTGGTGGTTGTGTGAACCATGGAGATCGGGGTGGAAACAACATTAGGGAGGAGAGAAGGATCCCAAGTCCACTTCCAAGAAAAATGGCCAACAGCGACCACCACGGTCTCAACCTTAACCTATTAAACTCCCTTCCAAAACCCTTCTGCCCGTAGAGGTAGTGAGGATAGATAGAGGAAGAGGAAGGGGCACGCGAGGCCATGGTGGAGGTTGTTGTAGCCACTTGAGGGCAGTGAATACAATGCCAAGAGCAATAGATAGGGTGGTGGGGGAAGTTTTGAGGTGACCAAGGCTATATATGAAGCAATGGTGAGAAGGAAAATGTTATTGTAGACAGTGGCATGGGCACTTTTGTAGAAGCAAAATGCATGGGCATGAATTTAGGATACACTAATTGAGTTATGGGCAACATGAGCAACATGGGGTCATTGTCGGGTTAGCATCTCAATTGAAGCTAGATGTGTAGGTACCCCCAGATTTTGACATGCAGATGGATAAGTGTGCAATGATGGAAACTCTGAATGATGACTGGCTAAAGTATATACTAGCAAGTGAGCCCAGGATGGTAGCTACGGAAGAGATTTTTTGCAAAAGAATAAACAAGAGTCGTAATACATGATGGAGTGACCTACAAATTGCATGGATTTATGTCTCGTAAAAAGGCAATGAGAAGATCATGTGAAAGAAATCCAAGATTTATTGCAAATTTTGAGGAAAATTAGAGTGGTTTACAATCAAGGGTTTTGGTAAATGGAAGAGAGCATAAGAAAAAGTGAAACAAGAGGATGTGTTAAAATAGAAATATCTATATATATATATATATATATATATATATATATATATATATATATATATATATATATATATATGAAGTTATGAAGTTAAAAGTTTTATTGCATGTAAATAGGCATAATGTTGTAAGACTTGGTAAGGCATGCATACCTCTGGGTAAATCACTGGTAAAGTTAGGCTTAGACCTAAGTGATAGGGGGAATTCTAGGTTAACAAATACCTCCAGTAAAATCTTTGATGGGGGTAAGGGCTAGAGTGAGGAGGTTGTCTCACTGAGCAGTTTTGGTTGGATTTACTCAAGGAATCCCAAGTCAAATTTAAGGGGGGGGGGGGGGGGGGGGGGGGGGATGTTAGGTAAAATTGACTCGGGGTTAGAGTCAAGGTTGACCAGGTTAAATAGCGGTGGTTTTGGGGCATATGATTTTGTGTGCCCATGGTTTTCTACCCATGGTATTACACGTAATGGAGCCTATAAAAGGCTAGAAAGACTTCATTGTAATCAAGTCTAGGTGGTGAGCAGTGAAGGCTCAATTGGCCATATTGGGCATGGTTTTGGCTAAGGTTAATGCAATTTCATTAGGGTTGGTTTTCCATGGAGTTGGGGTTTTTCCCGAATAAGCATTTGTGTTTTTTTTTTATTATTGTTGCTAGTTATTTTATATATGTTCCTCTTGGTAATTATTTATGTTTTTCGCAATAAATTATTTTTATGTTCTCCAGTAAATTATTTTCAAGATCCATATCGTCCTCTTGAGACTTTTGACTGTAAACATGAACCACTTTCGAAAGGTGCATTGTTGTCTCAAACTTCAAGCCCAATAATTAATGATGGCAGGTTTCTTCCATGACCCTTGAGATCTACTATTCATATCCCAAATATGACTGGACCATTGAAATCCTTGTGAAATTGTGAGTAAAATGAGTATAAACTCAACTATATTCTACCACCATCATCTCTAGACCCCAGAGAATCTTCAAGATTCCACAACAATGAGAATATACTTAGAATAGTCCATGAGAATATTCCCTAACATATTCTCTAAGAATATTCCTAGAATCTTCTTGAGATTCATATCTTCATTAGCATGCATGCACCCTCCTCTCTCATGCATACTTCATGGTTCCCTTTGAATCATTCGAATGACACTTCATTATAACAAAGTGTGGGGGTGAATAAGACAAATTGTCCAATGCCAACCCTTGTGCCAGACACATAATTTGTATTATTCATTTTTTCCTGAAAAGAATAAGAAAAATTGTGTGGTTGGCACAATGGTTGGCATAGTCATATTAAGTTACCTTTGTTGGGGAGATTTTGGGTTCAAAACCCATGGACTCCCAATTTTGGCTTTAAACCCAATTTTTGTTTTAATATAGTTTTCAAACCATATAATATATATGGTAAATGTATGTCCACATTGTAACGACCACCCAAACTATGAAAATAGGACAAAATGGAGGTTACAACATTCCAAGGCCACTTGTACCTAATTTGAGATGCCATGTGGCATCATGTGATTGTGCCATGTGGCAAGTTGTCATTGGTCCACATCATATGCCACTTTTTTTCCACCTACTTGCCATGTGTCAACTTGTGGTGATGCCACGTGCTTATGGGTCCACTTGGTTTGTTGATTGGGCTGCCACATTAGTTTTGTGAGTCCCACTTGACCTGCTGACTTGGATAACACGTGGTAGCCTAAGGGAGTGCCATGTGGCACCCCAGGTTGACTTTGACTTTGACTTTTGCCTAATTTGACCAAAACCTTGACTGGCTATAACTTTGTCATATGGACTTAGATTGAAGTGTCATTCACACCATTGGAATCAGCTCATCGAGCTCTATGAATTGGTACTGGTTTCACTATGATTCAAGGACTTTGATTTTTGAAGTTTTCCAAAGCCACTTGGATCAAGTGAATAACTCCTTCTCATGAAAAAATCCTTCAACATTTTTGGAGTTGTCAATCTTTCCCACTTCACTGAAGACAAACCTATTTTTTTTATTCTTGCATCTGAATAAATACTGATCATTCAATTTCCTTATCGAAGTTAAAATGCTTTTGGGAATTTAGGCTAAGGTTAGCAAGAAAACCAGCATTGTAAACATGCAATTATCTATTTATAACCATAATCTAAAGTAATTATGTTAGGGAATGGTAGGTAATGAAATTGTTGAATCAAATAATGAATAAAGAGTTCCATTTTCTTGTATGATGCAAACTGAATCTAATGTCTCATGGCTCTTCCCCTTGCTTTAAGAAATAAGATTTGAAATGATTTTCATTACAGTAGAGGTCACCCATAATACTATGCAAGTGGTGGAAATTTTATTAGTTAAAAATGGCATCTAAAACCTTGTTTCTTCGAACACACAAGATTGCAATAATTCGTTAAAACCAATGCAATTATTGTTTGTGTAACTAAATCGCCAGCTATTCCACATCATGCTTCTCTCTATACGTGGGAGAAAATGATTCCAAATAATGCTTTTCTTTATGTAAATGCTTTCTCATTTCCTTTTTCGAGTAGATTGCTGGGTGCATAATTCGAGAACAATCCTCAACTACAAGGAATATTAGACATGCTCTTTCTTATAAATATGGAGATGCTTAGCATGACTAATCAAGGCCATATCACAATAGCATATTTAGCTTTATTCTCTTTCTATGGATAGATTTCCTAGGTTATCGTATCTAAGTTTTGTATTAAGTAAACTCAACTTAGTTCAGTGTATGAGCATGTTATTGGATGTATTTGATCATTGGATGTATTTGATCTCAAACAAGTTATATAATTGGTAAAATGCAAGGATGTTATATAAAGAACAATTAGTTTTGGTCGTAAAATGGGTAATCAACAATTTCAATGTTGCACTAAGCAAGGGAATAAAAAAATAAATAAAAATAATTAAGGATTATACTTTACTTACCATAAACAATGGAGTTAAAATTAAATGAAATTATGCAAGGATTATAAATCTTAACTTTTAAACTATATGTAGTATTATAAAAAAATGTTGTCGAGTTTTTCATTTCATAGTTGTAAGAAATAAATTGCACATAACATATCACATGCATGGAATCAAATAAATTATTATATTTATAAAATGAATTAAATAAATTTACATATTTATTTAAAGATCAACCTTTATTGTGCAAGAAAGGCCATATAGCTGCAAGAGACAATGGTTGGTAAATTCAAGTAGGAAAAGAATGGATCATAAAAGCTAATTCAATTTGCAATTTCTCCTCCTCTCTTACTCACAAGAAGAAAAATCACCCATGCCAAATTCACTAATGCCTATTATTACATTGTAGTTTTAATAAATAAGTGATTATGTTGATAGGTGTCTCCCCGATTGGAATTGGGCACTTTAATCCTTTTCTTAATCACAAATTCCAATTGGATGATTGAAAATGAATGATGTTGGCATGTTCTGATAATCATCCCTAAATCAATGGATGGTGTTTGAAATGATAACTTCCTTAAATATTTAAATCACATGTTTAAATTAAAAATTTACAAAACATGATTAAACATTTATTTTTCCACTTGCAATTAACCACATATAAGGATTAATAAAAGCTTGATTTTGCATTGAAACATGGCTTGGACTGATAATAAATGAATTCAGGTGTATTATGCTATGTAACATCTACTACATATGGTTAAAATAAACTTTTCACTAGGTCATTGACATGTGGATCACTATGTTTATTTTCACACACTCACTGCCACATATCAGTACCCTATGATCAACACGCATAACATTACCATAGGTTTTAAGGTTTATAACTTTAGGTTTTAGATTTTATAAAACTTTAAGTATGATAACTTTAGATTTTTATAGCTCACAGGGCGGGGTGTGTTATTAAGTCACCCCATGATGTTCAAAACTCTGTGAAAAAAATCCAACCATGTTAAGGGTTGATGTGGCCCAAGCTGGATGCAATCCCCTTGTTATTTTGATAGCTTAACTATCCATAGGCCACAGTGTCTCAAGCCAAAAGTCAAGCATGTAATAATATTTGGAGAACTCATAGAACTTGAAAGAAAAAGAAGAAAAATACTTTAAATTTTTGTAACTTTAGGTTTTTGTAATGGTCAAACATTATTAGGTTTTACAACCTCATGTTTTAAGATTTACCTTAAATATTAGGTTTTATTAGTTTAGGTTTTTATAATTTTAGGTTCAATAATAATATTAGTTTATGACAACAACATCTTTAATATATTATTAATATTATTTAGAAAAATAATGTTACTAATGCTATTTAGGTAGGTTTACTTTAGGCTTTATTATTTTAGGTTCATAACACTATTTAATAATATTAGTTTTATAATATAATATTATAAGTTTTAGTAGGTCTATTATATAATATTAGGTTTATAATGTAATATTAGATTTATTATATAATATAATATTTATAATTATATAATAATAATAATAGCTTTTACTAAGTTTTATAATAACATTGCATTTATTATAATATACGATTATAGTCCTTTTTATGTTAATAATAATATTAAATTATTATAATATAATATTATATGTTTTAGTAGGTTTATTATATAATAATAATATTAAGTTTTGTTAGGTTTATAATAATATTATATAATATTAATATTAATTATTTGTAATATTTTTCTTAGAAAAGTAACAATAAGATTAATATTAATATTAATATTAATATTAATAACAATAATATTAATATTTTTAGTAATAATGATAATCTTTCACTAATATTTTATTACATCAGCAATATTACATTAATTATAACATTTATATCATTAATATAATAATAATATTCATTTTCAACTCGTTGATGAACCATAGTCAACCATGGTCAACCATGATAGTTAATCAATATCTTTATGGTTAGAATGATCGAACATGGGAAATTAAGGTTAGCCATGGTCAACCAAGGCTAGCCATGATTAACATGGTTAAATGGACACACATGGTTAGAATGGTCAACCAAGGTCAACCGTGATTAACATAGTTAAATGGTCAAACATGGTTAGAATGGAAAACAATTATCAACCATGGTTAACCATGGTCAACCATGACTAACCATAATGGTCAATTAAGATCTCTATGGTGAGAATGGTAGAACATTGTCAACCATGGTCACCCATGATCAACCATAATGGTTAATCAAGATCTTTGTGGTTAGAATGGCTGAACATGGTCAATCAAGGTCTTTATTGTTGGATACAGTCAACCATAATTGTTAATCAAGGTCTTTATTCTCAACCATGGCCAATCACAACCAACCATGGGAAACTGATTCAGGTGGCTCTAGAGAGGATCAAAAATCAAAGTCTTCATATTTCATTGAAACTAGGACCAAATAGAAGAGTTTTCCATCTTGATTCCAATGATGTAGACGAAAATAAAATCTGACTTCGTATGTGCAAGTTATTAGCAGTCAAAGTTTAAGTCAAAAGGAGCAGTACCTTTGTCACCAACTAAATTTGGAGCACAACTAAATTTGGTAGTCCAGCTAAATCTAGCGGAATCCACTAAAATTGGTGGTAGATGAGCGACACTTTGGAACTTTTTAGCAGCTAGATTGGTCAATTTGTCTCCTGTTTAATTCTTTCAATGACCCCTAAAATTTAGATGAACTATTTATGGGTTGTTTTAAAAAATAGGAAAAGAAATATTTAAAAAGGGTGGCGGACAACCAACCCCGCCACCCCATTGTTCCAATTATATAAAAATATACTTTAAAAGGGTTGGGGGTTGCGGGTCTGACCCGGGACCCCGCCCATGACCTGCCATATATAATATAACAACCACCCAATTGGGGGCCGACTGGGATTTAACAAGCCTGACCAGATGGCTTACCCACCCAACGAGCGACCCCATAAAGATTAGCCGCCAATTTAAAATACAACAAATGCACCATATTTAAAACCAAACGAGTGGGTCACATGGTTGGAACCAAGCCCACCCAACCACATTCCTCATTTGAACTCCACCAACTAGGTTCCCAACTGGCTAGCTTGGGTTATAATGCCCGAATTTTGTATAAAAACCAACCTTACCATTTGACCAGGGGATGGACAGCTAAAACACCGAGCCACAAAACCAAGAATGGGGTGGAATTGCACCTAGGTGGGCATGATTTTCGTGAAAGTTATATTCCAGGGGAATGTTCCCTTGAATATTCTACAAAATATTCTTTATGCAAAATCTTTGAGGAATATTTAGATTCCATGGGGGTCAAATTTTGACAGTGTCAGAAATATGCCATGTTTATATTCATTTGAACTAATTTTTCACAAGGAGTCTGATTGTGTAGTATGTTTCCTCATTTGAGTAGCCAATTTTCCACCTATCTTCAGAAGAGAATCATGTCAGGAATCTAAAAGATTACTAGGGAGCCCAGATTTGACCATGACAAAAAGGGGTCATGTTTATACTGAAATTCATGATTTTTTGTCAGGAATCTAATGGCGTAGATAGTTTTCTGATCCGAGCAACCCATTTTCAAGTCATCCCCATATTTGGAGGTATAAGGTGTATTTTTTCCATGTATTCATTTGACTTTGTTGTTGATGAATGAAAAGGCCTCCTCACTTTGAGCAGGGCTCAGAGACATAGTCCACATTGAATCAACTCTATTATTAAGTTGTGTGTTCCTTGTTGTTATGGTTCCCTTTTGTTTTCTTGTTCTTTAAAGTGTATGCACATGTGGTTTTCATTCTCTTTTTACGTGAAATTCTGAATACATCAATGAAGTAAAAGATCCTGGATCATGTTTGGTATCAGAGTGGGTCTTCAACTGATGTGAATTTATGAGTGTGAATGATGACCATGAACAAGCTCTAAAAGGGTGAAGGTAACTTAAGTCCTTTGATCCATAAGTAGGGCATGCAAAATGAAGAAGGAAAATGATAGATCATGATGCTCTTATGGAGTAATAACAAGCTTTCCAAAAATATTTTTACACCATGGCTGACAAAGTGGACAAATTGTTTGCAGAAAATGACAAGACAATGGTAAAACAATAGAAGAAAAAGGAACCAACCAAAGATCATGCTTCAGTTAATCAAGGGAATGGAGAAGAACTTCTTAAAACTCCATCTCCCTTGTCTAGTGAATGTTCCACTTATTCATCTTCTCATCATTCTAACATTAGAAAATATCATAAAAATCCTTATTTAAAATTGGATGTAAAGTTTGATTTTCCTGTGTTTAACAGAGAATCCAATGCAGAAAAGTTGAATAATTAGATTAGAAAAATTGAAGTGTACTCTCGTATTCAATAGATTGAAGAAGATGAGGCCAATATCCAGCCAGCATCCCTTCAATTGAGTGACACCACTCTCACATGGTGGGAGAGAAAACTTCAAGGAGTTAGTAAGCATGTGGGTAAACTCCTTTCTTCCTTGTTTGAATTTGTTTCTTCTTTAAAAGGACAGTTTTATCCATTAGTATATCATCATAAATCCATGATAGAATAGAAACATTTGAAACAAGTCAAAGGACAATATTTTCAAAGCTTGACAGAGGAATTTAGGAAACAAGCTTTAACATTGGGCCTTCCTTTAGATCCACCTGATACTTTGATAAAGTATATTGGTTCTTTACATGATTATCTATGACATTATTTTTTATTTTTGAAACCCACTACTCTTGACGTAGCTAGTATGAAATCCATTCACCTTGAAAACATGGGAAGGTATGAACAAGGAAACTATGCAAATAAGGAAGAAACAATAAGGAAAAGGGAAGAATATACCTCTTGTACCCATTATGAGAAAGAAGGGCATTATGAGGAGCATTGCTGGAAAATGTATCCAGAATTGAAGCCAAAGAGGAATGGCAAAAAATAGAAGTAGAATATGGTAGTCACTGTGCAACAAGACCAATAATCTTATTTAGATGATGAGGTGAAGGTTGCAGTTGTTTGGTTTGTAGTTGTTGGACCAGACAACCTGGGATCTGATTTGGGTGATGAGATGAAGATCACAACTCTTGGGATTGCAGGTGGTGGACCTATTGACTTGGGTTCTGATTTAAGCAATGAAATGAAGATTGTAGCAGATGTCATTCCAAAGATGAGAAGAACACTAAAGATTATGTTGTAGCTCCTAGAGACAACCTCCGTGTTGAGAGAGGTTAGTACCTAAGACATATTATAATGTTTGTAAGATCTGTCCATTAATATTAAACATTCAAAACACATTATGGATTGATAAATGGTCCAGATATCCCTTCCAAAGGGTGGGATTTCTTATTAACAAAAAACTCTAAAGGGGACTTAATATCAAAGCTTTGGTGGCTAAATTACAGAAGCACATAGTTCATTTGATCATTGTAGAATATTTGGAAGAATGTCATGAGGAAAAGAAATTTAATGCGCATGGCTTATCAAATAATCCTATGCCTAAAACTTCAACGAGAAAATGGTAGAGTGAGAAAATGTAAATGAATTTCAGAGAACATGGAGCACTCATTAAGGGCATTATATCTCATTTATCATAAGCATCTTTAATCATAATTAGACACATATGAATCCATGATTCTAAGATCAAATCTAGCATATACTATTACATGCCATCTCAGAATAAAGAAACACGTAATGGAATAAACAAAGAAGAGATTACATACTACTGCTTCCTGAAAGTAGAATTGCCTTAACATCTTTATTAATTTGCCAATGGAGCATACATGTTTGGTTCTTTTTATATTAACAATACAAACAAACCCTCAAAACAAAAACATCGAACCCTTCAAAATTACTTTGTCTACTTTTTATAGGGCATCATAGACGAGTACCCTTTACAAAATATTCCTTCTTGATATTCTAATGATTCATCATAACAAAATGGTGTGAGCATGCTACTTGCATAGTTGTACTAACTGAACTATTATCACCAAAAAATGATCACCTAGCCATTTTTAGCTAGGTGGATTGAAATACACCATGTGGATTTAATTTTACCATAGTAAAATCACATTCACTGTGGAAAATACTTTAGTAAACCACTTTTATTACATTATTTCCTAATTTGAAACAAAAAAACCCCAGGAGAATAATTAGATAAATCATTATTTATTTAATTTTCTCTAGGAATTATTACTAAAGCATTATTTAATAATTATTTATTGTCTCATTTGACTAAATCCCCTAGGAATATTTAAATAAATCATTATTTATTTGAATTTCCTTATTTTTGTTATTAGAATAATTATTAAATCACTATTTAATAATTATTTTGATTTCACACCTTTCTTGTTTCTTGCGAAATAATTAACAAATCATTTTATTTGTTATTTATTTCTATATAAAGGAATTTAACCATTTTAAATTCCTTTTCCCTCTCCAACAATTATAATAAAGTATTCTAAGTAGTTAGATCTGAATTTGCTCAATAATATTTTATTATTCTCCATTTTCGAGATTAACTCCATACTTTTCTATATAAAGTAGGGTTTTTCATTCATTCCTCACCATGATCATTATCATTGTCAATATTATCGTCATTTTATTGAACTCCCATTTGAGTTTTTCACTTTTTTTGGGTTTTTCACATGATTGGGAGAGGAAATTCTATTTCTGAAGCATCGAGGATATCAAAGGACCCATCCCACGGAGGGGGGATTACAAACCAATCTATATATCTCCTTCACCAGGTGTTATCAATAAAGATTTATTTGTTTAAAATCATCTTTCCATTGGGTTATTGTTATGGATATATCATTTTTCTGCTAATTGTCTTAGATCTTGTTTTCTTTTACTGCAAATTTTCCATTTGTGTTGTAGATCTAGAATGACAACAGCCATCAAATTATTGTGAGGGTCACTTGTCACCTAGTGACTTAAGTGAGGGTTTTTGGTACATCTTTCAGGAATTTTCATACGAACAAATGGTGACTCCATTTGGTTAACAACCAAGTTTTTGGGTGACTGAAGTTTCAAAAATTTTAGGGTTTCTTCAGCCATTTTCTAGGCCTCTCAATTTTATTTCCAATTTTAAGCCCTATTTTGTCTTATTTTCAAATTCTTAAGGGTTTTTAGTCTTTTCCACAGGTCACAGGTACCATCCGAGCAGGAGATGGCAACATCTTTCTGAAAGCTAATGGTCGAGACAAGTGGGAACATAGTGCACTTTTTTGGGTGTTTAGTGCACTCCCTCTGTCTAGAGCACAATTTTTGACCCAGAATCTACGCTAGCTCAGGAAGTAGGTCAGTACCTGCGCTCGCCAGTTTTTCTGAAAAAAATTCATTTTTTTTTTATAGTTTGTCTGAAAGTGTTGTCTATAGACTGGTTTGTGTTTTTCAATTATGTTAATTCATCTCCCTTAGTCTTTGATCCACTTGTTTTGTCTCTTTGAGTAAGGAAATAGCCCCATAGGGTTTAGAGTACTCCTCCACATTGGTAGGAAGACATTTGTTGAGTGAGGAATCTAGGGTTTTCAACATTTTTAGCCTTTGTTTTTCAGATCTGATCCATCAATTTTTAGATCCATTGGATAGGTTTATTTTTCCTTTTCTCACTTTAGAGTTTGGGTTTTCCTTTTTCCCCTTAGGATCCCCTTGAGCATCCTAGATCTTAGAGATTCATACCTGCCCTTTATAGAAGTTGTCACCTCTGATTTTTGTTGTTTGTCTGCACCATTTCCAACAGCTTAGGGCCTTTAGAACTCAGTCCCTCGATATAAGATCTTTTTGGCCTCTTTATGTGTCTTTAAGTATCCTATTTGCCTTCTCTTTCTTAGCTGCCTAGTCTTCCTTTTGGATGGGGTTGTGTATGTTTGATTGACTGTTTAACTTTCTATCATTTTAGATTCATTTAAGGTATTCCATCATTTTGCTTCCAGTAGCATATGGCATCATGAAACATGCTTAATTAACTCATCCACTTGACAAATATTTTACACACAGTCACACCTTAAACGAACGAGAGCTTGGTTAATAGCACCAAGCCAAAACATTAAACACTACACCTTAATAAATCAACACACATAGATTAACCCCACTTTGGCATCAGGGCCAAAAAATCTTTGTAGTGTAGGTGTAGGGTCGATGGGATATGCTTCCAATAACACCCACCGGTTACTTTTCATTGAGACATAGAAGTTGTCATATTAGGGAGCTTAAAATACTTCACCATCCCACAGTCAAAGTCAGAGTGCATCAAAAACCTGATTCAGAGGGGGTTAGGCTAGGTCATCGTGCGAGCAGTTCTCCTCGGGGCTACCCAACTCGTGGCAGGGAATTCCGTACATTGGCTAACTACCAAGAAGCTCAAGACTCGACCACCCCCGTGGGACAAAGGTAACTGTAGTGACCCATCTTAGGAAAACACCTTATAGGATTGGCTATGGGAAACAGTTGGTCCTCTACCCCACCTTTCTTTGGACAACTCTGCTTACGGGGATGAGCTTCCGTCAACTAAGAAGTTCTTTGGAAGGCCATCTGAAATAATATATTTAGGATTGTTTGAGGATTCAGATCACCTATAGGCTAGAGGTATTTTTTATTTAATAGGACATGTTTGCCTGCATTTAGAGTAACATCATGAAAATAATTAGTTCACACTTGGCACCACTGCACTAGGTGTTTGCTTGTTTTTTTTCTCTTTTCTTCATATCATTATCACTTAGTCTAGACATCATAGTGCCTCCAAGGTGTTTGTCACATTGAATTCTAGGGCTTTGCCTTCAATTCCTGTTAGGCCATATCACTCCTCCTTGTCAAGAGTGAGTTCATCCTCCCAGTCCTTCATCAAGTCATCATTCTGATTCTAATTAGGATTCTGCTGATTCATCCTTTGGTTCTGCACCCCCCAATCCTCATACAACCACAATGTTCGGCACTAATGCAGGTGTAAGAATCTAGGGTGGTAACCCAAGTACCAACCAGGGTACCCCCATTAGCAGAACCTCAACAGATGTGGTCACTCCGACTCCCTTACTTCCTTTTCTTGCTAGTCTAAGTCTCCCAAATTTTAACCAACTTATTAATGATCCTCTTCTGCACGATCCCACATGGATAGAAATGCCTACAAAAATCCCCTCAGACATCCCAAAGTTTGAGGGTAATCCTCGAGAAGACCCAACCAATCATGTTCGCTCCTTTCATATGTGGTGTTCATCCAATTCTATTACCGATGATTCCATTCGTCTTTGGTTGTTCTAACGTACACTCACTGGAGCTACTACAAAGTTGTATGTAGACTAGCCCAGGGCAAACCATTCCACTTTAGCAACTCTTGCCACAACCTTTCTTTCATATTTCCAATTACCTCTCTGTTATGATACCAATACTGAAATTTTGACTTCATTCCATCAAAATTCTGTGACTCGCCTTTCCGACCATGTTTAGGAATGGCATAGAAGGAGGAGTATCTATCAAGCTCTTGAGTTCGAAGATCAAGTCTATATGGATTGGTTTCTTAGATAATTTTTTTCCCCCATTGTGAAATATGTCGCTTCTCATTTTCCTCAATCTAAGGATGAAGCTCTCTAGATAGCTCTAAAATTTGACCTGATTTAAGCCGAGTCAGGTTATGTTTACACTGTCATCCCCGATCTACCGTAGCCAGGTGCTGCTATTGCGCCGGGGGTGTCTCATGCTACAGATCGCATTGTTGGAACTCTTTCACACCCCCAACCATATGCTCCTCCATATGTGAGTTATGGTCAACCTTAGGGAGGGACCAGTCCCATGTACAATAATCCCTCCCACAATCCTTATCAGGGCACTACTTATCCAGGTCCTAGCAAACCATCTGCATATCATCGTCCGCATCAATCGATGCCAAGTCCATTTGTTGCACCACCTGCTTATACCAATGTTTCCCCATCTCCATATTATATGTATGCACAACCTAACATTCCAGCTCGTTCAACACTAGTGCCTTAGCCCCCCATGCCTGCTCCCCCTCCATCGTAGCAAGCACCTCCTCCATACGAACAAGTGTACACTCAGCAGAGTGGCCCCAATCCCCTGAATCCCAAGAAAAATAATAAGATGAAGGGAAATAGGAACCAACAAAAGCAAGGTAATCAAGGAAACTAGCGTGCTCAACCCAATGCCCCTCAAGATCCTCCACCTAACCCCACAACCCAGTAATAGGGTGATCATCCCAACCAAAACAAGGGTCTTCATATGAACAAGCCTTGTGCTTTTTATGGAGTCTATGGTCATAATACTCATGAGTGTATCATGTTACCTCAGATGCACCAAGTATGGAAAGCTCAAACAACTTCTCGAGGATCGCAACCTTCCGCTCATCCTCCCCCTCCTGCTTTGTCACAACCCGTTGTGCTTACCAATCATTTTCCTCAAAAAGGGTATATTGCTGCCCAACCTCCACAAGGTTAGGCCGCTCAACGAGCTCCTCCATCTGGTCACTGCGATTATCAGATTCTCATGATGAACTTTGATGAGGTAAACACCGAACAAGTCAACCTCCAGACTCGATCTCGTCAGTGTCACAAGCCACTTGCTAAGTCTCCAACTGAGTCCCAACCCAAAGTTTCGATTGAGCCTCTATCGAAACCCAATGGTACCTTACAGATCCCTCAACCTAAGGTTGAGGCTATACCCAAGATCCCCAAAGGTCCGTTACGTCAAAATTCTACTTCTGCCAAAGCCGCCCATACATATAACATAGTAGATGATTTAGTGCAGTCTTGCGCTGCCATGTCAATGCTGGAAGTCCTCCAGGCATGCCCATTGTTATGTTCCTATACCAATAGGTGTCATATATCATGATTGACTTGGTTTAGCTCTAAAATATGTACATACCTTTTCTTGCTGCAAATGTTTTCCATATTTGTAAAAAATCAAAAAATAAAAAAATGTAAAGAGGGTATGTCCTAGAAAAAGAATAAAAGGACAAAAAGAATGAAAAGGTCAGAAAAAATAAAAAATGAACCCCAAGAAAATAAAAAGACCATGAAAGTGTGCTAGTCAAAATGCCACTACTATTTCACTTTTTGTATAAATGATTGTGTGCAACTTGTTACTTATGCCACAATCCATGGTAACCAAATAGTTTAATCTTGGTTATTCCATGTTTTGAATTTCATGCTTAGAGATAGAGAATAAAATTTGACCAAACTGTTTAATCTTGGTAGATAAGTAGATAGGTAGAGTGAATAAAAGGATGCTCAATAGTTTAATCTGAGCCCTTGGATGTAATAAGGTTAGACTTAGTTAGAATACCATTGTAAAATAAAAGAAAAGGTTTTGATAAGGGTTTGCCAGTTTAAGTGCACCCTAATAAAAGAAGAAAAAATGGTAGGATAAGTAGGTAGGGTAAGTAGATGATTGGTTTCAGAATTATGTATGATGAATGATTATCTAGATATTAAGTCATATACTTTCATCATCAAAAGAACTTAAAGATATGGATGACAATGAAGACATTTACATCATAGAAAAAAGTCAAACTAATTAACCTCCTCACTCATTTTTTTCCCTAAATTTTACTAATTTCCCATAAGTATTAAAGGCACCAACAACCTGAAAGTTAAAGGGGCTTAGAGCATTTCTCTAACTTCTGGAGGGACCGGACCCTCGACCCAATAACTTGTAAGGCCTAAGTGCTAAAACCCCTTCATCAAAATTCACCCCCTTCATAATTCATTCATTCCCTTCAAATCCTTTTCCTAAGGTAAAATCACTCTTTTACTTAGGAAAAATAAATGGTTCTTTATAAAAACCCCCAAACACATTTTAGCCTAAGTCATAATGTTGGATGATGAATGTATTTTCGAAAACATTTACTTAGTGCATTTTCTTTTCCCATGGTCATATTAACTCTTAATTCTTATTATTTATTTAACTCCCGAAACAAATTACCCTTTCCCGTATTATTAATAAAAATCCCAAAATAAATAAATATCCCGTCCCTATGGTTTGAAAAATAAACCATAAATAAAGTTAATTAAATTGGATTAGTTAATCGAATCGCGATTAATTAAGAGCCAAAAACCCCCGACGCATTAAAAAAGGATTAATTAGTCATCTGGATTAATTAATAACCTCTCCGCCAATACCATCACTCCCGATATCATTAAAGTTATTAAACCTTTATTCGTCCAATCATATCATCCCCGATATAATTAAAGTCAATTTAATTATGTTGATTATGCCATCAGGCCCCCTCCATTAACTCCCTAACACTTTCTGCTGCCGACCACCATTCGATCTGCCTTCCCGCATCCAATGACTCTCGCTCATATTGCACGGGCCTTTTGGTCAAACATTAACCACGCGATACAAGCTATTTTGAATTTTCACCGATGCTACGTGTCATCCACTTTGTGGCATCGCACGACCCTCTGCCAAAACCACCAACCTCCCAAAAGTGGTGCGATCAATCCCGCTTACCGCTTCCACTAAACGACAAAGTGTCCCATCAGTTAGTTGATGCCAACTATCGTTTTCCCATTCACCCGCCAAAAGTCATTGACTTTGTGCATAAAAACAAAAATATTCATTGTTTTCCCTTTTTACCGAGAAAAGAAATTGCTGCCTTCCATGCACGCACAGAGTACGTCCAGACTAGCAACTTACTCCCAACTACCAACCACCATCAGTTACTGAACTCCAGGCCACTGCAGACTACTGTGCGCACCCAACAAAGCATTCACCATGGCCATTTGTCCCTTCAGTCAACCATAAACAGGTATTTACCGCATTTCCTTCTTAGAAACCCTATTTTATTCTGAAACCTCCACCAAATTGCTCTAAACTCAAGTAATCCAGTACAATTAAGCTGTTTCTTAGCCCCAAGGCTTCCCCAAGCACCTGTTTTATCTTAAATCCTTGAAAACCCCAAATTTCTTCCTTGAATACACAAGAACCAAGGATGGAAGCTCCCTTCGCCCTAAATGTCACACCAATCAATACTCCCCACAGGGATTTGGACCACCTTCCCTTGGCCGATAAAGATTTTCAAATCAAGGACCTTACTTTTGAGGAAACCCCCTTGAAGCTATACTGCATGTATCGGGATAGTTATCTGAATAATGCTGATAAAATAGTTCTTTGGGAGTCAAACCTACCTAAATATATATTTTGCATTGTCCATATTTTCCCAGATATTGTCCACCAATGCCATGCAAACTACGACCCCAATATGAGAGTTGTAATGTCCCCTGATCAGAAAGTCCTTTTCACCATTACAGCTGAGTCTATAAATGAAATGTTGCAATTACAGCCTGGCCAGGACCTCACTCCCCTTTCCATTGCCGATTTACTTGAAAAATCTTCAAGGCTGTCCAGTTCCGAAATTAACCAAGTCAATCAGACTTTCATTGAAGAAAAATATAGATCAAAAGACCCCCCTCCTTACATGTCATGTGCCTTTACTAGTTTAGGCAGTGATATTGTCACCATGTTTGCTTTCATTATGGGTTTTACCACTAGTGAGTATGTAGATGAAATGACCTTTGCCTACATGTCTATTTTCACCCCTGGCCAACCTCCTGCAGCCAAATTTGACTATGCTGCATTCATTGCTGATAAGATGCATGACCAATTCATGAGATTAGAGAACAAGAGAGTATTTAAATATTCTTTAGTCCTGTATCATCTTTTCCTCTACTATCAAACTGATAGATTCCCTTTCTCTGTACAAAAGCTTGAAAATAGAGGGAACCCTAGGTCAGTTGTCTTCTGGACTTCCATTTTTCACTATTCGCATTATTCTCCCCATACTTATACAAATTTTATTGATCAATTTGTGCATCCAGTAACTACCATGTTGAGAGGAAGTCCCCCTCCCAGAATCAATGATGATATTAAGAGAATTCTTCAGTTATCCAAGCAATACAAGGTTGGGGACTGGTACTTGTACCAGAACCATACCGAGATCAGAATTTATGGGTGTGAGCTGCCTCCCTTTAAACTGCCCAAATACCTCCCCATGCGATTATTTGCCCTGGAGTACTACAGGAAAATGATCAATTATGATGAAATCCACTTTATGAAGGCTAAGAAGAAATCTCAGCTAAGGATAAAGGATCACCTAGGCCCATTTATTTGCAACAACAGGAAAGCAGGGAAAGAGGCAGAGGAAATCCTTGAAAGATTGAGATTGGAAAAGAGATTCATTTGGCCTTATGATCCTCATAGCTTCATCTATGACAGAAGGCAAAAACATAAGCTATCCCCCTATATCCATCATAGAATTCCAGAGATAGAGTAGTATGCAAATCAAAATGAATGGGTGGAGGGAACACTTATAGAACAAGATAGTACACAAGTTGAAGTAGAAAATGTTATGAAATATTTGGAGAAAAGACTTGATTTGGATTCCTTTGTATAGGTGCCTGGAGAATTTTCAGAGAGACCAACACAGGAGCATAGTGCACAAACATCAGGACAACTAGAGACTTCAGGATAGGGAAAAGATTCAGGATCACAGAGCATTTCTGAGGAGTTGACCCAAACTGATACAAACATGGGAAACCCTCCAGTATTGTAGACCCCTCTTAATGAGGAATGAATTCAAAAAAGAAGTAGGAATGAGGCTAGCCCCTCTACAGTGCCATTGGACCAGGTATATGTAAAGAGACAGAGATTGAATCCTTTGTCTGAGTAGGAATATGAAGAGACAAGAAGTGACACAATGCAGACAACACTAGCAAGGGAGACACCATCTACCTCTCAAACACAGGCACTAAACAGGCAGCCAAGTGTAGAAGTGTCATCACTAAGGACAGTTTCAGAGCAAAGCCAGGATTTGAAAGAAAAGTACAAAGAGATTAAGGCTAGGAATGAGCAGCTCAAAGCTCAAACCTATGCCAAATATCTAAAAATGGCTCCTACAAATTAGACAAGGTTGATGTCAGCCTTTGACATCAAAGAAGGAAAGATGTAGATGAGCTTTTTGAAGCCAACAGTACAACAACCAAAGTCCATGGTTGATTATTTAAAAACAAATTTTGAAGTTCTTGCCAGAGACATCCACCCAATTGATCAGATTGAGCTCCATAAGCAAATAGGTGAGATGGTCTATTCCACATTGACCAGTAAAGCCATCACTACACATCAGTTACAGAATTATCTGAGTAATACTACAACACAGTTACAGTTAGAAAATGTTAAAATTGGCAACCAGGGAAAAACTTCATGTGGGTCATCTTATTCATGGCTGATAATATTTTTATTAGATTCCTCTCGTCGAGAGGTGTAGGACTGATATAAAGATCATCCGATTCCGATAAGTATTCATGGAAATATGAATTTATTTTGATTATGGAATTATTATCAAGCCGACCTACAACTCATGTAGGCTTAGAAGCCCAACAGTCGCATCTATTCAAACACCAACGTTTTGTATAAATATAAGAGGACTTTTCCTCATTTGGACTCACTAATCTCATCACATCTCTCTCTCTCTCTCTACTGCGCAGAAATGAGTCTCTTCTCTACTGTGCTGAAATGGGTCTCTCTCTCACACATGTGAAGCCGGAAGCAATTGAATTTGAAGCTGCATCTGTAGAAGTAAATATTGACTTGCGTGGCCTAGAAGATCTCCTCTTTGGAATTGCGCTGTAGGTTCATTTGAACCTCCTCTAAAAGCCACAACTTTTGGTGGTTGATTGAAGTCAATACAATGAACGGTTTGCAAGATATCGACTACCCTAGTTTGAAGCCGGAAACTGCTGAAACTGAAGCTGCAACTGCAGAAGTAAAGATTGACCTGCGTGGCCTAGAAGATCTCCTCATCTAAACTACACTGTAGGTTCATCTGAACCTCCTCTGGAAGCTGAAACTTTTGGTGGTGGAATGAAGTCAATCCGACGGTCAGTTTGTGAGATATCGTCTGCCCTAGTTTGATAATGAAGCCGCTAATGCTGATGTTGCTGATCTAGGGTTTGTACTGCTGATATGAATCAGATTTATTGTACTATTTCTCTCTGCTGAATTATTGAAGATAAAAGAAGATTTGATCAAAGGGTTTCCCCACACATTGTGGGGTTTGTCCCTGGCTAGCTGCCACATCTTGTGTCTCTTGTCTTGGCTTGTTTTCTGTCGATCGTTTAATGTTCTATCTGCACTTTACTTTATGTATATGTGATTTCCAATCTATGGAATATAATAAGAAAAATAAGTAAACTATTATAAGCATAGAACATACCATAACTGTTATAAGCATGACCTCGTGTGAGGCAGTCTGGTTGCGAAAGCTCTTCAGTGAGCTGTTTGGATTTACATTGGATACCACTGTGGTTCTCTGTAACAACCAAAGGTGGGATTCGATTATTGAGGAATCCCGTATTCGTCAATTGCTCCAGCAGATAGACATCATCTGGGATATGGTAAGTCGATGAGCAAGGAGGCTCCATCGCATTAAGATGATATACAGGTCGACACACCTTATCAAAGCCCCAAGGAAAGATCTAATCTGTGATTTTCCCAAACAACTTGGAGTCATCAAGAAACCCTTGTACAAGGGTCCTGCATGTTGCATACATTGAGCTCTGGGAGCTCTGAGGGCTTGTGGTTCTTACTGGAGCAACATACGACAACAGGGTGACTCACCCTCCCCTGGTGGTGCGCACTGGAATAAGATGATTTGCTATCTTGTGGAACAAGATGATTCGCGCTCTTGTGGGACAAGATGATTCGCTCTCTTGTGGAACAGGATGATTCACTCTCCTGTGTAGCAGGATGATTAGTTCTCCTGTGAGGCCTGGATTGATGTGTTCTCCTGTGAGGCCTGGATTGATGTGTTCTCCATGGCGGCCTGGATTGATGTGTTCTCCATGGCAATTATAGCAGGATTGATGTGTTCTCCTGTGAGGACAGGATTGATTAGTTCTCCTATCGAGGCATCCTACCCATGCAGTCTGGGACTCATGGGAAGTACCTCTCATCTGATCAATGAGTAGGGAAATGAAGTTAGGGACCATAGTAGTACTGATGGATGCATCGTTGTATCTACCATACTCCATATGCTAGGATGACCTCCATTGATTTGGGATCAATGATACTGGTCTGGGACCAGTGGTAGGAGTTGTACCATACTATGATGCTGACTTCGGGTCAGTTGAGACTGGTCTAGGACCAGTGGTACATACTCTGAGACTGACTTTGTGTCAGTACAGTACTGGTCTGGGACCAGTGAGAGTGGTACATACTATGACACTGACTTCGGGTCGGTTGAGACTGGATTGGGACTAGTGGTACACTCTCTGAGACTACGATACTAGTCTGGGACCAGTGGTAGGACTTGTACCATACTATGACGCTGACTTCGGGTCGGTTGAGACTGGTCTGGGACCAGTGGTACATACTCCGAGACTGACTTCGTGTCAGTGCAGTATTGGTCTGGGACTAGTGAGAGTGGTACATATTATGACACTGACTTCGGGTCGGTTGAGACTGGTCTGGGACCAGTGGTACACTCTTTGAGACTGGGATACTGGTCTGGGACCAGTGGTAGGAGTTGTACCATACTATGATGCTGACTTCGGGTCGGTTGAGACTAGTCTAGGACTAGTGGTACATACTTCGAGATTGACTTCGTGTCAGTGCAGTACTGGTCTGGGACCAGTGAGAGTGGTACATACTATGACGCTGACTTCGGGTCAGTTGAGACTGGTCTGGGACCAGTGGTACACTCTCTGAGACTGCAATATTGGTCTGGGACCAGTGGTAGGAGTGGTACTTACTATGAAGCTGACTTCGGGTTGGCTGAGACTGGTCTGGGACCAGTGGTACGCACTCTAAGACTGACTTTGAGTCAATGGAGGATGATACTGGTCTAGGACCAGTGGAGTTGTACTCACTATGATGCTGACTTCAGGTTGGTTGAGACTGGTCTGGGACCAGTGGTACATACTCTAAGACTGACTTTGAGTCAGTATGATGCATCCTCGATCATTTCTTCTTCTTCATAATTCGGACAAAAGCAAAGCAGAATAGAACAATGCAAGAGCAGAGCAAAACAAAGAAAAACAGTACCGATCAGTACAGGGCAGAACAAGAGAAAGTAGAACAGGAAGAATAGAGCAGAGCAGGGCAAGGGTTAGGTTGTACAGGGTAGTGCATTTGATGGATGAATAGTAACAACCGATAGACAGATTGCAGATGAAGTTCTCCATGGTTGAGAGGGAGTGTTAAAATTGGCAACCAGGGCAAAAATTCATGTGGGTCATCTTATTCATGGCTAATAATATTTTTATTAGATTCCTTTCATCGAGAGGTGTAGGATTGATATAAAGATCATCCGATTCCGATAAGTATTCATGGAGATATGAATTTATTTTGATTATGGAATAATTATCAAGCCGACCTACAACTCATGTAGGCTCAGAAGCCCAACAGTCGCATCTATTCAAACACCAATGTTGTGTATAAATATAAGAGGACTTTTCCTCATTTGGACTCACTCATCTCATCACATCTCTCTCTCTCTCTACTGTGCAGAAATGAGTCTCTTCTCTACTGCGCTGAAATGGGTCTCTCTCTCACACATGTGAAGCCGGAAGCTGTTGAATTTGAAGCTGCAACTGCAGAAGTAAATATTAACTTGTGTGGCCTAGAAGATCTCCTCTTTGGAACTGTGCTGTAGGTTCATTTGAACCTCCTCTAAAAGGCACAACTTTTGGTGGTGGAATGAAGTCAATCCGACGAATGGTTTGCAAGATATCGACTGCCCTAGTTTGAAGCCGGAAACTGCTGAAACTGAAGCTGCAACTGCAAAAGTAAAGATTGACCTGCGTGGCCTAGAAGATCTCCTCATCTAAACTATGCTATAGGTTCATCTGAACCTCTTCTCGAAGCCGAAACTTTTGGTGGTGGAATGAAGTCAATCCGACGGTCGGTTTGTGAGATATCGTCTGCCCTAGTTTGATAATGAAGCCGCTAATGCTGATGCTACTGATCTAGGGTTTGTACTGCTGATATGAATCAGATTTATTGTACTATTTCTCTCTGTTGAATTATTGAAGATAAAAGAAGATTTGATCAAAGGGTTTCCCCACACATTCTGGGGTTTGACCCTGGCTAGCCGCCACATCTTGTGTCTCTTGTCTTGGCTTGTTTTCTGTCGATCATTTAGTGTTCTATTTACACTTTACTTTATGTATATGTGATTGCTAATCTATGGAATATAATATGAAAAAGATGTAAACTGTTATAAGCATAGAACATACCATAACTTAACAAGAAAAGCCTCTTCGTAGGCTAAGGACACCAGGATAAAATCATTAGAAGACCTGGTGATTGAGTTAGGACATGATCCCAAAGATGTTAAAGCAGCTGAAAGCTTGATAAAGAAAAATAATGATGACATTGCTGCACTTAGGAAACAACTCAAACTCCCTCCCCTCATTCATCCACAAACTCCAGAAGTAATTGAGAAACAAAACGAGGAAGAACTTATGGACTTAGTCATTAAGTTGAATGAGCAGTTGAAAGAAACATAGCAAGAACTAGAAAAAGGTTTGCAGTCCAAACAGGGTGAGCCAAACACCATTCCTCAGACTGTAATACCCACAATTTCTATAGTAGTGCCATCTACTATTGCAACATCTTTGGCACCCAACATTCCCCTAGCAACAGCTCTGCTAGTAACAACAACAGCAAGTATATCAGAAGCAGTAGCAACTTCAACAAATCAAACATAAGACTTAATAAAGTCCATGGAGGAAATGAAAATCCAAGAAACTAAAATAAAGAAACTAAAAGAAATGGTTACCAGCTTGGAAAACAAGTATGAGCTATCACAGATTAATTACACTGAAGAAGAGAGAAAAAATGGAAGGATGATCGAAACAATCAAGACATTAGAGAAGGACTTAACATTGGAAAAGCCTTTGAGAGATATTATAGAGATTTTATGGACCAATATCATTGATTCTATCAATGATATTTGGTCTTCTATTCAGATCATTTTTGAACAGACTGAGTTAGTTAAACTAGCTACAGAAGCTATACAGAAGACCAGGGAAGAATTGGGAGAAAAACCTGAAGAGGCAACCCAATTGATCAACTTCTTGAATAGCAAAAGCAGGCACCAGATGGAACAATGGGATATCGAGGATCAAACTGGTACTATCCTTGAAATTAAGAAAGTTTTTACTAAAAAGAACTTAATGCTTAACCTGGAAAAATGATATCAAAGTATTCAAGACGACATAGATGATTTTATGTTAAAATATGACATTTTAAGGAATAAAGGACTTCCAAGCCCACTTGTCATAAATGACAAACTGATGAATCATGATGACTACATTGATAAAGTGCACAAACAAGCCAAAAGTCAAGTCATCTCTTCCACAGTGAAAGCACTACCTACAGGAAATGTGTTGTATGATGGTTTGGAAAATATTTTCTATATTGAGCATGAGGTTAAGCACCTGTTCACAGTCTAGCCCAATTTTGCAAAATACACTGAAGCTAACGAAGTGTACAGAAAATTGATCAGGATGAAGATAATATATGAAGAATGGTGGACCAATATGACTGATATCCTATAATTTACTATGGTAACTCTGAGGTAAATAGAAAATAGTCACCGAGATAAAGTATGGTAAACAAGTAAAGAGTATCAGGAACAGGTAAAGAGTATCAGTAGGGAAAAGTAAGCAAAGATCCAACACACAATTACTAAAGCAACAACAAGAGGCAAATCCAAGTTTCAACCTCCAACTCATTCACAAGTAAAGGGACAACAACAATCAGTTTTCCATAAGTCTCTATCTTTTTGTAAAAGATATTTTGTATTCCTTATAATAAATCTCGTGTGGTTATGAGATATTTTTGATGTAATTTTTGTATAAATACTTTTCTATTTGAAGTATTGTGGGTGGATTCTATAACATCTCTGTAAATATATGCTGTCAAGCTGAGAAAGCTTTTGTACTCAAATTTGGATTTTTGCTGGAAAAGGAATGAAAGTTGAGGACATTTCATCAGATTCTCATGCAGTATAATTACAAATAAGTATTCTATCCTTGTGATTTTATGTGCTTTCTATATGTTTCAATGTTTCATGCATCTTAAATCTAAATGGTAAAATAGTCAAAGTATATCAGAATTAGTTTCATTGCTCTCTGCTATCAACAATCTACCATTTATATGTTTTCTTCTAAACTATTTCGATAAAGGAATTCTTAACTGCTCCTCTATCCCTGTAGTTTTTCTCAAATAAGTCCCTAATATAGGATTCTTAAGTGCCCTATACTAGTTGACCTATCTTCCTTTCCTCTTTCTAATCCTAACTTGAGGATTCTTGATCGCCCTCTAGTTTTGAGTAGAACTATCATCCATTCAAGCCCCAAAGTTTATTTTTATTCTACTATCCCGCCTGTTGAACTCATACCTCAGCAATTTGACTTGATCCAGTGAATTCTCCTTGTTTGACTCCATAGCCCAATGGCCTAAAAGCCCAGTTTGTCCATTTGTTTCAGAACTCCACCACTATCAAACAAAACAACCTCACTGAACATTAATACTAGCCTAAAATCCTTTCAAACATAGCTAAATCATAAAGAGAGAGCCCTCTCTGAACTTAGGTGGGCTAGCACTTGAGTCTAAAAGTTGGTTTGTAGTTACCTTGGATCCTTTCCTTCTTCCAAATAACTTCTAAGGAAAATCTGAGTGATAACATAGTGGCGACCATATTGGGGAAGAACTAATCCTTAGTTGAAACAAACCTTTAAGAAACCGAAAAAGCTTGATTTGAAATATCTTAAAGGAGTGATAGAAGTTATTTTTAAAAATCCACAAAAGAATAGCGTTGAAAAACTTGAAATCTAGCTTCAGGAAGAACTCATTACACCAGGGCTAACCCTGATCCAAATCCTCCCCCTGTGTTTGAAAATCCTAACCTGATTCCAAGAATCATTAGAAGGCAAGAAAATTCATTAAGTCCTAGACCTTTGTTCAGATCACAATCATGTCCTATTGAGTGGCTTTTCCTAGAAGATCTTCCTTTTGACAAACACTTTGAACTCTCTCTATTTAGAACCACATTTGACAGTGAACTATTGGACCTAGTCCAAGATCCAGAATTCCTTAGAGAACTTGAAACCCAACAAGCCAATTTGTCAATTGATCGATATCTGCAGAATTCCACTCAGTCATCTCTTACCATCGATAGAACACCTGAACTTTCTGAAACTACTTCTCTTTCTGCTAGTTCATCATTATTCCCTCACTCTTCTAAAATCCATTCCACTCCTCCCTTCATCCCTTCACTTCCTCCCCAGCCAATCATCACCCAACATCCCACCACTACCTCCAGTTCTTCCTCCACAACCCAAACACCTCCTGTTACCCCAACTCCCATTCATACTACTACCCAACCTAGAATCATGGCCAATAGATATGCTCCCCTTGTGATGCCTACTCCCCTAGGTGCCATGCCTCAGGACTATCAGAGTAAAATTACTACTTTTGATGGCACTGGAACCTACACAGCTCAGTAGCACACTAGGAAAATGACCGACTACTTTGAGATATATGAAGTTGACATAGTTGATGTTCAAATGAGAATTTTTGTTCAGAGTCTGATTGGGGAAGTTAGGACTTGGTTTAGATCTTTAGCCCCCCAAAGTATAGATAGCTTGAGAGTTCTCTACCAACAATTCTTGAATATGTGCGAGAAAAGGAAGGACCCCCTGCAGATTTTATCTGAATATGAGAACCTTAAAAGGGGACCTCATGAAACCATTCAGGACTATTGCACTAGGTTCAATAGTGTTTATAGTGCCATTCCACTCGACCTTAGACCCCACCTGGTTTAGCCCTGATCAAATTTCCTGATGGATTTGATTCAAATATGGCTTTCTAGTTAAGAGAAAGGAACCCCCCCACTTTGGAAGAAATGCAGAGTGTAGCAGTAAGTGTTGAGGCTAACCTACCTTCCAAAAGAGCCAAAGCTAGGAATGAGAGAAGAATACCTGTAAAAGAAGAGAATACACCCTTTGAACAAAAGATGGATGCTATAGTTAAAGGAATGGATAGATTGTTGGACAGAGTTGAAATTATTGAAAGAAAATCTCCTTGGGATGGCCAACAGGCTAATTTAGGGAGAAATCCTAATTTTAGAAAAAATCAGAACCAAAATGCTGGAAAGAATATTCCTAACCAGAATATCAGACCACCTTTCCAAGAAAACTAGGCAGAGGCCTCCCACTCAGAAGACCCTGAACAAGACACTCAAATAAATTTAATGGGTCTAGATGATGAGTAAGATGTCTTCTTAACTCAAGATGACCAGGGGTCCCATGTACTCCGACAATTCCAAACCCAAACACGAGAGTCATTTGATTTCAGACAGGGATATGACTTTACTATTTTTGAGGTACATAAGCAGTATAATTTAAGAAGCAGAAAAAGTATTGATGCCCCAGAACTAAACCAGAAAATAGGTCCTAATCAACCTAAAAAGGGTAAAACAGTTCCAGTGACAAAAACACTTCAGATCCTTTCAAGAACAAATCAAAATCCCTCCAGCCCCACCATAGAAGATGTTTCTGATAATCAACCCAACAATGAACAACCTTCCACTTCACTTCCCTCCAAGGAAACAGTGGAAGAGTCTCCAAAGATCGTGTTAGAAAAATCAGCAAAGAATGTCCCAAATCCTGAAAGAGAAGAAAACATAGAAAACACTGCTGCTAAAAATCCAAAAGTTCAAACAGACAAAGTAATCTTGCCCTTTAATCTTGGAGCAGAGGTAGCCAAACTTAAAATTTCAGTTCCTTTGACAGAACTAGTAAAACATGATACTTACAGGTCTCAGATAAACAAATCATTGAAAATCACTGAAAATGAAGATTCTGTAAATCTCTTTGATGACCAGCCCGAGTTAATTTTTGGCCCTGAGGTAAATGGGAAACCAATGGAAGGAGGGATACCACCCTTCTATGTTAGTCTCAATATCCATGATAAGATTTTGCATAATGCCATGTTTGACTCTGGTGCCTCGCACAACCTCATGCCCAAGTCTATTATGGAGAAACTTAACTTAGACATCACTAGACCCTATAGGGATTTATTTTCCTTTGATTCCAGTCAAGTGAGGTGTTTAGGGCTTATAAAGGATTTATGTGTTTCTTTGGTTCAATACCCTGCCAAAACTATACTCATGGACATAGTGGTAGCAGACATTCCACCCAAGTATGGCATGTTGTTGTCCAGATCCTGGGGTGCCAAACTTCAGGGGTCTCTACAATTAGACATGTCATACGCTACCATATCTATTTTTGGACAACCAAAGAAGCTATATAGAGAAAATTTAATGAAATATGTAGTGAGTAGTCAGGAGAAGCCTCAAAACTTTCCCATTTACTCAGTGCATTTTGATATGGATTCCTTTATTCTCTATAATGCAGAAACTAATCCAAAAGATACTCCATATGGTATAGTAGTAGAACCAAAAGAAATTAAAAAATCTAAAGATATAGCAGCAGAACCAAAAGAAATTGTAAAAGAAAAGTCAACTGTCCAAATTCAAGAGATATCAGATGACAAAGAAAATCCAGATACCTTAGCTAAGAAAGATTCCACTACTCCAGATACAAATTATGAACATGAAATCTTATGGCATTTAGAGTTTGATGGTTCAGTAAACAAACTAGGTGCAGGGGTAGGGGTATGGATATATAACTTAGAGAATGATCATGCAGAGGGACACGCCTATAGGTTAAATTTCAAATGCACAAACAATATGGCAGAATATGAAGCACTCCTGCTAGGCCTCAAGTTAGTCAACGGGTTAGGAGCTATAAGGGTATCAATCATGGGAGATTCTGAACTGATAGTTAAACAAATTAACAGAGTTTACATAACTAGAGACCCTAGATTAGGACTTTACAGAGGTACGGTTGTAGAAATCCTTAACACTTTTTTAGAAACCAAGCTTGCAACCATTCCTAGAAAACATAACATGTAAGCTCATAGCCTGGCTATGTTTGCCAGCACCTGAAAATTGCCTTTTTAGCCCAATCACCAGTATACTACTAAGGTCAGGCACAGGCTAGCTATACCTGATAATCTTAAGAACTGGCAAGTTTTTGAAAACGATAATTAGATTAATCGCTTTCTGACATTAGATGAAGAATTTGCTAGCATTAATATAGATGTAGACATAGTTTCAGGTTTTGATCCCACTAATGATTTAGACATTAAAAAATTGGAAGAAAACTCAATAAACATACTTCACCCTACTAAATTCATGAAAATAGATATTCAGGACTTAAAGCAAATGGATATTGATGAAATAATTGATGATGAAATTGAATTCATAAATCTCAAAGATAATCAATTACCCAAGGGATTAACTCCTTTGGAGGACTTATTTGACTCCAATGATATTCCTAAAAAGCCTAAGATGGAGCCCTTGAAAGCAGACATTGAAGAATGCAACATAAGAACTCAAGAGAATCCTAAGCTGATAAAATTGTCTAAATCATTACCCCCCGAGGAAAAGATGAAATATATTGAGCTAATGAAAGAATTCCAGAATGTTTTTGCCTGGAGTTACGAAGACTTAAAATCCTATGATACCAGTATTATACAACACACTATCCCTTTGAAAGAAGATCAAAAACCTTTTAGGCAAAAGCTGAGAAGAATTAATCTTGTTTTATTATCTTCCATTGAAAAGGAGATCAAACAAATGTATGAAGCAGGAATCATTGCCCCCATTAGGTTTTCAGATTGGGTATCTAATCTTGTCCCTACAAGAAAGAAAACAGGAGAAATTCGACTATGTGTTGACCTTAGAAATGTGAACAAAGTCTCACTCAAAGACAATTATCCCTTACCTAAAATGGATCACATTCTGTAAAGGGTAGTAGGCTCTACAAGGATTTCACTTTTAGATGGATTCTAGGTTACAACCAAATTTTAGTCCATCTTGATGACCAAGCAAAAACTGTATTCACAACACCATGGGGCACCTTCATGTATATAAAAATGCCCTTTGGACTAAAAAATGCAGGAGCCACCTTTCAAAGGGCAATGGATATTGCCTATTCAAAGGAAATCCATGATTTCCTAGTTATATACCTTGATGATATAACAATTTTTTCTAAGTCAGAACAACAACACCGGGATCATCTCAGGCAATTTTTTCTTAAATGTAGAAAATATGGCATTTCTCTGAACCCAAAGAAGTATTTATTTGGTTTGGAAGAAGGAAAATTGTTAGGCCACATTATCTCTAAAGATGGAATCCGGATTGACCCAACCAGGATTGAAGCTATCTTGTAAATACCTCACCCAAGAAACATTAAAGAACTTTAGGCATTTTTTGGGAAAATAAATTATTTAAGAAGATTCATCTCTAATTTAGTTGAACGAATTAGATTATTGAATAACATGTTGAAAAAATATTCGGCTATTAAATGGACAGTAGAGGCTAAAAAATCATTCGAAGAAATAAAATTAGCCTTAACTCAATCACCAGTCCTTACAAGCCCAAAATTTGACAGAGACATCATTATCTTTTCCTTTGCATCAAAACACATGATAGCTACAGTATTACTACAAAAAGATGATCAAGGATGTGAAAAAGCAATAGCTTTTTTTAGTAAAGCTCTTAGAGATGCCTCATTAAAGTATAAAATAATGGAGAAACAAGCTTTTGCTTTAGTAAAAGCTATTAAGGATTTCAGAGTGTATATTTTGTATTCTCATGTAATAGCTTATGTTCCCAATGCTGTGGTCAAAGATATCCTGACACAGGATGGAATTGATGGCAAGAGGGGAAAATGGATAACTACTATTTTAGAATATGATATAGAGATAAAACCTACCAAGTTAATTAAAGGTCAGGGGTTGGCTAAACTTATGGTAGAAACAAATTGCCAAGCCCTAGACATAAATCTTATTGCAGAACTAGATAACGAACAGGAGATGGCGACTCCATAGATCAGCCAGCCCTTTCTAGATTCCCCTGGTATGCTGATATTATATATGTTCTACAAAACCTGCAGGCTCCTCCAAGGTTATCCAAAACTAAAAGTAGGTTTTTGAAAATGAAAGCTTCGAAATTTTGCATTATGGATAATACTTTGTTTTGGAAAAATCATGAAGGTATTTTGTTGAACTGTTTATTAAAAGAAGAATCTGACAAAGTACTCCAAGAATTTCATGCAGGGGATTGTGGTGGACATCTCTACTAGAAGTCAACTGCTGACAAAATTCTAAGAGCTGGATTTTACTGGTCAACGTTGTTTATAGATGTTAAAAAATTTGTAACCTCCTGCCATAAATGCCAAATCTTCGAAGGAAAAAGAAAACTTTCACCCTTGCCTTTGAAACCTATTTCCACAGAAAAACCTTTTCAACAATGGGGTCTTGACTTCATTAGAGAAATCCATCCACCCTCTTCTGCTCAACATAAATGGATACTCACTGCAACTGATTACTTTACCAAATGGATAGAAGCTATTCCCTCTAGAAATGCCACTGATACTGTAATAATAGGTTTTCTAGAGACCAATATTCTGTCTAGGTTTGGTTGTCCTAACAAAATCATCACAGATAATGTTGTAGCCTTCAAGACAGAGAAAATGATTGATTTTTGTCACAAGTATCATATAACACTTGGTCATTCCACGACTTACTATCCTTAAGGGACTGGACTTGCAGAATCCTCTAATAAAAGTCTAATGAATATTATCAAAAAAATATTGGAAGATAATCAGAAAACTTGGAACAAGAAATTAACCAATGCTTTGTGGGTAGATAGGCTTACAACTAAGAAATCCATTGGAACCAGTCCCTATGAGCTAGTGTATGGAATGGAAGCAGTTTTCCCCTCATCTTTAGGAGTTCCAGTCATGAAATTACTTTAGGAAGCCCAAGTGGAACCAAATGATATACAGAGGAGAATTAACCAGACTATCCATTTACAACAAACCAAGGAGGAAGTATACAATAGAGCCCAAGTACTGTAAGAAAAACTTAAGAAGATTTTTGACAAAAGGACCAAAGCAGAAGACTTCTATCTAGGAGACAAAGTATTAAAGTGGGATTCAAGAAGGGAGGACAAAGGGAAACATGGGAAGTTTGACTTCCTGTGGAAAAGTCCATACATAATATATGCCTTCAGAGGAAATAATTCATATTTTCTTAAAGAATTGGATGGTGCGGAGATCGAAGGAGGACCAGTCAATGGTCGAATGTTAAAGCATTACATTGATCCTAGTTTCTAATCTTACCAGGTTTTTAAAATTGTATATATTATATCCTTTTACAGTTCAGTGTTGATTGGATGGTAAAAGTTTTCAAGTTGAAGCTTGAAGAGAAGGCCCTAAGCTTCAGAAGTATTACTGTTATACATACAAATAAAGCAGTAGGAAGAAGGAGATTTGTAGAGCACAATCAAAGTCTTTCAAAGGCCATTGGTCTACAATTCTTGACTTTCCACCAGGAAAAGCCATCCCCAAGTGGAGCCACTGTTATGTTCCTATACCAATAGGTGTCATCCATCATGATTGACTTGGTTTAGCTCTGAAATATGTATGTACCTTTGCTCGCTGCAAATGTTTTCCATATTTGTAAAAAATAAAAAAATAAAAAAATGTAAAGAGGGTATGTCCTAGAAAAATAATAAAAGGACAAAAAGAATGAAAAGGTCAGAAAAGATAAAAAATGAACCCCAAGAAAATAAAAAGACTATAAAAGTGTGCTAGTCAAAATGCCACTAATATTTCACTTTTTGTATAAATGATTGTGTGCAACTTGTTACTTATGCCACAATCCATGGTAACCAAACAGTTTAATCTGGGTTATTCCATGTTTTGAATTTCATGCTTAGAGATAGAGAATAAAATCTGACCAAACTGTTTAATCTTGGCATATAAGTAGATAGGTAGAGTGAATAAAATGATGCTCAATAGTTTAATCTGAGCCCTTGGATGTAATAAGGTTAGACTTAGTTAGAATAACATTGTAAAAGAAAAGAAAAGGTTTTGATAAGGGTTTGCCAGTTTAATTGTACCCTAATAAAAGAAGAAAAAATGGTAGGATAAGTAGGTAGATGATTGGTTGCAGAATTATGTATGATGAATGATTATCCAGATATTAAGTCATATACTTTCATCATCAAAAGCACTTAAAGATATGGATGACAATGAAGACATTTACATCATAGACAAAAGTCAAACTAATTAACCTCCTCACTCATTTTTTCCCTAAATTTTACTAATTTCCCATAAGTATTAAAGGCACCAACAACCTGAAAGTTAAAGGGGCTCAGAGCATTTCTCTGACTTCTGGAGGGACTGGACCCTCGGCCCAATAACTCGGAAGGCCTAAGTGCTAAAACCCCTTCATCAAAATTCACCCCCTTCATAATTCATTCATTCCCTTCAAATCCTTTTCCTAAGGTAAAATCACTCTTTTACTTAGGAAAAATAATTGGTTCTTTATTAAAACCCCCCAAACACATTTTAGCCTAAGTCATAATGTTGGATGGTGAATGTATTTTCGGAAACATTTACTTAGTGCATTTTCTTTTCCCATGGTCATATTAACTCTTAATTCTTATTATTTATTTAATTCCCGAAACAAATTACCCTGTCTTTTATTATTAATAAAAATCCCAAAATAAATAAATATCTCATCCCTATGGTTTGAAAAATAAACCATAAATAAAGTTAATTAAATTGGATTAGTTAATCGAATCGCGATTAATCAAGAGCCAAAACCCCCCAACACGTTAAAAAAGGGATTAATTAGTCATCTGGATTAATTAATAACCTCTCCGCCAATACCATCACTCCCGATATCATTAAAGTTATTAAACCTTTATTTGTCCAATCATATCATCCCCGGTATAATTAAAGTCAGTTTAATTATGTTGATTATGCCATCAGGCTCCCTCCATTAACTCCCTAACACTTTCTGCTGCCGACCGCCATTCGATTTGCCTTTCCGCATCCAACGACTCTCGCTCATATCGCGCGGGCCTTTTGGTCGAACGTTAACCATGCGATACAAGCTGTTTTGACTTTTTGCCGATGCTATGTGTCATCCACTTTGTGGCATTGCATGACCCTCTGCCAAAACCAACAACCTCCCAAAAGCGGTGCAATCAATCCCGCTTACCGCTTCCACTAAATGACAAAATGTCCCATCAGTTAGTTGACGCCAACTGTCGTTTTCCCATTCACCCGCCAAAAGTCATTGACTTTGTGCATAAAGACAAAAATATTCATTGTTTTCCCTTTTTACCGAGAAAAGAAACTACTGCCTTCCATGCACGCACAGAGTACGTCCAGACTAGCAACTTACTCCCAACCACCAACCACCATCAGTTGCTGAACTACAAGCCACTGCAAACTACTGTGCACACCCAGCAAAGCATTCACCACGGTAATTTCTCCCTTCAGTAAACCATAAACAGGTATTTACCGCATTTCCTTCTCAGAAACCCTGTTTTATTTTGAAACCTCCACCAAATTGCTCTAAACTAAAGTAATCCAGTACAATTAAGCTGTTTCTTAGCCCCAAGGCTTCCCCAAGCACCTGTTTTATATGAAATCCTTGAAAACCCCAAATTTCTTCCTTGAATACACAAGAACCAAGGATGGAAGCTCCTATCGCCCTAAATGTCACACCAATCACTACTCCCCACAGGGATTTGGACCACCTTCCCTTGGCCGATAAAGATTTTCAAATCAAGGACCTTACTTTTGATGAAACCCCCTTGAAGCTATACTGCAAGTATCGGGACAATTATTTGAACAATGCTGATAAAATAGGTCTTTGGGAGTCAAACCTACCTAAATATCAATTCCCCACTGTCCATATTTTCCCAGATATTGTCCACCAATGCCATGCAAACTACGACCCCAATATGAAAGTTGTAATGTCCCCTGATCAGAAAGTCCTTTTCACCATTACAGCTGAGTCTATAAATGAAATGTTGTAATTATAGCCTGGCCAGGACCTCACTCTCCTTTCCATTGCTGATTTACTTGAAAAATCTTCAAGGCTGTCCAGTTCCGAAATTAACCAAGTCAGTCAGACTTTTATTGAAGAAAAATACAGATCAAAAGAACCCCCTCCTTACCTGTCATGTGCCTTTATTGGTTTAGGTAGGGATATTGTCACCATGTTTGCTTCCATTATGGGTTTTACCACTAGTGAGTATGTAGATGAAATGACCTTTGCCTACATGTCTATTTTCACCCCTGGCCAACCTCCTACAGCCAAATTTGATTATGCTGCATTCATTGCTGATAACATGCATGACCAATTCATGAGATTAGAGAGTGAGAGAATATTTCAATATTCTTCAGTCCTGTATCATCCTTTCCTCTATAATCAAACTGATAGATTTCCTTTCTCTGTACAAAATCTTGACACTAGAGGGAACCCTAGGTTAGTTATCTTCTGGACTTCCGTTTTTCACTATTCGCATTCTTCTCCCCATCCTTATACATATTTTATTGATCAATTTGTGCATCAAGTAACTACCATGTTGAGAGGAAGTCCCCCTCCCAGAATCAGTGATGATATTAAGAGAATTCTTCAGTTATCCAAGCAATACAAGGTTGGGGACTAGTACTTGTACCAGAACCATACCGAGATCAGAATTTATGGGTGTGAGCTACCTCCCTTTAAACTGCCCAAATACCTCCCCATGTGATTATTTGCCTTGGAGTACTACAGGGAAATGATCAATTTTGATGAAATCCACTTTATGAAGGCTAAGACGAAAGCTCAGCTAAGGATAAAGGATCACCTAGGCCCATTTATTTGCAACAACAGGAAAGCAGGGAAAGAGGCAGAGGAAATCCTTGAGAGATTGAGATTGAAAAAGAGTTTCATCTGGCCTTATGATCCTCATAGCTTCATCTGTGATAGAAGGCAAAAGCATAAGCTATCCCCCAATATCCATCATATAATTCTAGAGATAGAACAACATGCAAATCAAAATGAATGGGTGGAGGGAACACTTATAGAACAAGATAGTACACAAGTTGAAGTAGAAAATGTTATGAAAGATTTGGAGAAAAGACTTGATCTGGATTCCTTTGTACAGGTGCCTGGAGATTATTCATAGAGACCAACAAAGGAGCATAGTGCACAAACATTAGGACAACCAGAGACTTCATGACAGGGAAATGATTCAGGATCACAGATCATTTCTGAGGAGTTGACCCAAACTGATACAAACATGGGCAACCCTCCAGTATTGCAGACCCCTCTTAATGAGAAGCAAATTAAAAGAAGAAGTGGGAATGAGGCTAGCCCCTCTACAGTGCCATTGGACCAGGTATATGTAAAGAGACAGAGATTGAATCCTTTGTCTGAGCAGGAATATGAAGAGACAAGAAGTGACACAGTGCAGACAACACTAGCAGGGGAGACACCATATACCTCTCAAACATAGGCACTAAATAGGCAGCCAAGTGTAGAGGTTTCATCACTAAGGATAGCTTCAGAGCAAAGCCAGGATTTGAAAGAAAAGTACAAAGAGATTAAGGCTAGGAATGAGCAGCTCAAAGCTCAAACCTATGCCAAATATCTGAAAATGGCTCCTACAAATCAGACAAGGTTGATGTCAGCCTTTGACATCAAAGAGGGAAAGATGTAGATGAGCTTTTTGAAGCCAACAATACAACAGCCAAAGTCCATGGCTGATTATTTAAAAATAAATTTTGAATTTCTTGCCAGAGACATCCACCCAATTAATCAGATTGAGCTCCATAAGCAAATGGGTGAGATGGTATATTCCACATTGACTAGTAAAGCCATCATTGCACATCAGTTGCATAATTCTTTGAGTAATACTACAACAAAATTACAGTTAGAAAAAACCTCTTCTTAGGCTAAGGACACCAGGATAAAATCATTAGAAGACTTGGTGATTGCGTTGGGACATTATCCCAAAGATGTTAAAGCAACTGAAAGCTTGATAAAGAAAAATAATGATGACATTGCTACACTTAGGAAACAACTCAAACTCCCCCCCTCAGACATCCACAAATTGCAGAAGTAATTGAGAAACAAAACGAGGAAGAACTTATGGAATTGGTCATTAAGTTGAATGAGCAATTGAAAGAAACAGTGCAAGAACTAGAAAAAGCTTTGCAGTCCAAACAGGGTGAGCCAACCACCATTCCTCAGAATGTAATACCCACAATTTCTATAGTAGTGCCATCTACTATTGCAACATCTTTGGCACCCAACATTCCCCTAGCAACAGCTCTGCCAGTAACAACAACAACAAGTACATCAAAAGCAACAGCAACTTCAACAAAGCAAACAAAAGACTTAATAAAGTCCATGGAGGAAATAAAAATCCAAGCAACTGAAATAAAGAAACTAAAAGAAATGGTTACCATCTTGGAAAACAAGTATGAGCTATCACAGATTAATTACACCGAAGAAGAGAGAAACAATAGAAGGATGACTGAAACAATCAAGACATTAGAGAAGGACTTAACATTGGAAAAGCCTTTGAGAGATATTAGAGAGATTTTATGGACCAATATCATTGATTCCATCAATGATATTTGGTCTTCTATTTAGATCATTTTTTAACAGACTGAGTTAGTTAAACTAGCTACAGAGGCTATACAGAAGACCAGGGAAGAA
Source organism: Pinus tabuliformis (assembly GCA_031772625.1). Classification (NCBI taxonomy): domain Eukaryota; kingdom Viridiplantae; phylum Streptophyta; class Pinopsida; order Pinales; family Pinaceae; genus Pinus; species Pinus tabuliformis. Next base: position 598,799,931 of record CM062815.1, on the reverse strand, counting down.
TTTGGAGAAAAACCTGAAGAGGCAACCCAATTGATCAACTTCTTGAATAGCAAAAGTAGGCACTAGCTGGAACAATGGGATATCGAGGATCGAACTGGTACTATCCTTGAAATTAAGAAAGTTCTTACTAAAAAGAACTTAATGCTTAACCTAGAAAAACGATGTCAAAGTATTCAAGAGGACATAGATGATTTTATGTTAGAATATGACATTCTAAGGAATAAAGGACTTCCAAGCCCACTTTTCATAAATGACAAATTGATGACTCATGATGACTACATTGATAAAGTGCACAAACAAGCCAAAATTCAAGTCAGCTCTTCCATAGTGAAAGCACTACCTACAGGAAAAGTGTTGTATGATGGTTTGGAAAATCTTTTCTATATTGAGCATGAAGTTAAGCACCTGTTCACAGTCTAGCCCAATTTTGCAAAATACACTGAAGCTGACGAAGTGTACAGGAAATTGATCAGGATGAAGATACCAAATGAAGAATGGTGGACCAATATGACTGATATCCTATAATTTACTATGGTAACTCTGAGGTAAATAGAAAATATTTACTGAGGTAAAGTCTGGTAAACAGGTAAAGAGTATCAGGAATAGGTAAAGAGTATCAGTAGGGAAAAGTAAGCAAAGATCCAACACACAATTACTAAAGCAACAGCAAGAGGAAAATTCGAGTTTCAACCTCCAGCTCATTCACAAATAAAGGGACAACAACAATCAGTTTTCCATCTATCTCTATCTTTTTGTAAAAGATATTTTGTATTCCCTATAATAAATCTCATGTGGTTATGAGATATTTTTGATGTAATTTTTGTATAAATACTTCTCCATTTGAAGTATTGTGGGTGGATTCTATAACATCTCTGTAAATCTATGTTGTCAAGCTGAGAAAGCTTTTGTACTCAAATTTGGATTTTTGCTGGAAAAGGAATGAAAGTTGAGGACATTTCATCAGATTCCCGTGCAGTATAATTACAAATAAGTATTCTATCCTTGTGATTTTATGTGCTTTCTATATGTTTCAATGTTTCATGCATCTTAAATCTAAATGGTAAAATAGTCAAAGTATATCAGAATTAGCTTTATTCCTCTCTGTTATCAACAATCTACCATTTATATGTTTTATTCTACACTATTTCGATAAAGGAATTCTTAACTACTCCTCTATCCTTGTAGTTTTTCTCAAATAAGTCCCTGGTATAGGATTCTTAAGTGCCCTCTACTAGTTGATCTATCTTACTTTCCTCTTTCTAATCCTAACTTGAGGATTCCTGATTGACCTCTAGTTTTGAGTATAACTATCATCCATTCAAGCCCCAAAGTTTGTTTTTATTCTACTATCCTGCCTGTTGAACTCATACCTCAGCAATTTGACTTGATCCAGTGAATTCTCCTTGATTGAATCCATAGCCCAATGGCCTAAAAGCCCAGTTTGCCCATTTGTTTCAAAACTCCACCACTCTCAAACAAAACAACCTCACTGAACATTAATACTAGCCTAAAATCCTTTCAAACATAGCTAAATCATAAAGAGAGAGCCCTCTCCGGACTTAGGTGGGCTAGCACCTGAGTCTATAAGTTGGTTTGTAGTTACCTTGGATCCTTTCCTTCTTCCAAATAACTTCCAAGGAAAATCTGAGTGATAACACCCATCACAGAGAAAATCTCTACTATCTACTTTAGGTGTCCTAGATCCTCAAGATGATTAGATGATTGTCTTCCCTATTGAAAAGTTAGATAATCCTCTTTTATCTTCATATGTTCCTTTCCAAATTCCACTCTCCATTCGAAATGCCATTGTCCAACGGTGTATCATTGACAAAGGCGCATCCACTTGTGTGAGGGCTTCTAGTGTTTGGAAATAACTTGGTTCCCCTGATCTATCTCTGTCCACCATCAACTTGCGTGCATGGAATGGTCATCCTTCATAACCCCTTGGCTTATACCACAACTTCCCAGTCACAGTTGCTTTCAAGACCATTTGTATTCACATCGAATTCATTGATGTTCTCCTTGACTATAACATCCTTTTGGGTCATAGTTATACTTATGCCATGTAAACTATCGCATATGCAGTTCACAGCAAGATATTCTTTCCCCACATTGGAAATATCATCACTGTCGATTAGCTGACGTATTATGATCCAAAAGCCCAGACTTCACCACAGACCAAAATCTCGTCCATGGCCGACAATAATATTGTCTTGTCTGTTTCTCCCAGACTATATAAAGATTCCTCATTTCTTGGTACTTACTATGTCCCACCTTCTTCTAAGCCTAGCTCATTGAGTGTTTCCATGCTCCAAGCATCGCGGGCCACCCATAAACAGGCTTCCATGTATGCACAATAGTCCACACCTTCACAATTCGTTGTGCCTAACTCAACCACACCTAACAGTACAACTCCTCAAGGACCACCTCCTTTTGCTGGTGTCTCTCCTAATCCTTTTCCACCCGACTTCGTTCCCCCAACCCATAACCATGTAGGAGTTGTTCCTCCAAGTCATTACCCTTTTGGTCAGATACCTTTCTTGTTTCCACCTCCCGAAATTTATTCTACACCTGTCATGGCCATATTGAGTCTACCTAATATCACCCTAGGGATCCCAATCTAGCACATTGATCCCCCTTCAAACACTCCACCTCATCAATTAAAACCTTACATCGCTTTAACTCCAGTCCAACCGGTCGTTCCTACCCCTGCCTCTGCTTCAATTCCACAACATCCTCAACAGGAGACTACTCCTACTGTGAGAGAATCTGGTGAGGCAGGTAAAGCCCGAATGAAGGGATCTCAAGACAAGTCTCCCCCAACAACTCTAGCTGCCCCTAATCCCATAAAGCCTCTTCCTCCTTGCACTCTATGTGATGTTGTTGGTCATGCCACCAATAACTGTCTTGAAATCCCTCACATTAAAGATTTTGTCACTAATACCTTTCCCAATCCTAACATCCCTGAGGTCCAAGTAACCCTTCTTGAATCAGCTAAGATATTCCAATCATTATGCACAAACCACCCTTGCACTCTGTGTGATAACTACGGCCATTATTCCCATCACTTTCCCCGTCTTGAAGATTTTTGTGATACACTTCAAGTACTTTGCGCTCGTACCAAGTCCCCTTCTCCTTTACCTGCAAAGTCTAGTCCCACCCATACTTCAGAACAGGAGGTCTCCCAAGCACCCATCCTGATCCCTCCCCATGATGTCGCGATGACGGACAACCCTACTCCCATCCTATACCTATCATCATTCATGAGATCGCTCCCCGAGAACTCCCTAGATATATCCTCTTGTGATTCTATTGAACCTCCTTCAGCAAACACATCAGTCTCAACATCGATAGATGTTCCCTCTACTAGTTTTCTTTTACTGTAGATTTTCCATTTGCGTTGCAGATCTAGAACAACATCAACCATCAACTTGTTGTTAGGGTCACTTGTCACCTAGTGATTTAAGTGAGGGTTTTTGGTACATCTTCCAGGAATTTTCATACTAACATGAAACCTAACTAACTTGATTTCAATATGAAAATGGAATATTTACAAAAACATAAAAACAACATGCTGTCATGATTAACACGATCAAAATATCTTCAACGCTACTGAGTTTCTTCTTATGGAAGAGATATTGGGTCAATGATCTAGATTCATGGAGGATTGATGAACTGGTCACACTTCTACCATAGTGTTGGGCTTGGTAGAGGAGAGGAAAAGAATCTATAATATAAAATCTTAAGACTGGTGAGCCCTACATAATTTTTCCTAGTGTAAAACAAGGTCCTCACAAGCCATAGAAATTGGAAACCCCTCCTGATACAGTTCACTATAATCTTCCCCTTTAGAGAGGAGGTCTTATCATTATAGGAGTCATCTATGTTTTTAGCCTCTACTAGCATTTGATTTTACAACTCCCATGGGATAAATCCTCCTACAAGGTCCCAACAGTTGGGCAATCTAGCTCTAACCCTCTCCTTGAATTTTGAGTCAAAAATAACTACATCTTTAAGCACTTTTTCCAGACATTATTCAACCGTGGCTCTAGCATCTTCCTTCTGGATCATCTTGGAGACCTCAAAGATTGCAGTTACCCAATCTACAATATCTATGGTCCTTAATTCACTGGTTGAATTTTCATTACTATACTGGATGAAGTTTTCATTTGTCTCACCATTTCTTCCAACCTCCTCCTTGGCAAATAGGATGAAGAACTCATAGTCCTTGACTACAATTTTCTACTCTGCCATTAGGGTTATATTCTCCCAGTTATTCTTCACCTCTGTTATTATTTCATCCCATATCAGTTGTTTGGCCTGGAGGAGGGGCATGCTACTTTTCAGTCTACTTTTTAGCTTAGTATCCACCTAGTTTACAGTCTGCAGATTTTTGCTCATTAGCTCAGTGTTATTCCTTGTAGTCTCCAATTGTTTCTCCTTTTGTTCAAGAGAATATTGTCATTATCCAAATCCCCTTGCCCCTTCTTGAGTTCACCTTCAGAGAGTTGCAACTTAGTGAGGGTCTTAGTGAGTCACTTGGTGGGATTTTGTGGATTCTCGGGTACCAACATTGCACGAATATGAGAATATATTCTATGTTGGAGCTCTGCCACCTGTTTATTGAGGGATACTACCTCATTATTCCTATCTATAAGCTCTTTGGCTAGAATCTCTTTTTCTCCTACCACATGGGTTAATTATGTGGACTACACATGTTCACTAGAAGGCATCTTTGACTTATGTCTTAGGTCTTAGATCTTGACTTCTAAACTCTAGATAAGAGGCTCTATCATAGCTTTATATTCTAGGTACACTATTAGCTTTACAATCATTTATTTGAAGTTCCAATTCTGCAAATGTAGAGCTCTGGAATTAGCTCTCTCTTGCTTTATTTTTGTGGAAACCTTCTCCAGTAGCTTATCAGCTTTGTTGATTGTCAGAGAAATTCATCTTAGATCATTGTAAAGCATCTCTCCCACCTATCTATGAAAGTTGATTTTGTCTGGAAGAGGGACACTATTCATGTTCAGAGATACATCTACATTCTTAACTGTGACCTTGATAAAAGGGGGCTGGGCTGAGGGATGATGTAATGAAAGTTTCATTTGATTTTTCTCTAGGTCCATGGCAGCCAGAATTTTGGTGTGGTAAGGGATTGAATGCGATGCTAGTTGATGTCACATCTCCTCTCTAATCCTCTTGTTACTTTTTTCTATTACCTTTCCTGCAACCCACTTATACCCTATTGTTTCTGAGCTCCCAACAGAACTCAAAAGTGCTACCTCTATGGATGAAGAGGCGGAAGCTTGAAGTGGGACTTCTAAGGTCACCTCTAATCCTGGCTGGTCCAACTTTGTCTCAATCAACCTTGTCTCGATCTCTTCATCAGTTATTTCCTATATTTTGGCCCTTTTAGTAGAGTGAGCTTCTTCCATCTCCACATCTCTAGTCTCTCTACATTCCTCTTCCGAATTTTATCCTTTGAAATCAAAGTCCCAATCTCGATCTCTATATTAATAGGCCAGGAATCAAAGTTAGCCTTCCCTTCAACTTTGGGCCGATACCCATGATCATAAGCTGAGTCATTAAATCTTTTCCTTTTCTTTGAAATGATTCCATGGGGTTCATAGTTCCAAATGTCTCCTATTTCAAAATTTAGTTCCTTTAATAAATTTTCAGCTCGCTGAAATGCTTGTCTGGTATTTATAATGAAAGGGCGTATTCGCTTGCCTAATTTTAACATATAGCCTTTCTTGTAAGGAACAAAGTGGATTTGATTCACATGTAGGCTCTGCTTAATGAATTCTAGAGAAAATATTCTCATGGGCATAAATATAGGTAAACGGTAAGGAGGAAGCTCACACCCATAAACCTTAATTTCAATGTAATCCTCGAATAAGTACCAGTCATTGACCTTGGTGTCTTTCCTGAGCTAGAGGATTTCTTTTCGCTAGGGCAAAATCCTTGTGGGAGAGACATTGTGAATGATTTTGTATGTTGTAGCCATATATGTAGATATGAATTGAGAAAAACCCTCAATGTTGGGTTTCTTCCTAACAACAACATCCCATTCAAAGATAAACTTTCTCTGTTTATGAGAATCCTTGAGACTGAGGCCCGAATATTCAAACTCATACACATGGGTGTATAAGAATAAATAAAACAAAATGGAGCAGTATCTAAAGAATGCAGTGATAGGAAAATGGTGCAGCTGGAATTTAATGGATTCAACAAGGAATGAAGGTATATCGAAAACATGTCCTGGATACGTCATCACTCTTGGAAACCCCCTTGGAAGGTTTGGTAACATTAGTAGTATCATCTTACCTAAAAATATGGGAAATCACCTTGAGGATGGGTTGTACTACTTTTGTAAACATAGGTACAACAAAAGAATCAACAATTGGCAAGGATTGGTGCCCAGGAGCCAAAATCATTTGCAAGAAAGCCTTTTGTTTCCATGCTGGAAGAGAATTATAGCTATAGAACATGGTAGGTTCAGTAAAAATTTTAGAGTCAGGAGAAACTGGGTACACCAGAGCTTTTTGGATCAGTTCTAGATTTATCTCCTAGATCTTCACTCCATTAGACGATACAAAGCAATTTTTGTCTTCGCATATAAATTCTAGAAAATGTTGAAAGATGGTGTAACTTGGTAGTACAACCTTGACTCCACTACCCTAAGGGGGTGTTCTCCCTTGAAATGGTGATAATGCATGTCAATCCAGAGGTCTGATAGGAGGTAGGTGTTGGGTGTGTGTTATATTCTTTCGATGACTAACCTCAGGTGCGAAGCCGGGGTAGGTAACTCCCCCTTCATTGTGCGGGGTGCAGTGGGGGAGTCACGGGGGGGGGGTAGCCCCCCTTGTCAAGTGGTTTGAGGCAACACCCCAAAAAACAAAAAATTGGACCCTATATTAGGTGGGCGTACTTACCTATGATTTTGTGCATGGATTTTGCACATGGTTTTTTACCCATGGTATTTTGTAGATCTGGTCAAGGGAAAAATGGTTATGTTATAATCCAGGGTTAATGAATTGGGGTTTATGGATGCTTTGACATGTATATATATGTATCGTAACAATGAAAGGATAATAATGTAAAATCAATATGGTAGTCTCAGTTTTGGGATCTAGTGGAAATCTCTGTGTATTTGTTTTGTGTTTCTCACCATTGTATATTTTCTATTTTTTAAGAATTTATTTGCATGTAATTTTTGTATAGGGTTAAAACCTATATTTGGTATTAGATTTATTTCAGCTTCAAGGGGACACCTTTGCTGCTGAGGGTTTTTTCTCGGGCTTGTGGTCGACCCTATTCAATAGGAGATCCACAGGATCGATTCTTGTGGTGAAAGAAGATGGGGAGTAGTGGAAAGATAAAGATCGAGGAATTTAATGGTCAGAGTTTTGATTTGTGGAAACTCAATATGAAGGATCTGCTCATGGATAAATATCAGTGGATCGTAGTAGATCTAGGTACTAAACCAACGACAATGTCTAATGAAGACTAGAATAAGTTGGATCGGAAAGCAAAGAGTACAATACAGTTGTGTATCTCAGATTCAGTATTGTTGAATGTATCAAGGGGAAGCTTCGAAAAATCTTTTTGGGACAAGTTAGGGACTTTGTATCAATCTAAGTCTCGGGTGAATAAACTGATCCTATAGAAAACGTTGTATAACCTGAGGATGAAGGATGGAGACTCGGTGATAGAGCATACAAACAACTTTAATACTGTGGTAAGCCAGTTGTTATCTGTTGATATTGAAATATCATATGAACATAAGTGCATTAGTTTGTTGTGTTATCTACCAGATTCGTGGGATAGTCCGGTTGTTGCAATAGGTAACAATACAACTACCTTGCAGTTTGATGAAATAGTCTCATCTCTATTGTCAAAGGAGATGAGACAGAAAAATATGGAGGGCTAGAATGGTGATGCCTTGTCTGTACGACGACAGTCTCAAACTAGAAACAAAAATAATTCCTTTAGTGGGAGATCTAAATATCCAGGAAAACTTGTAAATGTGCGATGGAAATGTGAAAAGGAAGGGAACTTAAAAAAGGACTGTAGATCTAAAGTTTTTGAGAAAGGAAATGGATCTAATGATGCTCCTTCTGCAGAGGCGAAAACCACCTCAGAAGAAAGTGGGGATGTTAACTTGGCTTCTTCTTCAAGTACACATGTAGATTATGAGCCATGTTGATTGAATCATGTGCATCCTTTCACTTCACTCCCCATAGGGAGTGGTTCTGCGAGTATGATAAATATGATGGTGGTGATGTCTTCTTAGGGGATGATCGGAAGACTAGAATTTTAAATCTTGGAAAATTCAAGTTGAAGTTGCAAGGTGGAAGGATTAGAACACTTACGAGTGTTCTGCATATTCCTGCATTAGCCAGAAATCTAATTTTTGTAATAAAGATGGATGATGCAGGTGTAAAAATAGTGTTTGAGAAAGATACCTACAATATGGTTAGGGGAGCACTGGTATTGATGTGGGGAGTTCAGATTGGAACTCTGTACAAGATTTAGGGTAGCACTGTTATTGATTGGTGCAACAGTTCTTTGGTTCCTAAAATTGGAGCAGAAAATCTAGTGGTCTCTGGAGAAAAGACCATGCTATGGCATCAAAGGCTTGGAAATATTGGAGAGATGGGCCTTAAAATACTTCATGGTAATGGTATGGTAGAAAATATGTCTAATTACTCTCTGGATTTCGATTCCTATGAAAATTGTGTATATGGGCGGCTAAATCGAGTGAGTTTCCCCTCTGGTGCTAAGAGGGAAAAAGGGACATTAGAGCTTTTGCACAGTGATGTGTTTGGACCTGTGTTGGTTCAATCACTAGGTAAGTCTATGTAATATGTATAATTTATAGATGACTTCTCAAGAAATACATGGATATATTTCCTCAGGAATAAATCTGCAGTCTTTGAAAGGTTTAAACAATTTAAGGCTCTGGTGGAAAATCGAACAAAGAAGAAGGTAAAGGTGCTGAGGACAGATAACAGTGGAGAGTTTGTCAAGGAGGAGTTTGAAGAGTTCTATAAGAAGTGTGGTATCACATGGAAGAATACTACTCCATACACACCTCGGAAAAATGGAGTTGCAGAAAGAATGAACATGACGTTGATGGAAAAGGTAAGAAGCATGCTCAGTGGTGCCGGGTTAGGACAGGAATTATGGGCAGAGCCAGTGGAGACTGCATGTTCCCTGGTCAACACATCACCTTCATCGGTGTTAGAGGATAAGACTCCACAAGAGGTATGGATTGGATAAGAAACCCTCTCTTTCACATTTGAGGGTATTTGACTGTGATGAATATGTACATGTTCTAAAGGAGAAAAGAACCAAGTTGGATAGTAAATCCGAAAGGTGCATCTTTATTGGATATAAGGATCATTTAAAAGGTTGTAAGCTTTGGAACCCAGAAACAAGTAAGATTGTGTCCAGCTGCTATGTGGTGTTTAGAGAGGTGAAAGATGTTATTAAACATGAAATCCTACCAAAGGAACCTGAGAAAGTATAGTTTGAGCTAAAGGAGGAAGAATCAAACTCTACAATAGAAGAGGAATCAGAAGATGAAGAGCCACAAACTCCAACTGTGAGAAGATCAGTTCGAGAGAGAAGGCAGCCAAAACGGTATAGTCCAACTTCTTTCTTTTCAAATTTTTCTTTATCTATTACTGATGATAATCCCAGAACTGTCAGGTAAGCAGTAGATTTAGAGAATGGAAAACACTGGAAATAAGCCATGGTTGATGAAATGGCATCTTTGCACAAAAATGAGGGTTGGGATCTAGTGGATTTGTCAGCTGGAAGGAAACCCATTAGCAGCAAATGGGTGTTTAAGAAGAAGATGAATGTAGAAGGCAAGGTGCAAAAATAAAAATCTAGGTTGGTAGAAAAAGGTTATTCCCAGGTGCTAGGAATTAATTTTGGTGATATTTTTTCTCTTATTGCCAAAGTAGCTTCTATTATATTACTTTTATCTGTTGTTGCTCCTTTCGATTTTGACGTAGAACAAATGGATGTGAAGACATAATTTCTTCACAGGGATTTGGAAAAAGAGATCTACATGAAGCAACCTAAAGGCTTTGTGGTGAAGGGTAAGAAAGAAGTGGTATGCAGGTTTAAAAAGTCTCTGTATGAGTTAAAACAACCACCAGGGATATGGTATAAAAAATTTGATACATACATATGGGGACTTGGCTTCACCAGAAGAAAAGCAGATAACTGTGTGTATTTTAAATTAATTTGTGACCATGTTATTTATTTGGTCTTGTATGTGGATGATATGTTGCTGATTGGAAATAATAAAGAAATTATCTAGGAATTGACGACCCAATTGTCCTCCTAATTCGACATGAAAGATCTTGGTGCTACAAACTATATTTTGGGCATGGAAATTAAATGAGATCGGGAAAAGAGGGAGCTCTGGTTAAACCAGAGGAAGTATGTCGAGACAATATTTCAAAGGTTTAATATGCAGGATAGTAAACCGGTGAGGATTCCTATTCCGGTAGGTGTAAAAAATTTTGCTGAACAGTGTCCCAAGATACAAGAAGAGGAAGAGGGCATATCCCATGTTCCATATTAAAGTGCAGTAGGTAGCCTAATGTATGCAATGGTCTGTACTAGACCAAACATTACACATGCAGTGGGAGTATTGGGTAGGTTCATGTCAAAACCATGGAAGGCGCATTGGACAACAATTAAGTAGGTTTTCAGGTATTTTCGTGGCACTAGTTATTATGGCTTGTGCTACCAAAGAAGACCAGGATTGGAAAGAGTTTTGGACATCCATGGCTTTGTTGATGTAGTCTGGGATGGAGAAATAGATCAGAGAAGATCTACAAGTGGGTATGTGTTTAACCTATTTGGAGGTGCAGTCAGTTGGATGAGCAAGAGATAGTTTGTAGTGGCACTTTCAACTATAGAGGCAGGATACATGGTAGCCACTCTTGCAAGCAAGGAAGTAGTTTGATTGAAAAGATTGTGTTCAAGTATGGGGTTAATACAACGAGCTATAAAGATAGACTGTGATAGCCAAAGTGAAATTTTCTTGGCAAAGAACCCTGCTTATCATTCAAAGACAAATCACATTGATGTTTAGTATCACTTTGTGAGGGATATGGTTGCGGAAAAAAAGGTGTTGTTGGTAAAGGTGGACACTTTGGAGAATAGAGCAAATGCATTGACAAAGTATGTGAGCACTGAGAAGTTCTCTTGGTTTAGAGAAAAAAGGGGCATTGCAGGGTTGGACCAATGACTAAGCTATCTTGTGGCCCCTTGTGGAAAGAAAATAACAAGTGGGAGAATGTTGCGTGTGTGTTATATTATTTCCATGACTAGCCCCAGATAGGAAACTGGGGGGTTAGAGGGGGGGCGGGCATCCCCCCCTTCACTGCATTGGGCACAACAAGGGGTCTTAGAGGGGGCAATAACCCTCCCTACCATGGGATTTGCAAGGGGGAAGTATCCCCCTTGCACAGAGTTCAAGGCAACACACTGAAAAATAAAAATAAAAAATTGGACCCTATATTAGGTGGGTAGACCTACCTATGGTTTTTTGCATGGATTTCGCACATGGTTTCAAGCATGATGGTTTTTTGCCCATGGTATTTTGTAGATTTAGTTAAGGGAACTACGGTTATGTTCAAATCCAGGGTTAATGGATGCTTCGGCATGTGTATATGTGTGTGTGTGTGTATTGTAACATTGAAAGGATAATAATGTAAAAACAATATGGTAGTCCCAATTTTTGGATCTAGGGAAAATCTCTGTGTATTTGTTTTGTGTTTCTCACCATTGTATCATTTTTGTTTTTTAATAATTCGTTTGTAGGTAATTTTTGTACATGGTTAAAACCTACAGTAGGGGCATGGTGAGTCATAGATTTGAGATTATGTGTCCATGAAAGGCTCAAGGTTTGAAGACAGTTTAGCCTCTCATAGTTTATGGGTTTCAGGCATAGGCTTCTTCATTTTGACCATAAGGATAAAATCTATAAATAGAAGGCCTACGGGTTACTTGGTTGACTAGGTGAATTTTAGACAAACGACATTGAAGAAGCTCTGGATTGTCTAATAGGAGAACAAATTCGTGGACTAGTGGAGCAGAAAGAGTACTCAACTATAGGAAATATACTTTTAAATTCAAACGGCTAATGGGTCAAATTTTTAGAGGCGGGAGAAAATGGTAACGTGATGACAGGTGAGATTGTCGACGTTGATGACACCTCAGTGTCTGGCATGGAAAGCATGGTCCCCACCTTTCTTTGGCAGGTGAAAAGAAGGAGTTAGGATCAAGCCAAGACCTCCCAAAGTTAATCTGGGTCATCAATTTGCCAAATCTTCTTTGTTGACTTTTCTCCTCTGCGGAGTGGCGCTGACATATAGGCCACGCCTGTTGTCCCCCCATAATTTTCGGGTTGGACGGGTTGCGATGAATAAAGATCCACTTGACAATTACTCAAAGTTTAAGCAAAGAGCCCCACCTTCCATTAACCTCCTACTCTTAGATTGTTATGTCCATGAAAGAAGTGTTTAATGTTGCCTTTTCCTGAGTGTGTTTAGTGCATAACACGCACCTATATTTTTGTTTTCTTTTTCCAACCTGGTTGTATCTATTCTTCATCTTCATAGGGATGGATTTAGGACCATCTGATGAAGATGTAATCATGCTAAAGAGGAGAACAACATCAGCTCCAACTAGGGACGGTGCATTGCAAGAAATGCATTGAGAACCTGCAGATTAGTGCCTTGTTAATTGGGTGTGGAGTCAATTTTTTCAAGCATGTATAAAGATAAAACAAAAGAAATAAGGGTATAAAAACATATTTGGTATTTACAATGGCTCACTGGTCTATACAGTGAATGGGAGTGGAATTATTTAATGCTAGAAATAGAGCTTGAGAAACTGCCCATTTATAAGTAGTTCAAGCACTTCACCATCTAATTTCTCCAGCAATAAGGTATTATTTCCCTTTGTTTCATCTATCTTGAAAGGTATCAATTGCAGAGGATCAAATTTCCCATGATTTCCTTTATATTATCTCCTAACATTCCACTTAAGCACTAAATCCCCTGGATGTAGGGATCTTTCCTTTACCTTTTTGTCAAATAGATCCTTCATCTTCTCTTGATATCTGATCAGATTCTGAGTTACTTTCCCTCTACATTCTTGTAGTTCCACTAGTGATTTATCCTCCTGATTAAAGAGTTGGGATCCTCCTCAGCATCCTATAATAATTTTTCCACTGGCATAGCTAATTGGACAATGAAAATTGCATCAATTCCATATACCAATTCAAAAGGAGAGTTCCCAGTTGATATCTTGGTAGTAACTCTATTAGTCGATAATGAAAATTTTAGTTGTGAGTCCCAATTTTTCTAATTTTTGGCTATGGTCTTCTTTAGCATTTTCACTAAGGTTTTGTTTGAAGATTCAGTTAATCCATTCCCCTATGGATAATAAGTGGTGGAATATCGTAAAATGATATTGTAATTATGACAGAAGTTAATAAACTTTGTTGATTTGAATACATGAGCGTTGTCAATGATGATCTTCCTCGGACAACAAAATCTAGCAATAATATTCTCCTCAATAAATTTAATGACCACTACATTAGTTGTGTTCCTAGAATGGATGGCCTCCACCCATTTAGTGAAATAATTTGTTGCTATGATAATCCACCTGTGTTGACCAATAGATGGTGGATGTATTTCCCTAATGAAATCTAACCCCCACTATCTAAATGGCTCTTCTACAGAGACAAGGATCAGAGGAAGGGATGCTAGCCTCTGCTTCTCAACAAATATTTGTAATTTTTCATAGGCCCTTATGTAAGCATGGATTTTGCCAAATAAACTAGGCCAGAGGAAACCAACCTTGAGAACATTATGGATCGTGGTTCTCCAGTTATAATGTCCTCTAAAAAAAAACTATGGAACTCATCAATCACGTTAGGAACCTCCTCTTCCACTAGACACAATAACAGGACTCCCACCGATACTTCCAATACAACTGGCCATATGAGATAACAAACTTTTGACCTTGTAGTCTCAAGGCCTTATATTTTACTTTACTGGAATTCAATGGGAAAGTCATAAAAATTAAATAGTGAACAAGATATTTGTACCACTTTCAGGCTAGGTTTCAATGTATTTTCATCCTTCTTCTCCTTTTCTTTCTCCTTCCTATTTTGCTAACAAGTTTATGCCCAAGGCTTAGCAGTTAGCTTCAGAAAATATTTTAGCCAATCCTTTCCCTTTGATCAACTTGGTGGGTTTGATATCCATATCAGATTCTTGAATCTTAGCAATCCATTAACCTCTCTTGCCTTCACTATCACCCTATACGAGGATATCTTTTACAACCACTGTAGGGCCGTAAGAAATCACATTTGATTGCAGGATATACATGTGAAAGGCCTCCAAAGGTTTAACTAAGGCACGTGCCTTCTTTTCTAGAATATTGTGTTTCAACTCTGAATTTCGTAACACCCAGCTAAAAAATGCAATTGGTTACTCCTGTCCTTTGCTATTTTTCTACAATAAAAAAACTGCCACCAAGTTAGGAGAGGATAAAGTGAAAATGAGGAATGACCTCTGATAATCTGGGCTACCTAAGACTGGGGCTTCTACAAAATCCCTTTCAATTATGGAGAATGACTCTCGAGATTCCATAGTCCACTTGACCTCTCTGTCCTTGTTTAACATTTATGTGATTTCATTGAGAATCTCAACATAGTTTGGTATGAACCTTCTTAGGAAAATTACTTTACCCAAGAAGACCTAAATTTCCTTCCTATTCCTTGGTAATGGAATATTTCTAATGGACTCAACCCTTTTGGGATTAATTTTCACTCCTTCCCTTGCCAAACTATGGCCCAATAGCTTCCTTTCACTTAAAGAAAACTGTGATTTCTTAAGGTTTAAAGATAAACCATACTTCCTACATTTTTCAAATGTGAGTTGCATGTGTTTGAGATGTTCCTTGTATGACTTCGAGAAAACACTTATGTCATCTAGATAGATCACTACAAATTTTTCTTTCTCCCCCACAAATTCTATATACATTACCCTTTAAAAAGTGGCTCCAACATTTATAATGGCAAAAGGCATTCTCGCATACATAAATGTTCCCCAAGGTGTAGTAAAAGTTGTTTTATTTATCCCCGTGGTGTAAAATGACCTGGTTCTATCCAGAGAAACCATCCATCATGGACATTCGGGCAAACCCTACTACTTTCTATATAATATAATCCATTTTAGGAAAAGGGTATTTATCTTTCAATGATGCCTTATTCAAATTTTTGAAATCTATAGATAGCTTATTTTCACCACTTTTCTTCCTGACAGGTACTAAATTTGCTACCCAATCTGAATACCTCAAAGGTACAATAATCTTATCTTGTAGCAACTTCTTCACTTCCTTTTCAATTTATGGGAGTAACAAGGGATTGATTTTACTAAGCTTCTTCTTGTATGGATTCATTCCAACTTTTAGAGAAATATTGTTTTGTATGACATTGGGGACGGAGGTCTTCGAATAATCATATGACCAAGAAAACACATCCATATACTCATTAAAATGCTCAATATATCTTTTTTTGCATCCTTTAGGGACTCCTTTATCTAACCTTATGACTCTAGGATCTTCTTCCATGCCAATATTACAATCCTCCACCTCTTCCTCAAGCTCTTATTTAGCTAGTTTAGTAGCCACATCATTTGAGTTAAAAATCCTCTCCAATGGAACCAAGCCTCTGGGGATATTATTTCCCTTCAATTCTAATATTTTGTGACCAACAGTTAATTCCTCCCAATCGGTTTGTTGTTCCTCTATTGTATTTTCATTCTCCTGATCAATCGCTGAGTTTGAGAATTCCTCAATAATCTCCATAAATATCTTGATATGTTTATCATCCTTGAAAACCTGCCAGTACTTCATGTTGTCTAGTACTGAAGGCATATATATGACCTTAACTTCATGTCTGATAAAAGGGTTTTTGTGGGGGTTTGAAATTTATAGCAACAATTTCCAAGGAGTCAGCCATCCTATTCTGTTCCCTGGGTAGAAACTCAATATTGAATGTTGAGAAAAAAATTTCAACCAAATTCCATACCTCATTCCTATAAGACTTCAATCTTGTGTGTTTGGTATGACATTGATTCTTTACTTGTTTCACCACCAATTCAGAATCTACAAACAAAGCAAGCACCCAATATTGAGGTTTTTTGCGTCTTGCAGCCCCAACAACAATGCTTCATATTCAGCAACATTATTAGTGGCCTCAAATTCTAGCTTGAAAGAAAAATGAATCAAGATACCTTCTGGGGAAACTCATAGCATGCCTGCTCCATTACCTTCCCTAGAATAAGCACCATCAAAATATAATTTCCATATTTGATCATGCCCTAGAGGTTGTTTACCCAATTGGGCAGAAAACTCCACTTGGGTGTCTCCCATGATTTGATCATCTTCCTCTAGTAATAGACAAAAAATTTATTTCTCTAGACCATACACAGGAGTGTTGTTTAAACCATCTACTTTGGTAAGAGTCTTTACAAATTTGGATTCCCTTTATAATCGACACTCCTCTCCACCAAACATTGGAATGGTAGCAAATATTAGATCAAGTCTAATAGAACCCCCAATTTTTATCCCTCGTGACCTAGAAAAAAGCATACCAAATCTTACAGGGATATGAACAACTACGATATCCATTACTACAGTCTTCACTGGGATTTGCTCCAAATCGACTACTAGATCTTTGATCATACCCAGGCACTTTAATCTTTTAGAATCAAAAGAATACAAATCTTTGTATGGTTTTGTTATTTGTAGACCTAATTGTTCCATTACAGATAATGGCATTAAATTATGAGAAGCTCCCGAGTTGAGCACATAGTTATGTAGCAGCAAATCATGAATCACCAGGGTGACATAGAATAGAGGAGTGGAAGGGTCTTTCTCCTCCACGTGTGGTCAACATACAAGCATAGGCCTTTCCTATTGCAGATTAAGACTATCTTGAAGGGGGTTGGTGGTGGGTGAACTTATGAATTGAGAAATTTGAGCTTTATAACTGGGTTGTTTCAGTAATTCGGTCAAAGGGATAGATATCTTGACCTTCTCTAGTTCTTTTTAGAGATTGAAAGAAGAGGGATTATTATCAGTTTTAACTAACTCAGAAGGTTCTTTGTTTTCATTGTAGTTTGACGTTGTTTTCTTTGGTGTTTTATCTATATTGGGGGCTCAAAAATTTAGAGGAAGGAGGTTGGAGGAACCTTTTTGGTTGGTGGGATGGGGTTGAGTGGTTTCTACCCTTTATCTACTAGTTTAGGGAGACTTGGGTGAAGAGTTTCTTCATTCTCCTCTTGCATCTTGGACCTTTGTCTAGAGGAAATCAAATAATATTTCCTATGTAACTAGGCTTACATGAATCCAACAAACTTTGTACAGTAAATATCTAACTCATCATCATCTAGTGGGGCATACAAATCTTCCCCTTCTCCTTCATGTGCTTCTATCTCATTTTGTCCCTTTGAGAGAGAGAACTGGTTTTATTATACTTCTATAATATCTTCAACATTTTCCTCAGGGTCATATTCTAAATACAAAGGAGGTTGAATATGACCTTATTGATCCTTTCTCTCTTTGTAAGAGCTACACAGGTGGCCTCTTGTATTGGGGGTTAAAGTTCTTACTGGGAACTTGTTGACTTTGTTGAGGAGGATTTTTTCTCCCCAATTCCAATTTCACAAGTTTGTTAGACAAATTCCTTATCAACTTGTTCATTTCATCTAACTTATGTTCTTGGGTTTCTTTTACATGGCCTGAAGAACTGGCTTCTTTCTTTCCCTTCCTCCTATCACCATATTCGATCTTCCCTTTCCATTTTCTAGTAGAGGTTAAATTTGATTCAACTTCCAGGGCATATATTTGAATTTGATCCAGAGTATGAGACTTTCGTTCTCTAAGAGTGAACCCAAAATATGTTTCAAAGGCTCCAGCAAAAACCACTCTGGCAGTGGCTTGTAGAGGTTGGCAGGAAGGATGTTATCTAATTTATTAAACCTCTTTATAAATTTTGAGACATCTTCATTGTGTTTTTTCTTCATTGCATTAAATTCTATAAGAATATACCCATGGTCCTTTTTCTTCCCCCATTTCTACATGAAAGAGTTATCCATCTCTTCCCAGTTGTTAATTGAAGTATTTGTCAGAGTATTTAACCATTTCCTAGCCTCCACATTTAAGGACTGAACAAAGAGTCTTAGGACTACATCCATATGTTCCACATTCAAATTCTCAACAAATGCACAAAAATTTTCTATATGTTTTTGGGCTGAAATATCATCCTCTCCAGTGAATCTTGGCAAAGTTTTAAGGTAATATTGTGATATCCCATTCAGATGTTAGTGCAAGTTGAGTGGAGCATATTTATTAAGTAGAAAACTAGAGACCACCCTGTTTTATAATTGAGGTGGTATGATATTTACCACAGGGCCTGGTTGAGGAGTTGTATGGATAGTAGCTAACTAGAGCTAAGGTGGAATATTACTAGTGCTCAGAGTCAGACTAGTGATAAGGATATCTTTGAATTCTTCAACTTCTGGGAAAGTATGGAATGTGAAAGGAGGTGAACTCACAGAAGATTCTTTAGAATTGATTCTTGGGGAATATGAGCTAAACAATGGGAGGCGCTCTTTGGAATATTCCAAGATTTTGGAAGAGGACTGAGGGTAGTTTATCTTAGCCTTTCGTGAGCTGGAAGTTGACACTTCAGGAAATGAGGTCAAAGGATATGGAGTAATAGGAGTTCTTTCTTTCAAAACCCTCCAAGAAATAATTCTTTCAGGGTCAAATATAGGGGGAGTCTTTATTGAGAAGTGTCCAAGTGAGTATGAGGCATTTCAAAATCCAGGGTGATCAAATGAAACTTTAAACAGTGGAGTAACCAAGGTGAGAAATCTTCAACCCACACCCCGTTATGCTCACCTGACCAAGGGGTGTATAAATATCGTACCCAGGGAAAATATTTTGATTCATCCCTTGCAATGGTGCCAGAAGATGTTGTAGCTCCTAGAGACAACATTCGGGTTGAGAGAGGCCAGTTCCTAGGACATATTAGAATGTTTGTAAGATCTTTCCATTGATATTATACATTCAAAACACATTATGAATTGATGAATGGTTCAAATATCTCTTCCGAAGGACGTGATTGCTTATTAATAGAAAAACCTAAAAAGGACTTAATAACAAAGCTCTGGTGGCTAACTTACAAAAGCACATAGTTCATTTTATCATTGTAGCATATATGGAAGAATACCATGAGGAAAAGAAATTTAATACACAAGGATTATCACAGAATCCTATGCATCAAACTTCAACAAGAAAATGGTAGAGTGAGAAAATGTAAATGAATTTCAGAGAACATGGAGCATTTATTAAGCACATTATATCTCATTTATGATAGGCATATTTAATGAGAATTATACGCAAATGAATCCATGGTTTTAATATCAATTATAGAAACTACTATTACATGCCTTGTGAGAAGAAAGAAACATATAATGGAATAAACAAAGAAGAGATTACATACTGCAACTTCCTAAAAGTAGAATCACCATAACTTCTTGGTTAATTTTCCAATGCACATATTTGGTTCTTTTTCTATTCACAATATAAACAACCCCTTGAAACAAATATTTCGAACCCTTCAAAATTACTTTGTCTACAATTTTATAGGGCCTCATGGACTTGTACCCTTTACAAAATATTCCTTCTTTATCTTCTAATGATTCATCATAAAAAAATGGTGTGAGCATGCTACTTGCACAATTGTACTAATTGAACCCTAATTGACTTGATTTCATTCTTAAAATGGAATATTTACAAAAACATAAAAATAGAAAGGTGTCATGATTAACATGATCAAAATGTATTCATTGCTACTCAGTTGCTTTTGGTAGATGAGATCATGGGTTAATGATCTAGAGACATGGAGGATTGATGAACTAGTCACAATTCTGCCACAATGTTGGGCTTTGGAGAGGAGAGTGAAAGAAGCTCTAATATGCAATCTTAAGACTTGTGATCCCTGCATAATTTGGCCTAGTGTGAAACAAGGTCCTCACTAGCCATAGTAATTGGATATCCCTCCTAAGATAGTTCACTATAGTTTTCTCCTTTAGAAAGGAGGTCTTCTCATGAGAGGAGTCAACTATTATCTTAGCCTCTACTAGTATTTGATTGTACTTCACCCATGGGATCAATCCTCCTACAAGGTCTGAACAATTGGGTAGTCCATCTCTAACTCTCTACTTGAACTTTGAGTTAAAAAAAACTACATATTTAAGCACTTTTTCTAGGCATTCTATGGCCTTAGCTCTTTAGTTTCCTTCTGGATCATATTGGAGACCTCCAATATTACAGTTACCCGATCTACAATATCTATGGTCCTCAACTCACTTGTTGGATTTTCATTAATATACTGGATGAATTTTTCAGTTATCTTAGCATTTCTTCCATCCTCCTCCTTGATAGATAGGATGAAAGAACTCATAGTCCTTGAATGAAATTTTTTGCTCTACCATCAAGGTTATATTCTCTTAGTTATTCTTCACCTCTGTTATTATTTCATCCCATATTAGTTGTTTGGCCTGGAGGAGGGGCATGTTACCTTTTAGTCTAATTTCAACTCAGTAACCTCCTAGTTTGTAGTTTATAGACTTTTGTTGGTTAGCTTACCATTAGTCCTTGCAGTCTCCAGTTGTTTCTCCTTTTGTGCAATAACATGATTAGCATTATCAAAATCCCCTTACACGGTCTTGAGTTTTCCTTTAGAGAGTTGTAGCTCAGTGAGTGTCTTAGTGAGCTGCTCGGTGGGATTTTGTGGATTCTTTGGTACCAACACTACACAAATATGAGAATCTATTCTTTGTTGGAGCTCTGACACCTATTTCTTGAGGGATACTACATCATTATTCTTATTTATCATCTCCTTGGATAGAATCTCCTTTTCTCCTTCCACCTGGGATAATTCCCTCGACTACACATGTTCATTAGCAGGCATCTTCAACTTACGTCTTCGGTCTTGGATCTCAGCCTGCGAACTCCTGATAAGAGTCTCTATCACAAATTTGTCTTATGGGTTCACTCCTAGCCTAACAATTAGTTCTTTGAATTTCTCATTTTTTAAATGCAAAACTCTGGAATTAGCTCTCTTTTACTTTAGTTTTGTGGAAACCTTCTCCAGTAGCTTCTTCGCTTTGCAGATAGTCATAGAATTTCGGCTTAGTTTGCTGTAAAGCATCTCTCCCACATGTTTATGAAAGTTGATTTTGTTTTATGAGGGACACTATTCATGTCTATAGATACATATATAATCCTAAAATGTGAGCTTGATAGAAGAGACTGGGCCGAGGGATGATGTAACAAAAATTTCATTTGATTTCTCTCTAGGTCCATGGCAGCTAAAAGTCTAGTCTGGTAAGGGATCGAATGTGATGCTAGTTGTTATTGCATCTCCTCTATGATCCTCTTGTTACTTTATTATATTACCTTTCCTGTAGCCCAACTAGATCATGTTGCTACTGAGCTCCCAGCAGAACACAGAAGTGCTACCTATGTTGATGAAGAGGAAAAAGCTTGAAGCGGGTCTTCTAAGGTCACCTAGAAACCTACCTAGTCTAGCTTTATGTCAATCAACTTTTTCTCGATCTCTTCATAAATTGTTTCCTGGATTTTGGCCCTTTTACTAGAGTTAGCTTCTTCCATCTCCACATCTCCAGTCTCATCTACATTCCTCTTCTGAGTTTTATCCTTTGAAGTCGGAGTCTCAATATCCATCTCTGTATTAATAGGCCAAGAATCAAAGCTAGCCTTCCACTGAACTTTGGGCCTATACTTGATCTATTTTTTATTGTTATTTTATGTTGTTCTAATAGCAATTATAGATTTCTAAACATATGCTTGCTTATTTCTTCTTGTACTCAGGTTTCATTAGCTGTTTGTGTATGTAATAAGGTAAAATTCCTTAAGTTTAAAAAGACATTCATGAGAAAAATAGCTTCAAAAACAAATAATGAACAAAAAATATTCAAAGTACATTAAACCATCAAAGAAACACTTTAATGTAGTATTTTGATGAAGGAGTTCACCCCTCCTGGGCTACATCTCCTTGGTCCAACTTCCATGGCTTGGGCCTCTGTATTAGCTCAATATGGAAAAATGTTGTTTTACAAAGCTCTATGGCTCTTGATACCTACACAAATGTGTTCAGAATGTCCAAATTAGCCAAGAACACCTCTTCCTGAGCTCAATTTGGTCGAAAATTGCTTTCTCTATGACTCTGACAATCTTTCCTAGAATAACTCCTCTAATTTTGGAATAACTCCAGTTAGAACCGCTAAATGTGGAGGCGGGCCCGAAATTAGTGGCTCCACCAAACTTCCACCATTTTAAACTACATTTAATTAGTGTTAAGTCGATTTTAATGTATGGTTTAGCGCTAATCACGCAGATTAGGCTAACTGTAACCTTAACTGCCCAGAAAATTGGACACATGCTGCATTTTTTGGAATTTGTCGGAACCTGTCAAAAAAACTATAACTGTGACTACTTTGTGGTGTTCACATGTGGAGTTAACATTGTATTAACCATCGCAGGTTTGTTTGTTGTGCGGTTAACATAGCCGCCTGCCCAACCGTTGCGGTAACACTCTTTGCGTTCACATGGGAGACTGTTGCGTTGTTGGTGAACTGTTCACTGGGTTAACACTAATCGTAACCACGTTGTATGTTGTTGCGATCACAAGTGGACAGCTGGCCCTCCTAATTTCCCATTCCAACACCACTATACTTTAAATAAATGCATAAATCTATACAATTAAGTGACCATGGATAGAGTAGGGGGTTAAGGCTTGTGGTCTGTGTGCTGGAGGTCGTGGGTTCGACCCCGACTTCCACCAAAATTTTGTTGAACTACACTCTGCTTAGGCCGCTAGGAGGTGCCACGTTGCAGCCTCTAGGCTTGCCATGTGGCATTCTTTCATTGGCCCAAATACAAACCAGTAAGATTGCACAAACACACCACCTGTGTAACCCAATGAAATGATGCCACTTGTCCATCTATGATTTGTTGTTGACCATCATTGACCCTGCCTAGTCACTTTCCATGTCAACAATATGGATTGCTGACTGTTCAGTAACTGGGCATTTTTTTTGCAATTTTCGCTTGTTTTTCAAAGCGATCAGAACACAATAACTTTCTCATACGAACTCGTTTTTCGGCATAACGAGTTGCATTATGATCGTTTTTCCGAGACAGACGTAGTCATTCAGGTTTCAAGCCATTCTGAGAACTTTGATTTTTGAGCTAAATACTAAGCACCTCGTCAATACTCATGATCATAACTTGAGGCATTAATTGTTTTCCTTTCCTTTGAAATGATGCCATGGGATCATAGTGCCAAATGTATCCCATTTCAAAATTTAGTTCCTTTAACAAATCTTCAATTGAATGAAAGGCTTGTTTGGTATTTATAATGAAAGGGCCTATTTTCTTACCTAATTTGAACATATAACCTTTATTTGTAGGAACAAAGTGGATTTGATCCACATGTAGGCTCTGCCTGATGAATTCTAGGGAAAATATTCTCATGGGAATAAAGATAGGTAAATGGTAAGGAGGAATATCATACTCATAAACCTTAATTTCAATGTAATCCTCGAATAAGTACCAGTCACCGACCCTGGTATCTTTGCTGAGCTGAAGGATTTATTTTTGATGGACAAAAGTCCTTGTGGGAGAGGCATTGTGAATAATTTTTTATGTTGTAGCCATATATGTAGATATGAATTGGGAAAACCCCTCATTGTTGGGTTTCTTCCCGAGAAAAAAATCCCAGTCAAAGACATAATTTCTCTATTTGTGGGAGTCCATGAGACTGAGGCAAAAGTATTCAAAGTCATCCACATGGGTGTATAAGAATAAATAAATAAGAATGGAGTAGTATCTAAAGAATGTAGTCATAGGAAAATGGTGCAGTTGGAATTTAATGGATTTAACAAGGAATGAAAGTATATCGAAAACATGGCCTGGCTACATCATCATTCTCAAAAACCCTATTGCAGCTTTGCTAACATTGGTAGTATAGCCTTCCCCAAGAAGTTGGGCAATCACCATGAGGATGGGTTGTACTACTTCTGTAAACATAGGTATAGGAAAAGAGTCAGTAATTGGCAAGGATTGGTGTCCAGGAGCCAAAAATATATGTAAGAAATCTTGTTGTTTCCCCACTAAAAGAGTGTTATGGTTATAAAATAGGGTAGTTTCAGTAAATTTTTTAGAGTCAGGAGAAACTGGGTACACCAGATCCTTTTGGATTAGTTCTGGAGTTATCTCCCGGATCTTCAATGTAGTAGACGATATAAAGCAATTTTTGTCTTCAACATAAGACACGACAAGCCATGAAATAAACTCCGAAAAATGATAGATAGATGGTGCAATTTGGTAATACAACCTTGAATCCACTACCCTAAAGGGGTCTTCTCCCTTGAAATGGTGATCATACATGTCAAAATGGAGGTCTGAAAGGTGGTAGGGGTATGGCGAGTCATAGATTTGAGATTTTGTGTCCATGAGAGGCTCAATGTTCGAAGAGGGTTTAATCTCTTGCAGTTTAGGGGTTTTAGGTGCAGGCTCTTTCATTTTGAGCATAATGATAAAAACTATAAATAGAAGGCCTGTGGGTTACCTAGTTGACTGGGTTAGTTTTAGACAAATGACGTTGAGGAATCTATGGATTGTCTGATAGGAAAACAACGTCGTGGACCAATGGAGTGGCAAGAGACTCGAATGTAGGAAATATAATTTTAAATTCAAATAGTTAAAAGGTCTAATTTTTATAGGTGGGATAAAATGGTAACGTGACGATAGGTGAGCTCATGAGAAGGTGACACGTCGGGGTAGGTGATTTGGGTGACGATTGGATGACAAATGGGAGGGGAATACCTTTTATTGAGGTTGATGGAACCTCAGTGTGTGTTGTGGTGGCCATGGTCTTCATGTTTCTCCGACAGGTGGAAAAACGGGAGTCGGGGTCGAGCCAAGACCCTCTAGAGTTTATCTGGGTCATCAATCCACCAGATCTACCTTGTTGAAATCTTGGGAGTGGCACCAAAATATAGGTCACGCCAGTGCCCCCGGGGTAATACTCTCGGGGGTTAAGCAAGTCATGATGAACGAAGATCTGCCTGACTCTACTCAGAGTTTAAGCAAAGGGCACCACCTTCCATTAACCTCCCGCTCTTGGGTTGTTGTATCTGTGAAAAGAAAAGTGTTTAACGTTGCCTTTGGTTGAGTGTGTTTAGTGCATGGCAAGCACTTATATTTTTGTTTGCTTTTTCCAACTTGGGTGTATTTGTTCTTCTCCTCCACAAGGATAAATCTAGGACCATCCAATGAAGATGTAATCATGCTAAAGAGGAGAACAACAAACTACATGGCTCCAAGAACTTGAAGAAATCAACCAAAGCATTCAATCAGAGAATGTTGAAATGAGGAGACTTATACAACAGGTAAAGGAGGAGAAAAAAAGTTTTCAACATCAGTTACAATCCAAGGAAGAGGCCTTGTAATGTGACAATCCATCATCACCCACATCAAATTCAATACCCGAAGTAAAAAGTGATTCTTCAATTTCATGTTCTCTTTATGATGGTGATTTTGTTGCTTTTGAGAAAAGCAAGAGAGGAATTGGTTCAAGATTGATGAAGAAAATGGTTTATCAAGGAAAAGGCCTCAACATTAATGGCCAAGGCATTCTGAATCCCATCAAGGTGGAGAAATTTGCTCGTTATGCAGAACTTGGTTATGTCAAAAAGGAGGTTGGAGAATGTTCCATGACAACCAGTGACCAATCAATGACAAATGTTGAGATCACATCACAATATTCTAGTGATAGTGAGGATTCTATAGGAAGATCTAGGACAAGTTTTCCTTGTCAGAGATGCATCAAAAATAGTCATTCAAAGAAGGCCAGGAAAGTCTAGAGGAAGAAGAACCATTGCAGTCACTACAACGAGTGTGGACATCAGAGAGCCACATGTTGGGAACTTCATGATTAGGAAGCACATGCGAAGGACAAACCTGGTGGAGTTTCTCAAGAGACTCAGCTATAGGAAGAAGACCCATTCACCTTGTTGGGTGAGAGATTATGGCATCAAAATATTTTTTGAGCATGGCCACATTTTGTAAATCACATGTTGTGAAATGAATGTAAAAGTGGTGAAGTGTTTCACTTATGAATGTAACATGGTGATATTTTTGGCATTTTAGTTGATAGCTTGGGAAATGGTTTGTGATGTAAACTTGACCATGAGTACATTATAAACTCTTGGAAATTTTGGGGTTTGCTAGGGTATTTTTCTAGTCTTGTGATTGAACATGTATTAGTAGTACAATTTTGCATATGATACAAGTGTCAGTGTCATGATTCTGAGTTTTGAAGTACAAAGGTGAAGGAAATGGAAGCTGGCCAATTATAGAAAACTAATATACATATCAAGATTGTAGTCATGTTTATGATTTTGGAGGATTAAAGCTTCTCAGTAGAGAGGAATGATCTAGGTGGTTCTAGAGAGGCTCAAAAATCAAAGTCTTCAGGTTTCATCGAAACTAAGACCTAATCGAAGAGTTTGTCATCCTGATTCTAATGGCACAGATGACACTCAAATCTGAATTTGTATGTACAAGTTATTAGTAGTAAAATTTCAAGTTAAAAGGAGTAGTAATTTTGTCACCAGCTAAATTTGGAGCACAACTAAATTTGGTAGTGTGGTTAAATCAGGTGGAATCTGCTAAAATTGGCAGCATCTAACCGAGAGACACTTTGGTACTTTTCGGTAGCCATAACTGATTAATTTGTTGCCATTTAATTTTTCCAATGAACTCTAAAAATTTGACGAATAGTTTATGGTTTATTTAAAAAAAATAAAAGTAAAAATATTAAGAAAAAGGGTCGTGGGCCACCAACCGCGCCACCACATTGTTCCAATTATATAAAAAAATATTTTAAAAGGGTAGGTGTCTACAACTCTAACTCAGGACCCTGCCCACGACCCCCCATATATAATATAACAATCGACCAATTGTGGGTTGGCAGGGATCGAACCCACCCGGCTAGTTGGCTAGCTCACTGAATAGGTGGCCCCATAAATATTAACCACCAATTTAAACTACAACAAACACGCCATATTTCCAGCCAAACAGATGGGCCACAAGGTTGGAACCCAACCCACCCCAACCACATTTATTGTTTAAACCTCGCCAACCAGGTTTTTAGTTGGGCTAGCTTAGGTTCTAACACCCAAATTTTGTATAAAAACCAACCTTACCATTTGACCATGGGATAGACAGATGGAACATCAAGCCACATAATAAGGAACAGGGTGGAACTGCACCTAGGTGGTCACACTTTTTGAGATGGCTATATTCCTGGGAATATTCCTAAAATATTCCACAAAATATTCTTTATGCAAAATCTTTGAGGAATATTTAGATTCCTTGGGGGGCAAATTTTGACAACATCAGAACTATGCCAAGTTTATACTCATCTAAATCCATTTTTTACTAGGAGTTTAATGGTGCAGTATGTTTCTTCATTTGAGCAGTTGATTTTTTTTCCCATCTTCAAAAGAGAATCATGTGAACAATCTAAAAGATTCCTAGGTAGCCCATATTTAACCGTAACAGAAAGGGGTCATGTTTATACTCAAATTTCACAATTTTTCATAAGGAATCTGATGATGCAACTAATTTTTTGATCTGATCAACTCCTTTTCAATCCATCCCCAAATTTGGAGGTATAAGGTGTATTTTTTAGATGTATTCATTTGATTTTGTTGTTGATGAATGAAAAGGCCTCCCCACTTTAAGCAGGGCTCAGAGACATAGTCCACATTGGATGAACTTTGTTATCAATTTTTGTGTGTTCCATGTCTTTATGGTTGCCTTTGATTATACTCTTATTTAAAGTGTATGCGCATGTGAATTTTTTGCTCTTTTTACATGCAATTTTGAATACATCAATGAAGTAAAAGATCCTAGATCATCAACCATGATTGACCATTGTCAACTATAAGAAACCATAGTCAACAAATGTCAACTATGGCCAACCATGATCAACCATGGTCAACCAAGGTCAACCATGGTTACAAATGTTATCCAAGATAAATATGGTTAAAATGGTGAACCAAGGTCACCGATGGTTATAACCATAGTTAGCCAAGGCCAACCATGATCAACCATGGTCAACCAAGACCATCCTGGCTAGAATGGTCGAACATGGTAAAACAAGGTTAACCTTGGTCAACCATGATCTATGATTGTCAACCATAATGGTTAATTATGATTAACCATAATGATAAATTAAGATATTTATGGTTAGAATGGTCAAACATGATCACCAGGGTCAACCATGGTTAATCAAGATCAACATGATTAGAATGGTCGAACATGGTCAACCAAGATAAACCATGGTCAACCATGGTCTACCATAGTCAACCTTGATCAACCATGGTCAATGATGATCAACCATATGATGGTCTATGACGATCAACCATGATCAATCATGTTTAACAAAGGTTGACCAAGGTTGACCAACCATGTCCAACCATACCATGATCAACCATGATGAATGATGGTCAACCAAGGTTAACCAAGATAAACATGATTAGAATGGTAAAAAATGGTCAACTGTGGTCAAATGTGGTCAACCTTGATCAACCATGGTCAACCATACCATCATCTACAATGGTCAACCATGATCAACCACACCTAACCAAGGTCAACCAAGGTCGGCCATGATCAACCATGGTCAACTATTGTTAGCCATGGTCAACCATGGCTAACCATGGTCAACCAATATCAACATGATTAGAATGGTCAAACATGGTCAACTAAGCTCAAATAAGGTCAACCATGGTCAACCATAGGAAATCCAATCTACCACGATCAACTAGGATCAACTATGATTAACCATGATCAACCATACCATGGATTACCACGGTCAACCATGATCAACCATGGTCAAGTATTATAGACCATGATCAACCATAGTTGACTATGGTAAACCAAGATTGTAACAACCCCAATTTAAGATATACATCAAATTATATGATTAATAATCAACACACAACTATTCCATTAATTAATATAGAATTTCCAAAAAACGTGAGCAAACACGACTTACCTGTGGCAATGATATTCCTTACTTATAATTTCAGAGTTGAATGCTATAAAAATCCTGCTAATCGCAACAAAGTTTTGGGGATGACTTTCCACTCAACCGTAGGCTCAGCTGCACATAATCTTTCTATAGTTGCCCACCCCTGAGCCCTCAATCAACGTATTACTGCCATGGAATCTTTTGTCTCACAACACTTTTCTCCCAAGAGAATGGATGAAGGAATGATGATTTTCATCTTCCTCATCGTCTATTAAATAGACCAAACAATGGAAAGGAGTCTACATGCACACATTCCATGTGTCAACATGCAGTTTTTATTTCTTTATTTTAAGTTTTACTTAGTTTAATATTTCTCTTAGTTTAATTCTTTCTTATTTTATTCTTTTTTACTTTTTTGTTAACTTTACTTATTTTTACTATTTTTATAGTTCTCTTAGTTTAACTCTTTCTTATTTTATTTTACTTTTTGTTAACACTATTTTTATAGTTTACTTTTATATATAATTATTTAGAACTTCGATATTATTATTTATTGTTTTATTTATTTATTATTATTATATTCTCTTCATTATTTATTATTTATTTACTATTATTATATTTTCTTTAATTTTCTATTATTTATTTATCATTATTATCTTTTCTTTATTGTTTATTATTTATTTGCTTATATTTTAATATTATATTATTTTGATTATTATTATTATTAGGGGATATTACATACTCCCCCTCTTTAAGGAACTTCTTCTCGAAGTTAAGTTGAATCATTTAATATTTTATTTATTTAGTTATTTATTACTTCACATTTTCCCTACACCCTCTACTGAACTAGTATAACCAGCACGCATCGAAAGTTTCCACAGCGCCCAGGAAATCTCAAGGAATCTTTGTCCTTTTTCCCACTTTCGGAACCTGGAATAAGCCTCGTCAGTTTGTATCATAGCCCAAGCCTAGCCCCAAGGCTCGCGCCTACCTCAGACCTCATCTGCCCTAAGGCGGGCATCCGATCCCAATACTCAATGACTCTGGTCATCTCGCAAGGTTGGCCCACTCCCTCCACACATACTAAGGTGCACAGTCCCAAGCATCGAAGTCCTTACACCCCCAACAGACTTTAGCCTCCCAATCCATTATCAGGCACCTAGCCCACAATATCAGGCACTTGGCCTCCTCAAGATGGTCCCATAGCCCCTCAAGAGCTATCTATCAAGAGCTATACAAGACAAAGGAACTAATGGCATATATAGTCTTGATTGAGTTTGTCCCAAGCCCATATGGTGTTAGATATTCTC
Organism: Pinus tabuliformis; assembly: GCA_031772625.1. Classification (NCBI taxonomy): domain Eukaryota; kingdom Viridiplantae; phylum Streptophyta; class Pinopsida; order Pinales; family Pinaceae; genus Pinus; species Pinus tabuliformis. Next base: position 598,769,367 of record CM062815.1, on the reverse strand, counting down.
TCTCGCAAGTATGGGCTCCCACGAGATCATCATATAAATTGGCCCTCTTAGCCCATTTGTGGATTTCTTGTCAATGACCACATCTCAACATACATCCAATGCATTAGCTATAATCATAGTATCATAGAAAATAATCCACATGCCAACTCTTGCATGTCATCATGATAACACAACATTATTATTAATCACAACATTCTAAATAGTAAAGAACTACATACGCTTGCCCAAAATATAAACATCTTATAATGTTATTATATTATAATTATTCTATTTTTACAAATCTATAACTTTTATATTATTAATAATTATATATGTCATAACAAATTAACTAGAACTTCTCTTTAAGTTTTGGGGTTTGGTTTCGAGTTTGAGATATAACTTTAGTTATCTATAATTAATTTACAATTTAGAATATAAATTTTAATGATTTATAATTAGCTTTTATTTTAGCTATTTCGAAAATAGTTTTTAATTTAAAAATAAATCATAAAGTTTAAGATAACAATCAAATAACTTTTAATTATTTATGACCAATTATATATATCTAACTTAAGATAACTTTTAATTTAAATAAATAATAATACTAAATTTAAAATACTTTCAGTTAATAATTGGTTTTTAGTTTGAAATATAATTTTTAATTATCAATATAATTTTTCAATTTGAAATATAACTAATTTTAGTTTTTTTTTTTTTTTTTTTACTTCACATATAAATAACAAATTTTATAATAATAATTATATAAAGAATTAAATTTAAATAAATACAAATATTAAAATTAAATTTTAATTTAAAAAAGAAGTAATTCATTTTTATATTTAATATGCAAAAATTATAATTTGAGATTAATAACATATGCATATATATTATTAATTGTGCTTCTTTATTTTTTTAAAAATAAAAATTTATAATAATGTATTTAGAGTATTCATGTTACTATATTGTAGAGTATGTATATATGTCCAAAGATTATTAAAAAAAATTATCTACTTTCATAAAAACAATGATATTTATTTAATAATTTTTATAATAATTATTGTAAAAATAATGATATTTATTTAATAATTTATATAATAATTATTGTAGAAAAAGATAAAAATTGTATTTATTTCTCAAATTTATTTTCATTAAATTTCTCCCCGTCATCGCAAGCAAAATTATTGATGAATTTAATTAAGTATTTTTCTCAAAATTTTACCTAGAGGTCACATAGAGTCGAACCTGCTATGATACCATATGTAACAACCTCGATTTAAGATATGCAAATAATTACGCCAAATTATATGATTAATAATCAACACACAACTATTCCATTAATTAACATATAATTTCCAAAAAACCCGAGCAAAGATGACTTACCTGTGGTGATGATATTCCTTGTGATTTTGGAGTTCAATGTTATTGGAATCCCGCTAACAGCGACAAAGTTTCAGGGACAACTTTCCACCCAGCTGTAGGCTTAGCTGCACATAATCTTTCTACAACTAACCACTCTCAAGCCCTCAATCAACGTACTATTGCCAGAGAACCCCTTGTCTCACAACACTTTTCTCCCAAGAGAATGGATGAAAGAGGAGAATGGATGAAAGAATGATGATTTTCATCTTCCTCATCGTCTATTAAATAGACCAAACAATGGAAAAAGGTCTACATGCACACTTTCCATGTGTCAACATGCAACTTTTATTTCTTTATTTTAAGTTTTTTTTAGTTTAATGCTGGTCAACCATTCTCAATGAGAATATGTCAACATCAATCATGATTAACCATGGCCAACAATTGTCAACCATGGTTGCATCAATCATGATTAACCATGGCCAACAGTTGTCAACCATGGTTGAATATGGTCAACCATGGGCGACCATCATCAACCATGGTTGAATAACTTTATTTGTGATCAACCATGAGCAAGGCCTCTATGGTTGAATATGGTCAACCATATCAAGCATGGTCATCTTTGGTCAGCCATAATCAACCTAGAACATTCCGACGTCAACCATGGTCAAACTTGGTCAACCATACCATGGTCGACCATGGTGAACCATGCCAACCATGGTCAACCTTGGTCAACCATTGTCAACCATGATTAACCACAATCAACCATACCATGGTCTACCACAATCAAACATGATTAACCACAGTCATCCATGATCAAGCATGGTTAAGCATGGTCGAGAGTGGACAACCAAGATCAACATTAATATAACTTCAATCATTCATGTTATTATTAACTTTAATATAACGTTAATGCTAATATTTAATATTAAATAATATTAATATTAATATCAAATAAGGTTAATATTAAATAAAAGTGGTAATATTAATGTTAATGTTATAATTAACAATAATATAACATGAACTTAATACCCAAACCTCATTTTCAAGAATGAACTTTGAACAACTCTAAACAAATAAAAGACTTAGTAAATATAGATTGACCGAGAGATTATACCTTACATTGTTTGCTTTAAAATAATAAGATTTATAATATTCATTTTTTAAAATAAGGTTTTTAGTATATATAGTTAATATATAGAGTTATATATATATATATATATATATATATATATATATATATATATATATATTAACCATGGTCAACAATAGTCAACCAAGACCAATATTAGTGTAACATTCATCGATATTATTATTAACATTAATGTAACACCCAAACCTCATTTCCAACCAGAAACGTGTGGTGGCATGTCACTATTTATTGTATACATAAATAGTGTACATAAAACTTTTAGTTTATTGGGTTGAAATGATATTTTTGAAATTAAAATTATTTGAAATAAAAAAAACTTCATTAAAAATTTATATATTTAAAATTTCAATTATATTTTTATATTAAAATGAATTGATAAATTTGAATTTTCTTTGTAATTATACTTGAATTAGAAATACAATATTTAAAATTAATTTTAAATAATTTATTAATTAAAATTATATAATTTTACAAATTAAATATAAAATCAAATATATCCTTAACTAAAAATTTACATTTAAAATTTTAATTATATTTTTATTTAAAAATAAATTTAATTCCCAATCATATGGTCTGGTATGCGATGCATATGGTCTTCCTCTTGATACTGTTATCATATTTTCTAAAAATTTAGATTTAAAATTTTAATTATATTTTTATTTAAAAATAAATTTAATTCCCAATCATATGGTCTGGTATGCGATGCATATGGTCTTCCTTGATACTGTTATCATATTTTTCTTTTGGACTGTTTGTACTTCCATAGTACCAGATACTTATACACCAAATTCTAAGAATAAAATAGGATCAGTATCTTCTATATTAATGACACTATTATTTGGGTTGAACATTTTGCAAATATGTGGATATCTATTTTAGAAACACAATAATTATTATTGTTGTTTTACTCAATAACGTCCAATGCAAAAGAACAGACCAAAAGAAAAACGGTGTAACTATCAGGGACGACCACATGTATTGCATACCAACGGAAAACTAGAAGAAAAAATTCATTTATGAATCCCACATGAAACATAATTTATGTGAATATACGGATATTAAGGAATGAAATTCTTTACCGGATGAAAGACAAATGCAACCCTTGCTAGGATAGGATTAATACATTAGATTTGTAATAAAAGGTCCTATGTCTTGGAAAAGCATTCTTTTATATTATTAAATTGAAATATATAAACATATGAAAAAAATAGATGTTATTTCTAATGGCCAGTGTACTTCTTTGAAAGCTTGTCTAATGAAGCCAAAGAAAACAATAATGTATTAGATCCGTAATAAAAAAGCTAAGTGCCTTAGGAAAGGATTATTTTATATTATTTAATTGAAATTTATAAATTTGCTAGGAAAATATAATTATTATTATTTTCTTTGAGATGTTTCAAAAATCATGTAATGATGCCACATAAAATAATAAAGAAGAGGATTAAAAATAAATAAAATTGGATTAAGAAAAGTCTTTTGGTAGAAATTATATAATAGAATTTTTTGGCTAACGGGTTTCGAACCAACCAGTGTGGTTCATCATCAGACCAGAGGAAGAGATAGACCATGGCAAAGGCTTAAATAGAGAGCAATGTAAAGACCATAATTTCAAGTAACAACTATTTTTGAAAAATAATATTTAAATTATGATATTAATTTATTAAAAACAAATATTATTAAATAACGGCTAGTTTTTGAAAAATAATATTTATATTAATTTATTAAAATAAAATATTATTACAATATTTTATTAATGGGAAATAATAAAAACATATAACTAACAATAATAAAAATATCAAAGCCAATAATATTTAAATTATGATATTAATTTATTAAAAACAAATATTAATTGAAGAATGAATTTAATTGCACAGAGAGAAGTGAGGTGCTCTATAGCCCTAAAAGTTGGGGTAGATCTACAACACTTTGTTCACGTGTATATGAATGTAATGCTAAAAAATTAGAAAAAGTGATTACCTCTTATTTCTCATAACAATAACCATATAATGTCAACAAAAATAAAATGAAATCAAAACACACCTTATTAAACAATCATGAATAAACTAGCCTAGATCCATCTTAATCTTAGATTAAATCCAAAAAAAATGAGATTTACATTTCATGTTTTTAATTCCACTCAACATTTAATAGAGCCACGGTTAAAATAGATCTATGCTACTAATAACCAATTTGTCACAACAAACCATAAGATTTTCCCACTTATGCATCATTTACATCAAAACAAAGATGCATAACTTTGGGAGGGGTCCTAGACCTTTGATCACTCCGTTCTAAATTTAGTAACAATTACTCTGCCTTTGGTACTAGTTTTTAGTTTAATGAACATAAATGAAAGTGTTTTTTATTTGTATAGAAGCAACTTCAAACAAGAAAACAAATTCAAACAAGAAAATAGAGTGGGATTTCTCTACATTACAATAACTTGTGATAGGAACTTTTAATCAAAAACGAAATCTTTGTACCTCATAGCAACTTAATGGGAGGCACTTTAACAACCATGAATGACCGAGCATCTCCAATGCACATGAGATAAAGCCCAGTGTCAATACTGTAAATCATTGTTAATTAGTTGACCTTGCTTGCCTCCTTAAAAAATGCATGGATGAAACTCCTCCAACCAAAACCAGAATGTTAGTGCGCAATGTCATGATTCAAACATTATTCAAATAACCTAGTTACTTTTATTGGATTCAACTATATAAAATAAACTATGAGGTTTGTAGCAAAGTACTTTCTCATTCAAGTGACAATGAAATGGATACAAGACGATGCTTGTCCTTCAATGCATCGGTAAGAGCTCATGAAGGGGTAAAGATAATGAACCTAGAAGGGTCATCAAAAAAGTCATCAAAGAAATAATGGAATATACTTTCTACTCATTTTACCTAGCACTCAGTGGGTCTAGACATTATGATCATCATCTGATTAGTAGAAAGGAAACAAACTGGCAAACTCAATGTTTAATTCTTTGAATAATCTTATCAAACAGGCTCATAGATTTTATGGTAAAAGAATCTTAAAAAATTCATTAATGGCCAATCTGATATCCAAATTTCTAATTCTAAAGAAGGTCCTGCACACTTGGAAGCAGATCCATTTTAAGGGAATTCCAACATGGTAAGAGTAACCAGATTGTGATAGTAGAATGCCATATTTGCACTTGGCGTAAAATAACTAATCCAAACATTCTTCTAAAGATGAAAAAACCATTGCATTGAATGTTGTGATTTAACCAACCAAATCATGCTCTATTTTGAAATACAACTAGATATGAGTTGCATCCACATTTCAATATATTAAGGTCTAGTACATGACATGGAATGTATCATTCTAAGAGGTGTTATTAAGGAAAAGTAACTTGACTAAGGCCCATTTTACACAAGTTGATTCATTCAAATGAACAAAAACAAGAAATTTTTAGCAACATATCTAAAAGCAATTGCAAATAAATTATCTTGAAATATGTGGAAAGTCACTTTAAAAACACACAAATATTTGAACTAAAGTTAATATTAGTTGACCTGAAAGATTCGAGATACATCCAAAATGCAACTTAATTAATAGCCTTGTGCCACATTGTGAGTGAAATAAAATATATCTTTCATATTAAATTGTACATTTCCCATTATATTCCCTTGATGTCTTATGTTACGATTAAGGTCAAGATTCACTAAATATTGGATATTTCCATCCTCTCTTCAAGAATATCCGAAGTTACTTTAAACTACTTTACACGTACTTCAAACTTAATATGCTTTGACTACGTTAACTGTAATTTGATCAGACATGGAAGACAATAGAATATGGTCATATATTTTTAAAAATATTATCTTAAAATAATTTTAGCAGGTGCCCTTAGGTTATAAAGTACTATAACTCTCACAAAAAATATGTCTAATTTATTCAAAGATGTAGGTGCTTATTAAACCTTGAAAATATGGTTTTTAATTCTAATCTAAAGGTAGTTGCATTTTATCAACTTTATTAGTGTTGGTTAGGAGGATTTAGCTAAATTTTGGCATGAAGGGTTCATTGGAAGCATCAATCATCACCTTGATACATAACTAATACGGGTGACAACCATGAAAAGGGGAGGTAGCTCAGTGATAGAGGCTAGAGTATCCCAACAATTGGAGATAAGACCTATGGGTTTGATTCTTAGCTTGTCCACTTTTCAACATGATATAAGGGAGAGTTGTTGAGATGGACCAGTAATGGCTAGGAATCCTAGGCCAATGTGTCACTTCAAGAAGGGCATGCTTAGATTTATCAGTGGTGGCTAGGAGGTTGTAGTCAATATGGTGTCAAGTGGTGCATTGAAAATTGAAATCCACACCTTGATGTAGAACTCATAAGAGTTCCCATCATGAAAGGGGTAGCTCAGTGATAAAGCTTCCTACCAGCTAGAGATAAAACCTAGATTTGATTCCTAGCTTTTCGAATTCTCAACATGGTTATTAGGGACAAGTGTTGATATTGATTGGCAGTACTGATCTATATTATAAACTTGAAGGTTTATGGAAAATTTGCAAGTAAATTTTTATGTATTTTAGGAAATGGATCACTTCACAAAAGCACATAAAATAATGGTTTTTAAACTCAGTTTGCAACATGAAAATAGAGACAAATATACCATACAAAAAAACAGAAGACAAAAAAATGATAAAGGAGTTCACCCCTCTTCGGCTACATCTCCTGGTCCAGCTTCCAATGTTGGGCCTCTTTCATTAAGTGCTAAAATTTGTGATTTTATAGATTTAAAATACTCACAATGTAAAAATAATGCCTCCAATGGCTCTAGAACAGTAAAAAACCCCAAGCTAGGCTCTTGTTGGGCTCAATTTGGCCAAAAATAGAAAAAGTTATGCTCTAGAGAAGTTTTGCTACTAATTGCTCTACACACTGGACTCCCATGCTAACTTTTCTACAAATTCTGCTTTTTCCAAAACCGCCAAGTGACATTTTTGCCCAGTGCCGGTGAGGTTCACACCATTTCGGGTGCAATTATCGCTTCCTTTAAATTCCCAATGACCCCTTCGGGCAGAAAAATAGGGCCACATGGGCCATATGCCCAGGGGCTAGGCCTAACTGCCCGCCCCCGTTGGCATCTACCCCACATAACATGCGCCATGGTTCTATCGGTTGCACGTGACTCAGAGCTAGTCCTAAATTCTTTGCACATGTCAGACGGCTCCTTATCTCCTCGTACCCAAGTTCCATTAACTACCATATGTCCTCGCCTTAGGCTTATTCTATAGGCCCCTTTCCATGAGCGCCTTTTCTGTCAGAGCTTGGTCATGTGATATGGCATACAACTACGAGTTGGGGCCTATCCCCAACCTCCCAACCTTAAATACCAAACTCCTCGTGCTATGGTTGTATGATGGTTTCAGAGCCTTGGGCTGGGACTAAGCCCAAGCCCTCAACTCCCTTCTATCTATGGTCTCATGGGTGTGGGGTGACCAGATATAACTTGACCACATATGGTGTTAAGAACCACCCATAGCGCTATGGTAGAGCGATGCACTGTCTTGCCATCGGTCTCGTGTTCAATCCCCACAGATGCTAGTTTAGGCCATAAACAAATTTTTCACAAGACCAAGGTGCCACGTGGCAGCTTGTGATTGGGCCATGTTGATATGAAATTGTAGAATTAGATCAATACCTAACACTAGGAAAGTTTTAAATGGGTCTTTCTTAAACAGTAATTTAATTTAGTTGAGCAAATTAACCATAAAGGACTCAACAATTGTAAACATGCAACATAAAAAAGAAAGACACCGAGATTGTTGACAGAGTTCACCCCTCATGGGCTACGTCTCTGGGCCCTACTCTAAAAGGCTAGGCCACTCGTATTTCAGTGGATAGAAAGAGGTACAGAAATATAGTTGTTTCAATTGTGGCTATTTACCTTAGACTGGAAATGTTCTCCTTTAGAGAACTCTCACAAAATTACTTGACAACCTACAACTGACTTGTCAATTACAACAAAATAGAGAGTCTTATAACTTTGACTCTGACCTCTACTGAAATTGAGTATTCAATTTTCAACAATACATTGATTTTTACCTTGTCTCTACTTGTCTAAGTGAGACACAATTCAGGTAAAAATTTTGGTAGAATTTGTTGTTGTTGTTGATGAAAAATGTTTTCGTTGAATCCAAAATGTGCCAAAACCCCTGTTTTGGTTCTTCAAGTGCTCAAATCGGCTTCAGGATGCTTCTAGAAAGCCAAAACCTAGCTTGACCAAAACCTCAAGTTACTCCACACTTCTAGATGATGCAGTGGCTTTACACCTCCTGGTGCTTTAAACTGCACTTTGACAACACTCTGGCTTGTTAGACTTCCTCCCAAAAAGGGTTCACTGAAAAGCTCGCCTTTTGCTTCCTGGATCTGTCTTCTAAATTATGTGTCCTTAGGATGGTACTAATACCTACTTTTATATTAAATCCCAATGCTGATTTTGGAGTTTTCTTTTAACAACCTTACAACTTTGGCTATTCGAATAAATTCGAGATAACGTTGTTATTTTGACAAACCATATGCAATGAAAACATTGGGCCACCATTTTTAAACTTAATCCTAAGTTTCTAATGCTTATGACTTCGCATAACAAACTTAACAAAGTGGGTTTATGACTTAGGGTGGCGCATTTCCGTTGGCTATCATTGCAAAAACTTTGGGTATCACATTTACCATATCAAAACATTAAAGTGGGCTAGATTGTGGTCCATTGAGACTTTGGCAGGTGACATAGCCATGCCACCTTTTCCATATGATGTCGTCGTGCCACCATGGCTCTGTCGAGTCACTAGACCGAGCCTTGCTCCTGTCAGTTTCATGCCATCACATATCATACTGCCTTACACGACCCGTGGCACTATCTAGTTGTTAGTTATAAAAACTAGGCTATGTTTATAACCTTGCTGACACATACCCTGGACTGTGTACTTTATTGGCTTACCTCCGCACTGTTAGACTGTCGCATAACGGTGCCAACTCTGCGTTGTGGTTTGGTTTGCTATTAACATTTTGTCATTCATATATCATAGCCCGTATCCATTCATACCAATTCTTGGTGTTTACATGCCACCTTCACTACACTTCATGTGCCACATAACCCATGACACCTTTGTGCTTCCATGCCACATCGTGCCTTTTGCGCTGGCATGCCACCTTCACTGTGGTTCCGATGCCACATATCCTGTCTATTTCTATGCTAGCATGCCACATGATCCAAAACTTTGTTGGCTTGTATCTATGCTCAAATGTCACATTTAAAAGATCCATCATTTTCTTTGTTTATAGGTTGGCAACCTATATCTCTGCCATTGGATGTAAAACATGGTCAATATAACATAGGGTTTAAACATTAAACAATGTAATTCTGAATAATCAATAAACCCATAACATATGTTTTTCCATAGTTCGATTTAGCATTGTGCCAATTATTTTCCCATAGTTTTTAACCTTACCTCCCTTAGCATCAACATTGCACACTTCTATTATAAGGAATGTGTAGCTATCTTGTTGATAAGGGTGTTTGTATGAGAGGGTTGAGGTTGTGAGTTCTATCCCTGTAGAACCCTACACTCATAAATAACTTTTAAAATGCTATGGAGAGGCCACATGGCATCCATTCATTGGCCCACGTGGCACTCTATGTTTTTGCTCAAGTAAAACATATCAACTGATAGTGATTTGGTAAATGAACTACCTAGAAGCTTTGACTTTGTTCTGAGGTAACTTTGACTTTTACCTGATTGTAGTAAAAACTTCAACGGGCGTTTTCTTCCTCGTACGGAGGCCAAATTCATATCCGAAGATGCCATTAGAATCAATAAGTCAAGCTCCTTGACCTAATGTTGATTTCACGAGAAACTAGGATGGTAAATTTCTTCATAAGTTGAGAACAATTTCACTACCTAGGACCATCTTGGTCATATAGAAAACTTCGACTTGACTTACAAGATCCATTTGGATCACACCTCCTAACAAAAAGAAATTTTGGACCTCCAAAAGTTTTATTAAAAACATGAGTTTTTAATTACAAACATGCATCAGTATAAAAACCATCTAGACCCTAGTTACAAACTCAACTAGGCCTCCTGATGTGATGATAATTTACAGGCATACATTTATACATATGGCATAAAATCTACCCAATTCCAAGTAGGAGACCATTCTGGAGACTTACGTTCCTCTGCTCTAGGTTCTTTTGTTGTCTCTTGCTTTTATTGTGCTGGTGTTGTCTCATGGGGTAGCATCGGACATGTGCTCTTTGAATTTCCTCTCAACTTACATTTAGGACAAACTCTTTCTCCAGAGTTTTTATTGGCTGTCTTTTTTTTGGATTTTCCCGCGCTGTGTTTTGATGATGTTGAGTCCTTGTTTGACTGAAGCAAAGTCTTCCCAGGATGTTTCTTCACTTGTAGTGCTGCATCATCTTTCCGTGGCTTACTCCTTGTAGAACTCATCCTTTTTCTAAAAACCTTCTACTTCCATCATTCCTCTACACAATGCGTGTTACTCCCACAAAAGGTACATGGATAAATCCTTTTAATAACTTTCAACATAAAGTTTTGATTTAAGGACTCACCTTCTAAATCACTGCTAGAGTGGTTTGTCTATTTACCTTTGTGGACTTGCATCTTCTTCAGCATTAGGTTGGGGTGTAGGAACCAAAATCAATCTACAATGTGACATCTCTTCCCGTAGTAGTCACATGTCGATTGGTCATAGCCCAAGCCTTCATGTTTTGGATTAGTTGGAGCCTTCCTTGGCCATGCTTGTCAAGGCCCTGTACTTGCTGATATCCCAGCTTGTTCATCAGCATCATACCCATTCCTATGGTATGTCTCTCAAATGCTCCAATCTTGTGGTTATTGGAAGCCTCATCCTTCTCCGAATCATTTCTTGGCGAGGTGGGTGCATAAGGAGATTCCTTAGAAGGTGAGGAAAAGGTTCCAATGGCTTCTTCTACCGACTGCGCTTTTGAAGTGGTAGATAGAGATGAATTGTCTTCATCTTCCTGATGAAGAGGTAAGACTTAATTTTCTCCTATAGTAGATGAACCTCAAATTGATGGATTGTTTCTTCTTCGACTCTTCTATAGGGCTTCAATCTTCGCCTATAGTCTTTGTTTTTCCTCTTGTAGAGCTTGCACCATTCACTACAATGTAACGTTATCCTCTTGAAATCACTGGTTGAACTCTTCAAGTTCTTGTAATCGAAGTTGTCTTGAGTTTTTACCCATTCTTGCTCTTGGTGAGGACCTACTTTGCTACCAAAATATGATCTAAAATTGCAGAATTAGATCGATACCTAACACTGGGAAATTTTTAAATGGGTCCTTCTTAAACAATAATTTAATTTAGTTGAGCAAATTAACCATAAAGGACTCAGCAACTGTAAACATGTAACGTCAAAAAGAAATACAATGAAATTGTTGATGGATTTCAACCCTCTTGAGCTATGTCTCCGGACCCTGTTATAAAAGGCTAGGCCACTCGCATTTCAGTGGATAGAAATAGGTACGAAAATATAGATGTTTCAATTGCAGCTATTTCCCTCAGACTTGAAATTTCTTCTTCAGAGAACTCTCAAAAAATTACTTGACAATCTACAATCGACTTGTCAAATACAACAAAATAGAGAGTCTTATAACTTTGACTCCGACCTCTATTGAAATCGAGTATTTAAGTTTCAAAAATACATTGATTTTTACCTTGTCTCTACTTGTCTATGTGAGACATAATTTAGGTACAAATTTTGGCAAGATTTGTTGCTGTTGCTCACAAAAAATGATGTCATTGAATTCGAAATGTGCCAAAACCCCCGTTTTTGTTCTTCAAGTGCTCAAATCGGCTTCAGGATGCTTCCGGAAAACCAAAACCTAGCTTGACCAAAACCTCAAGCTGCTCCACACTTCTGAATGATGTAGTGGATTTACACCTCTTGGTGCTTTAAACTACACTTCGACAACACTCTGGCTTGTTAGACTTCCTCCAAAAAAGGCTTCATTGAAAATATCACCTTTTTCTTCCTGGATTTGTCTTCTGAATCCTATGTCCTTAGGATGGTACTACTACCTCCTTTTATATTAAATCCTAATGCTAATTTTGGAGTTTTCTTTTAACAACCTTACAACTTTGGCTATTCGAATAAATTCAAGATAGTATCGTTATTTTGACAAACCATATGCAATGAAATCATTGGGCCACCATTTTTAAACTTAATCCTAAGTTTCTATTTCTTATGACTTCCCCTAAAAAAACTTAACAAAGTGGGCTTATGACTTAGGGTGGCGCATTTCCATTGGCTATCATTGCAAAAACTTTGGGTATCACATTTACCATATCAAAACATTAAATCAAGCTAGATTGCAGTCCATTGAGACTTCGATAGGTGATGTAGCCATGCCACCTTTGCCATAAGATGTTGTCGTGCCACCATGGCTCTATCGAGTCACTGGATCGAGCCTTGCTCCCGTCGGTTTCATGCCATCACAAATCATACCGCCTCACATGACTCGTGGCATTGTCTAGTTGTTAGTTATAACAACTCAACTATGTTTATAACCTTGTTGACACATACCATGGACTGCGCACTCTGCTGGCTCTCCTCTACACTACTGGACTGCCACATAGCGGTGCCAACTCTGCGTTGTTGTTTGGTTTTCTATTAACCTTCTACCATCTGTATATCATAAACTGTATCCATTAATACCAATTCTCGAAGTGTTTAATATGCCGAGTTTGTGCCTTTTGTGCTAACCTGCCACCTTCATTGTGCTTCTGGTGCCACATAACCCATGAAACCTATGTGTTGCCATGCCACATCATGCCCTTTGCATTGAAATGCCACCTTCACTGTGCTTTCGATGCCATATAACCTAACTATTTCCACGCTGGCATGCCACATGATCCAAAACTCTGTTGGCGTGTATCTATACTCGGATGTCACATTTAAAAACTCCGCCATTTTCTTTGCTTATAGGTTGGAAACCTATATCTCTTCCATCGGATTTAAACCATGGTCGATATAACATAGGGTTTAAACATTAAACAATGTAATTCTGGATAATTAATAAACCCATAACATATGTTTTTCCATAGTTTGATTTACCAATATGTTTTTCCATAGTTTGATTTACCATTGCATAAATTATTTTCCCATGGTTTTTAACCTTACCTCCCTTATCATCAATATTGTGCCCTTCTTTTGCAAGGAACATGTAGCTAGCCTATTGGTAAAGGTTTTTGTATGACAGGGTTGAGGTTACGAGTTCGATCCCCTTAGAACCCTACACTCATAAATAACTTTTAAAATGCTATGGAGAGGCCACATGGCAACCATTCATTGGCCCACGTGGTGCTCTATTTTTTGGCTCAAGTAAAATAGATCAATTGATAGTAATTTGATAAATGAACTACCTTGTGGCTTTGACCTTGTTTTAAGGTAACTTTGACTTTTACCTGATTGCAATAAAAACTTCAACATACATTTTCTTACCCATACGGAGGCCAAATGTGAATTCAGAGATACCAACGGAATCAGTAAGTCGATCTCTTCGACATAATGTTTATTTCGCGAGTAATTGGGATGGTAAATTTCTGCATAAGTCAAGAACAATTTTTCTACCTAGGTCAGTCTTGGTTATATAGAAAAGTTCAACTTGACTTACAAGTTCCATCTGGATCACACGTGGCACCCAATCATTGGGCCAACAAAAACCATCCACAACCAATCAGGAGCTGCCAATTCGAGCTAATCTAGTGAGGCTACTTGGTAGCCTACCAATGGCCCAAGAAACACATTAATCTTGTCTAGTCAACCTGCAGAGTTAGTGTACGAACTGCCTAGTCAGTAGTTCTGCATTTCAACCTACAAAAAATTTACCTGTTTGAGAAAATGATCAAAACATGATATTTGGAGCACACGATGTCAGTTTTGAGTGATTCAAGTTGAATTGGATTTGTTGGAATATATTATATTCCTTGGAAGGTAATAATTTCTTTATATTATGTCGAAAGTTGTCCACAATATTATGTAAAAGACTAATACATTATATCCCATATTTATTATGGCATAGTATACTCTTGTATCCATTTATTATATAAAGAGGTGTTATTTTGGAGAATTATATTATCCCACATTTAATACGTGAGAGTAATTCCTCCACATCTTTGGGTATATAATAGGGTCAAGGGAGCCTCTTAAGATAGATACCATTTTGTGATACCATCGCATCTTATCCTATGCTCACAACATATTGCTATTTGTATCGGGTTATTTGTAGTTGCTCTCTTTGTAAGATTGTAGGAGATTTCTAGAGATAATAGAAGACAACCTTCCTGTGGACGTAGCCCAATTGGGTGAACCACGTATATCTATTGTATTCGGTTTCCTTGTTCTCTTTCTATTATTATTTATATGTTGATATATTGTTGGTTTCTTAGATAGATAACTAGTTTAGTAGATCTAATATTGTAACATGGTATCAGAGCCATGGCTACTATGATCTAGCATCTTCTTTGAATTTAACCATCAATGTGTACCTTCATTTTTTGTTACCTGGGCACACAATAATTTTTGTATATTTTTCTTTCTATCTGGTGGCCATTAGGCTTCTCTTCAAATCTGTGCATGATTCTACATATTTGAGTTTCTTTTCTTATAACCCTGACTTTGCTATGTATTGTTTTGTAGATTTTTTTTTTCCAAGGGCCTCTTTATTATTTTTCTGTAAGATCTATATGGTTTTTGAATTCTCCTCAAGGAGATCTATCTTTCGGTTGTAAGATCTATGATTTTTGTCCAGTTTTTTGGTCCTTTTTTTTGTAGGGTTGAAGATTGGCAGACCAAGGGTTTAGATCAGAATTTCGGCCACATAAGTGGATGCAGAGTGGCTGCGCCATTTCCAAAAACTGGTTATAATGAGCTTTTGGAGCATTATTGAGTGTTTTTTGTTTTGACACTTGACAATTTTTGTCAGATATGTTACCTTCTGTGCATAATTTCCTCAAACATAGTAGATATTTGGGTTCCTCTTTCCAAGCTACACAATTTAAAAAAAAACAGCACAAACGAAGTACCAGAAGAAAAATTATCATTGATTTAAGATTGATAGTTTTTTCAGGTTTTCTGGTGATGGCAGAACAAACTACAGAAATTTACAATTTTCTATCCACTTTTTCTCTTGTCATTTCTTGCATTTGGGTTTATATTTCTTGTCAAAATTTCTATCATTATGACTTTAGAAGTAGCTTTTGTTCCTGAACTTGTTGCTTCTAACTATCTTGCATGGAAAAGGAAAATGATTGATGTTCTCAGGAGTAAGAATCTATGGAGGTTGATTAATGGTGAAAACAATAAACCTACAGATGCTCAAGCCTTGATTAAATGGAAGAAAAGTGTGATAAAGCAAGAGGGATCATTGGTCAAATGGTTTTAGATAGTCTTCAGGTGAGACTTGAGGCAGAAGACAACTCGGTTGAGGTATGGATAATTATTGCTTCTTTATTTGATAAATCTGATGATGTTTTTTCTTATTACCTTGAAAATAATATTCATGAGCTAGATCCTACTAATTTTGATAGAATAGAATTATATCTTGCTGAATTGAAAACCTTAAATGAAAAGTTAAATAATTCTGGTAAATATTACAAGAAGGCAGACATTGCTCTTATCATTCTTGTAGGACAAAAATTGTCATCTTGTTTTGACATGTTCATCCAAACTAGGAATAGAGCTCTTGAATTGTCTCAAAGTACCATGAAACCTACTTTTAATGATTTTTGTAAAGAGTTGATAAATGAGCAAGAAAGGTTGATTGCTTCAGGAAAAGTATCACCTAATAAAGCTCTTATGGCACATAATAAGAATCCTAAGAAAAGTTTTAATAATGCTAAAGGTTCTTATTCACGCACTTCTAATAATACTAACAATAATGATCATGCTTCTCATGCACATCATGAAAATAGTAAGAGGAAGAAAGTGTATGATCGTTGTAAGTATTCTAGTAAAACTAACCATCCTGAAAAAAATTGCTTTAAAGCAAAACGTTTAATGGCTAAAGGTAACAAGAAAAATTCTAATGAATCTCAAGTAGCTTTATGTGCATCTGTTGTTTTGTATAGTAATTCTTCTTCTAATGTGGAAAGGATAATGGATTCTAGTGCTTCTAAACATATGACTCGTAATGCTTTTTTATTTACATCTTATGACACTAATAAGCACTCATCTCAGAAATTTTCTATTGGTGATGGTAAACAACTTTCTGTAATGGGTTATGGTAATATTAATGTTTCTAATGGTCAATTGGAAGATGTTTTTCATGTTCAGAACATTCTCATCAACTTACTTTCTATTTATCATGCATGTCAGAAAGGTTTTAAATTTGAAGCTTGGCCTGATAAATATGTTCTTAGAGATATCAACTGAAATTACAAAGTAGTCTCTTCTAGTCCTGTTGATCATACAGTTGGTTTATAAATATTTGTCGGTTTTAATTCAACTAAGAGACAACCCTTTTATTCACATGTTTTTCATGCTGATGAACTAAGTCAATTATGGCATGTAAGATTGGGTCACTTGAATTATGATAAAATGCAAATGCTAACTAAAATGGTTCATGATTTGCCTAATATTTCTTTTACTACTGGTATTTGTGAAGGATGTGTTCTTTTACTACTGGTATTTGTGAAGGATGTGTTATTTTACTACTGGTATTTGTGAAGGATGTATTCTTGGTATTTATGAAGGATGTGTTCTCCTCCATCTGTTATAGCACCATTTACCACCCTTGGTATTTGTGATGCTTGGTTTATGGCTTAGGGCAACCCCTCCTTTCAGACTTGGTCCAAATATTTTAAAAACAATGTTTTATTCCCTGTACGCTACTTTTCCCTGAGATAAAAGTGTGTACACGCGAGTTAGTCAATACCCAACCCGCATATATGTGTTAAAACATTTAAAAAAATTAAATTTCCTTAATTATGGGCAGAGTTCATAGGTTTTACCTGTTGATTACCTCCTAGTGCCCGTGGCCCAACTGTTTCCCAACTAAAAAACTAATTGGGAGAAGTATAAATAGACTTCTATGGGAAGGCCTTAAGGAGGAGAAGAGATAGAATTATTATACTAAGATTATCCCTGACTGAGTCTGAAGTATCCCTGTGCTTCAAGCACTTCCCCAAGTTTCAAGAAACCCTTGTTTCCTTGATTGTTGATATTCTCCCTCTTGCTTGAGATATCATGGTATTGGTTATGGAAGGAGGCTATTGAAGACTGGGATTGGACGGATCTGGAAGACAGTTCCACTTGGAGCTGGAAGAAGAAGACTCAAGTGAATTCTCTCTGTGTTAGTTATAGCTTTCTACAATAAAAAGAAGTGTTGTCTTGTTCCTGAGATTAACTTTGTTTATGCATCAGATATTGTTGTAATTCATGTATGAATGTTATTTTGATGTATAACTAATCATTTTCTTATATGATATAAAGTTAGTTTCATTAAAATGCTTTATCTATATGCTGCTATGTATGTTCGAATTTGTTGATTTGCAGATTTGAAGATCATCAGGAGTTGCAGAGGGTCTGAACCCTGTTGGAAATACCCAAACGAAGGACATTCAGGTATGGTCACTATCACATAGTTTGTTTATATAAGCATGTTTCCTGAGTTTTATGAGTGTTTCTTACTATAGTTTTCTCTTGCTCTGTTGGGGTTCCAACCCAAAGCCCTCGGGTACTTATTTCCGTAACAGAATTGGCGACTCCACTGGGGATAACAATCTTGTTATTCCTATTTTCGGTTGTTCAGTGTCAATCAGGGCTCAGTTCTTGGTTTTCTTGTTGTGACAGTATTATTTGGTCTAGTAGAAACTTAGACCTTAAGTCTGATCTTTTTGATCTGGCTTTGTTTTTTATTTTTCTTGTAAAGCATTGTATACGCACTTTAGTATATTTACGGTAGCGTACACATGCTTGTTTCTATGAAGTGAACTCGCGTATACGTGAGTTTCCTTTCTCAGAAGCACATGTACACGCCTTTGTGCTTGAACACAGTCACGTATACCATTTTTTGCATTGTTTTTTCAAATCTTTCTGCCCAGAAAGATTTGTTTCTTGGTCTGTTTAGTCTCTGAGTGGTCAATTTCTGTCTATAGGATTTTGTTATTCTGTGAGCTTACTGTTTTGAAATCTCTTCTGCTTTGAAAAGATTTGGCCTATGTTTTCTTTTGAGTGAGTTTAATGATTTGTGTTTTGGCACACAAGACTTCTTATAGAGGTTCTTGATTGTTCTAGTCCTCTAGAACAACAAATTGTTTTCAATCTTAGTGTCAAGCTCGATTATTGGTCTACTTGCTTTGCTTTTTGTCATTTTGTGGCCTTATACCTTTTCTTGCTTTTTGAAAGTTTCTTTTTGACAAATTTGAAAGTATTTCTTTCTTGACTTCTTGGTCAGTTTGTCAAGCTCTTTGTTGCTGTTTGGGTCGTTTAGTACAAGTTGAAGCCTTTTTGTTCAAGTTTTCATTCATTGTCGAATTTGTAACTTGCAAAGTTTCCTTGTGCTCTTCTTTCAGTCTTTGAGTCTTTAGTGGCATTTAGAGTGCTTTCGAAAGGTTGTTTTCATTGTTTCTTGAAAAAGAAAAGATCTTAAAAAACATTGTTTTTGTTTTCTTTTGCCAAGTTTGATTTTGGTTTCTTTTGATTTTTTGAAAGTGAATTGTGATCTTTTTGGATTTGTCCTTCTTGTTTGGAGAAGATTTTTTGTATTCAAAATTTGTATTCTTTTCAAACACTTAAGTTGGCTTATTAATAGTTATAAACAATTACTTTCGTTCTTTTTAGAGTAATCTAGGATCTTGCATCTTCATTTACACCTTGCATTCAGGTAGTTTTGCATTATTAAAGCATCAATAGTCTTTTTAGTTTTTGTATGTGTGAAGTGTGTTTTAAGAAACGAAAAGAAATTATTTTTTTGCTTTATAGAAGTTACGTAGAACCCACGTAGAGATCTCTTTTCATCGAAGAAAAAACGATTGCATTCATATAAGTTAGTTTTTCATTGATTTCGTTTGCGTCATACAAACACCATTGGTTTCATTTTCATTTATCCATTTGACTTAAAAGAACATCCATTTAAAACCAAGTGCTTAATAAAATAAACTAGAACTTTAGTATTGTCATCAGAATACACCAACAAATTTAGGTTCATTAGGGCCTTGGAATAGGCGAGAGGAGAGTTAACTCTCCAGGGCCGCTCTAAATTGTAAAACATAGAAGTTTGATTAAAGGGCGAAATACAATAGCGTTATGGAGACTGGGAAAGCTCTATGACTGGGAGTAAAGCACGAGGGTTAGTGAAGATGAGGACGAGAGATACCCCCTCTCTTACTTGTCAGATCCTACCTCACGACTATTTCGCCTGGCTTCTGATACGAGTTGGTGACCATAGTTTCCCATCCTAGGGATCCACAAAGGTGGCTGCAAAGGGGAATCCTGTGGCATCTGAGGTTGATGTTGTCTCACATTCAACAGTACTTCTGGAGGGCAACCTTGTGAATCTTGGGGGCTTGCACTAGCAAAGACTGTTGTCTAGAGGTCAACGTAACTACCTCTTATACCTTCGTTAGTAGGCCTGGGGCGCAATTACCCTAGTCTATTTTCGGAAGTCCCTTATTATTAACTTTCTTGTATTTTGGTGTCCGGTCCTAATCACCCGGAGTAGAAATACTTGGAAGTTGTTTGATTGTTGATATCTTTAGGGACATTTTAGTGAGTGTTCTGTGCTCCTAGTCAGCCTAGCTTTTTAATTTTCTTGAGTCTTTAAGTAGATTTTATAAAAATAATTCAAAGTGGCTGACCGACCATCTCGACGGTCTCGGAGACTTCATGGGCTTTCACATACAAGTCTAGAGCATTCTCCTAGAAGGCGTAGGAGCGATTTTGCCAGTGGTTTCCAACTAGTGGCAGTAGGTGCATCGAAGATTGATCCTCCGCTTGGGGACATTAGTTCACAAGATAGAACTGATACTACTACAGAGTTAGAGAGGAACACACCAGTTCTTTCTCAAGTACTCTTCTAGTCAGAAGATAATATTGAAGTAGAAGAGCTTTCAGAGTCAGTTGTGGCTCTGAATTCTCCTCTCCCTCCTGCTTATCCAGACATTTTGTTATACATTGGAACTTCGACTCACAGGCCTGCAAGCCCAGGTCCACATACATCTATACCTTTGATGACCACTGCTGGAAGCATGGCATCCACGATGAGTGTTGTGAGCATGCAGACTCCCATATCTGTACAAGGGAGAGGAACTATTTTCATCACTTCTAACACTCCCAGCACATCCTTATTTAGTTCTACTTCCATTCCGTCAACGAGTGGAAGTTCTCAAGCTAATGCATCTAGTTTTTTGTTTTTCCCTTTTGGAATGCCCTCTCAAGGTATTCCTTCAGTTCCTTTGAATATATCATCAACCGCATCTACATCCATGATGAGTGGATCAGCTTATTTTTAGGGTTTCCCATTTGGAAGTGGTCATATAACACATTCCAATCCGACAGTAGGGCCAATGCCTTTTCCTTTTACAAGTCAAGGTAGTAACCCCTTTCAGAATTGGACAAACCTTGCAGTTATTGGCATAGGAGCTGGGAATAAATTTTTTAGCCAACAAGGGAATGTGTCGTATTCTTCAGTTAATTCATTTCAAAGTTTTTCACCCTTTGCTAACGCATTAAACCCTTATTAGGGGCTGTCAGCTCCTTTCAATACTTCGTTAGGGGGTAACTTCACCAGTTACGTAGAATTTTCAGTAGGAGTTGGTCAAACTCTGAATTTTGCTAGACCACAAGGATCAACCTTTGGCTCAGGAGGCTCTACGATTTACTTTGGGCAACCTGGTTGCTTTCAAAATCCAGGTCATTCTTTTAAGACCTATGGGAACCCCGCCCATTACAGATGGAATTCCCAAGGTACTCCACGACTTCCTTTTCTGGCCACGCTTAATTTGCCAGACTTGACTAAATTGACGATTGATCCAATTAGGTACATTCCGGCTTGGCCTCCGGTCCCATCTAAACTTCCATTGGATATTCTAAAATTTGAAGGGAAGAATGGTGAAGACCTGGGAGACCATGTGACCAAATTCCACTTATGGTGCTCATCCAACTCCCTGATAGATTATTCGAGCAGGTTGAGTTTATTTCAGCGTACCTATTGAAAATGCAACAAGATGATGGAGCTTAGTGGAAAGGAGTCGCCTTCACTAAGTGGGCTACAGGCTATTTTTGGCGCAAAGTCTATTTTTAGACATATGGATCATGGTCTATGAGTTGCAGGATGCTATTTGTGGATGATTGGTCATGTTGGTAAAAATAGATGGACTTCTATTTTTAGACATATGGGTGGAGTCTATTTTTAGACTGCAGGCTAAAAATAGAACAGTCGAATATTATTAGCTCTTAATAATATTTGGACTATAAACATTATCTTATCCTCTTGGAGCACTTCAGTTCGAGCTACGGATGTGGCACATGCAGTTGCGAGAAGGAAATACGCTTTTCTTATGGGTCAGTTGAGCTATTGCATGATGGACTTCAGTTAGAACTCAAGTGATTGAGTTTGGTGGAGTTGATTGAGGAGTTGATGGAGTTGTGTTCAGTTTGACTTAGTTGAACTAGTTGTATTTAGTCTAACTACAAAATACACTAGTGATGAGTGATGTGAATTAATTATTAATTAATTCACTAGTTATTAACTCATAAAGCAACTAAAGAATACATAAGTTAACTCAGTGCATGGACAGTTCAGTGGAGACAGGTGTTAGAGGTGGAGACTACTATCAGTTGTGACTATAGCTATGCATGAGATTTGCACAATCAATGATTGAGATTGCCAATGAGGATTGCGTAGTACAACAAAAGGGAATTCAAACTTGGATCATTCTATTCTCACTTTGGATTGCACAGTGGAGGCAGGTAGACAGCGGAGGAGATTTGAACCTGTGACTTGATTCAGATCTGAGCTAGTTTGTGTGTAGCTGGTGGAGATAGTACTGAGTACTTCTGAGGATTATTGTACTATGCATTGTTACATGTTCTCTATCATTATAAAATACAGATAGTTGGGGGTTTTCAGTTGTATGCTTTCCCCAGTTACATACTGTGTTGATATGTGTTATTGATGTGTTTCAATGTGCACATGCGAATGTTTTGATTCTGCAAATTGATGATCAACGTAGAGGAGGTTATGTATTATGCATGCATTCTGCAAATAGTGTATAATCAGGATAATCTCTGTGAATAAGTTTCATATTATTCAAAATTTCTACAGTACCCTAATTGAGAATGCAGCCAAATGGTATATAGAGTTGCTAGGGGGCACCTTTACTTCTTTCACTGATTTGGCTAATATTTTCTTGAATCATTTTCAGTTGCTTGTCCACTATGAAGCCGGAACTAAACTTCTAGCCAATTTTCATCAATACATGGCAACTCATATTTCAGATCATATCCAGGAATGGAGCTGGAGAAAGAGGCTTATCAAAGCTGAAATTCCACCAGAGTTTCATCTCGAATGGTTTCTTAAATCACTACAACCTGAGATCTCAAAGGATGTTTCTCTTTCTGGTGTTTATTCAGAAGAGCAGGCTATTTTTCGAGCCCAACAATTAGAACTGATATATTCTCAATCTGGGACTCTTCAAAAAATCCTACTTGATGCTCCTAGATCCAAGGTTGATTTAGCCAAACCAAAGCCAAGCCCTCACACCGATGGTATAGTTGGATCAATTGACGCAAATACAGTGAACCTTTTGAACCAATTGCAACAATTATCTTTACAAACTACTTCTTCTAACCAAGCAGCACTGTCTACACCTTCACCCTCCCAACCTACCTCCATAAACACCGTCCAGGCTTCTAACCCCAAAGGAAATCAACAATCCGAAGGGAAGAAGAAGGGGTGAGGTAAGAAGAAGAACCAGGGAGGGAAGGGTAATGCAAACAAGCCTGGTAATGGTGTCAGTGAGGGTAGAAAAGAGTCCAAAAAGAAGGTTAAATTTCCATGCAAGTTATGCAATGGAGATCATTTGACTCACCTCTACCCTAAGATTCGAGATGTTCAACGCTTGTTAGTGTAGCATGGGTCCTCTAGCTCCCAAGCTGTCCTGACTAACCCTTTTACCTAAGGGCAACAATTACTTGCTGGCGCAAACTCGAACGTTGGTACCTCTGCAAGGGAAAACTAGGAAGGAGAAAATACCTCAAATGTTTATATGATGAACTCTCATGTCAACGTTGCCACACGAGCACGAGACTATGGTGAAACGAAAACATCTAAGGGTAAATCTATTCCGAAAACCATAAACCCACTTCATTTAGCGACCCTTTGTTGAGTCTATACCTTGGATACCGAAAGGTTCCACAAAGCACTCGATTATTAACCCTAATTCTAGGGCAGCCAAGAACTACTCGATTGTAGAAGATCTGGATCAAAGTCCTTGTGCTATATCTGCATTGGAGGCACTCCAGTCATGTCCTACTTAGAGAAGTGCTTTGCCTTTGGCGATCGGGGTAGTGGATCCAAAAAATTGTTCAGTGCTCACTTTTGATATGCTAAATGTCAAAAAGAGACTTCCTCACCATATGGCTTTCCAAATAAAGTCTACTTATCAAAAAACCAATATTTTTCGAACAGTTATAGATGAGGGAGCTTCCACATGCGTAATGCCTATGTCATGTTGGAAGGCCATTAGATCACCTTCAACCGTTCCTTCATCGACTCTCTTAACAACATTTGATGGGCATTCTCATAGGCCACACAGAATTATCCCGGCCTTTCCTATATGTGTTCGAGGAAAGGTCATTAATATTCAGGTAGAAATCGCTGATGCCAACCTCGATTACAACCTCTTCTTAGGAAGGAATTGGATTTATGAGATGGATGCCATAGTTTCATCTCTATTCTGCATCCTCTGTTTTCCTCATGAGGGGAGAATTGTTAAAATTGATCAGTTAGATTATTCTCCAGGTGACTCTCATGCAACTTCGGATTCTACCATTCCATTGGTGGATAATCCCTGTCAACCTATAGAGAATTTAGGAGTTGGGATGTACTCTTCCTTGATGGGTATATTTGATCTTCCCCCTCCTACAACTAGAATCAATGCAATTTCATCCTCCAAGGAGAATTCACGGAAAGAGTCCTTTCGAACTCATTATTTTTCAGACCCTTGGACTTTACCTTCATCTACGACCACATTAGATGGAGGCCAGGTTGGTGGAATGTCATTTCCGATGTCTGCAACAAAACTTAGCTATCAATATATCATTAACTCTACAGACAATCATCCCGCTCCTTTTCTAGAGGAGTTAGATGGTGATGTGGCTCCAGCTTGGACCCTTCACTCTACTTCTGCTATGGATTGCTTAGATACAGTTTTACCATTTGACGAAGCAATTTTAGAAGCAATGATGGGTGTAGATCGACCTTGGGAAGATTTACATCATCATTCATATTTTCTTCCTCCATTGCATGAAGTCAAATCTAGGTTCTCCAATCTGCTTACTAGCGATGTTTGTACAATTTCAAACCCTTTGGCTCTAGCACAATTATTTGCTGAAGGTAATATGTCGATTATCTCAAGAACTGTACCTATAAACATCTCTAGGAATCCTAACATTATAGAAGATGTCTTCATTGGAGCCGATTTCTCCACTGAAGAGATTCAAATTTACACCAACCTCTTTAAAGAGTTTCAAGATGTGTTCACTTGGTCTTATGAGGAAATGCCTGGTATTGATCCATCTATAGTCTAGCATGAGATCAAGACGTATGAAAACACCAAGCCGATTCGTCAGAAGCTTCAACTGGTTAATCCTCGGAAAGAAGCAACTATTAAAGCTGAAGTTGAAAAGCTGCTTAAGGCGGGTTTCATATACCTCATTCCTCTAATGGAGTGGGTTTCCAATCCAGTCTCGGTAGATAAAAAGCAAGGAACAATCCGAGTATGCATCGACTTTAGGGATTTGAACAAAGCTTGTCTAAAAGACAATTACCCCACACCTTTTATTGATCAAATAGTTGATGAGTGTGCGGGTAACGAAATTTTTTCGTTCATGGATGGATTCTCTGGTTATAATCAAATTTCTATCCGTCCAGAGGACTAGCATAAGAGAACTTTTATTTGTCCCTGGGGCACGTTTGCATACAAAAATATGCCTTTTGGTCTTAAAAATGCTGGAGCTATGTTTCAGCGGGCCATGTCTTATTCTTTCCACGACATCAAACATGTCATTGAACCATACTTGGATGATGTAGCTTCTCATTCTCGAAAGAGAATCGATCATCCCAGCCACCTTCGGTTAGTTTTTGAGAGATGTTGATTTTATAAGATTCGGTTGAATCCGAATAAGTGCATTTTTGCAGTCACATTTGGTCGGTTGTTAGGATTCATCGTATCGACTGAAGGGATTTGAGTAGATCCCTTCAAGGTTGAGGCAATAATTCAGTTGCTTCCCTTGTCTTCCATCAGACAACTTCAAAGTCTCCAAGGAAAGGCAAATTTCTTGAGAAGATTTATAGAAAATTACGTTGACATTACCAAAGGATTTATGCATTTGCTTAAGAAAGGAGTTCCATTTTTATGGGACGACTTTGCACAATGATCTTTTGATGCCTTGAAGTAGGCATTAATCTCTGCCCGATTGTTGAGTCCACCTAATTATGGCAGAGATTTCCTTTTGTATCTCGCAGTGGAAGAATGAACCATAGGTATGATTCTGGTTCAGGAGGATGATGCTCTCACTGAGCATGTGATTTACTACTTGAGTCGAGGCTTAGTAGGTCCTGAACTATGCTATTCTCCTATTGAGAAATTGGCCTTGGCAACTGTCCATGCTGTCTAGTGGCTTCATCATTATATTCTGCTATGCAAAACGTTCATCTTAGCAGCTATCAATCCTTTTCAGTTTGTCCTCAGTAAGCAAGTGATTGAGGTCAAATACAATCGATGGATTGTTATTTTGCAAGAATTTGATCTCAAGTTCTTGTCAGCCAAGTCTAATGAGTCATTGGTTTTTGTGGAATTAATTTCCGAGCTGCCTTGTGATGAAGACATTGTTCATGAGGAAAATTTCCCCAACGAACATTTATTCCTCATTTCTTCACAAGATCCCTGGTATGGAGATATCATCATATATCTCTAGACTTCGAATTTCCCACCCGCTTCCTCCAAGGATGAGCGTCGAAAGTTACGTCACCTTGCTAAAAACTATGTTATCAATGGTGATACATTATATCGTAGAGGGGTTGATTCAATCCATAGGCATTGCTTGACTTTGGAGGAAGAGGAATCTGTACTCAATGATTGCCATAGTGGAGCTTGTGGTGGTCATCTATCAGGACTTGTAACAGCCCAGAAAATTTTGCATGCCGGTTACTTTTGGCCTTCAATTTTCAAAGATTGTATTGAAGCGGTCAAACGTTGCCACCCTTGTCGAATCTATACTCCAAAAATGCACACACATCCAGTTCGTCTTTTTCTTGTTATCACTATCAATCCATTTACGAAGTGGAGCATTGACTTTACTAGTAATCCACCTTCGGCAACAAATTACAAGTACATCATAGTGGCCGTAGACTACTTTATGAAGTGGGTTGAGGCCATGCCTACTTACAAAAATGATAGTGAAACAACAGCCTTGTTTCTCTTCAATCAGATTATTTCACGTTTTGGTATCTCGAGAGAGATTGTCACAGACCATGGCAATCACTTCTAGAACCAACTGATGACCAAATTGGCTCTTAAGTTGGGCTTCCAGTAGGAGCATTCATCTCCGTATTATCCTCAGGCCAATGGGAAAGTTGAAGCCGTGAATAAGTCCCTCAAGACTATCCTGCAAAGGACAATTGACAAAAATTGCTCCAATTGGCACATCATGTTGTACCCGGCTCTCTGGGCATACCGAACCTCGGTGAAGACTACCACCGGTTTTACACCTTTTCAATTAGTTTGTGGGCTGGAATCTATTTTTCCTATTGAATGCGAAATTCTGTCCCTTAAGCTAGTTGTCGAGCTTCTTCCAGAGACGTCTAGTCTTGAAGAATGCCTCATTCATTTGGCTCATATCGATGAGCAGCGTCGAGATGCCGCTATAATAAACGAGGCCCATAATAAAGGGTTAAAACTCAGTATGATAAAGCTGTGCATCCTCAGGTCTTTTCTGAAGGCGACCTTGTCTTAGTCTATGACCAAGATAAAAACACTTTGGGGGAAGGCAAATTCAAGTCTATGTGGTATGGTCCCTTTATAGTAAAATGAGTTTTGGGAAAAGGGGCTTATGAATTAGTCGATTTTGAAGGGAACAAGTTGACGGAGCCCCAAAATGGACTCTACCTTAAGAAGTATTTTGCTTAGGTTCCAGCTAAGCAATTGCTTGTTTGTATATATTGTATTTTTGTACATATTTTGTCCGGTGGTTTGTGATATCAACATTTTTTTATCAGCTTTTGCAGGTGTTGATGGATGACTTGATTTATTTCGGATTCGTCAATGGTGCTAGTCGGCACACTCGGAATATCTCTTCCGTAGCTTGGGTGATTTATTATCCATCTGGGCAGTTGATGGTGTGGAGGGGAGTATGTATTGGTCCTGCTTCAAATAACATTGCCAAATATACTGCTGTTATTAATTTACTATCCGAAGCAATTTCTTATGGAATTGATTCTTTGGTGGTTTATCTTGACTCACAGTTGGTAGTGTCACAATTAAATAACATTTATGGGGTTCGTGATCCTTATTTATATCGCCAATTTTTGAGAGTGAGAGTGTTGCAAAGATCATTTGTTTATATTACATATGTGCACATTCTACAATATGAGAATTCATTAGCGGAGTCTATCGCTAATCAAGCATTAAATTGGCATATCAATCATTCATCAAATTAAGAAAACATCAAAATTTGGATCTATATATATATCATAAAACTACTTGTGTATAGATAAAGTGTTCAAAAAATAATATATAAAATTGGGACGAAATGCCCATAATCATGTCCAGTCTGTCTATCGACCCAGCTCAGGATCAGCGGCTAAAAAGTTAACTACTGCATTCGCCACATGCCGAAGTATGCAGACCCAATCCCATGGTACTCCTACCACGTAGCGCTGCATATCCTCAGGTAGATCCTCTATGGCTATCATTGGTACCTGGTGAGTCAGTCTCACCAAGTTTCTCTGTACTGCATATAGGACCCTCTCTGTCTTAGCTGCTACCTCTTCAGCACCTCTTCCGCGGCGCCTGTGCCTCAGAAATCCATCTGGTCTCAGTGGACCCACATCTAGAACATGGTCATTTTGTCAGTATTATGTCCCATAAAAAATATTTCTAAGTTCATTTCATATTTAAAAAAGAAAAAAAATCTTAAAAATTTACAAAAACTTAGAAAATTGTTACCTATGACTCCCCATGTTGCATTTGGTGGCAACACCAAGTCTAGATCTCCTCGAAAATCCATACCAGCATATGGGTAGCCGTTGACTGTGATGATCTGTTGGTCCTGTTAGCCCCTAAGGTGTAGTTCCCTTGTTTTAGCTCTGATGGCCACATCTCCTCTTGCGCTGCTTTGGCCATAAGCCATGTTAGCCCTGAGGTGCTGATTCAAACACATCCAAAATGGATCCAAGTACTCTCTAAGGCTTTAAAAAAATTATTTAAAAGATCAAAATAATCATAAGAGAAAACCTTCAAACAGGTAGAAAAATATTACCAGGAGGCGAAAAACACTAGAAAGCAGTGAAAAACAGAGCAGCAAAGGCTTGAGAAATGAATGCACAATAGCCATCAGATCTGGCTGATCAACGGTCTAGATCCAGTCGGCAGATCGCAATTGGCGGTGGTGATCTGCGAATATCAGCACAGACTATGTGGAACTTGTGATGGCAATTGGCGGAGTCAACATGGATCGTCGATCAAGCGTGCAGATCGACGGCCCATGTTGCATCGCAGAATTGCAATCGGCCAACACAACAGAGCGCTCAGCAAATGGGCCGAGGTTATAGTGATATGTGATTGCGATCAATCGCATCACGATATCACATCGAAGCATCACAAGGGAGCGGGGCTTATACCTATATAGATGTCTGATGCGATAAACCAAACCCGAAAGGGTTCCTTAAAGCTATTGTATAAGATTTGAGATCCGCCTAAAGGCATTTTTCTATGTATTTTGCATATTTTTGTTATTTAATGAAATACAAAGAAACAACATCGATGCGATAAGACCTAGACCTGAAAGGGTTCATGAAGGGAAATATATAATATTTGAAGTCTAGAGGGAGCCAATTTTCATGTTATTTCCAATGTTTTAAACGTGTTTCCAGAATACAAAGGGAAGCCTTGGAACAAGGCCGAAGTGACTTGCGACGGAGATTGAGGACAGACCTAAGAGGAGAATAGACCAGATTTTAGGACTTTTGAAGTCTGGCTGAGCAGTGTTCACAGCGGATTTTCATAGTTTGAACGCGTTTCTTTGCGTAAAATAGAAAGTGGTCGTTTCATGGATTTGAGTAGACAAAAAGCAGAAAAAGGGAAAAAAAACAGTGCAACATAGCCAAACCAATAGCAATGGTCATGGAGCATCACTGGCACAAGTGAGCTACCAAACAGTAAGGCAAAATTACTAGAATTTGGTTACTGCTATTAGAAAAAAGAGACCTTCGAGCTCATGCGTGTCTAGTCATGGCATCAAGTTGTTAAAAAATACAGAGAGGATAAATTAAGACCTCTCGAGCCTCAGAGGGTTTGAGTGCATTGTAAAAGGCCTATAAAAGGTTGAAAGTTCAGAGAATCAGGGGTTCAACTTTTGGAGACAGTGGAGACTCTGCTCCTCTCAGCATCTCATCTTCATTCTAGTAATACAAGCTTCTTTTGCTATTATATGTTCAATCCCCATCTTTCCCTCTATTCTAAGCTTGCACTTGAATGGGTTATTCATGTTTTCTTCTATGTCGAATGCTAGATAATTGTCATCTTATCTTTGTATTGATAAATTATATTTGTAAGCTTCATTTGATTTCTGTAGCTAGCCATTCATATGTGTTTATGTATGCATCTACTGGTACAGTCAGTATTCTCCACCTATCCATTGAATCTATAATCTATTGAGCATTAGTGGTTGAAAGCCTTGTCTAGTTGAGGGTGTTCATGCATGTTTTGAGTGAAATAGAGTTGAAACAGTCATCTGACTTGATCCAAACCCCAATCCTTTCCAATAGTTCAGAGAACGATATTGAAGATTTATATGTTTCCAGGCATCTCCAAGCTACAACCTAGGAGATCTTCCTGGAGTGCTAACATAATTGGTGCCATTGCCAAGGAGAGGAGAATAAAGCTCAACTTGCCTGGGAGATGACACAGATCCAGCTTTGATGATAGACAAAGTCTGGATGCTTTTTCGGTTGTAATCATCTATCTAGTGACTCTATTGGAGGACGAACCTCTTGGCGACTCCACTTCATAGTTCTGGCTCAGTTTGTGAGGCATACTTGGACAAATCCTCAGAATCCACAAGCTGACCTAGTATTTGGCCCTAAAAAAATCATCAAACAAAGAAAGGCATTGCAAAAAGGAACATCAGGTTCAGGTAGCTCTAAACAATATTCTATATCTCTTCAAGAAAATCATGTAATAGAACAAATACATGTTGAGAGTATAGCATCTAATACTAGCAGTGAAGAAAAAATCTCAAAGACTCATAGAGCTCCTTATTCTTTAGGTTCTTCTTTTGTTGCAAGCCCAAAGGAAACCTCTTCTCTTATCCATCATACTCCTTTAGTCCTAGCAGTCACTCCTCAACCCCCTGTCATTCAGATTTCCAGTACCATTATAGCCACCACAGCTGTGGTAGGACCACAAGCACCTACCAAAATGGAAAGAATCATAGCTGCTACGTATGGACCTCTAGTATTTCCCACTCCTTTGAATGCCATGCCTGGTGGAGAATATCAGAAGTATAGGCCTAATTTCATTGGGACTGAAGGTGTTACAGCTGAGGAACATCTTGAATCATTCTATAGCTATGCTGATAACCTGGACATTAGTGAAGATGATGTATGGATGAGAGTCTTTGTCCAAAGTCTAGATGGAGAGGCTAGAAAATGGTTCAGAGAACTGACCCCAAGGTTTATAGCAGATATTGAGGCTTTAGATGATGCATTCCTAAAGAATTGGGGGGATAAGAAGGATCTACTCGACTACCACACCGAGTTTGGGAACTTAAAGAGGGAAAATGGTGAGCTGTTGTCTAATTTTAATAAGAGGTTTAAGCGCATGTATAGTAAGATACCAGCCGAAGTAAAACCCACCACTACCTCTCCCAAAATCACCTATGCTAGTTCCTTTGATTCTGACTTCTGTCTATTATTGAGGGAGAGGTGATGTGCTACCTTGGCTGATATGCAGGATGCAGCCTTGGAAGTAGAATCAAACATCATGGCTGCAGAGAAGTTCAAGGGAAATGTTGATAGAAGGAGACAAAGGGGTGAATCTTCATCATCTTCAGATCCCAAGATAGATAAAATTACCAAGAT
The DNA here is from genome assembly GCA_031772625.1 of Pinus tabuliformis. NCBI lineage: Eukaryota > Viridiplantae > Streptophyta > Pinopsida > Pinales > Pinaceae > Pinus > Pinus tabuliformis. The sequence continues at coordinate 598,737,262 of CM062815.1, read as the reverse complement.
GGTAGAGTCATTAGCCTCTGAAATCTCCAAATTAAAGGTTGAGCAGCACCCTGGAAAAGGAAGAGTTCCTAATACCTTTGCTCCTAGAAATCCAAATCCATATAGAAGAGCTAATGAGCAGTTGCAGATTCTGCAAAGAAGCAAAGATGCCAATGAAGACCAAAGGATGAAGACCCGTTTCGAGAATGTAGTCATGGAAGAAGAGCAGTTTGAAGAAGATGATGAGATCCATTGTCTAGAAGACAAAGGCAGTGCCTCCTTTTTGACCTCAGCTACCTATGAAAAGTCATTATTCAATGACCAGATTAACCAAGAATGGAATGGTGAAGTTGTTCTGCAAACTGCTGATCAACATAGATATGATCTGAGGTCGAAGATAAATAATGCCAAGGAAACTCCTGTTCAGAGAGTTGATGTCCCTACAATACAACAAGCTAAAAAGCATAAACGACTTGCAGTTGATCCCATCATCCTCAAAGCTTTAGCTCACGAGGTAAGAGGCCTTGACAAGTCTCCTTCTCCTTTCAGTTTTGAATCAAAAATTCAGAAGATAAGCATACCTATACCTCTGATTGAACTAGTGAAGAATGAGTCCTTCAAGAGATCTATCCTCGAGGCCCTTGAGCCTAAAGCCATCCAAGCCTCCATTGACTATGTAAATCTACAAGACGACAAACCAGTTGTTGTTCTCAACCTATTGATTGAAAATTGTGATGACATCTCCCCATCATTTTATGTATCTTTGACTATTCATGACAAAATCCTTCACAACTGCCTTCTAGACACAGGAACCAACCATAATCTAATGCCCAAGGCTGTCATGGATGAGTTGGGTCTTGACATTACCAAGTCTTATCATGACCTATTTTCTTTTAACTCTAGAAAAGTGAAATGTTTGGGATTAATCAAAGACCTAGCCATCACCTTGTCTCAGCTGCCCATGAAGAGCATGGTGATGGATATTGTGGTAATAGATGTAGCCCCCAAGTTTGGCATGTTTGTCTCCAGAGGTTGGATCAAGAGATTGGGTGGAACATTGCAAAATGATCTGTCCTATGCTACTATCCCAGTTTTTGGAAGTGAGAGCAAGAGATTATACAGGGAAGCTCAGTTGGCTTATATAATTAGTGATGAAAGGAATCCCACTAATCATCCCATCTATGTTGTCGACATTGATTTTGGAGCCTGTATTCTTCAGATTGAAGAATCCCAGTTGGCCTCCACGTAGCTTAAGAAACCAGTTTGCCAGACCATAGAAGAAGAAGCCCCACAAATTTGGGACATGTTCTTTGATGGAGCTTACTCTAAGGAAGCTGTAGGGGCAGGTGTAGTCCTCGTGTCCCCCAAACAGGAATGCATTCATTTCTCTTTCGAATTAACTTTTTAGGTCACAAATAACATAGCAGAGTATGAAGCCTTGATATTGGGCTTAAACACTGCTAAAGAAATGAGCATCAAAGGATTGAAGGTGTTTGGAGATGTAGACCTTATCATTCAGCAGGTCAACAAAACTTTCCAAATAAAGAATCCAAGGGTGAAAGCATACAGAGATGAGGTATGGAAGCTTAAGGATTATTTTAATAGTTTCAACATTTCTTACATCCCTAGAATGAAGAACCGTCTTGCTGATTCCCTTGCTGTGTCTGCTAGCACATTTATTCCTCCTTTGCCTCCTAAATTGACTTATGAAGTTCAGGTGAAATATAGACCATCTCTGCCAGACAATGTCAAATAATGGAAAGTTTTTGAAGATGATGATGAAATTAATAGGTTTTTACGAGTCATTGATGAATTTTCTATAATGCACATTGACCAAGAAAACGAAACCAATGAAGAATGCAACCAGTCCAAGCTAAAGGATGAAATCGGTCAGAATAACATTGTTTAGTTGCCTAGTAACCATATACCCAAAGGATTGGTGCCTTTAGAGAAGTTGTTTGATCATAATTATGTACCTTATAAGCCTGCCAAAAAAGAAAACGAGTCTGTTGTTCATAGACATAATGTAGGGAGTTTAGCGCATCCAAAGTACATAAATCTGTCCACTCACTTGTCTGCTGGCCAAAGTTCCGAGTACTGCACCTTGATGAAACAATTTGTTGATATTTTTGCTTGGCAGTACAGTGATCTTAAGACCTATGACACAAGCATCATTCAACATAAGATTCTGCTAGAGAAGAACACCATCCCTTTTAAGCAGAAATTAAGACCTATCAGCCCTCTCTTATTGCCTTTGATTGAAAAGGAAATCAAGAAGCTGCTGGATGCCAAGATCATAGTTCCCCTAAGGTATTCAAAGTGGATAGCTAACGTTGTGGTAGTAAGAAAGAAGAATGGAGAAATCAGGCTTTTTGTTGACTTCAGGAATCTGAACAAATGCTCTAAAATAGACAACTACCCCCTGCCTAAGATGGAACACTTGCTGCAAAAAGTTTTAGGGGCTAGAGTCATGTATTTCTTAGATGGATTTTGAGGCTACAATCATATTTCTGTACATCCAGAAGATTAGGAAAAGACCACCTTCACTACTCCTTGGGGAACTTTCATGTACTCCAAAATGCCTTTTGGACTAATGAACATTGGGGCTACTTTTCAGAGGGCCATGGACATAGCCTTTGTGGGAGAGAAGGACAAGTTTGTCCTTAGTTACCTTGACAACATAACAATATTTTCTAGAAATCACAAGGACCATTTGTAGCATTTGAAGAAGGTGTTTCTAAAGTGCAGACATTTTGGAATTTCTATAAATCCAAAGAAGTCACAATTTTCTCTAGAAGAAGGCAAACTGCTAGGACATCTTGTTTTTGTTGAAGGTGTGAAGATCGATCCAACCAGAGTTCAAGAAATTCAGACATCGTCCATCCCAAGGTCAAAAAGGGACATTCAATCTTTCCTAGGTAAGATTAACTTTGTCAGGAGGTTTATTCCAAACTTCGCAGAGCTAGTGAAGCACATCACTTCCATGCTGAAGAAAGGATCAGAAATAAAATGGACAGAAGGTGCAAGAAGCTCTTTTGAATCCATCAAACAAGCTATCATGGAAGCTCCCACTCTAATCAGCCCAGATTATAACAGGGAGTTTTATATCTTCTCTTTTACCTCTTATGATACACTTGCAGCGGTACTATTGCAGAAAAAAGATGAAGGCGTAGAACACCTTGTGGCCTTTTTCAGCAAAACTCTGAGGGACGCTGAAATAAGGCATGACCTTATTGAGAAACAAGCTTATGCTCTCATAAAATATTTAAAGGCATTCAGAATTTATATTCTGCATTCAAAAGTGGTTGCATATGTACCATCAGCCTCAGTAAAAGATGTTCTAACTCAGCTAGATATTGATGGAAAGAGAGCTAAATGGATTGAAAAATTCAGAGTTCAACATAGAGGTGAAGCCCACCAAGCTTGTCAAAGGAGAGGGCTTGGCTAAGCTTATGGCTGAGGAAAATTGTAGTTTGTTAGACATGAATTGCGTGTGTTCAAATTCAGGTGGTGAGCGAACAAAGGAAGCAGCAGTAGAGCGAGAGCTGAATCAGTCTTTGGCTGAAAATCTAGCCACCTGTGAATGGTATTCCAACGTAGTTCATTTTTTACAGAAGCTAGAAGTCCCTACAGGGCTTAGCTCAAGTCAAGCCCGAGCCATTAAGCTCATATCAGCCAAATTTTGCATTAATGAAAAACTGCTCTATTGGAAATACCCATCAGGGATCCTCTTGAGATGTCTAGACAAAGGACAATCTGTGGAATTCACAAACTAGTTCCATTCTAGCATCTGTAGAGGGCATAATTATTGGAAAACCAAAACCTACAAGATCCTGAGAGCTGGGTATTATTGGCCTACTCTGTTCTCTGATGTGTTTTCTGTTGTGAAATCTTGTGACAAATGCTAGAGGTTTGCAGGAAGACAATAACTAAAATCTCTGCCCTTGAAGCTAGTACACGTCAATGGTCCCTTCTAGTAGTGGGGCTTGGACTTCATAGGTGAGATCAATCCACATTCCAGTGGCCATCACAAATGGATCTTGGTAGCCACTAATTATTTCACTGAATGGATTAAGGCCATACCCACTAAAAATGCTAACCATCAGGTTATCATAAAGTTCTTGAATGAGAATATTTTCACTAGATTTGGTTGCCCAACCAAACTAGTCACTGATAATGTAGCATCTTTCAGGGCAGAAGAATTGGTGGGCATGTATGAATCCATGATCATTCAATTGGTACAGTCTACCTCATATTACCCTCAAGGAAATGGCCTGGCATAATCATCTAACAAGAGTCTTGTAAGGATAATCAAAAAATGTTGGAGGACAACAAAAATAACTGGGATTCCAAGTTGAAGTTTGCACTATGGGCTGACAGAGTTACTAACAAGAAGTCCATAGGAAATTCTCCATTTAAGCTGGTTTATGGCGCTGATGTTGTTTTTCCTATTCAATTGATTCTCCCTGGGGCCAAATTCTCGCAAGAAGAACAAGATGAAGAGAATGACATAGCGAGGAGAATGAGTAACTTGGTTGAATTACAACAGATTAGAGAACAACTAGTTGAGAAGTCAAGAATTCATAAGAAGAAGATCAAAGAAACCTTTGATAGAAAGGAAAAAAGGGACAATTTTCAGGTTGGTGATTAGGTTCTCAAATGGGATGCGTTGAAGGAAAAGAAGGGAAAACATGGTAAATTTGATGCCTTATGGACGGGACCGTTTTTCATTACTCAAGTTCAATTGAACAATACTTTCATTCTGCATAATTTGGAGGGAGAAGGTGTCTTTGATGGCCCAGTCAATGGGCGGTTTTTGAAATTTTACTTCATATGAGGCTTTAAGGCCTTAATATTGTAATAGGTTTTTCAGTTTTTGTTTTTATGCAAATAAAATCCATGCCCAATGGAACACTAGGAGATAAGTTTGTTTTGGTTGTTACTGGAAAGGCAGTGGTCTACAGTTCTTCAAACCTCACAGGGAGGCTTTCATCCCTAGAAGGAGCCAATGTTAGCCCCTGAGGTGCAGTGCTGCTATTTTTAGCAGAAATGTCCCCTGTTTTAGCTCCAACGGCCACATCTCCTCTTGCTCTGCTTTGGCCATAAGCCGTGTTAGCCCTGAGGTGTTGATTCAAATAGATCCAAAATGGATCCAAGAACTCTGTAAGTCTTAAAAAAAATCATTTAAAAGATAAAAATAATCACAAGAGAAAACCTTCAAACAGGCAGGAAAACACTACCAAGAGGCAAAAAACACTAAAAAGCAATGAAAAATAGAGCAGCGGAGGATTGAGAAATGAATGCACAGTAACTGTCAGATCTGGCCAATCAACGGTCTAGATCAAGTCGGCAGATCACAATCGGTGGACATCAACGCAGACTATGTGGAACTTGCAACGACGATCTGTGGAGTCAGTGTGGATTGTCGATCAAGTGCGCGGATCGACAGACCATGTTACATTGCAGAATTGCAATTGGTCAACACAACAGAGCACTCACCAAATGGCCCTGGGTTATAGCGATATGCGATTGCGATCAATCGCATCAGAGCTTCACAGAGGAGCAGGGCTTATACCTATATAGATGTCTGATACGATAAACTGGACCCGAAAGGGTTCCTTAAAGCTATTATATAAGATTTGAGATCCGCCTAAAGGCATTTTTCTATGTATTTTGCATATTTTCATTATTTAATGAAATACAAAGAAACAACGTTGATGCAATAAGACCCGGACCCGAAAGGGTTCATGAAGGGAAATATATAATATTTGAAGTCTAGAGGGAGCCAATTTTCATGTTATTTTCAATGTTTTAAACATATTTCCAGAATACAAAGGGAAGCCTTGGAACAAGGCCGAAGCGACTTGCGACAGCGATTGAGGATGGACCCGATAGGAGAATAGACCAGATTTAAGGACTTTTGAAGTCCAGATGAGCAGTGTTCGTGGTGGATTTTCACAATTTGAACATGTTTCTCTGTGTAAAACAGAAAGTGACCGTTTAAGGGATTTGAGCAGACAGAAAGCTGAAAAATGGAAAACCAACAGCGCAACACAGCCAAACCAACAGCAATGGTCATGGAGCATTGCTGGCACAAGCGAGCTACTGGACAACAAGGAAAAATTACCAGAATTTGGTTACTTCTGTTAGAAAAAAGAGACCTCCGAGCTCATGTGTGTCTAGTCATGGCATCAAGTCGTTAAAAAATATAGAGAGGATAGATTAAGACCTCTCGAGCCTCAGAGAGTTCGAGAGCATTGTAAAAGGCCTATAAAAGGTTGAAAGTTCAGATAATCAAGGGTTCAACTTTTGGAGACAGTGGAGACTCTGCTCCTCTCAGCGTCTCATCTTCATTCCAGTAATACAAGCTTCTTTTGCTATTATATGTTCAATCCCCATCTTTCCCTCTATTCTAAGCTTGCACTTGAATGGGTTATTCATGTTTTCTTCTGTGTCGAATGCCAAATAATTGTCATCTTATCTCTACATTGATAAATTATATTTGTAAGCTTCATTTGCTTTCTGTAGTTAGCCATTCATATGTGTTTATATATGCATCTGCTAGTACAGTCAGTATTCTCCATCTATCCATTGAATCTATAATCTATTGAGCATTAGTGATTGAAAGCCTTGTCTAGATGAGGGTGTTCATACATGTTTTGAGTGAAATAGAGTTGAAACGATCATCTGATTTGATCCAAACCCCAATCCATTCCAATAGTTCAGAGAACGATATTGAAGATTTATATGTTTCCAGGCATCTCTGAGCTACAACCTAGGAGAGCTCCCCGGAGTGCTAACAGGTCCTACCAGGTGAAAAATTCATCATCAAAAGTTGTCCTAGGCACGTCCCCACCTCCAAGGCATTTCATCAAGTCAGCCCATCTACCCATCCGAGGATCTCACGGGATGCTGATGGAGACAGATACTTTGGGACGTAGCCCAAGTACCTTCTCAAAGAAGAAGGAGCATAAAATAGTCCCATATCCAAAGTTCTTTGTCTGACCCTTTTGAATGGAGGTCAGCTGGCTCTTCATGATGGTTAGAAGAGGTGTGCACCAATCGAAAATCGTGGTTAGGCATTCCACTGCTAGGTTCATGGACACTCGTGAAGCCTGATGCAATGAAGTTGATCCGTTTACCCTCACAATGGGAGCAGAATCCTCAGGGATAAACTATCCACGTGTTTGATTGGAATTTGACTTCCAATCTTTTCCAAGTGCCCAAGATAGTATATATGTACATAGTCTTCTACTAAAAGACTACTCCTTGTCCTACCGGTCAAATGCACAACCTCCCCTCTTCAGGAGAGACTTGTAATAAAGTAGATGTCTTCCAGCTCAATTCGTAGAGGCATTTGATCTATCATGAAGACATCATGCTCTACACTCCAGTAGTGGATTAGTAATTCGAGCATGCATGTGTGTTATAGACATTTTTGGGCACTGCAACCCCAATCATAAGTGTCCATAAACCAAGGGCTCCTAAGTCCCTAAAAGTGTTACTTCACACCCTAAAGGAACAAGGTCAGCTGATTACATCATCTCCCAGAAGTTCTCCACAGAAAACTGCTCAGAACTGGTCAAAGCTGGTCCATATAGAATGCCCAGTGCAGAAGGTGCGATGCATCCCACCTGCCTAGAGTAAAGGGTGCGATGCATACTAGACAACCCTTCTACAGGGTGCGATGAGCGAGAGTGGACAAATGGCAGAGACAGTTTGCAAGGTGGATCGACATGGAATCTTCTAGAAACTTCTCCTATGACACTTGCCTCTCTGAATTTGCCCAAGGATGAGTAAGAGATCATCAATCTCCAAGTGGAATCAAGAACTATCAGAGAGAGGACACTAATCAAATCTCAAAAGCTGACTCACCTCCCTACAATCATCTATATATGGATCCCTCATCCCAGAGATCCAAAGGCTGGAATTTTGTATCTTGTAAGGAAGTGCTACTGGTTTCTTGGTGCAACATCATAGTGTTGGGTGATCTAAGCTTTTCATGAGGTGAAGAAGGGATTTCCTGCTGAGAGGATGACGCTGGGTCAGAACAATTGGTTGTAATCCTCTTTGCTATTCTTGATATTAATAAAGCTATTCAAGTTTTCCTCCACATTCTTGTATGTTTGATGATATATACATTTGTGTGGTCAATATATATCTGGTCCTATATTGTTTATGATTGTAGATCTCTGTTCTTGGATAGTATTATGCTACTTTGATTCCACAGGTGATCTTTGAAGCTGGGTAGACGAAGGCAAAGCGGTAAAGATCTATCAGAAGGGAGAGGAATCAAGCAAGGAACCAAGCACAAGACTGAGGTTGGTGTCCTTCATTCCCCTCTTATCTACTTCTCATAAAGGAAAATGAAAGTAGTTTTAGTTTGTTTGTTTCTAAGATAGCTACCAGTCTTAGTGAGACTAGAAGCTCGGAGTGGACACTAGATTTCCCGATAACAAAATGGCGACTTGTTAAGTTATGGTATGTTCTATGCTTATAACAGTTTACTTCTTTTTCTTATTATATTCCACCGATTAGCAATCACATGTACATAAAGTAAAGTGCAGATAGAACATTAAATGATAGACAGAAAACAAGCCAAGACAAGAGACACAAGATGTGGCGGCTAGCTAGGGACAAACCCCACAATGTGTGGGGAAACCCTTTGATCAAATATTCTTTTATTTTCAATAATTCAGCAGAGAGAAATAGTACAATAAATCTGATTCATATCAGCAGTAGCAAACCCTAGATCAGCAGCATCAGCATTAGCGGCTTCATTATCAAACTAGGGCAGACCATATCTCACAAACTGACCGTCGGATTGCTTCATTGCACCACCAAAAGTTTCGGCTTCTAGAGGAGGTTTAGATGAACCTACAACGCAGTTCAGATGAGGAGATCTTCTAGGCCACGCAAGTCAATCTTTACTTCTGGAGTTGCAGATTCAGTTTCAGCAGTTTCTGGCTTCAAACTAGGGCAGTCGATATCTTGCAAATCGTTCGTCGGATTGACTTCATTCCACCACCAAAAGTTGCGGCTTTTAGAGGAGGTTCAAATGAACCTACAGCGCAGTTTAGATGAGGAGATATTCTAGGCCACGCAAGTCAATATTTACTTCTGCAGTTACAGCTTCAAATTCAACAGCTTCCGGCTTCACATGTGTGAGAGAGAGACCCATTTCAGCACAATAGAGAAGAGACTCATTTCTGCGCAGTAGAGAGAGAGAGAGATGTGATGAGATGAGTGAGTTCAAATGAGGAAAAGTCCTCTTATATTTATACACAATGTTGGAGGGTGAATAGATGCGACTGTTGGGCTTCTGAGCCTACATGAGTTGTAGGTCGGCTTGATAATAATTCCATAATCAAAATAAATTCATATCTACATGAATACTTATCGGAATCAGATGATCTTTATATCAATCCTACACCTCTCGATGAGAGGAATCTAATAAAAATATTATCAGCCATGAATAAGATGACCCATATGAAGTTTTGCCCTGGTTGCCAATTTTAACACTCCCTCTCAACCATGGAAAACTTCATCTGCAATCTATCTATCGGTCGTTACTATTCATCAATCAAATGCACTGCCCTGTACAGCCTGACCCTTGCCCTACTCTGCTCTATTCTGCCTGTTCTACTTTCTCTTGTTCTACCGTGCACTGATCTGTACTGTTTTGCTATTTTCTGCTCTGCGCTTGCATTGTTCTGTTCTGCTCTGCTTTTATCCAAATTATGAAGAAGAAGAAATGATCGAGGATGTATCATACTGACTCAAAGTCAGTCTCAGAGTATGTACCACTGGTCCCAGACTAGTCTCAACCAACCCAAAGTCAGCGTCATAGTGAGTACAACTCCACTGGTCCTAGACTAGTCTCATCCTCCACTAACTCAAAGTCAGTCTAAGAGTGCGTACCACTGGTCCCAGATCAGTCTCAGCCGACCCGAAGTCAGCTTCATAGTAAGTACCACTCATACCACTGGTCCCAGACCAGTATCGTAGTCTCAGAGAGTGTACCACTAGTCCCAGACCAGTCTCAACTGACCCGAAGTTAGCGTCATAGTATGTACCACTCTCACTGGTCCCAGACCAGTACTACACTGACACGAATTCAATCTCGGAGTATGTACCAATGGTCCCAGACCAGTCTCAACTGACCCGAAGTCAGCGTCATAGTATGGTACAACTCCTACCACTGGTCCTAGACCAGTATCATAGTCTCAGAGAGTGTACCACTGGTCCCAGACCAGTCTCAACCGACCCAAAGTCAGCGTCATAGTATGTACCACTCTCACTGGTCCCAGACCAGTACTGCACTGACACGAAGTCAGTCTCGGAGTATGTACCACTGGTCCCAGACCAATCTCAACCGACTCAAAGTCAGCATCATAGTATGGTACAACTCCTACCACTGGTCCTAGACCAGTATCATTGATCCCAGATCAATGGAGGTCATCCTAGCATAGGGAGTATGGTAGATACAACAATGCATCCATTGGTACTACTATGGTCCCTAACTCCATTTCCCTGCTCATTGATCAGATGAGAGGTACTTCCCATGAGTCCCAGATTGCATGGGTAGGATGCCTCGACAGGAGAACTAATCAATCCTGTCCTCACAGGAGAACACATCAATCCTGCTACAGTCGCCGAGGAGAACACATCAATCCAGGCTGCTATGGAGAACACATCAATCCAGGCCTCATAGGAGAACTAATCATCCTGCTACACAGGAGAGCGAATCATCCTGTTCCACAAGAGAGTGAATCATCTTGTCCCACAAGAGAGAAAATCATCTTGTTCCAGTGTGCACCATCAGGGGAGGGTGAGTCACCCTGTGGTCATATGTTGCTCCAGTAGGAACCGCAAGCCCTCAGAGCTCCCAAAGCTCAATGTATGCAACGTGCAGGACCCTTGTACAAGGGTTTCTTACCGACTCCAAGTCGTTTGGGAAAATCACAGATTAGATCTTTCCTCGAGGCTTTGACAAGGTGTATCAACCTGTACATCATCTTAATGTGATGGAGCTTCCTTTCTCATCGACTTACCATATCCCAGATGATGTCTATCTGCTGGAGCAATTGACAAATACGGGTTTCCTCAATAATCAAATCCCACCTCTGGTTGTTATAGAGAATCACAATGGTATCCAATGTAAATCCAAACAACTCACTGAAGAGCTTTCGCAACCAGACTACCTCACACGAGGTTATGCTAGCAACAATATATCCTGCTTCAGCGGTGCTCAAAGCCACCGACTTCTGCTTCCTGCTCATCCAGGATATCGAAGTAGATCCCAAGGTGAAACAGTACTCGGAAGTGCTCTTACAATCCACCACACTGCTTGCCCAATCAACATCAGTATATCCAAGTAGTCTCACATCTCCGGCAGTGTATCTTAATCCATGAGAGATTGTGTCCTGAAGACATCTCAGAAGATTCCTAGCATCAATCTAGTGAGGCTCAACCAAATATGAGCTCACAATGCTAACTGCAAAACATATGTTCAGGCGGAGGTTCACCAAGAACATCAATGCGAATGAGTTTTTGAAACTCAAAGGCATTTCCCAAGTCTGGTCTGACATTACTACCATATAACTTCTAAAAGTTAAGATCCTCGAGGTAGTCACAGGCTTGCAGTCCATCATACCAAATCTTTCCAATATATTTACCACATATTTTCCTTGAGATAGAAAAATTTCCCTTGGCTTCTGCCACACTTCAAGTCCTTGGTCCTTCATTTAAAATTCAGAAGCCATCTCCCTCTTACATTTGTGAATGAGAGGGTTTGCACCTATTAGAAAGAGGTCATCCACATACAACACCAGTATGAGAGGTTTGTCATCTTCAACCTTAAAGTAAAGGTTAGGATCAGCTTCACTCCTAGTGAATCCCAGCTTCATCAAGTAGCTATCGATCCTCTCATACCATGCTCGGGGTGCTTGCTTTAGCCCATAGAGAGCCTTCTTCAACCTGCATACATGAGATTTTCAATCATAAATCTCAAATCCTTCAGGTTACTCCACATAGACCTCTTCTTTGATCGAGCCGTGCAAGAACGCAGTCTTGACATCCATCTGATGTAGGTTCCATCCTTGTGAAGTGGCAAGGGCTATGATCGAGCGGATGGTCGTATATCTGGCAACAGGTGCAAATATCTCATCATAGTCTATACCTTCCTTTTGGGAGAAACTTCGAGCAACAAAACGAGCCTTATACTTTTCCGTACTTCCGTACTTTGTCTTGTCCTGGGGTCTGGGAACTACTTCCCAAACATCATTCTTCATGATAGACTCATATTCTTCGGTCATAGCATCCTTCCATACTTGATGCTTGACGGCATCTGAGAATGACGAAGGCTCATTTTGTAAGATCGTGCTCATGATGGTCAGGTATCCTTGATACCTATTAGGTTTCTTACTTTCACGAAAGGTTCCTCGGGGTGCAGCATGTCCTTCAACATCATCAAGTAACCCCCTAAGCCATGAAGGCCTCTTCCTAGAAGAGGAAGGCTCATATGGAGGAGGATCAATCGGATCCATGGGTTCTTCTACATCAGGCATTGATTCATCATCCTTTTCTTTCGGTTCGCCGGTGTCGGCTTCTTGAGAGCTCCTAAAAGTCGGAATTGTTCACCTTGCTGAGAGCCATATCTTCGTCAAAGGTGACATCATGACTAATTACGACTTCCCTTTGACCGGCTACATAGATTCTATAGCCTTTAGTATTTTCACCATAGCCCACGAAAATTCCCTTCTTTCCAGATGCACCCAATTTATTTCTTTTCTCTTTCGGCACATGAAAATATACAGGGCTTCCAAAAATTTAAAATGAGAAACATCAGGTTTCTTACCAGTGAATTTTTCTTCAGGAGTCTTGGAACCCAATGCTTGATGAGGGCATCGATTTTGTACATATACGACAGTGTTTGCAGCTTCAGCCCATAGAAACTTCGGAAGTCTTTGATCATGTAGCATGGCCCGGACAACTTCCATAATTGTGCGGTTCTTCCTTTCTACCACACCATTCTATTCAGGAGTATATGGTGTAGTAGTCTCCCTCTTGATGCCAACCTCTTTACAAAAATCATGGAACTCATTAGATTCATATTCAGTCCCATTGTCAGTTCTTAAGATCTTGATCTTCTTTTCGATTTGATTCTCGATTAGGGCTTTGAAGTGTCGAAACCAAGGGAACACTTCTTCCTTCTTTTTCAAGAAGTATATCCAGGTCTTTCGAGAATGGTCATCTGTAAAAGTGAGATAATATGAGTATCCTCCCAAGGAGTTCATAGGCATCAAACCTGATATGTCTGAGTGAACTAGTTGTAATATATTGGAGGTCTTGCTTTGACTTGAAGGGAATGGTCCCCTTTTGAGCTTTCCTTCGGCACATCCCGGACATACACCTTCTTTCTCTACTTGGAATTTAGGCATCCCTATTACCATCTGTCTTACATCAGGTAGAGCTTTGTAATGAAGGTGGGAAAACCTCCGATGCCAAAGTTCGAACTGAAGCGTTGTGTCACAAGACATGACACCTAGCAGACTTCCATCGACCTGATATAATGAATCAACACTAAACCCAAGAGTAAAGGCATCTTTAACATTATTTTTCCATATACATACCTTGCCATTGCTGAAGGTTACCTTGTAGCCTTTGTCTTCCATTGCTGAGATGCACACTAGGTTCTTTTTGAGGTCAGGTGCATTTAATACATCTTGGACTTTCTAGCCTTCTTGAATGGTTGTCCTCTTCCTCGATCCCCAACTCTCCTCTTACCTTTGCTGTTGAATTTGTCATTCCTTTGATTTGCCATCAGAGGGATTTTGATCATCGTCCCAGTGTGAGTCCTTTCTATCAGGGCACTCCCTTGCATAGTGACCTGCTTTATCGCAGATGTAACATCGTCCTTTTCTTCCACCCTTAGGTCCAGCCTTTCCTTTTGATTTAGTCCTAGAATTATTTCTTTTCTTAGCATGAGAAGAAAAGGTTGTAGGAGTACCTTTAGGAATGGGCATTTCTTGCTCTTCTTCCCTTGTTTCTTCTTGAATGCATCTAGCCATTAATTCCTTGAAACCAAGAATTACATTATAGTTTAGAAGAGTAGTCCTGAACACATACCATTTGGATGGTAATCCTCCAAGAGTCGTGAGTGACATTTCTCTGTCAGTAATAGTTTCCCCAATAGATAGGAGATCATTCTTGATCTCAGTGATTCTTAAGAAGTATGCTTGCATAATTTCATCTTTACCCTTCTTGATTTCCCTCAGCTTATTTCTAAGAAACAAAACTTGATTTGCATCATTAACTTTAAATAAACTCACCAGTCTATCGTAGATTTCCTTAGAGGTGTCTAGATCAGAGATGTAGGCCACCAAGCGCTTGTCGATAGAGTCCTGGATGATCTTTTTCGCTTTAATTTCTCCGTTCTTCCATTTGTTCCTGCTGCATTTGATGGAGGCTCAACAATATTGCCTCTTACATGACACAACACTCCTCGATCCTCTAGGGTTAGATCGATAGACATCTTCCATCCGTGATAGTCAGCTTTCTCACGGAGCTTGTCTTCGGTAGGGAAGAGTGTTGAGGACCCCATAGTTCTTTTAGAATAGCCTTGCCAATCTTCTCTTCAATGATTGCTCTTGCTCTTGCTCGGGCTTTGTCTTCACCTCAGCTCTGATACCATGTTAAGTTATGGTATGTTTTATGCTTATAACAATTTACTTCTTTTTCTTATTATATTCCACCGATTAGCAATCACATGTACATAAAGTAAAGTGCAGATAGAACATTAAACGATCGACAGAAAACAAGCCAAGACAAGAGACACAAGATGTGGCGGCTAGCCAGGGACAAACCCCACAATGTGTGGGGAAACCCTTTGATCAAATCTTCTTTTATCTTCAATAATTCAACAGAGAGAAATAGTACAATAAATCTGATTCATATCAGCAGTAGCAAACCCTAGATCAGCAGCATCAACATTAGCGGCTTCATTATCAAACTAGGGCAGACAATATCTCACAAACCGACCGTCGGATTGACTTCATTCCACCACCAAAAGTTTCAGCTTCTAGAGGATGTTCAGATGAACCTACGGCGTAGTTCAGATGAGGAGATCTTCTAGGCCACGCAAGTCAATCTTTACTTCTACAGTTGCAGCTTCAGTTTTAGCAGTTTCTGGCTTCAAACTAGGGCAGCCGATATCTTGCAAACCGTTCGTCGGATTGACTTCATTCCACCACCAAAAGTTGTGGCTTTTAGAGGAGGTTCAAATGAACCTATAGTGCAGTTCAGATGAGGAGGTCTTCTAGGCTACGCAAGTCAATATTTACTTCTGCAGTTACAGCTTCAAATTCAACAGCTTTCAGCTTCACATGTGTGAGAGAGAGACCCATTTCAGCGCAGTAGAGAGAGAGAGAGATGTGATGAGATGAGTGAGTTCAAATGAGGAAAAGTCCTCTTATATTTATACACATCGTTGGAGGGTGAATAGATGCGACTGTTGGGCTTCTGAGCCTACATGAGTTGTAGGTCGGCTTGATAATAATTCCATAATCAAAATAAATTCATATCTCCATGAATACTTATCGGAATTGGATGATCTTTATATCAATCCTACACCTCTCGACGAGAGGAATCTAATAAAAATATTATCAGCCATGAATAAGATGACCCATATGAAGTTTTTCCCTGGTTTCCAATTTTAACACGACTCCACTGGGAATTAAATAGCTTGTTTGCTTTTCTATACTTGTTTGTTTTATAAACTTACAGACGGAGCCTGAAGTCAAGCCAGCTAGCCTTCGAACTGCATTTTCTATGCAAGTGAAAAGTAGATCAATGTTGCTTCAGTCTATCTCCAGATTTTGTTTATAAACTGAACAATTGATCTGCAAACATCCTAATTGCCCTAGTGGTGGCTCTAGTAACCTCCTTAGATCCACCCCTATGATTTATATTTACTGATTATCACTTGCTTGGCCTAAATCCCTAAACTGTGATCAAGAACTGGATCAAAAGTCTCGCACTGTACCATCGCACCCTCTCTTCAAGGATATCGGTATGCATCGCACTTCCCGTGTGCAGTAGGTGGGATGCATACTGGAATCTGTGTGTAACAGGTGTGGTGGTCATAGAAGGTTAATTTTGCCTTCAGAATTTGGTTTTTCTTCACTCTTTTCAGCTCTATTCAGGAGTTTTGTTGTCTGTAGTCAGTACACCTCTGTGGAAACCCCCTTCCTTTCCATTATTCCGCCACCATTGTGCAAAGAACTGTAAATGTTTTTATGTATTGTGCTCCATTTTCAATTCTCTTTTACAAAGAAGTAGCGTAATTGAACTGTCGTTTCTTGATTTGGAAGCATCGCAAGTGTCGTTTTCACTCATAGAAGAGAATCTAATTGTTCTTGATAGTCGATTACACTGTTACTCTTGTATTTGATTTGAATTAGTCATTTTTCAAGTGTCAAAAGCAAGTTTCCAATTCCAAATCGCAAAGTGTCGTCATTGTCTTCATTTTGTCTTGAAAAGAAACTTGTTAGTAATGTCGCTTTGAAAAATAATTTAGATTTTCGCTTAGCTTTCTTTTTATCATTCACACATTAAGAAGGCTAGAAACAAATACATGCATGTGCATTTGCATTTAGACTGCTTGTTGGTTTGATTTAGGACAGTGCATATAGTTTGTGCTCTCTGCTCTATGTTGAAAGAATATCATCTTATATTGCATTTTAGGAATTGTATATCTACATCACACGGTGAACCTGAAAGGCAAATTTCTTAAGCAAGATCAACTGTAAAATAAATTGAATGAATCTAAAAACGCTTTGGAACCTAACGCACAACATTTAGAAGTCTAGGCTAGAGATGTATTCTGGCATCGTAAAACCTGGTAACTATTGTTTTCATTGCTGGTTGGGTGATTCCTCCACTTTGAGACGACAAGTGCCAGTATGGACTTGTGCTCCCACGTACCATCGAGTATATATTGGGAGACCACAATAGGCTATATCCTTTATCCATAGGAAGCCATGTCCGCCACCCTATCGATCACAATGCACTGAACATAGCATTCGGGAAGATTGACTACCGTACCGTAAAAAGTATTCTGTAGTTTTGCGATTGGTTTGGTAATCCCTCTGTCTAGATTTCTAGAGTAGTGTCTTTCATTCCTTTTCAGACTCCTTAAAGGAAAAGGTCCATCTGAGCGCTTGTCACTTCAAGCTAATTAAAATTCAAAGGCTACTAGAGTCATCTTTTGTTTTTTCTCGACTCTTAAAAATTGAAAAAACAAGTTGTGTCAAAGCGTCTAAAATTTATTTTAATCGGAATAAACATCACCTTTCCTACGTTGGTCTTAGGTTGAGAAAAATGGAGTCCACCAACCAAGGATTCCCCCTTCGAGGAAATCCTAGTCCTTTCTCCTCTTGGGGAGATGTTGGTGCACCCCATATGGCCACATTGTCGCTTCCAGGATTGACAATCGGCCTTCCCGTATGGCTCTTCTCAACCTCTGTCGTTCAGAACACCGTGATTCTTGAGAAATCAGGTCAGCAACTAGATGATACCAAAGTTAGCCCCCAACCTTCTACATCATCTGATTCTCCCTCTCCTCCTTCCTCTTTGCTTGATGGAGCTGGTAAAGCCAAAAATCAAGTAACTAAGAAGGAGAAGAAAGAAAAGAAGAAGAAGGAGCCAAAGGTTAAAAGGGGCAACCAGGCATCATCCAGTGAAAATCCACACACTACACGGTCAAAGCCTAAATCTCCATGTGTCATTTGCAAAGCAGACCACTATGGTTTCACCATTGTGGCTTCCTCCTGGATATAAGAAACTCTTGCCGAGTCCATCACTAGTTGAAAATCCGACTGACACGCCGTTGTGGTTGGTCGAAGCGTCTATCATTGAAGATAAACCATCTGAATCCACACCAGACGAAAGTCAAAAGGTCAAAGTGGCATTTGACCTGGTCTTGCCTTCAGAAGGTCCATCTTCAGATGATATAGCCACCGGAGAGAACAAGAACGACACCATTCAAATTCTCTTCGTAAACACAGACTCTGATGAACATGGGGGCAATCTACCTGTTCCTTTACCGTAGGAAGGAAGTTCATCAGAGTCATATCCAGTCGTCTATTCGGTCCCACCTCCAAGCAACCTAGTTGTTTCCTTCGATTGGAATCTACTAGGCAGACCCCGTTTACCGGCTAGTGTACCATTTCGAATCATTGCACAAATATACAGAATGGTCATGGCCAGTACCATCATAGATGAAGGGGCTTCTGTGAGTATCCTTTCCTCGACTTCTTGGAAAGCACTTGGTTCGCCATCGCTTCTGCCTGAGATGAGAAATCTAACAAGCTTTGATAAAGGAACCAGTCGACCATTAGGGATACTTCCCAATGTGCCGATAACATTGAGAAGGAAAACCATTCACATGAACGTAATGGTAGTCCAAGGACCTCTAGATTATAATCTACTCCTTGGACACGACTATATTTATAGCATGGGAGCAATTGTCTCCTCACTCTTTAGAGTAATGTGTTTTCCGCATGAAGGCAGAGTGGTCAAGCTCGTAGACCAACGCAGCTCACACATAGCTAATAGTCAAATACCATCCCTAAATGGTCTTTTCACGCAAGGAATGTCTCATCAATCTCTAGTCCATCCACTTGATGAGCGCGAGTGATTCGGGAGGACATGACTGAAACCCAGGGGGCATGCACCCTGGCCTGCTCTAGCAGGGAAACTCTAGGTATAGAGTAGGTTTCCGCGAAGGAAAATGACTGGTCCGATACCCGTCCTCATAGGAAGAGGGAATTAGATCGGAATAAGATTCCTCCATCAAGGTTATGAAGTTGGGATTTAGAACCACCCTTGTCCAAATGGATTAAGCCAGGAAGTGTTTCTATCTGCGGTGTGGATGGAAACTATCTTGCAGATGCGGGAACTTCTATATGGTAACCTGGAAATTTTTCACTATACCTGGGGGCATGCAAACCTCTTGTGAGCAAGCGAGAAATGACCAACTAACGTTAACTCTATGATTCCGTTGACTTCAACCGCCTAGGTCGGGTGAGTGGTCAAATTGACCATTCATCTTTGCAGGGGCCACCATGGCACCAACAAAGTAAAGGAAAAGTTATCTACCTAACCTTGGTAGTGATCTTGGTAGTTAAGTAGAGGGGCGTAGTTGGTCGTTCCTAGCTTGCATGCGAGAGGCGCTGGAGCATAGTTTCGAATGGTGCAAGCTCCCTAAAAATTGAACCTATCGATGAGACATCCTTATTATATGACTGGATTGAGCAATTTTTATGTGGAGTTCAAGCTCATTAAAAATTAAACATAAGAAATCAGAAAATGTTTCCCCTAGAGTTTAAGCTCATTCATTAAAAAATGAACCAATTCCCGGTAAATAACCATAGTGAATGCATTATCATCAGCCTTTGAACCTTGGTCGTGTTCTCACCATCACCTCCACTCTGTTTTGGCCGATCATTCACCTCCATTTGATTGTTTACCCTTTTTGAGGAACAGCTGCAAGGAGTGATCCTGTTAGCCATCCTTGTGACACTGCCGTGATTGGAAAATTCCAAACTTTACCTGGAATCAACTGCTACCCGAATTTATCACTCGTTCCTTGAAAAACGAGTCTCCTTTAAGCTCTTTTCATTTGACTCATAAAATATGAAAAGATTGCCGAGCAATTGGCCTCTCCAGCTTGTTAAAGTGACTGGAAGTGCTATCCCTCCTTTAGATTTTAATCTTTTTGGACCTGAGGGATTATTACACAAAAAGATCGAGTGCTTGTTTTGTTCGGCTCGTTAAAATTACCGAAAATTCATCCCTTTTGTATTATTTTATACTTTTTCAGACTTAAGGGATTATATGACGAAAAAGGATTGATGGAGTTTTCTTTACGTTCCTTTCAGACTCTCTAAAATTGAAAAGGACCAAGTTATCTTTGTCGTTAAACTCGTTAAAACTGAATAGCGACAAACTTGTCCATACAGACAAGAAGAAGTTTCATTGTCGCTAGGCTCGTTAAAATATAGCGACGGGTTTGCCCGAAGGGAAAATTATAGAACAAGCACATGTTATCCTCCTCAAACTTGACAAAAATAAACAGGTACTGGTTAGCAATGACTGGGGAAAAATTGGGAAGAAAACTTGAAGAAACTTTATTGGTAGCAAGTCGCTCTTGAACATGACACTTTCACTCCGCATCCGAGTCGGGTTGGGTTGTTCCGTTCACTGGTCATATCACCATTGGTCCATCACACCATCCACATTTGGGGTTAACGTTACCAATCCATCATGTCAGTGTCGCCGGTATGTTCAAGAGAAGTTACTCAGAGAATTCACTGTGTCTCATCCGCTGCAATACATTCACGCTCCATTCTTTCATGACCGCCACCCTGAACCTTATATCATCAAATCATTTTCACCTCCATTAAAATCATTTGCTCCGTTCCGTGTCACAGATGTGGGATTCATTAAGGCCCTCCTACGACGGATCGCTTCTTGTCGACATCAGGTCATTATCCAGGAAGTCGATCTAGGAACAACCCTTTTAGTACTTTAAAGCTTGCATGCCTCAATGGCAAGTTTCTCACTTTCGCCGACAGGTTTACATCAATGGCCTTCGACCGAAAGATTTTCTGTGGTGTTCGACACCAAGTCCCTTTTTCACACCACGTGAATTGTACTGTCGTACCTTGAGGGTCATCATCATTATCGATGATTCCTCTCGCGTCTATTAACAGCTTACATCACTGGCTGGTAATCAGGCGATGTCTTTCCATGTTCGACTCCAGAACATTTTTCACATGGATCGACTTGTACTTTGAGTGAAGATCGAACGAGATTGAAGACCCCGGATCTAGTTTCATCCATTCGCGCCGCGATATATATTCAGGAAAATAAAGACATCAAATGTACATCATTGCTGCACAGATAATCATCCAAACTAAGGGATGATGGCTCTACCAGGATCATCAGTCTGCACACAGACGATTGTCTGTCCTATGCACATGAAAATGAATTTATAAAGCTGAGCATGGGAATGCCCACCTCAGCTAGATCATGAAAATATTATGAAGATAATGTATTGTATTGTATCTTATTACAGGTCGCCTTCCAGCTCGAAAAAACTTTAGATCCTCATGATAAAGCATTTCACCCGACATCAAAAGATTAACGACCTCATGCTTTAGGGGGCAACTGTTATAGACATTTTTGGGCACTGCAACCCCAATCATACATGTCCATAAACCAAGGGCTCCTAAGTCCCTGAAAGTGTTGCTTCACACCCTAAAGGAACAAGGTCAGCGGATTACATCATCTCCCAGAAGTTCTCCACAGAAAACTGCTCAGAACTGGTCAAAGCTAGACCATACAGAATGCCTAGTGCAGAAGGTGCGATGCATCCCACCTGGCCAGAGTAAAGGGTGTGATGCATACTGGATAGCCCTTCTGCAGGGTGCGATGAGCGAGAGTGGACAAATGGCAAAGACAGTTTGCAAGGTGGATCAACATGAAATCTTCTAGAAACTTCTCCTATGACACTTGCCTCTCTGAATTCGCCTAGGGATGAGTAAGAGATCATCAATCTCCAAGCGGAATCAAGAACTATCAGAGAGAGGACACTAATCAAACCTCAAAAGCTGACTCACCTCCCTGCAATCATCTATATATGGATCCCTCATCCCAAAGATCCAAAGGCTAGAATTTTGTATCTTGTAAGGAAGTGCTGTTGGTTTCTTGGTGCAACATCATAGTGTTTGGTGATCTAAGCTTTTCATGAGGTGAAGAAGGGCTTTCTTGTTGAGAGTATGATGTTGGGTTAGAACAATTGGTTGTAATCCTCTTTGCTATTCTTGATATTAATAAAGCTATTCAAGTTTTCCTCCACATTCTTGTATGTTTGATGATATATACATTTTTGTGGTCAATATATATCTGGTCCTATATTGTTTATGATTGTAGATCTCTATTCTTGGATAGTATTATGCTGCTTTGATTCCACAGGTGCTCTTTGAAGCTGGGTAGACGAAGGCAAAGCGGCAAAGATCTGTCAGAAGGGAGAGGAATCAAGCAAGGAACCAAGCACAAGACTGAGGTTGGTGTCCTTCATTCCCCTCTTATCTACTTCTCATAAAGGAAAACAAAAGTAGTTTTAGTTTGTTTGTTTCTAAGATAGCTACCAGTCTTAGTGGGACTAGCAACTCCGAGTGGACACTAGATTTCCCGATAACAATGTGTTGGCTTTCATGTTTGACATTTTGAAGAATTTCAATAAGCCGCACCCTCTCAATGCATCTAGTGCATTTTGGTCATTCATTACCTCATTGTCAATTGTGGTATGCTCTCTCTCTCTCTCCATGTGATGGTCATCCTGAAAAAAAATGAGTTTCAACCGTTAGATTTTATGTTTGAACTTCAACTTGCGTACACGTGGGTTCCCTTTACACACAGTTGCATGTAGGGCCATCATATACACAGGTTGATCACAACCAACCCACATCTACACAGAGTTGGATTTTTTGGCATGAATTCCCACGGTCAAATCCTAATGAAAAATTCTAAAAACTATCACAAAACGTTGCAAGCATGATTTGAGGGTTACCTGATAACTTTGATGCGATTTGAACGGTCCAACTTTTCAAAGGCATGTTTGCTCCTTTTTGAGCCACAACTCTTTTCCAAATAGAAATAAAAAAATTTGTGAGTCCAAAAGTCATTATATAGCTTTGAAATTACAAAATGTTCTCTCAAAACTTGATTTTTTGTCTCATGAATTTTTTGACTTGTGGGCTTGGATTTTCGAGAATGGGTTATTGTTTCAGGATATTTTGGAGACTTCTTCGAGATATTATTTCAGTCCCATGACCGCTGACCTGTCATGGCAGGTATCGTTCACTCGCTGGCATATAGGATAGGGAAAACCATTTTTCCATTGCATCTTGCATACTAGCCTCCGTTCAGCGATACAATAGCCATAGGGTTGACCCCATCGTGTCTTGGTTAGCAAACCATGTTCGCTCGCCAATTTTTAAAATCATGATGCGATGGTAGAGCCATCCTTTACATGGGCATCTTGGTTAGAACCTTGCTAACATTGGTTGCCCATGTTGTTATACTGAGTAAGCTCGAGAGTTCTCTTTAGTCTTGCCATGACTTGTGCGTTGAAAACTCATTCTCCTTTCCTCTATGCTTATTTCTGGCCTTATACCCTAGAGGCTCCTTTGTGTTGAGTTGTACTGCTGCATTGCATTTTGACTATTTGCACCTTTTTGCCTTGAGCTGGCTTCACTTGGACTCATGTTTAAGCCACTTATTTGACCATGTCTTGTGCAAAATCAACCATGCAATCACTTAGATTCTACAACTTGACACATCCTTTGACCCGTGGAAGGAACATCCCTTTGAGTGTCCTTGACCAGTTTCACCTCCTTTCATTGAGCATAGGATTGTTCCCACCCCAGGAACTAGATCATCTATTTCTCTAACACTCATTGTTTCCACTGTACTATAGCACTCTTTTATTCTTTTTCCAGCTTAAAGAAAAAGACAAAAAAAATTATATATTCAAAAAAGAGCGGGAACGAGACAACATTTCCATATATTGTTGGCAACTAGAGTCAGTCGTGTCGCCCTTGAACAAAGCACTCAAAAGAAAGTATCTCCTCCATTTTGGGTGGGATTTAGTTTGACTTAGGTACGCCTTAACCTTGTTATTGAGTCAGTTCTCCTCTGATTGGTTACCTCTTCCCATCATATGGAGAGTTCGTTCATGCCTCCTGCATGACAAATTTATACGGGGATCATATGCTGCCATATAGTCATCATTGAGTCGTGTTTATGTTGAAGGGAAGTAAGCCTGAGTTGGACTCTCTACGGTGTCTCTTGACCTATTTTTCAGTCAGCCATCCCTAGTTGTCAGTGTCATGTTTGTCATCACATCAGTTGTATTGGTCCTTTTCTCGTGCCGGTTTGAGAAGGTCTCCATTGACTTCTTACTGGTGGGTCTTATCCTTATCGATGACGACATATTGCTCTGAGGGCAGACCTAGAGCCGCACCCCGACCTTATTTTCATTATTGATAGGTCACCTTGTGCTTAGCATCGATTAGTATCATGGGTCTTTGACTGAGTGGTTTCCCTTGTGTTTGACATCAGCTTTCGTTATCACATATTGGGATTCGTGCAGTGCCTTGGTTTCCATTTGACCCTATTGGTAGATTCCTCGCCTCTGTGTCAGCTTTCATTATTGGTTGGTTTAGAGGGTTTCTATCATGTGCTAGCTACATTTTGTGTATGCCGGAAACGTGCTTCAGTTGGTTTACTACATCTTTTTGTCTGATTCCTTCCACATCATTGGCCTACGGGTTACACTCGCACTAGATTGATGAAGGATGCCTTAATTCCTTGCTTCTAACGATCTTTTCCTATCGACTACAGCTCATTTCTCTAGGACAAACATCTAGAGTCCATTTGGAAGTAACTTGGGGTTTGCAGTCATCAGCGGAAGATTCCTTTGCTATCGATAGTGGGAAACCATCATTGTCCCCTGATTGATAGATTCTTCTAGGTGTTCGACTTCAGCTCATTTATTCGCACTTGTTTGATTGTACTGGGACCCTTGACTCTCATTATCATTATCAATGAGTAGTATCGCATTTGTTAATGGTATACATCAATGACCAGTAATCAAATGATTTCTCACATGGTCAACCTTAGATCATTTATTCCCATTGTGTAGAAATGTACCATGGCGATCGGTGAAGACCTCGGGTTGCATCAGCATGTTTTGGTTCACTTGTCAGTTGCTCCTGTTACTGCTAGTTGCCACCATCCACTGTATATGTTGCAGTTTTTCACAATGACATCTTGTATGCTGGCATCCGAGTTAGGATTTAGTATCATTTTATTCCATCATGTTCATTTGGTACTATTGGGATCAATTTTTGACATCAGTGATCAGCGTCATCTTTCAGCTTCATTGATCATCTTCTTCTATGTGATATTCAGACATGCACTTTTTCGATGACGATCAAATGATCCATTATGTGCTTTCAGTTATTTATACTTGTATACATAGTGGATCCGCTTGTACTTGATATGCGGACATGCTTTACTTTCTCTGAGCATGGGTATGCTCGCCTCAAACAAGAGTTTCTTCCTGATCTCTTTTTGATGGCTTGGTAGGCCGAATTCTGGTGAAGTCCTTCTCAGTCTCAACAGGATTCCTTTCCATATACTTAATACATTTCGGCCATCATGTACCCCTTCTGACCTCATATATTAGGGGGCATCTGTTATAGCACCATTTACCACCCTTGGTATTTGTGATGCTTGGTTTATGGCCTACAGCAACCCCTCCTTCCAGACTTGGTCCAAATATTTTAAAAACAGTGTTTTATTCCCTATACGCTACTTTTCCTTGAGATAAAAGTGTGTACATGTAGGTTAGTCAATACCCAACCTGCGTATATGTGTTAAAAAACTTAAAAAAATTAAATTTCATTAATTATGGGTGGAGTTCACGGGTTTTACCTATTGATTACCTCCTAGTGCCCGTGGCCCAACTGTTTCCCAACTAAAAAACTAATTAGGAGAAGTATTAATAGACTTCTATGGTAAGGCCTTAAGGAGGAGAAGAGATAGAATTATTACACTGAGATTATCCCTGATTGAGCCTAAAGTATCCTTGTGCTTCAAGCACTTCAACAAGTTTCAGGAAACCCTTGTTTCCTTGATTGTTGATATTCTCCCTCTTGCTTGAGATATCATGGTATTGGTTATGGAATGAGGCTGTTGAAGACTAGGACTGGACGGATCTGGAGGACGGTTCCGCTTGGAGCCGAAAGAAGAAGACTCGGGTGAATTCTCTCCGTGTTTGTTATAGCTTTCTACAATAAAACGAAGCATTGTCTTGTTCCTGAGATTAACTTTGTTTATGCATCAGATACTATTGTACTTCATGTATGAATGTTATTTTGATGTATAACTAATCATTTGCTTATATCATATAAAGTTAGTTTCATTAAAATGCTTTATCTATACGCTGCTATGTATGTTCGAATTGGTTGATTTGCATATTCGAAGATCATCAGGAGTTGCAGAGGGTCTGAACCCTGCTTGAACTACCCAAATGAAGGACATCCGAGTATGGTCGCTATCGCATAGTTTGTTTATATAAGCATGTTGCCTGAGTTGTATGAGTCTTTCTTACTATAGTTTGCTCTTGCTCTGTTGGGGTTCCAACCCAAAGCCCTTGGGTACTTATTCTCATAACAATGTTTGATAAAGGTAAAGCCTAGCCTGCTAAAGCCTCTTTGCAATTAATTCATAGTGATATCTGTGATCCTCTTGAAGTTCCTTCAATATCTCATGTAGTTTATTTTCTTACCTTTATTGATGTCTTTAGTAGAAAATCTTGGGTTTATTTTTCAAAAATTAAAAGTGAAACATTTGTAAAATTTCAAGGATTTAAATCCATGGTTGAAAATGCATCTAGTAAGAGTATTAAAACCTTGCGATCTGATAATGGGGAGGAATTTATTAAGCAAGAATTTGATGCATATTTATCTAAACATGGTATTCAACATCAAAAGATTATTCCTTACACACCTCAACAAAATGGTGTTGCAGAAAAGAAACACATAACTTTAGTTGAAATGCCTAGATGTATGCTTTATTCTAAAGGACTGCATAAGAAATTTTGGGCTGAAGCCATCAATTGTGCTAATTTTGTTTTAAATAGAGTTCCTACTAAAGTTGTTAATCATGTTACCCCTAAGGAAAAATGTAATCGGCATAAACCGGATATTAGTAATTTTAAGGTGTTTGGTTGTGAATGTTGGGCTCATATTCCTCATGAAAAAATGGAAAAAGTTAGAACCGAAATCTCACAAGTGTATCTTCATTGGTTATGATGATAATTCCAAGGCTTATAGGTTGCTTGATCCTTCTAATCAAAGCATCATAATTAGAAGGTATGTTCAATTTCATGAAGTCTCTTTCCCACCTGAGTATGTAGAATCTCATGTTACCCTAAATTTACCAATACCACCTGTTACTCATATTCATGTTACTCCTTCCAGTTCTGTGCCTCTTATTGATCTTGATTCTTCCTCTCCCTCAAGTATTCCACTTGAAACTCATGAAGCTCTTGAAGTGACTCTTGTTCCTTCTACTCTTCCTGTTTGGGCTCAGAAAACTCTTGAATCTACAGGTAGTAAGGTCGGAAATCATTTCGACACTTGTCGAACTAGATCAAGCTTTGCTCTTATGACCAAAGTTTTGGCCACATATGATCCTACTACTTATGCTCAAGCTAAGGGTAAGCCTCATTAGGAACAAGCTATGTTTATTGAATATGAATCTCTTTTGTGAAACAAGACTTGGTCTCTTGTTCCTCTTCCTTTAGGAAATAATTTAGTTGGTTTTAAATGGGTTTATAAAACTAAGTTCACTGCAGAAGGAAATATCGAAAAGCATAAATCTAGATTAGTTGCAAAAGGTTTTAATCAACTTGAAGGTATTGATTATAATGAAACATTTTCTCCTATTTCTAAAATGAACACAATAAGAACCATTTTATCACTTGTTGCATCTTATAAGTGGGAAATTCATCAAATGGATGTTAAAAGTTCCTTTTTAAATGGTGATCTTACTAGAGAAATTTATATGCAATAGCCTCCTGGTTTTATTTCTGTTGAATCCTCAAGTTTATTCTGCAAATTACACAAATCTTTATATGCTCTCAAATAAGCATCTAGGGCTTGGTATGATGAAATTGATGCATATTTCTTGAAAATGGTTTTAAGAGTTGTATATCCGATCCAAATATGTATGTTAAGAACTTTGGTGATAATGTCCTCATTATTTTTTTATATGTGGATGATCTAATTATCACTGGTAGCTAGCTTGTATTAATTCAAGATATGCAAATTTCTCTTCAGAATCAGTTTGAGATGACAGATCTCGGTACATTGCAATATTTCATGGGTCTTCAGATCTAGCGTATGGCCAGTGGTATTTTTATCTCTTAGTTTAAGTATGTGACAAATTTATTGGCTTGATTCCATATGTGTGATTGTAAACCTACTCCTACACCATTTCAATCCAATGTAAAGTTAACTGTTGAGCATACCACTCCACTGGTTGATTCTACTCTTTATCGTCGACTCATTGGCAGTTCGATATATTTAACTCATAGTAGACCAGATATATCTTTTGTGGTCAGTATGGTTTCTCAATTCATGCAGCAACCTTGTGAAAGTCATTGGCAAGCAACCAAGAGATTTCTGCCATATTTACAGGGGACATTGCATTATGGTGTATTTTATTGAAGTAGTGCTACAATTTTACTCTATGGTTATATAGATTCTGCTTGGGCAGGTGATAGTTTTGATCGATGGTCAACTTATGGTTACATATTTCAACTTGGTTCAGGTCCAATCTCTTGGTCCAGCAAGAAGATAAAGACTCTTTCTTTATCTTCATGTGAACCAGAGTATAGAGTAGCCAAAGAAGCAGCTAAAGAAGTCGTTTGTTTACGATATGTTCTTACTGAGCTTGGTATGGTTTCGAAATCATTCACTGTGTTGAAATGTGACAATCACGGTGCAATTAAACTTGTTTATAATCCGGTATATCACTCCAAGACAAAGCATATCGACCTTGATGCTCATTATATTCAAGGTCTTGTCACCAATGGAATTCTTTCACTAGAGTATTGTCCTACCAAGTAGCAGGCAGCCAATATCTACTCCAAATACTTGACAGAAGTGAAGTATGTGCATCTTCGTTATTTTCTTGGGATGAGGGAAGTTGTAATCAAGGGGGAGTAGAAATGACTCCTTCCTACCTTTGTGTTAGGATGGGCCCTTCTCCCATGCATTATTAAGGGGGAGTGTTGGAACATATTATATTCCTTGGAAGGTAATAATGTTTTTGTATTATGTCGGAAATTGTCCACAATCTTATGTAAAAGAGTAATACATTATATCCTATATGTATTATGGCATAGTATACTCTTGTATCCATTTATTATATAAAGATGTGTTATTTTGGAGAATTATATTTTCCCACATTTAATATGTGACAGTAATTCCTCCACATCTCTGGGTATATAATAGGGTCAAGGGAGCCTCTTAAGATAGATACAATTTTGTGATACCATCACATATTATCCTATGCTCACAACATACTGCTATTTGTATCAAGTTACTTGTAGTTGCTCTCTTTGTAAGATTGTAGGATATTTATGGAAATAATAGAAGACAACCTTCCCATGGATGTAGCCCAATTGAGTGAACCATGTATATCTGTTGTATTCTTTTTCCTTTTTCTCTTTCTGTTCTTATTTATATGTTGATATATTGTTGGTTTCTTAGATAGATAGCTAGTTTAGTAGATCTAATATTCTAACAAGATTCAGCTCGACGAGATATACATTTTGGAACTGGTTTCGATCACTTTTGAACACTTTCATTTTTTAGCACTTTACTAATCCCTCAGATCACTCCTCCCCACTGGAAGCTTTTGGACCTCCAAAAGACTATTTTCAATCAATAAATAGATGAGGGTACAATTCCCTCACCCTTCCAATCTCAATCCATTAGGATTTTCTTGGATTTCTACCTTTGAGCCCCACATGAAGGTACTCCACATTCCCTCATTTTGAAGTTCTTGTTATTCTATCAAGAATGGTATCTTGCTGTAATTCTTCAAGATATTCAGAATATAGATCTTATATTGAAGGAATATAAACATTCTCTCCTTGATCTTCAATCAAAGGAGGCTCATATAATCTCAAGTTCTCAACATTAACAACTACATAAGCTTGCATGTATGGAGGAAAATCCAACCGGAAGTCATTATTACCAATCTTTTATAAAATCTTAAAAGGCCCATATCTGATTGGTTTCAGTTTTTAACCTTCTCCTTGAAGCCTCTCCTTGCTAATGTAAAGCCAAACTTCATCTCCAACATGAAAACTATGATCAACATGATGCTTATCATGTCTTGTCTTATACTTGGCTTAACTCTTTTCCAATTGTTCTTGAACCATCTTATGCACCAATTGAACTTGCTCAATGAATCACTTGGCCTTATCTACGTCACTATGTCCATCGATAGCAACATCTTTCCCAGAGATAAAATCTAAAGGAGATTTTGGTAAGTATCCCAAGCATGCTTCAAATGGAGATGTTTGAGTTGATGAATACTTGGCCTAGTTGTAAGCATGATGAATTTAGTGTAATTGTTCATCCCAAAGCTTAGGATGTTTGTTGCAATAACCACGAAGAAGATGTACTACCATTTTGTTCACCACTTCTATCTAACCATTGGTTTTTTTTATGGAATTTTGTGCTCTTATTCAACTTGGTTTCCATGAGTCCCCATAAACTTGGCCAAAATTTCCTGACAAATCGAGAATCTTGATTAGAAATAATAGATGTGGGCAACCCAAAATGCAACCATACATTTTGAAAGAATAGTTTTGCAGTTTGTTCAACTGTAACCTACTTACAAGGCATCAAAATACAAATTTTGTTGAAATGATCCACAACAACATAAATATAATCATGATTTTTCCTTGACAGAGGTAGCCCTACTACAAAGTCCATAGAAACACTTTCCCAAGGACAGGAAGGAACTTGAAGTGGAGTATACAATCCTAACTTTGTATTGCTAGGCTTACTAGTAGCACACAAAGAACATCCTCTTACATATCGTGACACACTTTCATTCATACGAGGCCAATAAAAATACCTCTATAATTGTGCCACTGTCTTTCCTACACCAAAATGGCCAGCAATAAGAGAAGTATGTGCTTCCCTTATGATGTTGACTCTTTCACCCTATGGAATGCATAACTTGCCAAGATGATACAACAATTTATCATGAACATGGTAATCTAATTCCTCTACTTGGTTTCCTTGACACAAAGTTGCATATACATCCTTAAAATCTTCATCTAAAGCATATTGTTCAACATAGCTCTCATGCATGATAGAATTATGCTTAAGAATAATAGATGCACTAACAATTGGTCTAGATAGCATATAAAAAACTTTGTTATAGATACCTTTCTTATACCTTATCACCAAGTGGAATTGCTGCAAGAAACCCATCCATGTGAAATGCTTCTCTTGTTGTATCTTGGTTTGTGATTGCAAGTATTGCCATGGTTAATGATCAGTGTGACTGATAGTTTCCTTTCCCATCAAGTAGTGTATCCATTTTTTCACACTTTTCAACAAATAATACAATTCTTTGTCATATGTTGGACAATTAACTACTTCACCATTAAAAGTTTCAGAATGGTAACAAATAGGCTTACCATGTTTCATCAAGACTGCTCCCATAGCATAGTCACTTGCATCAGTTTGTATCTCAAATGGATGCCTTAAATTAGGAAGTGCAAGACTGGTGTTGTACTAATTATCTCTTTCAATGCATTGAAGGATTTTTGTTGCTTGCCTCCCCACTGAAAAACTTGTTTCACACTTGTCAAAGCATGTAATGGAGCTACAATTGGTGAGAAGTTAGAAATGAACTTTCTCCAATATTGGGTTTCTCCCAAAAAGATTCTAACCTATGTTACATTATTGGGTTTAGGCCAATTCAAAATGACTTTGACCTTTGAGGGATCAATATTCAATTCATCCCCTCGACCAATATGACCCAAATATACCAATGAGGTTTTTCCAAATTCACATTTAGACATCTTTAAAAAAAATAAAAAAATAAAAATCTTTAAGACATCTAAGACTTTCCTAACATGCTTGACATGCTCTTCACGAGTCGTGCTGAAAATCAATGTCATCTAAGTACATTATCACAAAGTCATCAAGAAAAGGTCTTAATACATCATTCATAACTCTCATGAATGTTGCAGGAGCATTACAAAGCCCAAATGGCATAACCAACCAGTCACGCAAACCTTGCCTTCTTTTGAAATTTATATTCCATATTTCTCCTTCAGTAATCGTAATATGATGATAGCCGCTTCTGAAGTCCAACTTAGTGAAATAAACAACATCTTTCAACTGATCAATTAAATCATCAATTTGAGGAACAGGATAGCAGTTCTTTACTGTGTTTTTTTCAAGGCTCTAAATTCCACACACATGTGCCCTGTACCATCCTTCTTTTGTACCAAAACAATAGGAGACCTACATGGCGATGTGCTTGGTGTGATGACCCCTTTATAAAGGAACTCTTGGATTTGTTTCTTGATTTCTACATTCTCCATGACCCACATCCTATACATGCCAATGTTTAGAAGAGGACAATCTTGATGCAATTGTATCTCATGTTGGATTCCTATTTTAGGAGGCAATCCTTCAGGTTCATGTAACATCTTGTCATATGTGTTAACAACCTCAACCAAATCAGATTTAAATTTTGCATCACATCCTTGGAAGGATTCATTTTCGGTATCATCTTTGGGTTTGATCATCAAGAGTACAAAATTCTTACTAGCATTAACAATCCTCTTCATTTGTCCAGCATTCACAAGAGACAAATTCAATTTCTTGTGATGTGGTCTAACAATATAATCAATCCCATATTTAAACAAATGATACTTGTTCTCATTGCGATGGAAGATGGCTTTCATATCATATAGATATGGGCTTCCCAAAAAAATCCTGCATATGTCAAGTCGTACTACATCAAGTTATACCTCATCAATAAAATTTGTAGTGATGGAAAATTAAAGTATTCATTTTATTGTCACTTGCAATTGTGCATTGTTACACACCCAACCCAAAGGATAAGGTTTAGGATAAGGAATGGTTTCCAAATTTAGTTTCTTGACAATGGCCTTTGAAATAAGGTTGGATTGGGATCCACTATCAAATAGAATATCTATTTTCTTATGCTTTTTATGACCATAATATGGAACATCTCAATTCTTTCTTTTTCATTTTGAGTTTCAATGGCCTTTTTAGAAGAACTAGTACTTGTAATAGAGTCCTTACCTTTTAATCCCATGTCTGTGATCTTTGTTTCATCCCCAGAATTGGATTCTAAATCATGTTGTATAGTTTTAATAGTCTTTCATTTCCCTTTGTTGTTAAACGTTTTGGGTCTCATCTTAGGATGAAGTTTCCAACAGTGGTCTTCATCATGGCCTTATTTTGAATAGTGTTTACATGTGAGTTTTTTTCCCTCCTTCTTGACTGAAGCATTCTTCTTCCCTTTTCCTTTGAATTTCCCCTTTCCTTTGTCTCCACTCTTGAATGAATTTTTGTTTCCCTCTTGGGGAACATTCTTCCCTATTGCTTCTAAATGAGTTGCCTGTACACATACTTCATCTAGATTTGTAGGGTTAAATATGAGAATTGTGTATCTCAAATAACTATGTAAACCTCCAATGTATTTTAGTAGACTGTATTGAGAGGATAAATCTATGCCCAAAATCAAAGCTCTTCTCCTAAATTCTTGAGTATAGCTTTACACACTTTTATTCTTAGCTTGCGTAAAGTTTTTCCAATCGATTATAGCTTTTTTCATGAAATTGTCTTCTTAGTGCAACAAAAAAATCATTCCAAGAGGATAAAACCTTACCACTTTTCTTCATGTCCCCTTGAGTTTTGGCCTCCCACAAAATGAGTGTTGCACTTTCCAACCTAAGAGAAGCAAACTCAATTTTGGTTGCATCATCCTTGATCCTTTGTATCCTGCAATAAGATTCAATCTGACGAACCCAATTATCTAATTTCTCAGAAGTTAAGTTTCCATTGTACATAGGGAATTCAAACTTTATGTCAAGCTCTAACAAAGGAGTTTTACCATGTCCCTTTGGAGAATGTGGAGGTGTTTGTGAAGGGGTTGAGGTAGAATAATATGAGGGTAAGTGTTATAGACATATTTGGGCACTGCAACCCCAATCTTATATGTCGATAAACCAAGGGTTCTTTAACCCCTAAAAGTGTTGTTTCATACCCTAAAGGATCATGGTCAACTGATTACATCATTCCCCAAAAGTTCCACTTGAAAAACCACTCAGAACTGGCCAAAACTAGACCATACTGACTGCCCCACTGTCTAGGTGTGATGTGTACTGACTTCTACACTAGCTAGGTGCAATGCACACTAATGAGGCCTTCTGTAGGGTGCAATGAGCGAAGATGGACAAATGTCTGAGATAGTTTGCTAAGTGGATGCTCATGGAATCTTCCAGAAACTTCTCCTATGACACTTGCCTCTCTGAATTTGCCCAGGGATGAGTAAGAGATCCAAGAAATCTCCAAGTGGAACCAAGAACAACAAGTGGAATGAAACTAATCAAAAACCCAGAGATGACTCACACCCTTGCAGACATCTATAAATGGATCCCTCATCTGAGAGATCTAGAGGCTGAACTTTGGTAATTTGTAAGGAAGTGTTCATAGTTTGTCTTTGAGAAAAGGCATTGTATTGTTGGGTGATCTTGCTTTTCATGAGGTGAAGAGGGTTTTGATGCTGGACCAGATAGGTGGGTTGTAATTCTCCCTTCTACTATTAATAAAGTTCTTCAAGTTTTCCTCCATACAATCATGTATTTGTGAATTTTGTTATTTGTGAATGCCATTGTATGATCAATGTATTTCTGATTCTACATTTTTTATGATATAATAGATCAAGATGCTTTGATGGTGTTTTGTTACTCTGTCTTTACAGGTATTCATTGAGTGGGATAAGTAGGATAAGAGGTGCAAGCTCTATCAAGGGAGAGAGAAATCAAGCAAGGAATCAAGCAAAGGATCCAGGTTGGTCCCTTTTCTTCTCTATTATCTATCATACATAAAGGAAACCGCAGATTTCTTTGATTGTTTGTTTCTAGGATAGCTACCAATCCTAGTGGGACTAGCAAATCCAAAAGACACTAGTTTTCCCAGAAACAAAATGGCGACTATGCTGGGGATCGAATAGTTTGTTTGTTTGTTGTTGATTGTTTGTTTTATAAACTACAGACAGATCCTGAAGTTAGCCAGATAGCCTTCAAACTGCTTTTGCTTTGCAATTGCAAAGTAGATGAATGCTGCTTCAGTCAATCTCCAGTGTATTTTATAATTTTAACATCTAACTTACAAGAATTCTAGATTCCTTGTTCGTAGCTCAATAAACTTCCAAGATCATACCCCTATACTTTGTTATTTACTATCCATAATAGCTTAGCTTAACTCACTGAATTCAGCTGCAAATTTGAGACAAAACCCACCTCAGTTGTGCTCCCTGGCCCATTGCACTATCTACACTGGAAGCCAGTATGCATCGCACTTCTCAAGTGTAGTAGGTGAGATGCATCCTTGTTTCTGTGAAGCATAGGTGCGATGACTGAGTAGTCCTATTTCTCTCCTTGAAATTTGGGATTTTTGTCCTTGTTTTCAGCTCTGTTCAATTGTTTTGCTACTTATGAACAGTATCTCATTGTTGAAACCTCCTTGATTTACATAGTTCAACCTCCATTTATTAGGATTAGCAAATGTTTTTATGTATTTTTCCATCACTTGCAATACTTTGTCGAAAAGTTGCTTAAATCGAACTGTCGTTTTGGTGCAAAAGAGTGTTGTAACTGTCGATTTGTATCAAAAAGTGAAGTGTCATTGAGTCTTCCTTCTTTAGAGAGTCAATTGAACTTTTTGTCATGTATTTGATTTGATTTGTTGATATATTGAAGTGTCGAAAGCATTCTCTATTCGAAATCGAAAAGTGTCGTTTAGTCTTCCTTTCATTTTGAAGAGAAATTGTCGAAGTGTCGCTTTGAAGAAAATATTTCAGATCTATACTTAGTTTTCCTTTTGGCATTCTTCACATTAAAGGGAATGAAAAACAAATACATGCATTTTCATTTGCATTTAGACTGTGTGTGAAAAATGATTTAGGAAAAGTGCATTTAGTGTGTGCTCTTTGCTCTTTATTGGAAAGAATTGTAATCTTCTTTCCTTAGTAGCTAGGATTTTCATTGCTAAAATAAACAACGATTGTTTATCATCTTAGATTGCATATTTAGGAATTTTATATCTACAACACGTGGTCAATCTTGAAAGACAAACTTCTAAGCAAGATCAACTCTAAAATAAATTTCAATGAATTTGACAATGCTTTGGAACCTAACGCAACACATCTAGAGCTCTAGGCTAGAGACGTGTTCCAGTGTCGTAAAATCTAGTAACTATCATTTTCATCGAAGTTTGGGCGATT
Organism: Pinus tabuliformis; assembly: GCA_031772625.1. Classification (NCBI taxonomy): domain Eukaryota; kingdom Viridiplantae; phylum Streptophyta; class Pinopsida; order Pinales; family Pinaceae; genus Pinus; species Pinus tabuliformis. The sequence goes on along the minus strand of CM062815.1, from coordinate 598,701,061 downwards.
CCTCCTCTTTGATACGACAAGTGCTAGCACAGACTTGTGCTCCCCGTACTGTCGAGTATATATTGGGAGACCACAATAGGCTGATATCCTTTATCCATAGGAAGTCGTGTCTACCACCCTATCGATCGCAATGCACTGAACACAGCATTCGGGAAGATTGACTGTTGTACATAAGTCCTTGGTAATTTCTCTTTAATTTATCACCAAGGTGTATTTTGCAGTTTTGCGATTGGTTTGGTAATCCCTCTGTCTAGATCTCCAGAGTAGTCACTTTCATTCCTTTTTGACTCCTTAAAAGAAAAGGTCCATCTGAGCACTTGTCACTTCAAGCTCATTAAAAATTGAAGGGGACTAGAATCATCTTTAGCTTTTTCTCGACTCTTAAAAATTGAAAAAGCAAAGTTGTGTCAAAGCATCAATAAAATTTATTTAAATTCGGAATAACATCCCTGTTCCTTTGTTGGTCTTAGGTTGAGATAATGGAGTCCACCAATCAAGGAATCCCTTTGGAGGGGATTCCTAGTCCTTTTACATCTTGGGGAAATATTGGTGCACCTCATATGGCCACTTTATCCTTTCCGGGACTTATTATTGGCCTTCACGTATTGCTATTCTCAACCTCTGTGGTTCAAAATAACATGATTACTCACCAATCGAATCAGCAACCAGTTGATGTTAAAATTGACCCCTCACCTTCTTCTTCGTTTGTTTCTCCCTCCCCTTCTTCCTCTTCGCTTGGTGAAAGTAGTGATGCTAGTAACCAAGTGCCTGAGAAGAAGAAGAAAGGGAAGGAGAAGAAGAAGAAGTCAATTAAGCAAGGGGGAAACCATGAATCATCTGGTGAAAATCTGCACACTAAATCTCCTAAATATCCTTGTGTAATTTGCAAAGGAAACCATTTTCATTGAGATTGTCCATGCATTCCTTAGATCTTGAGAGAATGGTCCCCCTGTTCGCACCAACCGGTGTCATCAACCTCTGCTGATCATGTTGATAATACACCATCAACTAGTGATAGTGAAGTCCATGGACAGGAAAAGAAAGTCAAAGTTCCATGTGTGTTATGTGAAGGGAACCATATACTTCCCTATTGTCCCTTTTTGGGTGAGGCCAAAAGAGTCTTGCATAACCATCTTGCTTCACCACAGAGTCTTGGAAAGCACTTGGTTCACCATTGCTTATGCCTGGTACATAAAATTTGTCAGGCTTTAACAAAGAAACCAGTCGACCGTTAGGGATCCTTCCTAAGTTGCCGATAACTTTGAGAAGGAAAACCGTTCAATTGAACGTGAGGGTAGTCCAAAAGCCGTTAGATTACAATTTACTCCTTGGACGTGACTATGTTTATAGCATGGAAGCCATTGTTTCCACACTCTTTCGAGTGATTTGTTTCCCGCATGAAGGCAAAATTGTCCAGCTAATTGACCAGCTTTCATTTCCCAGTTCAAACATAGCTCCAAGTCAACCTTCATCCCTAAATGGTCTTTTTGCGTCAAGAATGTCTCTTCAACCTTCATTCCATCCACCTAGTTACAGGGAGTAGTCTGGTGAATGTAATGAAGCTTAGGGGGCATGCAACCTTGTCTATTTTGGCAAACAAACCCAGCTGAAAAGATAGTTTCCCTGTAGGTTATGTGATTGGTCTGAAACACCATTCACTTTTTTCTACGCTGCGGATGAAGCCAAGGAAGTGTTTTCTTTATTCTATGGATGAAACCATCCTACCATATGAATGTCCCTGTACATTAAGTGATTGGTCTGACACACCACTCACCTTTGTCTAATTGGTGGACAAAGCCAAGGAAGTGTTTTTGTCTAACTGCTGACAAAAACAATCCTACTTAACCACAGTGATTCCCATATGGTTACTGGAGACTCTCCTTTTCTCGATGCCTGGGGGCATGCAAACCTTTTTATGCAAGCAAAAAATGACCAATTTCATTTTTTAGCTTTTTAGCTTTTTATCTTTTTAGTTTTCTAGTATTTCAACTTCTTAGGTTAGGTGATTGGTCTGATCCACCATTCACCTTCATCTATGCTGCAGATGAAGCAAAGGAAGTGTCTTGTCTAAACTGCTGACAAAACCATCCTACCTAACCTCAGTAGTTCTAGGTTTTTTTAGTTTTTTTAGCTTTTTATTTTGGTCATTTCTAGCCTACATAAAAAGGCTATGAGCAATGTTATCGTATGGTTCAAGCTCTTTAAAAAATAAACCTACCACTGAGCATATGTTCCCCCAATGTTCAAGCTCATTAAAAAATGAACCCACCTTCGGTAAATAACTCTTTTGATCGCAATTATATCACCCTTTTGAACCTTGGTTGTGTTTCCTCCATCACCTCCATCCGTTTGGCCGATCATACGCTTCCACTTGATTGTTTACCATTTTGAGGAATAACTGCGACGAGTGGTCTTGTTATCCACCCTCTTCACATCACCATGTTTTTAGAAGTTCCAAGATTACTCGGAACCAGTTGCTACCTCGGATACCACTCATTCCTCAAAAATAAGTCCACTTTAAAACCCTTTCAGACTCACTAAATATGAAAAGATTGTCGAGCAATTGGCCTCTCCAGCTCGCTAAATTGATTGGAAGTGCCATTCCTCTTGTATATTTTAAACTTTTCAGACTTGAGGGATTATCTCATGAAAACTTTTGAGCGCTTGTCTTTTTCAGCTTGCTAAAGTGATCGAAAAGTCATCCCTTTTGTATTGTTTTAATCTTTTTCGGACTAAAGGGATTATGCAATGAAAAAGAACTACTAGAGTTCTCTTTTCTTCCCTTTTCAAACTATCTAAACATGAAAAGGACCAAGTTGTCTTTGTCGTTAAACTCGTTAAAACAATAGCGACAAACTTTTCCACCCAGACAAGAACGAGTTTCACTGTCGCTAGACTTGCTAAAAAATAGTGACAGGTTTGCCCGAAGGAAAAATTATAGAACAAGCATATGTTATCCTCCTCAAGATTGACAAAAATAAAGAGGTACTGGTTAGCAATGACTGGGGAAAAAGGGAAGAAAACTTGAAGAATTTTATGGTAGTAGGTCTCTCTTGAACATGACACTTTCACTCCATCACCATGATTGAGTCGGGTTGGGTTATTCTGTTCACCGGTCATATCACCATTGGTCCTCCATACCATCCATCTTTTGGGGTTAACACTACCAATCCATCTCAGTGTCACCAATATGTTCAAGAGAAGTCATTCAGAGAATTCACCATCCAGTCAATGCCTCATCCACTGCAATACCTTCAACCTCCATTTTTCATGACCGCCATTCCTGAACCTTGTGTCGTCGATCGTTTTCACCTCCAGAAAATCATTTGCTTCGTTTTGTGTCATAGATGTGGGATACATTAAGGCCCTCCTACGATGGGTCACTTCTTTTCGACATCATCTCATTATCCAAGAAGTTGACTTAGAAACAACCCTTTCAGTACTTTGAAGCTTGCATGCCTCAATGGCAAGTTTCTCACTTCCGGCGACAGGTTTACATTAATGGCCTTCGACCGAAAGATTTTGCGTGGTGTTCGACATTAGATCATATATTCACGCCACGTGAATTGTACTGTAGTACCTTGAGGATCATTATCATTATCAGTGATTCCTCTTGCACCTGTTAACAGCTTACATTATTGGCTGGTAATAAGGTGATGTCTTTCCATGTTCGACTTCAGGACATCTTTTCACATGGATCGACTTGTACATCGAGCGAAGATTGAACGAGTTTGAAGACCCTGGATCTAGTTTCATCCATCTGGGCTACGATATATTCATGGATATAAAGACATCAAATGTACAAAGAATTTGCAAAGATAGTCATCTAATCCAGGGAAGATGACTCTTCATATGAAGAACCAGTCTGCGACTACAGACAATTATTTGTCCTATGTACATGAAAATGAATTTATAAAGCTGAGCATGGGAATGGCCACCTCAGCTGGATCATGAAAATAATATGATGACGATGTATTGTATTGTATCTTATACAGGTCACCTTCCAGTTTGAATACCTCGGATCCTCATGATAAAGCATTTCACCCGACATCAAAATATTTACGACTTCATGCTTTAAGGGGCAACTGTTATAGACATATTTGGGCACTACAACCCCAATCTTATATGTCGATAAACCAAGGGCTCTTTAACCCCTAAAAGTGTTGTTTCATACCCTAAAGGATCATGGTCAACTGATTACATCATTCCCCAAAAGTTCCACTTGAAAAACCACTCAGAACTGGCCAAAACTAGACCATACTGACTACCCCACTGTCAAGGTGCGATGCATATTGACTTCTACACTAGCAAGGTGTGATGCATACTGAAGAGGCCTTCTTTAGGGTGCGATGAGTGAAGATGGACAAATTTCTGAGATAGTTTGCTAAGTGGATGCTCATGGAATCTTCCAAAAACATCTCCTACGACACTTGCCTCTTTGAATTTTCCCAGGGATGAGTAAGAGATCCAAGAAATCTCCAAGTGGAATCAAGAACAAAAAGTGGAACGACACTAATCAAAAACTAGAGATGACTCACACCCTTGCAGACATCTATAAATGGATCCCTCATTTGAGAGATCTAGAGGCTGGAATTTGGTAATTTGTAAGGAAGTGCTGATAGTTTGTCTTTGAGAAAAGGCATTGTATTGTTGGGTGATCTTGCTTTTCATGAGGTGAAGAGGATTTTGATGCTGGGAGGATGATGCTGGATTAGACAGCTGGGTTGTAATTCTCCCTTCTATTATTAATAAAGTTCTTTGAGTTTTCCTCCATACAATCATGTATTTGTGAATGTTGTTATTTGTGAATGCCATTGTATGATCAATGTATTTCTGATTCTGCATTGTTTATGATATAATAGAACGAGATGATTTGATGGTGTTTTGTTACTCTATCTCTACAGGTATTCATTGAGCAGGATAAGTAGGAGAAGAGGTGCAAGCTCTATCAAGGGAGAGAGAAATCAAGCAAGGAGTCAAGCGGAAGATCCAGGTTGGTCCCTTTGCTTCTCTCTTATCTATCATACATAAAGGAAATTGCAAATTGCTTTGATTGTTTGTTTCTAGGATAGCTACCAATCCTAGTGGGACTAGCAGATCGAAAAGACACTAGTTTTCCCGGAAAAAGTAAGGATGGAGGTGAAGGTGGTGGCTTGTCACCATCCCCTCCATTCCCTTTTCGAGGTTTGTCTCCATTTTCTCCATTTCATTTTCGAGGTTTTGAGCTCTCTCCTTGCAACCTTGATTTCATCTCCTCATAAAGAAATCTTTTCTGAAAGTTCTCTCATCCTCAAACATTCCTTCACGACCTTCTTCATGTGCCATGACTGGTTAAGCTTGAGATATGTGTGGCTTCCTTGAACCCACTTGAGGATTTGGCTCTACAAGCATTCCTCCTCCTCTTTTCATCTTCAACCTTGTAAGAGTCAGAAAACACTTGAAAACAAAATCACACCTCTAAATAATCTTAAGCTTCAATACCAACTACAATACAAATCTGTTTGTCTTTTAGGAAATGGATCACTTTGCTAACTATTGTACGAATTCTTCCTTTTCCGGGACTTCCAAGCAAAATTTTCGCCCAGTGGCAGCGAGATTCATATCGTTTTGAGTGCAATTTGTCGCTTCCTTTAAATGCCCAATGACCCCTTTGGGTGAAAAAATAGGGCCACATGGGCCATATACCTAGAGACTGGGGCTAACTGCCCACCCTCATTGACATAGGCCCCACGTAGCCTGTGCCATGGTTCTATTGATTCCACATGACCCGTAGCTGGTCCTAAATTCTTTGCACATGTCAATCGGCTCCTTGTCTCCTTGCACCCATGGTTCCATTGACTACCACATTTCCTGGTCCTGGGCTTATTCTCTAGACCCCCTTCCATGAGCACATATTCTATTGAAGCCTGGCCACGTGATATAGCATACAACCATGAGTTCGGGTCTATCCCCAAGCTCCCAACCTTAAACACCAAACTCCCCACTTTGTGGTTGTATGATGGTCTGAAAACCTTAGGTCGAGGCTAAGCCTGATACCTCATCTCCCTTCTGCCTACAGTCTCATGGGTGTAGGGACACCAAGGGCCAAGGCTTAGCCTCGATCGCATCCTACAAATGATTTCCAATGAAACTTTAAATAGAAATTGACTACATATGGTATTAAGAACCACCTACATTTCTACGGTAGAGCATTGCACTATCTTGCAACCGGTCTCGTGTTCGATCCCCATGGAGTCAAGTTTAGGTCATAAAAAAATTTTGAACAACCCTAGGCTGTCGCATGGCAGCTTGTGATTGGCCCACGTGGCACCCAATCATTGGGCCAAAAAAAACCATCCACAACTAATCATAACCTGCCAATTTGAGCCAATCGCTGAGACTACTTGGCAGCCTACGATTGGCTAGAGAAACATAGTCAGCTTGTTCAATCAACCTACCTAGTCAATGTACAGGTTGCCCATTCAGCAATCTTGCACTTCAACCTCCAAAAATTTTACATGTTTGGGAAAATGATCAGAACATGATATCTGGAGCATACGATATCGGTTTTGAGTGATTCAAGTTGCATTCAATTCAAGTCGGTGAGATCTACATTTTGGAATCAGTTTCGAGCACATATGAACAATTTCACATTTGAGCATTTAATAAAAGAGGCCCAACATTAGAAGTTGGACCAGGAGATGTAGGCTAGGAGGGGTGAACTCCTTAATCATTTTTCTATCTTGTGTTTCTATGGGATATATTTGTCTCTATTTTTATGTTGCACACTGAGTTTAAAAACCATTATTTTATTTGCTTTCACAAAGTGATCCATTTCCTAAAAGACATAAAAAATTACTTGCAAATTTTCTATAAACCTTCAAGTTTGTAATACAGACCAAGTACCTAGGATACCTACTCCAAAGTGTTCTTTAGGGGGAGATGTTGGAGGTAGTGATCCACATATTTTATATTGACCTAGTAAGGGTTCCCACCCTGAAAAGGGCATGTAACTTGGTCATATAATAACCTTCCAATTAGGGATAGGTTCTAAGATCAACTATTAACATCTGCAACTTCAAAAATAGTAGTAAAACCAAGTATTGAGTTTGATTGGTAGTGGCTAGGAGGCCTGAGTAACCTTGTGGCTTAGAGGCGACTCTAGAGATAGAATATAGAAATCCACACCTTGATATCAAATTGATAAGGATGCATGTCATGAAAAATGTAGGTGGCTTGATGTTAGTAGGTGCAGGCCTCGATTTTTATTCCCAACCTGTTTAATTCCCAACATTGTATCAGAGCCATGTGTTGAGATTGATTGGATACAGATAAGGAGTCTTGAGCTAAAGTGCAACCTGAAGGAGTCAATAAAGGTAGAATTCCACACATTTTAGATCAAATTCATAAGGGTGGTGATTATGGAAAATGCATGTAGGATAATGTAGAACAACCTATTAGTCAGGGATAGGTCCAGGGATCAACTTATGTCATGTCTAGTTTTTAGCATGGCAGTAAAGGGAGGTTTTGAGGTTAATTGATAGTGGCTAGGAGTCCAATGACAAAATGTGGCTTAAAGGGAGTACCAGAGATAAAATCTAGAAACACAACTAGATATCAAATTAGTAATGGTACCCATCATGAAAAGGCCAAGTGTCTTAGTGTTAGTAGATGTAGGTTTTGACTTTAATTCCTAGCTGTGGTGAAGTAAAATTATAAATGCAGACATGAATGCATTCCTCTAGCCTGATAATGGGTCTAGCCACAACAGATACATTCTATGGAAGATTTTGTTAGGTTAGAATCAATCAAGAGGGCCTACCTCTTGGTCACTTATCCTGCTTGATGATTTCCTCGCTTGCTCGCTCCAGCAATCTCTTGCTTCCTTTTTCAAGTTCTTGAAACAAGTAAACAATAACAACACACAAACATAATAATAGACGGATTTTAATTCAACCTACTTAACAATTCAAGAAGCATCAAGACACGAATATGTAATATTACAAAACATGTAGGAAATCAATCGATAGTTGCATATATTAATATCAAAAAGAGATTACAACCATTCATCTTGACGCCGTAGTCTTCCTTTGACAATACCAGGTTCCCACACATTTCTGTTAGCATTCCATGATGGCTTAAAACAAAAATAGTTTAAAGGCTCTTCCCTTTAGACTTCAATCCAAACCAAACACACTTCTCCCTCACATAGCTAGATGGCTACAACTAGTAATAGCTTGCTTGTCTAATCAAAATAGTATACTCACACTTAGCCAACACTCTAACTATGACTAGTTTGTGCTTGGGAAGAAGGGAGGTTTATATAGGAAAAATGAATGGGAGATGGATCCTATTCTCATGGGAGAAGGACTTATCTCTTGAGGTAGTTCCATCATTATAGGGGAAAGGAGCCCAAACTATCATCCTCAACCCCATCCAGCCGAGCCATTTACCAGACTTCTGTTACGAAGCTTCTAGAGTTGGAAGCTTCGATTCTAATTTAAAAAATTTCCATAATAGGATCGGCGTGACTAGAACATAGCTCAGTTGCACCAGTTGACGCGAGGAATAGTGATAATCTCTACACATCGACGCAAGGGAGACAAAGGTCATTAACATCAGCCTTGTAAATTGGGCAGAATAGAAGTTTCAGGGGAAATGGTGCAAAAGGGAAATGATCTGCTCATGAAGAGGGACATGATGGGAGTTTCTCCATGAAGGCAAAGCATGCAAGGTTCACTGTAGAGGTCCTCCAGGATCAAGGAATGGGGAGTACAGGGACAGTGACAAAATGTTGTGTAACAGATGCCCCCGAAAGCATGAAGGCCGAGCCCGAGTGAGGGATGAATTGCTTTATAAATCAGTGCGGGGAACCAGTCTATCGTCGGAAAACCTACAAGCAAGTACAGATACATATACAAAAACTGAGATCTCTGTCAAATGATACATGAATCGTGACATGGACACAGCTATCCAGATAATGATCATGTAAATGGATCCAGGTATGGGCACAACCATCCGTGAAAGAGGATCATAATGAAACTGAGGTATGGTCGCAGCCATCCATCTGAAAGAGACACGCATATCATCATAACCATGTCACATCACTTTGCAACCTGGACTCTTCGTGATCTGATTCCAAGGTCTTGTGCTCCAACACGACCTGATCAAAGTACAAATCCTAGCATGTGAATAGATGTGTTGACATCGAACATGCTAGAAAGTCGCTTGATTACCAGTCAATGATGTAAACTATTAACAAGAGTGAGAGAAACCACCAATAATGACAATGGCCCTCAAGGTACTATCAGCACAATTCACGGAATGCAAATACAGGAACTGAAGTCAAACACTCGTGAAATCACTCAATCGAAAGCCAATGATGTGAACTTGTCATCGAGTGCAAAGAACTTTCCATTAGGGCATGCAAGCTCTAAGGTACTAGAAGAGAGTCTCTCGGTCAACTTCCCAGATAATGAGTTGAAGTCAATGGAAAGTGACCGTATCGAAGGAGGGCCATAATTAATCCCACATCATCGACGTGAAACGAGAGGATGCAAAATTATTTCGGATGATACAGAGAATCAGAGGTAAGGGTAACTGTAGAAGGAAAACTCTTGAACATATCAGCGACACAACTGGAAGTTTGGCAGCCTTTGGATCCATGGGATCAGTGGTCATGATGACATAACAGAGATCAAATGGAAGGCAAATTGAACGGCTCAAACCCAGGAATGTCAACGATGCAGAGGAGGACATCCCAACCCGACACGAAGCAAAGAGTGTCATGTTCAAGAGTAAGCTGCCGACACGATTAATAGATTTCCAAATTTTCCCCCCACCATTTTTGGCGAGTACCCTAATTATTTTTTAATCACAAGCTTGAAGGGGATATCATATGCTTGCACTATAAGTTCATCCTTAGGACGAATCCGACCTAGTAAGTTTAACGAGCCCTATGAAGGAGAAGCTCATGTTCACCATGGTGACGAATCCGATGTCGTTTATTAGTTTAATGAGTTCGACAAAGGTGTAACTCGGTATATTTTTCATGTTTAGAGAGTTTGAAAAAGACACGTAAAAGAAAACTCCACATGGTCCCTTTTCGTATGTTTGTGTCTCTCGAGCTTGAAAAGATAGAAAACAATACTTCAGAGAATTGCTTGACCATTTTAGTCAAGGAGTACCTTTTTCGTAAATAGTGCTTCCCAACCCGAAAAAAGGGTAAACTTATACTGGGTGCACGATGTTTCGCATCCATTAATGAGTTCAAAGTGACAAGGGCTCGGCCATCTTTTAGCTTTTAAAGGGTCGGAAAAGTGCTGAAAGCGGACCCCCCATTTTATTCTCTTTAACGAGTCAAAAAGGGAGAAAATACTCGGCTATCTTTTCATGTAAGTTTAACGAGTCAAGAAAAGAGTTGAAACATGACTCATTGCCATCGTTGATCATCCATCACCTAACACTGCACAAGTAAGGAAAAGCGTATTATCGAATCCTTGAGGCAAAATAGGTCAAAAACATTTACAAAAACTGATATTTTCATGAAAAAAAGAATAAAAAGGGGAAAATTAAATATATTTTTACCATTTACCATTTTACCTTTGCAATGAAGACTTTTTACCCACTTTTGCCCTAGATTTCCCGGAACAACTTATGGGAGATCCAGGAGGTCAATCGACAACTCGTTAGTTCCAGGTAATAGCCGAAACCCTAAGCTCCATTTTCATGTTATTCATTTATGTTTTTAGCCATTTTTTAGGAAATTTAGGGAGGTTTTTGAGAAATTGTTTCGCCCTCGGCCGACGTGATTTAAGGGCACGGGATCGCGTTGGCCGAGGGTTATTTGCATAACCATGTGTGCCAACTGGTGTGACTATTTCTAAAATAGGCACGTCAGTGCCATGGATAGGGAAAAAACATTTTTCCTCAAGAACTAACCATTAAAACTTGAATTTCATGTGTCAAAATTGATGATTGACTCAAATAAATGGCTTTTGCAGGAGAGAAATTGCCGAAAATGGTGGATTGGAAGGAAAGAGAACATGAAGATGTTGACACCCAGGCATTGAACGATCCAAATTGCCTGGAGGCTTTGAGGGCTTACGGGCTCCTCCAATTCTTCCTTACACTAGGGATGTGGGCCCAACCCGAGTTGCTTCGATACTTGATAAGCATTTGGGACATCAATCATGAGATTTTTGTCATTGGGACCAGGAGCTGGAGTTAACAACTTCAGATATCTACTTCATCACTGGACTGTCTCACAGAGGGGAGCCAATGAACTTTTATGGGTCACGTCTGATCGGGGCAAGCATAACTTCCCTGCTTGACAAACACTGTCTTGAGGCCCTAAAATCCAAGAGTGGGAAGACATAGATTTCCAGTTTATGGGATCTGACACTGAGGGTGCTTCTATTCACTATCAATAGAGTGGCAGGGTCCCAGGTGGTACATGAGACTAACAAGTCAAAGTTCCTTTATGCTATTGACTGCACAGCTCCTACGATCTTTAACTGGGTAGAGGCCATGAAGATGAACATCAAGCGCCAGTTGTCCAAGGCCAAGGCGAGGAATCTGAAGAAATTTGGCTTCAGATCAGTACTTGTGACCTTTTTCCTAGAACTAGTGCCACTGTTCCAGTATCAGTTGACTGAGGTCGATCCTCCTGCACCACGCGATCTATGGATGGCCTGCTGGAGTCATCTAATGCCCAGGATCACTGGGGGTCAACATATGTCATACTGACCGGCATTCTTCTCATGGCTACGACGACAGAAGATCGTCGTGGAGGAATGGTCGTACAACAACACTAATTTCTGTGGAGGCCCAGATATGCCCTTACCAGATGGAGAGGACTTCAATGACGAAGGTAAAAAATCAAATCAAATTTTTGATTTTGATGTTTTTTTTAAATTATTTTTGGTATATGCATGCTTATAACATTTCTCTTGTCTATGCAGATGTTGGACTAGAGTGGCCAGCCAAGATGTCCACGATAGCTAGGTGCATCCCCCATCCTATTGATGTTATCGCCCCTTATCAAGAAGGGAGTGATAATAGGGAGGAGATTGTGAGGAACCTCGAGGGGTTGACTAATGGTATCCCAGAGTATGCTCGGATAGGAGATATGCCTTGGTGGTACCAGAGGCACATAGTGGGAGTCTCAGATTGGATTCGCCGATTATTGAGTCGTGTCGCACAAGTTGTCTCGTGCTATCATGACCACCATGCTAAGTAGTTCCTAGGTCTATCACTTACATATTTTTTGAGGCCTGCATGCCACGGATGTATGAGGCCTGCGAACCGTTGATGTTATTATAGACACACATATTATTTTTGGGTTCTGATGTATCAAACATTCTCACATGTATATATATGTTTTATCTTCCTATCTATTATGGTACAAATGGTTTGTCTTATCTTTCACATGTTTTGTAAATGTCTATCCAACACGTAATTACCTAATTCATTTGTCAATGTATTCATGCATCTAGGAATATGATGATATGTAATATAATCAAAGTGTCTTTCCATAGATGGATATGGAGATACATTCGTAATATTTGAGGGTTCTTGATGGAATATTGCCCGTTGAGTTGAAGGATGACAAGCTGTGAATCCAAGTTGACAACCAATTCTCCGATGCCCAGAGCGATGGCTTCTGACAACAATTCGATGATCGCACTATATTCAAGAATGTTGTTGGTTGTACGACCTAGGCAGATACCTTGAAGGTCAATTAACTCACTGTTAGGGTTATAGATAGCCCATGTCATTCTAAATATAAGAGGCATTCCTCTTGGGGTGATGTCTCGGGGAGGAGTTCAACAACTAACTTGAGCGAAGGAATCTCACATTCGATTGGCAATGTTGCTTCCAGACCATAGACCAGCTGGAATGGTGTGAAACTAGTTGCAAATTTGGTTGAAGTTCGGTAGGCCCACATAGCTAAAAAATGCATGAGATGCCAATTTGACTTGTGCATCCCAATAATATGTTGAAGCATGGTGACCAAAACCTTGTTCACAGCTTCAACTTGGCCGTTGGCTTGAGGGAAATATGGGGTCGAGCCATCGTGGCGCAAGCCTAATGCAGATGTAAGTTCTGCCATCAAGTAATCTCTGAAATGGGAGCCATGGTCTGTGATAATGGCTTGGGGTAGGCCGAACCTGGAAATAACATAGTTAAAAATTAATTGAGCCATCGTCTTACCATTTTCAGAATATGTAGGCATCGCTTTAGCCCATTTGGTAAAATAATCCACAACAATGATAAAATAGCCATGCCCCCAGTTGAACAAGGGTTACATGTCATATAATCAATGCTTGATTTGGCAAAGGGACCAATGGTAATGACGGGGTGTAGGTGAGCAGGTGGGGCGTGCATCTTGCATTGGTAAATTTGGTATTCATGACACTTGCGAACAACAAGAATGCAGTCTTTGAAGATAGACAGCCAGAAATAACCAGCGCGAAGGATTTTCTGAGCTGTAGCATAACTAGACATATGACCACCGCATACCCTAGAGTGGCAATCATTGAGAGCATTTTTAGCTTCCTCGATCGTGAGGCATAAAAAAAGAACAGAATCGATGACGACACGGTATAAAGTATCGCCAATAATACGGTTGGGTTGGGAATGATGTCGAATCCTTTGACAATCATCCTTGGTCAACGCAGACTGGAACGTGGAGGTTTGGAGATACATGATGATATCATTGTACCATGGATCAAGGATGCTAATCAGGAAAAGGGTCTCATCTAGAAGTTGTTCATCTGCACCAGCAGGGAGAGCTTTGGAGGGAAGGGAACAAATCAATTCAACGAAAACAAGTGACTTCTTTGATTTGGCCGTAGTAAAGACCAAATTCAATTCTTGCAAGATAATAATCCATTTAGAATACTTTCCCCCTAGCAACTGACGAGTCAGGATATAGGTCATAGGGTTGCATTCAGAAATCACTGTAGTCGTACGTAAAAGAATATAGTGCTAAAAATGTTGAACAACCTGAATGGTAGCCAAAGCCAACTTCTCAACATGTGCATAACACGTTTCAGTGTCAAGGAGATTCCGAATAAGGTAGTACATCACATGTTCACTGCCTTCATCGTCGTCTTGAACCAACACCATAGAAATGGTGCTAAGAGTTACGACTAGGTAAAGGAAGTAATCTCGATAATAGTCCGGTGGATGCAATAGAGGAGCATTTATGAGGACAGCCTTAAGATCATCAAAAGATTTTTGGGCCACCTCATCCCATGCAAAGGGCGTTCCTTGTTTGAGCAACCGGGTAAATCCTGTAGCTAGCCTGGCATAGTTGGGTATAAAACGACAGAGAAAGTTGGCCTTTCCTTGCAGGATCTGGAGTTGGTGCAGTGAAGATGGAGGGGGTAGATTTAAAATGGCCTTGACTTTTATTAGATCTAGGCAAATTCTGTCCTTGGAAACAATGAAGCCGAGGAGTCGTCCTGATTCCATGCAGAAAACACATTTGTGTGGACTTAACCAAATGTTATAGTGACTGCAGCGTTGAAAAATCTGTCGAAGATGGTCTAGGTGATCTTAGTGCTTACGAGAATGGGTAGGAAGGTCATCCAAGTAAGGCTGGACAATGTTGCAAATATCATGAAATGCATATGACATTGCCCATTGAAATGTGGCTCTAGCATTTTTGAGACCGAAAGGGAGCTTCTTGTACTCAAACGTACCACATGGGCAGATAAAGGCTGTCTTTTCTTAGTCAGCCGGCGTGATGTTAATCTGGTTATAACTAGAAAAACCATCCATAAAGGAAAAGATCTCACTCCCGGCACATTCGTCAATGATTTGATCAATGAAGGGAGTAGGCTAGTTATCTTTAGGACATGCATAATTAAGGTCTCGATAATCTACGCAAACACGGATCGTTCCATGTTTTTAAGTCACAGGGACAATATTGGACACCTAGTCTATAAGGGGTATGGGGTAAATGAACCCAGCTTTGAGAAGATTTTCGACTTCTCCCTTAATAGCAACGGCCTTCCTAGGGTGCACCGGGTGAAGCCATTGGTGAATGGGCTTTGCGTGCAGATACCTTGGTATTTTATGCACCACGATGCTAGGATCAATGCCAGGCATTTCTTTGTAAGACCATGCAAACACATCACATAATTCCTGAATAGATGAGTATATGTCTTGATCTCATCTAATGAATAAGATACCCCAATGTGAACATGCTCAACGACACCAGGTTTGATAGAAATGTCAATCGGCATCATTTGGGTAATATTACCCAAATTTCCTTCTCACCATACTTCATGAGTAACAGTCAGTGGCGGAAACGGAGAAGAGGACTCTTCGAAAGAGGTAGACATGATTGTCAGGCAAGGTAGGAACGAGGAGCAATGATGGGTATCGATCCATGGCGGTTCCTTAAGAGACATGACTTCCATGATTCCTTCATTGGCGAAGAAGGTCTCGGCTAAGGGATCAGACTATTCCAAAGTGCCAAGCTAGGGGGATTGAGAATACATATTGAGAGAGGTATTCGATATATGAGAATTCGAGGATGTAGAGTTTGATGCCAAAACAATTTCCACGTAATTGACTTCGGCAGGACTGAGTGGCATGACCTCGCCCCAAGCATGAACAAGATCTGGTGTAGGTATGACCCAGGGATCAAATTTGACCGAGACCATGTTGAGAGAGGAAACATGACCAGGTGGGAGTGGAAAAATTTCCATTAAGGCAAAATCTTTGAAGAGACCTGCCCCCACACTCTCATAGGGAGCAGTTGAGTGCTTGATGTATAGAACATTGCCATCCAAGGAGGAAGAGGTAAAGAAAGATAGCTGATCGACAGTGACAATTTTCCCTTGATGGGGAAAATGGATCACGTGAAATAAAGAGGAGGCCACGGCATGCATGGTATGAGTCCAACTTTAGCTGAGTAGAAGATTATAATTGAGATTGGCATCAATAATCTCTACTTAGACTTGCACTGTCTTACCTTCCAGGGTGATGGCAAGGTTAGGTAAGACACTGAAGGGTCATGAATCATTGTGGACAATCCTTAGTATAGTGATCCTCCTCACAAATGAGGCAAGGATACTTAGGTTTTCATTGCGAAGATTCGCCAACAAACAATTTGGGGGGACCTTGTTTCGGGGCATCAGCTTTAGCTTTGCCTTTGCCTTTCTTTTTTCCTTTCGAGGATTTGTCCTCTGCGGTAGACTAGAAAATGTGAACCTCTAAGGTTTTACTAGGGCCTGGCAGATTTTGAGATGGACTATTAGGAGTAACATTCGAGACTGACCTCTATTTGGAAGAAGTTTTAGCAGGGGTCTGGGATACTGAACCAATAACTTCATCTACAGGAGGAACAACTGGTGACTTTGATGCTACGGGATCGAATGATGGCCATGGAGCATTCGGTAACAACTCGTATAAGGTGCCATACTGAGAGTAGATCAGATCCAAGTACTAGGCACGAGCAATGGCTTGCTCTTCAATGACGCATCCACCCATAACTATATCGTGAGCAATTGGGGATATGAATGATTTGGTAAACCACTCAGTGAGTAACTGATCAGCTATCTCGAACTTGATCAGGCGACATCTACATCTCCATTCATGGATATGATCAAAGATGTGTGTCGCAGTGTCTTTCTTAAGCGATGTGAGTAAATAGGTGCTAGTTTCATAACGAACCAACAACTCAAAATGTGTGAGGAAAGCTATGGCTAACGAATTGAAGTCATGGTAAGTACTTTGAGGTAGCTCGATGTACTATTTTTCTGCGGCACCCATGAGGGTTCGTTGGAAAAGACAAAATGAATGGAATCATCCACGTATGAGTTCGATGAGCACCAGAGGTGATATGTCATCACATGGGCTTGAGGATCTTCTTTAGCTTTTCTATCAAACTTTGGGCAATCACTTAGTATCTTGGACGGCACCGGAGGCTAGTACGATGAATGAAGAATCAGATCATTCGTAAGACACGATACATCTGGCAACTCGAGTGTAGCCAAGAAAGGTAATTGAGTGTTAAAAGGCATGGGAGGTCGATAAGTGGGCCCATAAGGAGGAGCCCATACCTACTGGTAAGGATTTTGACCCCGCAGTGGGGGATTTTGTCCATATGGCATCTGACGCTACCCCCATTGTGGATTACATTGACCAAAGGGAGGATTTAGACCTTGAATACCTTGAAACTGTCCACGCATAGGTTGTTGATAGGCAACATATGGGTTAAAAGGCTGCTAAGCCTATTGACCTTGAACATATGGGTATGGGACCTATTTTTCCTAGAACATAGGGCTATTGGGCCTGTTGTCCCTAAACAAGAGGGTTCTGGACCTGCAGTCCTTAGGCATAAGGTTGATACACTTGTTGCCCTTGGATGTAGGGGTTTTGTACCTGGTTCCCTTGGCCGGCAGGATTCTGCACCTATTGTTGCAAGATTTAACCTTGACCCTGTCCCTGCAAGGGTTGACCTTGTTGATATGTATACAAGGGTGGCTATTGCCTGGGTTGGTTTTGATGTTGCAGGGATTGACCTTACAGTTGAAAAATTTGTCCCTGGGGCTACAGAGGTTGGCCCTGTGAGGGTATGGGTTGAGAGGTATGTAGAGCATATTGCCTCTACTGTTGCATGGCCTCCTGCAACTGTTGAAAGGACCGACCTTGTGGTTGTTACAGTGACCTTTCTGTGGGATAATCTGCCCTTGTTGTTGCACAGAAAACCCTTGTTGCAACAAAGCTTGCCCTTGCGGTAATAAAGGCTACCCTGATTGGTGAAAAAGTTGTCGTTGTTGTTGCAAGGGTACTTGAACAGTGCCCGAGAAATTTCCGAACTAAATATGGCCATAGCCAGGGTAGATGTACTTCTTAGATTGGAGGGTGCAAGGTTGATTAACCAATCCTTGAGAACCATATAGAACGTAAGGATTTTGGTATTGGACTTGAGCCCCATAGGGCTATTGATACTGAACATTTCTCGATCCAGATGGACCACCAGGATTCTGAACCTGTTGGTACTGGACACTGCTTGATCCAGTGGGGTCAACAGGGTTATAAATAATACCAGAAGAGGGCTGGTTTATACAAAGCATGTGAGTTTATGAGCCGCTCACATTAGTGACACCTGACACCATAGAGACATTTAGGTTCTGCCCCCCAGGCGGTGGCACTATCTGGCCATTGACTAATGGGACAAAAGAACTAATGGAAACAATCTTTGAAACCATCGTTTGTGACTGATGAGTAACTAGGATTGATGATATAAGAGTATTCGGGATGGTGGGTTGCACCGAGACTGAAGTAACAACTAGTTGGGAGGTCGTGCTCGTGATGAATGGACCTAACGTAGGCCTGACACCTGACACCCAAACAAAATTATGGTAGAGTGATGAGGCACTATGTGTGCCTGAAACTAAGTGTCCCAAAGACACATAGCCGGGTGGAAAACTGGCGGGAATACCTTCTGAATAAGGGAATCCCTTAGGAGGAAACTGCAGTTGCAATTCTTCTCCCTCAACAGTGTGTGGAATAGAAACTTCAGACTCATCTGGAGAAGTGACTGGACCATCGCCTTCGGGTTCCATGTTTGAAAACAAACGATGATAAATGGCCGAACGTTTACTGGGGGATAGTTCCAAAGAAACACCAAGTTGGTCGTACAGACTGTAAGGACATTGTGGTGATATCTCAACAATGTCAAATAGAGGGTTCAAAGGATAGATAACCAGTCCAAGCTTACCGTCAGTGGTCAACGAGTTCTCTGGAGTTCAAACGGGATTATCCGGAGATTCCGAGCCAAGATCAGTAGATGACCCTAAATCAAAAGTAGGCAGAGGACAAGATGACAATGGTTGAACAATCAAAAAAATTGTGAGTTCAACATTTTGGTCCTCAAGTGATTCTGATAACTTAGGAAACGACTTCTCAGACAATCTTTCAGATGGAGGAGAGGAAGAGGAATTGGGTGAACCAGATGGTTCAGCCACGATGACCTTGTCTTGGTCGACAAAACAAATAACTTCAAGGCTTTAAAATGTTCTTTTAAGGGAACTCACGATTTGGTCAAAAAAACTAACAAGATGTTTTGGATCGTGGGAAATCAATTATTAAGACGCATAAAAGACTAATGTTCTTTCATTTTTAAAGAGTCGAGAAAGAAACAAAGATGACTCTATCACTTTCAATTGGAAACGAGCTCGAAAGGACAAGTGCTCGAATGATCTTTTAAGTTTAATGAGTCAAAAATATCAAATGACTACTCTGGATGATCTAGGTAAATAGGATTACCAGGCAACCGTGAACTGCAGAATACCTCCTGGCGAACCAAGAAGTACGAGTAGGCAATCTCCCCAAATGTTGTGTTCGGTGTATCACGTTTGCAAGGTGGCCGAATTAGCTTCCTAAGGATAAAAGGATTGCAGCCTAGTGGGGTCTCCTGTTATATACTCGACGGTACGGGGAGAACAAATCCATGCTAATGTTGTCTAATGTTGAAGCTAATGACAGCTGCTAGGTTTACAGACACTAGAACACGTCTCTAGCCTATACCTTCTAGATATGATCGTTAATGTCAAATGTGCCTTAGGTTAATTGAATTCATTTTAGAGCTGATCTTGAGTTAAGTTTCAGTTTTTAGGTCTTGGCAATGCTACTCGAAAAACCTAAAATGCAACTAAATGGGACAAGACCCTTTCAATTCGATGAAATGCCTACACTAGAGAGGGTAGAAACTACTCAATCAAATGCAAACAATCAAGAAACTGAAAACGAAATGATCTTTCACTACTTCACTTTTTTTTTATAAATAAACTAATGAAAAATGCATTCCAATTCCTAATTAATGAAAAAAAATCTCTTCCTTTTCCAAATGGTAATGCAATTCTAGTTTTTAAGAGATGCGAATCATAATGATGGAACAAGCTAGAATTTCATATTTTCTCATGAAACAACAAAATAAACTTTTTGCATACAATCTTTCAATGAAACTTTTTTTTGAAACTATGAGATATTCAAGTAGATGAAAACATGAAAAGAGAAGTTCATTCAGATCGATGAAACACCGACTTTACCAAACACATGACCGGCAATGTAATCTATGCTGGAAAAAGATGTTCAAACTAGAAAACAAAACCTTTTCAAACTTGTGCAAAAGGAGGTCAAAGTCGTAAGAGGGACCAAAAGCAAATGCAAGGAGCAAACACACCCACAACCAAAATTGATGAGTCCACAAGCTGCTGAATTGGCAACTAGCTATATGCTCTAGTGTCGCTAGCCATTCAATGACTTGATCAATCAAATAGAAAGATGACAAGCCAACAAGAAAGCAAAACCAAATGAAAAGTAGCTTCTTAATCAGGGAGAAAATAGTCAAAAGGGCTTATGGGGTCAAGAATACAAGAGTAGAACACAATAGCCAAGATTGGGGTCTAGCCCTAATCTTCACTTACAGGGATCGACACGACTGCCTAACTGACAACAAGCGCTAGAGGCTGGTCGGCGTGACTGTTCCTCTGTAATTTGCGCTGGTCGGCGTGACTGTCAGCTGATTAAACATACTATCCAAGGGAACTAAGGAAAAAAAAAAATTCAAAACAGGGACCAGATTTGCTACTATGAATTTTAGACTTAGGCCAGTAAGTAGGACAAAACAAACAAAACCAAAGGGAAAACGTGAAACTAGCAAAGTTCCCACGAAATCATGAAATCCAAAACAAACAAAAGATGGGATCTCCCCAGCCGAGTCGCCAATTTGTGGTGAAGTAAAATTATAAGTGCAGACACGAATGAATTCCTCTAGCCCGCTAATGGGTCTAGCCACAACAGATACATTCTATGGAATATTTCCTTAGGTTAGGATCAATTAAGAGGGCCTACCTCTTGGTCACTTATCCTTCTTGATGATGTCCTCGCTTGCTTGCTCTAGCAATCTCTCGCTTCTTCAAGTTCTTGAAACAAGTAAACAATAACAACACACAAACATAATAACAGACAAATTGTACAAACTAGCCAATCCAATTTTTAACATGGTATCAAAGCCATGTATTGAGGTTGATTGAAAGTGGCTAAGGAGGCTTGAGTCAAAGTGTGGCTTAATGGGATTTATGGAGGTAGAAATCCACATCATCTAGATCAAACTGCTAAGGCTCCCAACAATGTAAAGGTCATTTAGCTTAGCAGTACAACAGTCCACAAGGGTGCCCATCATGACAAGGCAAGTAACTTTGTGATAGTAGGGGCTGTTAGTTTTTGTAGCATTAGATATGTTCTAGCCACAAAATTTGGTGGAGAGACTAGAATACATGAGATCTCCAAAATCCAGAAATCGTTTCTCAAAATTGTGACTAGAAATGACTTAATTAGATTATTAACCAGTTTTTAAACATTTCCTAGGTCTAAACTTAGGGAATATGGTTAATTAATCAATATTAATTAAGTCAAGGCAAGAATCATCTAGAAACTCACACATATTGATCCAGAGATGATCCTAACCATTGATTAAGTTTTAATCTTAGTCGTTGATGCCCCAATATAGGATTATAAGAGGAAATCACCATGGTGATGGAGAGAGCCCTCAAGACACCTGAGAAGTTTGATTTCTTGGCAGATCGATTTCTAGAGTAGCAACAGTCAGTTGCTGGAGAGAGCTAGAGATCGAAACAGTGTGAGAGGGGCAGAGATAGTGAGGTTGGAGGAAGTAATCTAGATTGAGTGAGTGCATTTGTAGAGAGGTAGAAGAGCCACAGAGAAGTTGATGCAGGGGCTACACAATAGCTTCCAGAGGAAAGTTTGATTTGCTGAGAGGGAAAGCCGTCTTTAGTTCCAGAGACCGGGAAGGAGTCCCAGAGTACTTGAGAAGAATTTTTCCAGCCAGCAGAGGGTAGAACGACTTCATTGGAGACTAGTCATAGGCTTGACGTCAAGCAGGCTATGCATAGCAGTGCAAAGGTTGACACAGAGGATCAGGAGGTCGTGTTTCTGAAGGCAAGTTGTGCCAGGGATTTCTTGTGGGGTGATGAAATTCCTCACCAGATTTTTTCCAGTATTTTTCTCTTTAGGATTGACATATTTCAACCTCCAGTTGTACTCAGCATTCCTCACTAGAAAATAATAATAAAAATGCTCACTATTGCACCAGGTTTCCCAAGTTAGGTTTTTCCAGGGACTTTGTCCAAAAATAATTGTGTTAATTTTATGTGTGTGTGTTAGTTTTTCTCAGTTTCCAGTGCATTGTTTTTCCATTGACTTTTATTTGTGAAGGTCACATTGTATTTATATCGATATTTGTCATAGCAGATAAATTGTCAATTAATTAACAATTAGGAGAAATAATATCAATTGTTGCAATACGGTTCCGGTTTGGAATTTTCACATGGTATCAAAGTGTAGTTGATCAGTTGGAGAGTTGAGAAACGAAGGAAAGGAATTTCGCTTCTCAGCAAGGGAAGTAGGCCAAATATCACAAGGGAAGCATAGTATTTAGCCCAGGAGGCCGAGTTGCTTAAGAAGGTTCAATTTTTTGTTTTTCTGTTTTATTGAGCGAGGCAGAAAAATTTGAACCTTCCAAATAGAGTGATTCCAGAGGAAGAGGGAGCAGCTTAGTACTTTCGTTGGGCATATCTCTAATTGGACGCAGGGGTTTTACATCAGTACAATGAAGCTGAACTAACATTGGGGTGGAAGAGAGAAGAGCACACACAAAGGGAGAATTTTCCTCAGGGAACTTCTAGTCTCAAAAAGTTTTATTTTTCCTTGCAGATCAGTAGTAGTTGTGAGCAGATATTCTCACTCAAGAAGGGAGTGCAAATAGAAAATCAACATTTGAGCAAAAGGAAAGAGGGATTTTTCGACAGTTCATTGAGATGGCCACTGTTGGGCTTCGTGATCAGGATAGGTTGAATGGAGCTTCCAACTACATCATCTAGAAGGCAAGGATGTCCTTCCTTCTAGATGAATATGGATTGGAAGCCTACCTTGATGGAGTAATGGTGGTTCCTCAAGATGTAGATCAGGTGAAAGAATACAAGAAAGAGATGGCGTGGGCGAAGTGGTTGATCCTAGATGGAGTAAGGGATTATGTTTTCTCACATATAGCTAGCAAAGATACCACCAAAGAGATATGGGATGCTCCCTCCATGTTGTACCAGGGTACTTCTGGGTAGCGGAAAATGTACCTAGAGGAGAAGCTGAGACTGATCCAGATGTAGAAAGGGGAAGGAAAATACCCCTTCCTTACCAGGATTTAGGAGGTCTGATACTAGTTTTCAACTGTTGGGGCAATGCCTAAACCCACAGAGTTAGTGCGATTCACACTCAATAATGTCTCAAAAGATTGGAAGGTTTTTGTCCAAAGCATATTGAGTAGAGATAGGCTACCAAACTGGGATATAATGTGGGATGATTTGAAATAGGAGTTGAGATGAGCTCTGTTAAAGAGCTCCAATAGTGGAAGCAACAATGGATCGAAGACGGTAAAGGAGGAGGAGAATGTGTCCCTCACATCAAATGTTCTTAGTCAGGGACAAGGGTGTAGGTTTTAACCCCGTATATAAATTACCTACATACGAATTCTTAAAACACAGAAAATAAACAATGCGAGAGCATAACACATAAAACACATATACATAGAGATTTTCCCCTGGATCCCAAAACCGGGACTACCAACTTGATTTTTCATTATGTTCCTTTCAATGTTACAATACATATTTATACATGCCGAAGCATCCAAAACCATGGACTGAAAACCATCACGTACAAAATCATGGATCGAAAACCATCGCATCCAAAACCATGTGCAAAAATCATGCACAAAACCATAGGTAGGTCTGCCCAACCTAATATAGGGTCCAAGAAACAAAATTTTCCAGGGCACTACCCTAGACCCCATAGAGGGGGGTTACCTGCACCCCTCAAACCCCCTGTGACCCACCCCCCCCTGTTATAGACATTTTTGGGCACAGCAACCCCAATCATAAATGTCAATAAACCAAGGGCTCTTAAGTCCCTAAAAGTGTTGTTCCGACCCCTAAAAGAACA
This sequence comes from Pinus tabuliformis, assembly GCA_031772625.1. Lineage (NCBI taxonomy): Eukaryota > Viridiplantae > Streptophyta > Pinopsida > Pinales > Pinaceae > Pinus > Pinus tabuliformis. Next base: position 598,677,043 of record CM062815.1, on the reverse strand, counting down.
AGGTCAACTGATTACATCTTCTCCCAGAAGTTCTCCATGAAAAACTACTCAGAACTGGTCAAAACTAGACCATTTCACCTGCTCCATAGGCAAAGTGCGTTGCATCCCACCTGAGTACACACACTAGGTGTGACGCATGTCAAAAAGCCCTTCTATGGGGTGAAATGGGTGAGAGTGTACAAATGGCAGGGTCAATCCGCAAGGTGGAGGAGCACGGAACCTTCCAGAAACCTCTCCTGTGACACTTGCCTCTCTGAATTCAACCAAGGATGAGTAAGATATCATCAATCTCCAAGTGGAATCAAGAACTATCAGAGAGAAGACACTAGTCAAATCTCAAAATCTGACTCACCCACCTTGCAAACATCTATATATGGATCCCTCATCCCAGAGATCCAGAGGCTGGAATTTTGTATCCTGTAAGGAAGTGCTGCTAGTGTTTTGGTGCGATATCATAGTGTTGGGTGATCTAAGCTTTTCGTGAGGTGAAGAAGGGCTTCTTGCTGAGGGGATGACACTGGGTCAAAACAATTGGTTGTAATCTCCTTTGCTCTTTCTTGATTATTAATAAAGCTATTCAAGTTTTCCTCCACATTCTTGTATGATTAATGATATATACTTTTATGTGGTCAATGTACATCTGATCCTATATTGCTTATGATAGTAGATCTCTGTTCTTGGATAGTATTATGCTACTTTGATTCTACAGGTACTCCTTGAAGCTGGGTAAACGAGGAAGTGAGTGGAAAAGATCTACCAGAAGAGAGAGGAATCAAGCAAGGAACCAAGTGCAAGACAGAGGTTGGTCTCCTTCTTTCATCTCTCATATACTTCCCCATAAAGGAAAATGAAAGTAGTTTTACTGTGTTTGTTTCTAAGGTAGCTATCACCCTTAGTGGGACTAGCAGTTCTGTATAGACACTAGTTTTCCCGATAACAAAATGGCGACTCTGCTGGGGAGCGAATAGATTGTTTGTTTATCTACATTTGTTTACTTTATAAACTTACAGATGGAGCCTGAAGTTGAGCCAGGTAGCCTTCGAACTGCATTTGCTATGAAAATGCAAAGTAGATAAATGTCACTTCAGTCTATCTCCAGGTTTTGTTTATGAATTAAACAATTTATTTACAAGCTCTCTAATTGCCGTTGTGGTGGCTCTAGTAACCTCTTTAGATCTACCCCTGTGATTGATTTACTGATTACCACTTGCTCGGCCTAAATCCCTGAACTGAACTGCAAACTGTGACCCGACACCCAATCAAAGTCTCGTCCCTGGTCCAGCACACTATCTGTTTTGTGAACTTCAAATGCATCGCACTTCCTGAGTGTAGTAGGTGCATTGCATTTCAGTTCCACTGTGTTGTAGGTGCGCTGATCAGACAAGGCCTTGTTCCTAAATTTTGGTTTCTGTGTTCATTCTTTTCAGCACTATTCAGGAGTTTTGCTGCCTGTAGTCAATACACCTCTATTGAACCCCCTTTCCTTGCTGATATTCCACCTCCATTATGCAAAGAACTGTAAATGTTTTTATGTATTTTTTGAGTCATTTTCAGTTCTCCTTTACAAAGAAGTAGCATAATTGTACTGTCGTTTCTTGATTTGAAAGTGCCGCAAGTGTCGTTTTCAGTCATAGAAGAGAATCTGATTGTTCTTGATAGTTGATTACCCTGTTACTGTTGTATTTGATCTGAATTAGTAGTTTTTCTAGTGTCAAAAGCAAGTTTTCAATTCCAAATCGCAAAGTGTTATCATTGTCCTCATTTTGTCTTGAAAAGAAACTTGTTAGTAATTGTCGCTTTGAAAGATAATTCAGATTTGCGCATTAGCTTTCTTTTTATCATTTACACATTAAGAAGGTTGAAAACAAATACATGCATGTGCATTTGCATTTAGACTGTTAGTCGGTTTGATTTAGGACGGTGCATATAGTGTGTGCTCTTTGCTCTTTGTTGAAAGAACGCCATCTCTCTTTCCTTAGTAGCTAGGATTTTCATTTGCAAAAAGAAGATTAAACGACTGTTTATCATCTTAGATTGCATTTTAGGAATTGTACATCTACATCACACAGTGAACCTGAAAGGCAAATTTCTTAAGCAAGATCAACTATAAAATAAATTTAATGAATCTAAAAACGCTTTGGAACCTAACGCACAACATCTAGAAGTCTAGGCTAGAGACGTATTCCAGCGTCGTAAAGCCTAGTAACTGTTGTTTTCACTGTTGGTTGGGTGATTCCCCCACTTTGAGACAATAAGTGCCAGTACGGACTTGTGCTCCCACGTACCGTCAAGTATATTTTGGGAGACCACAATAGGCTTAATCCTTTATCCATAGGAATCTATGTCTGTCGCCCTATCGATCGCAATGCACTGAACACAACATTCGGGAAGATTGATTGTCATACCGTAAAAAGTATTCTGCAGTTTTTTGATTGGTTTGGTAATCCCTCTGTCTAGATTTCCAGAGCAGTTCCTTTCATTCCTTTTCAGACTCCTTAACGGAAAAGGTCCATCTGAGCACTTGTCACTTCAGGCTCTTTAAAAATCGAAGGCGACTAGAGTCATCTTTTATTTTTTCTCGACTCTTAAAAATTGAAAAACAAGTTGTGTCAAAGCATCTAAAATTTATTTTAAATGGAATAATTATCACCTTTCCTACGTTGGTCTTAGGTTGAGGAAAATGGAGTCCACCAACCAAGGAGTTCCCCTTGGAGGAAATCCTAGTCCCTTCTCCTCTTGGGGAGATGTTGGTGCACCCCATATGGCCACATTGTCGCTTCCAGGATTGACAATTGGTTTGCCCGTATGGCTCTTCTCAACCTCTGTCGTTCAGAACACCGCGATTCCTAAACAATCTAGTCAGCAACTAAATGATACCAGAGTTACCCCCCAACCCTCTACTTCATCCAATTCTTCCTCTCCTCCTTCCTCTTCGCTTGATGAAGCTGGTAAAGCCAAAAATCAAGTACCTGAGAAGAAGAAGGAAAAGAAGAAGAAAGAGAAGAAGAAGAAGGAGTCAAAGGAGAAAAGGGGCAACCAAGCATCGTCTAGTGAAAATCCACACACTGCATTGACCAGGCCTAAATCGCCATGTGTCATTTGTAAAGGAGACCACTATCATCGAGATTGTCCTTGCATCCCTCGGATCCTAAGGGATTGGTCTCCTCATTTGCACAATCCAGTGTCGTCAACCTCTGATGATCATGTTGAAAGTACACCATCAACTAGTGAAAGTGAAGCCCCTAGACGAAAAGGCAAATGTAAATTTCCTTGTAAACTGTGTGAAGGCGATCACACTGTCCACTGTTGTCCCTTATTAGATGAGGCTAAAAGAGTTTTGGACTACCGTCCGGTTTCACCATTACGGCTTCCTCCTGGATATAAGAAACTCTTGCCGAGTCCGTCACTAGTTGAAAATCTGGCTGACACGCCCTTGTGGTCAACCGAAGCATCTATCATTGAAGATAAACCATCTGAATCCACACCAGACGAAAGTCAAAAGGTCGAGGCGACAGTTGACCCGGTCTTGCCTTCAGAGGATCCATCTTCAGATGATACACTCACCGAAGAGAATAAGGATGACACCGTCCAAATTCTCTTCATGAGCACAGACTCCGATGAACATGGGGGCAGTCTACCCATTCCTTTACCGCAAGAAGGAAGTTCATCAGAGTCGTACCTGGCCATCTATTCGGTCCCACCTCCAAGCAACATGGTTGTTTCCTTTGACTAGAATCTACTAGGCAGACCCCATTTAGTGGCTAGTGTACCATTTCAAATAATTGCTCAAATATATAGAATGGTCATGGCCGGTACCATCATAGATGAAGGGGATTCTGTGAGTATCCTTTCCTCAACTACTTGGAAAGCACTTGGTTTGCCATCAATTTTGCCTGAGATGAGAAATCTAACAGGCTTTGACAAAGGAACCAGTCGACCATTAGGGATCCTTCCCAATGTGCCCATAACATTGAGAGGGAAAACCGTTCACATGAACGTAATGGTAGTCCAAGTACCCCTGGATTATAATCTACTCCTTGGACGAGACTATATTTATTGCATGGGAGCCATTGTCTCATCACTCTTTAGAGTAATGTGTTTTCCGCACGAAAGAAGAGTGGTCAAGCTTTTAGACCAGCTTTCATTTCCCAGTTCACACATAGCAAATAGTCATATACCAACCCTGAATGGTCTTTTCATGCAAGGAATGTCTCATCAATCCCCAGTCTGTCCTCTTGATGAGCACGAGTGATTCGGAGGATATGACTGAAACCCAGGGGGCATGCACCCTGGTCTGCTTCGGTAGGGAAACTTCAGGTATAGGGTAGGTTTCCGCAAGGGATATATGACCAGTCTGACACACCCGTCCGTTTAGGAAAATGGGATTAGACTGGAATAAGATTCCCTCGTCAAAGTTATGTGAGTGGAGGCGTCTGCGCCATTCACCTTTGTCTATTTCGGTAGACATCGCCGAAGAAGTGTTTTGTTTGTGGTACAGATAGAACAATCTTTGGTAACCTGAAAAAGGTAGGCCTTTCCTGGCAAAACAAATGTTTTGTCTGCAAATTGAGGGGTAACCTTGAAACTCTATTTCTCTATACCTGGGGGCATGCAAGCGAAGAGTGACCATTTATTTTTTAAATTTGTAGGTCCTCTAACCCTTTAAACTCGTAGGATTGGTCGTTTCCTAACTTGCATAAAGAAAGGATGCGGGGAAAAGCTTTGAAATAATGCCGTTTTTAGATGAGACATTCTTATTATACGACTGGATTGAGCAGTTTTAACGTGGACTTCAAGCTCGTTAAAAAATAAACATAAGAAATGAGCAAATGTTTCACCAATGTTTAAGCTCATTTAAAAATAAAAAATGAACCAATTTCCAGTAAATAACCGTCGTGAATGTAGTACTTCAGCCTTTGAAGCCTTGGTCGTGTTCTCATCATCACCTCCACTCTGTATTGGCCGATCATTCAACTCCATTTGATTGTTTACCCCTTTTGAGGAACAGCTACGAAGAGTGATCCTGTTAGCCATCCTTGTAACACTGCCATGATTGGAAAATTCCAAACCATACCTGGAATCAACTACTACCCGAATTTATCACTTGTTCCTCAAAGACGAGTCTCCTTTAAGCTCTTTTCAACTGACTCATAAAATATGAAAAGATTGCCGAGCCATTGGCCTCTCCAGCTCGTTAAAGTGATCGGAAGTGCTATCCCTCCTTTAGATTTTAATGTTTTTGGACCTGAGGGATTATTACACAAAAAGATCGAGCGCTTGTTTTGTTCGGCTCGTTAAAAGTACCGAAAATTCATCCCTTCTATATTGTTTTATACTTTTTCGGACTTAAGGGATTAGATGACGAAAAAGGATTTTTTGGAGTTTCCTTTACGTCCCTTTTTAGACTCTAAAATTGAAAAGGACCGAGTTATCTTTGTCGCTAAACTCATTAAAACCGAATAGCGACAAACTTGTCCATAACAGACAAGAATGAGTTTCACTATCGCTAGGCTCGTTAAAACATAACGATGGGTTTTCCCGAAGGGAAAATTATAGAACAAGCATATGTTATCCTCCTCAAGATTGACAAAAATAAAGAGGTACTGGTCAGCGATGACTGGGGAAAAATTGGGAAGAAAACTTAAAAAACTTTGTTGGTAGCAAGTTGCTCTTGAACATGACACTTTCACTCCGCATCCAAGTCAGGTTGGGTTGTTCCATTCACTGGTCACATCACCATGGTTCCGTCACACCATCAACATTTGGGGTTTATGCTACCAATCCATCATGTCAATGTCGCCGATATGTTCAAGAGAAGTCGCTTTGAGAATTCACCTGTGTCTCACCCACTGCAATACATTTACGCTCCATCCTTTCATGACCGCCACCCTGAACATTATATCACCAGATCGTTTTCACCTCCATTAAAATCATTTTCTCCGTTCCATGTCATTGATGTAGGATTCACTAAGGCCCTCCTATGGCAGATCGCTTCTTGTCGACATCAGCTCATTATCCAAGAAGTCGATCTAGGAACAACCCTTTCAGTACTTTGAATCTTGCATGCCTCAATGGCAAGTTTCTCACTTCCGGCGATAGGTTTACATCAATGGCCTTCGACCGAAAGATTTTGTGTGGTGTTCGACGCTAAGTCCTTTATTCACACCATGTGAATTGTACTGTAGTACCTTGAGGGTCATCATCAAATCGGTGATTCCTCTTGCGCCTGTTAACAGTTTACATCATTGGCTGGTAATCACGCGATGTCTTTCCATGTTTGACTCCAGAACATCTCTCACATGGATCGACTTGTACTTTGAGTGAAGATCGAACGAGATTGAAGACCCCGGATCTAGTTTCATCCATCCAGGCTGCGATATATATTCAGGAAAATAAAGACATCAAATGTACATCATTGTTGCACAGATAATCATCCAATCTAAGGGATGATGGCTCTACCGAAATCATCCGTCTACACTCAGACGATTTTCTGTCTCATGTACATGAAAATGAATTTATAAAGCTGAGCATGGGAATGCCCGCCTCAGCTAGATCATGAAAATATTATGAAGATAATGTATTGTATTGTATCTTATTACAGGTCTCCTTCCAGCTTGAAAGAACTTCAGATCCTCATGATAAAGCATTTCACCCGACATCGACAAATTAACGACCTCATGCTTTAGGGGGCAACTGTTATAGACATTTTTGGGCACTGCAACCCCAATCATAAATGTCAATAAACCAAGGGCTCTTAAATCCCTAAAAGTGTTGTTCCGACCCCTAAAAGAACAAGGTCAACTGATTACATCTTCTCCCAGAAGTTCTCCATGAAAAACTACTCAGAACTGGTCAAAACTAGACCATTTCACCTGCTCCATAGGCAAAGTGCGTTGCATCCCACCTGAGTACACACAGTAGGTGTGATGCATGTCAAAAATCCCTTCTATGGGGTGTGATGGGCGAGAGTGGACAAATGGCAGGGTCAATCTGCAAGGTGGAGGAGCATGGAACCTTCCAGAAACCTCTCCTGTGACACTTGCCTCTCTAAATTTGACCAGGGATGAGTAAGATATCATCAATCTCCAAGTGGAATCAAGAACTATCAGAGAGAAGACACTAGTCAAATCTCAAAAGCTGACTCACCCCCCTTGCAAACATCTATATATGGATCCCTCATCCCAGAGATCCAGAGGCTGGAATTTTGTATCTTGTAAGGAAGTGCTGCTGGTGTTTTGGTGCAATATCATAGTGTTGGGTGATCTAAGATTTTCATGAGGTGAAGAAGGGTTTCTTACTGAGGGGATGACGCTGGGTCAAAACAATTGGTTGTAATCTCCTTTGCTCTTTCTTGATTATTAATAAAGCTATTCAAGTTTTCCTCCACATTCTTGTATGATTAATGATATATACTTTTATGTGGTCAATGTACATCTGATCCTATATTGCTTATGATAGTAGATCTCTGTTCTTGGATAGTATTATGTTGCTTTGATTCTACAGGTACTCCATGAAGCTGGGTAAACGAGGAAGCGAGTGGCAAAGATCTACCAGAAGAGAGAGGAATCAAGCAAGGAACCAAGCGCAAGACAGAGGTTGGTCTCCTTCTTTCTTCTCTCATCTACTTCCCATAAAGGAAAATGAAAGTAATTTTACTGTGTTTGTTTCTAAGGTAGCTATCACCCTTAGTGGGACTAGCAGTTTTGTATAGACACTAGTTTTCTCGATAACACCCCCAACTACACAATCGACGCAATGAAGGGGGGGCTCTGCCCCCCCTCTAACCCCCTGGTTAACTACGTGGGCTAGTCGTGGATAGAATATAACACAACCCAACATTCTCCCACTTGTTGTTTTCTTTCCACAGGGAGCCACAAGAGAGCTTAGTCATTTATCTAGCCCTGCAACACCCATTGTTTCTATACACCAAGAGAACTTCTCAGAGCTCACAGATTTTGTCAATGCATCTACAGTATTCTTCAAAGTGTCCACCTTTACCAGCAACACCTTTTTGTCTTCTGTCATATCCCTCACAAAGTGATACTAAACATCAATGTGCTTTGTCTTTGAATGATACGCAGGGTTCTTTGCCAAGAAAATTACACTTTGTCTATCACAATCTATCCTTATAGCTCCATGTACTAACCCCATACTTGAACACAATCTTTGCAAACAAACTGCTTCCTTGCTTGCATGTGTGGCTAGCATGTATTCTGCCTCTATAGTTGATAGTGCCACTACAGATTATTTCTTACTCATCCAACTGACTCCACCTCCAAATAGGTTAAACACATACCAACTTGTAGATCTTCTCTGATCCAGATCTCCAGCCCAGTCTGCATCAACAAAGCCACGAATATCCAACACTCTGTCCAATCCTAATCTTCCTTGGTAGCACAAACCATAATCACTAGTGCCACGTAAATGCCTGAAAACCCACTTCATTGTTGTCCAGTGCTCCTTCCCTAGTTTTGACATAAACCTGATCAATACTCCCACTGCATGTGCAATGTCTGGTCTAGTACAGACCATTGCATACACCAGGCTACCGACTGCACTTGCATATGGAACATGGGACATGTCCTCTTCCTCTTCTTGTGTCTTGGGACACTGTTCAGCAGATAACCTCACACCTACAGGAATAGGAACCTTCACCAGTTTACTATCCTACATATTAAACCTCTGCAGTATTGTCTTGACATACTTCCTTTGGTTTAACCAAAGCTTCCTCTTTTCCCGATCTCTTTTAATTTCCATACCCAAAATATAGTTTGCAACACCAAGATATTTCATGTCGAATTTGGAGGACAATTGGGTCTTCAAATCCTGGATAATTTCTTTGTCATTTCCAACCAACAACATATCATCCACATACAAGACCAAATAAATAACATGGTCATCAATTAATTTAAAATACACACAGTGATCTGCTTTGCTTCTAGTGAAGCCAAGTCTCCATATAAATGTATCAAATTTCTGATACCACATCCTTGGTGACTGTTTTAACCCATACAGAGACTTCTTTAACTTGCATACCATTTATTTCTTATCCTTCACCACAAAACGTTCAGGTTGCTTCATGTAGATCTCCTCTTCCAGATCCCTGTGAAGAAATGTTGTCTTCACATCCATATGTTCTACCTCAAAATCGAAAGCAGTAGCAACAGATAAAAGTAATCTAATAGAAGCTACCTTGGAAACAGGAGAAAAAATATCACCAAAATCAATTCCTGTCACCTGGGAATATCCTTTTGCTACAAACTGAGCTTTATATTTGTTGGCTTGTTGGGGCCTGACCCATGTTCAGAGGTGATTTAGACAAACAAATCTCGGTACTACTGGCCCTTTCGGCAACAATCCATGGAGTGCGGACTGAGGTCTCACCCGAAGTGGTATGGGAGGGTGCTAGAACTAGGTTTCCACACCCTGGAGATGCATGATGAGTTCAAATGTTCCACGGTTCGACCCTGTGTGCACGTCGCTATGCGGACTTACCTGTACCTCACAGCCTCAGATGTTGCCTTCGCGCAGCCCTACTCGGGGGTCGAACGCTGTTATTACCCAAGCCCTCACTAGTATGCCATTGTTAGTTGATTAACTTATGTGTTATTGATTGAATTTAAAGTATACTTAGCAATATAAATCATTCATACAGGTGCGCGGAGTAAATAAACAGTGTATTTGTAATTTACATCAAACATGTAATAACCCAAGAACAGATACACAAAATTAAGATAAAACTTCTCGCTATTAGTTCTTCCTCAGTTACAGACTCGACTCTACCCTTCACACTCAGCTGTAGGGGTCCATGCACTCAACTCTGGACTACTAGGCCTCTGCGCACTCAACTGCAGAGCCTTCCCCTACTCTACAACCCAAGACACACTTAGACCCTTGCTCTTCACTTCTACTTCGCTATCTATTACTTAGTTAGTTCCTTAGTTATATTTTACACTTAGAGCCTTGCTCTATTTATATAATCCCATGGTCCATGGACCATGGGTAGGACGACATTACATTACAAGACTAGGGTGGATAACCCTGTGACTCTATCATACATTTCACGCTCCGCACCCACAATTCGCGGAGTCTTTACAACAATATTGGGTCAAAACTTGGGCTTTGAGCCCCAAAACATGCCTTGGGGGAATTCCATGCCCAACAGGCCCCCAACACAAACATCGTGACTCACCCTTGAGTCACTCGGTCGGTGCGGCGATCTTGGCACGGAGTCCCTCCAACTGTTCTCGAATTGTACTGAGGTCCGCAACGCACTGAGTTGTTGCTTGCTGAATCTACTGCATCTGTTGTTCTAAGACCTCTGTGTCTGAATTGTTTCCATACATCTGTACCAGTATCTGTTGCATATGTTTATAGTCCTGCACCTTTTTCTGGATCCTCGGAGCACGAAGACTGTGCTTCGGCTGGCTAGTCAGATAGCCAGCCCACCTGTGTAGGGCTTCAAGCAGCTACCATTCACTTTTCCTGGGAAGGGTTCTCCATTTAGTTTGACTAGATGGACTGCGCCTCCGTCTGTGACCTCCTTAACCATGTATGGTCCCAGCAAATGCATTCTAAACTTTCCCGGAAATTTTTCAAACTTACTGTCATACAACAACACTAAGTCATTTACCTTGAAGGTGCGCAACTTAATATGGCGATCGTGCCAGGCCTTTTCACACTACTTTTGCACCTGCTGATGAAATCCAGCCAAGAACTGTTCCTCCTCATGTTCTTCCAATTGCACGAGCCTTTCCTCCAGAGCTTCGTGGTCCGTCATCCTTGTGAGTGTTGCTATGCGCAGACTAGGTATGATATATTCCATCGGCATGACAACTTCCATGCCATAAACTAACTGGAAAGGTGTTTGTCCTGTCAATTTGTTGCACGTTTTCGTGTAAGCCCATAACACTACAGGTATGTGCAGGTCCCAATCGCTTCGTTGTTCATTGCACACTTTGGTCAGCACAGTCTCCAGTATTTTGTTGAATGCTTCTAGAATCCTATTGGCTTGTGGGTGACACGGTGTAATTTTCTGATGATACACCTAGAACTCTTCTGTGAGGGTGTTGATGGTTTTTTTCAGAAAATGTGTTCCGCGATCACTCATTAATATTTTTGGACAACCAAATCGGGTCAACACGTTTTCAAACAAAAACTTCCTAGTCGTAGCAACTGTGTAGTCTTTGTCCGGCTGCGCTTCTTCCCATTGTGTCAGGTACTCCGTCGCGGTGATTTGGGCATATTTTTTGATGAACTTCCTGTAGTACCCTGTGTGTCCCAAGGTAGCGCGCAACTATTTAACACTTTGCGGTGCTTCCAAATTTAGAATCACTGTAATCTTGGCGGGGTCCACCATCAATCCCTGTTTGCAGACCACACGTCCCAACTAGTTTCCAAAGGGAATGAGGAATGTGCACTTCTTAAGGTTTAGCGCAATCTGGTGTCGTTGCTAAGTATCGAGCATCAAGCGTAAACTTGCTATGTGGTGCTTAACCAATCCAAAGACAGTCCAATCATCTAAATAGACCTCTAGGAACTTGTTGATGTATTCTTTGAATGCAGCAGCAACAATGCATGAAAAGATGGCTAGCGCGTTCTTCAACCCAAATGGAATAATGGTGTATTGAAAGCAGCCCCATTCCATTGCGAAGGTCATCTTGCTCCTATCTTCTAGTACGATGTTGATCTGGTGGTACCCTGAGAACCCGTCTGTGAACGAGTATGCTTCTTGTCCACCAACATTTTCTAATACTTCATCTATGAACAGTGTTGAGAATGGGTAGTGTACACAATTGTCATTCAGCTTCTTGAGGTCCACGCATATTCTTATTTCGCCCTTTTGCTTTTTCTCCTGCACTACCATAGGGCTCACCCAATCAGATTCTTCCACCGGCTCAATAATTCTGGCTGCGAGCATTTTGTCTAGTTCTACGTGGACCTTTTCCTTATACTTCGGATTCAAGCGATAAGGCCTCTGCTTAACCGACTTCGTGTCAGTTTCAAGGTGATCTTCATCATCCCTAAGTCGCCAACGATCCCTTTCAAATCTGTAAGCTTGGTCGGGAATAAGTCTTGGTACTCACGGAGTAACTCAGTGACCTTATCCACTGTGGCATCATCCTAATAGTCACCAAGCATTGCATACTTTTACCTGCTTTGTTTTTAGCGGCGTGGTGATGTCAGGATCTTCAACCAATGTTCCTCGAACCTCGCGACAACCTTCAGTTTCTGGAATGTTAATTTTCCATGGATCCTCATTGTCCTCCTCAACTTTACATTGTAACACTCCAGTGCGCAGCTCTGCTGGGTCGCCCATTTTGGCTAAAGCTCTTTCATTGGCTCCTGGTGTATCTTGAAGAGAGTTGCATTTACTGCTTGTAGCGCATCATCAATAGTATCCCACCACCGATTTTCAAACGTGAAGGTTAACAGGAATCCTTCACGCAGGATATCCCATTTGCTCATTCCATGATGGAGTTCCGTCTCAATATACTAATTCATGGGTATGAAATCCAGGGTATGACAAAACAAATGCATCCATTCAGGTTGTGGCTCTTCCCCATAGACCTTGGTCCATTTCGTGAAGTGTGCACATGGATCATTCTGTCCATCATATTTGTCTACTAGCCACATCTGTGGTTTCCCAAATCATAGGCGCATCATCCTTCTGCATCCCCGCCAGTCCTTAAAACTTCTTTGATGCATACCCCACCATCTTGTGGGCGTAGTGCGCAGTGCCCATTTCAGAGCGTCAAAATAATGTTCTTCCGATACCTCTCTTTCAAATTTGTTCAGGAAATCATCCATCGCTATCACCTCATCATACATAGGTAGATATCTTACCTTTGTTGTCATGCAGCGCAATGATCTTACCATCATGTTGCAAAGCATGGTTACCTCGTGTAACTAGTTCTGCCATTGTTCTATTTCCTCATCCGAATATGAGGTGTAGGAGCTTTCGCGCTCCCACGAAATCTTGCCATCCACTGTAGGATTCAATCAATCATGTTCCCAAGTGGTTATCTTATAGATACAGTCTATATTTTCGTCACTCTCATCGTCGCGCACTGGCTCTGTGTAGCACGATCCTTCCACAGGGTCTAAAGGTACCACTACGCATAGTGAATTTTTCTCAAAAATCATCTTTCTCTTCTTTAGATTTATCACTCCATTCATGTCAGTGGCCCAATCTATGCCTAGTAGTGCAAGATAGGGAATTTTGTCATCAACAATCTCTATCATGTCGAAATATGCAAGCGTGCTTTCACCTTCGATATCTACAATTATTCCCTGCAATCTTCCCATCGGTAGGATCTTTTGCTAGTTCGGAATTCGCAATTGAATAGGAGGCCATTGCAATGCGGGCTTGTTGGGTGTGGAGCTTGATTATCTTCTATATTCAAAGGTTTCATCCTGATGTATACCCCAGGAAGACTGTACACCCCTCCACGCGGGGGGGTGCGAGGGGGGACTTGTCCCTCCCGCGGGGATCCGGGAGGGCTAATCCCCCCGGCTGGGGGGTCAGGGGGCCAGCGATCCCTCGGCAAGGGTTCGGAGGCAGCGCCCCCGAAGCTAAAGATAGATGTAAAATTTCCTTGTAAAAATCTAGTAATTTCTAGTCAATCTAGGTCGTTCATTAGGTGGATGATCTAACGGTAGAAGTTATGTTTAGTTTAGGGTTCTTTTTGCCCTAGAAGGCAACCCCTCACTATATATGAGGGAATTGTATTGTGTTTATGTAGATCTGTATTCTGAGTGAGGAAGAGAGAGGAGATTGAGAGCGAAGAGGGTGTTACAGCAAATCTGCTGTAGGTTGTATCTCTTCAGTTTGCTGGATAATATAATAAAAGGAAGGACTGGTTGTTTCTTCGTGGACGTAGCCCAAACTGGGTGAACCACGTATATCTGTGTCTCTCTTGTTTTATACGTTTTCTATGTTTATATTTCTGCAATATTTTATGTGTTCCATTGCTCTGTAATATATAATTTTCTAACAACTGGTATCAGAGCCGAAGGTCTATTTAGCTGATAAACTCGCAGGACAGAAGGGTTCCTGGTTCGAGTGGGACCAATGGCAGAAGATGGTAGGTTTAGGGTCGAAAAATTCAACGACCAAAACTACCAGCTATGGAAGATGCAGATGGAAGATTATCTGTATCAGAGAGATTAGTACCTACCATTGAGCGGAAAGACGAGTATGATAGACACAAAATGGGATACTCTGGACAGAAAGGCGCTTGGAACAATACGGCTGTGCCTAGCGGCGTCGGTAGCGTTTAATATTTCAAAGGAAACGACAACACGGGGTTTAATGTCGGCATTGGCCAAACTATATGAAAAACCCTCTGCCTCAAATAAGGTATTTCTTATGAAGATTTTATTTAATATGAAGATGTCACAAGGTGGATCTGTTGCAGATCATTTAAATGATTTTAATACTATTACAAGTCAGTTAAGTTCTGTAGGGGTAAATTTTGATGATGAAGTTAGGGCTCTGTTATTTCTGTGCTCATTGCCAGAAAGTTGGAATGGTTTAGTTATGGCCGTTAGTAACTCCATCTCTGGATCTAGTACTTTAAAGTTTGATGATGTTGTCGGTGCAATCCTTAGCGAGGAAATGCAATGGAAAAGCTCCGGTGAGACATCAAGTAATGCTTTGACTGCAGAGACTAGGGGAAGAAAAATGGAAAGAGGAAAGAGCCCAAGATATCGCAGTAAGTCAAGAAAAGGCAGATCCAAGTCCAAATCGGGGATAGTGTGCTGGAAATGTGGGAAGAAAGGAAAACTAAAGAAAGACTGCAAGTCTCAGAAGGGAAAAGAAGGAGATGCATAACAAGAAACTAATCATGAAGCAAATGTAACAGGTGATGTGTTGCAAGATGCTTTGATTCTCTCATTAGAAAATATTATTGATGCCTGCGTGATAGATTCAGGGGCCTCATTCCATGCCACACCTGATAAGAAACATTTTCATGATTATGTTCAAGGAGATTTTGGACAAGTTCAATTGGGTGATGATAAGCCCTGTAAAAACGTTGGAATGGGTACAGTTTTCATAAAACAACAAAATGGAAATCAGTGGCTATTGAAGAAGGTAAGGCATGTTCCAGATCTGAAGAAAAATTTGATTTCAACAAGGCAGTTGGGAGGTGAAGGTTGCATAACTACTTTCACAAATAAAACTTGGAAGGTCACTAAAGGATCCCTGGTAATAGCGAAAGGAGAAAAGGTTGTTACATTGTATTTATGCAATGGTATTTCTAATTCCGTTAATTCTTTAACCTCTATAGGAGAAGATACGACATTTTGGCATCATAGGCTCGGGCACATGAGTGAGAAGGGGATGCAGACTCTTCACTCAAGAAATTTGTTGCCAGGTTTCAATCATGTTGATTTAAAATTTTGTGAGAATTGTGTTTATGGAAAACAGAAGAGAGTCAGATTCCTTAGAGTTGGGAAAGAAAAGAAGAGCAAAAAATTAGAGCTTGTGCATACAAATGTATGGGGACCTACTCAGGTATCATCTCTTGGTGGCTCTCGTTATTATGTTACTTTTATTGATGATGCAACTACAAAAACTTGGATTTATTGTATTCGAAATAAATCTGATGTATTTGATACTTTCAAGAAATGGAAAGCTTTGGTTGAAAATGAGACAAGGAAAAGCTTGAAGTGTCTCAGATCAGATAATGGAGGTGAATATTGCAGCAAAGAGTTCGATAGGTACTATTCAGAGAATGGAATTCGCAAAGAGAAGACAGTTCCAGGAACACCACAAGAAAATGGTGTGTCGGAAAGGATGAACAAGACAATCATGGAGTGTGCAAGGTGCATGAGATTGCATGCAGGATTGCCTTTACAATTTTGGGTAGATGCTGTAGATACTGTTGTTTATCTAATAAATAGAGGGCCTTCAAGTTCCTTGGATGGTGGCATTCCAGAGGAGGCATGGACAGGTAAAAAGGTAAACTACTCATTTTTAAAGACTTTTTGTTGTGAAGCCTTTGTCCACATTAATAAAGAAAATAGAACAAAGCTTGAGGCAAAAGCAAAGAAACGTACCTTTATTGGATATGGTGTTAATGATTTTGGTTATCTCTTATATGATTATGAAAATCACAAAATCATTAGGAGTAGAGATGTAATATTCAATGAAAAGTTCTTGTATAAGAATCAGTTGCAAGAAAAGAAACAAGAAAAGAAAACAGAGAATACACAGTGCTTGATGATATCACAAGAAAAGTGATGGTGCTTGAAAATCATAATGATCAATAGCCAAAACAACAACCACAACAGCAACAAGCACTTCAAACACCTGAAAGTGGTGTTAGAAGATCTACTAGGATAAGTAGACCCCTTGAACGATACTCTCCTTCATTATATTATGTATTGTTGACTGATTCTAGTGAACCAGAATGTTATGAAGAAGCAGTGCAGGTAGAAACTAGGAAGAAGTGGGAGCAAGCCATGAAATAAGAGATGGACTCCTTAGCACATAACCAGACTTGGGACTTAGTCAAGTTGCCTACAGGTAAAACAGCATTGCAAAATAAATGGGTTTACAGGCTGAAGGAAGAAGATGGAGGAAAACAGAGGTACAAAGCTAGACTTGTAGTGAAGGGGTTTGCATAGAACAAAGGTATTGATTTTGATGAAATATTTTTTCCTGTTGTTAAAATGACTTCAATCAGAACTATTTTAAGTCTAGTAGCAACTGAAGATTTGCATCTTGAGCAGTTAGATGTAAAGACAACCTTTCTCCATGGGGATTTGGAGGAAGAGATATATATGTAGCAGCCACAAGGATATGAGGTAAAAGGGAAGGACAAACTAGTGTACAGGTTGAAGAAGAGCTTGTATGGCTTAAAACAGGCTCCAAGGCAGTGGTATCTAAAATTTGATAGGTTTATGTCTGAACAAGGTTATACTAGATGTCACTCTAATCATTGTGCTTATCTCAGAAGGCAAAATGATGATAGCTATATTATATTGTTATTGTATGTAGATGACATGCTTGTTGTAGGTTCTAACGTGCAAGAAATAAATGTGCTCAAAAGGAAATTAGCAAACTCAATTGCAATGAAGGATTTGGGTGCTGCAAAACAAATCCTTGGTATGAGAATAACTAGAGACAAGAAGAATTGCAAATTAACATTGTCTCAAAGTGAGTACATAGAAAAGGTGTTGAAAAGGTTTAATATGCAGAATGAAAAACCAGTTAGTATACCTTTGGCTAGCCATTTCAAATTAAGTAAGGAGGCGTGTCCTAAGACTCAAGAAGAAATGGCTCATATGTCTAAAGTTCCATATGCATCAGCAGTTGGAAGCTTAATGTATGCAATGTGTCCTAAGACTCAAGAAGAAATGGCTCATATGTCTAAAGTTCCATATGCATCAGCAGTTGGAAGCTTAATGTATGCAATGGTCTGCACAAGGCTTGATATTGCACATGTAGTGGGAGTTGTAAGCAGGTACATGAACAATCCAGGAAAAGAACATTGGATGGCAGTGAAGTGGATTCTCAGGTATTTGAGAGGTACCACAAATCAAGCATTATGCTTTGGTGGTTCAAACATTTCTCTACAGGGATATGTTGATGCAGATATGGCAGGTGATATAGATAACAGGAGGAGCACAACAGGGTATGTGTTTACTGTAGGTGGAATAGCTGTCAGTTGGGTTTCAAAAATCCAAAGTGTTGTTGCACTTTCAACAACAGAAGCAGAGTATGTTGCTGCTATAGAGGTTAGTAAAGAAATGATTTGGTTACAAAGGTTTCTGGATGAATTGGGCAAGAAGCAGGAGTTGGGCAGGTTATACAGTGACAGCCAGAGTGCCATACATCTTGCAAAGAACTCTGCATTTCATTCCAAGAATAAACATATACAGCTCAAGTACCATTTCATACGGTCAGCATTGGAAGATGGACAATTGAAGCTGGAAAAGATACACACTAGCCAGAATCCTGAAGATATGTTAACAAAAGTTGTAACCATGGAGAAACTAAGAATCTTCTCAGTTTCAATTGGTCTTCAAGTATGATGAAGAAGATGAGAAACAGCCAGGTCCAAAGTGGAGTCATTGTCTAGTAAATGAAGCAGCAGTGGAGTTGCTATAATCAGTATCCAAGTGGGAGATTGTTTGGTGTGGAGCCTGATTATCTTATGTATTCAAAGGTTTCAACAAGATGTATACCCCAGGAAGACTGTACACCCCTCCATGCGGGGGGGTGAGGGGGGGGACTTGTCCCCCCCGCGGGGGTCCTGGGGGGGCTAATCCCCCCGGCTGGGGGGTCCGGGGGCCAGCGGTCCCCCGGCCGAGGTTCAGGGGCAACGCCCCCGAAGCTAAAAATAGATGTAAAATTGCCTTGTAAAAGTCTAGTAATTTCTAGTCAATCTGGGCTGTTCATTAGGTGGATGATCTGACGATAGAAGTTATGTTTAGTTTAGTGTTTTTTTTGCCCTAGAAGGCAACCCCTCACTATATATGAGGGAATTGTATTGCATCTATGTAGATCTGTATTTTGAGTGAGGAAGAGAGAGGAGATTGAGAGCGAAGAGGGTGTTACAGCGAATCTGCTGTAGGTTGTATCTCTTCAGTTTGCTGGATAATATAATGAAAGGAAGGACTGGTTGTTTCTCCATGGACGTAGCCCAAACTGGGTGAACCATGTATATCTCTGTCTTTCTTGTTTTATGTGTTTTCCGTGTTTATATTTCTGCAATATTTTATGTGTTCCATTGCTCCATAATATATAATTTTGTAACAGGGCCTACCCATGTGCTCCCATGTTTGCTTTGGCAGGACGTTCACGTCCAACCCTAGATCCAAAATCACTTGATCCATTTCATATTCCCGATTTGCGTATTCAATCTCATCTCCCTTCTTATTCGCATTGTGTGCTTCTCGAGCTTCCAGACTACACACGGTTCTCCTGACCTAGTGTACCTAGTGATGAGTTCTTGCAATCCCTTGACAGCCTTGTTGTCGCGCAGCAGCTTCATGCATGTCTCCAAAAAGGTAGTGAGCATTGATGGGTCCATCTCTGGTTCTAGTTTTTCTTTACTACCTAAAGTGGAGGCCTCCATGAAGCTCTTCTTAGCTTCCATGAATGTCTCCTTCACGCACTCCAAATCAAACTCTGGTTCCTTTGTTGGAGCCTTGCGAACCTAAGCACTCTCCTCTGGCTGCTTACCTTTATCGTTTCCTATCATAATACCACTTCAGAGCACGATCTTTACATTTGGGTCCTCTTCGCATGGCTCAGACCTCATCATTTGCAGGTTTTGAGTCAGTGGAGGTTGGAGTTTTCCTTTATCGCACAACCTCACTATCAGTGTGGGGCAGTCCTCCGTCTCATGATCAAACTGGATATAATATAAACATGATGCTCTCGTCGGATTTGTACAATCACGGACATAATGCCTTGGCCCTCTGCAATTGTAACAAATCAATTGTTTGCATCCCCTTCCTGGTCCCATTCCACCTCGACCTCGTCTGCGCCCTTGAAATCCAGTGCATGCCATCCCTGCATTTTGATCGAGGGCTCGTGTTTCGGTCTGAACTCTATAGGTAGGAGTCTGATCCATCATCAATTCATAACTTCTACAGGTGCACTCATCATGGCCTACTGATCTGCAGAAATTATAGAACAACTATTGGGATGTCTGTGTATACTTCTATAATAGGTGGTAGTTATCTGTAGCATGCTTCCCTCCTATCTAACAAATCGCACACCATAATGTAGGTACCGCGCTCGGTCCTGCTTGTGCCTCTGGTCTCAATGGCATTGGTCCTCCTCCCGCCAGGTAGTTCATGAAGACTGGACAATGGTCCTTGTCATGTCCCTAGCCTTTGCACTTTATGCACCATACCTCCTCACGCGCTTCTGGGCGAGTTGTCCTATCCTGTTTCAAACTTTGCATCTCCAAACATAGGTTTTTCAACTGCACGTGGATCTGTTGGACTCCCAGACTAGGATCTTGTATTGGGGTCTCGTGCAGTCTCATTACAATCTCCAAAGCTTTGGCCTAAGTGGATAGCTTCTGCTATGACAGTGTGGTCCTTAGATGCGGCGTTAGTGACGCCACAAACCATGCGTGGTGCTGCCCATCCGTCAAAGTCATGTTGCCTTCACGAATCATACCCTTCAGTCTCTAATCCAGCTCCTAGGGGGTCTCGCTTGGAAGCATTGTGATTTCCTTAAATCCGATAATCGACTGTGTCTCCGATTTTGGCCTGCTAAATTCACTGTTTAGCGCAACTTGGATGTCCACAATCCCTACCCTACGTTTGGATTGTCATTGGAATGCTTAATGTACCATGTCAGCACGTGATCTTGCAACACGCTTACCAGTGTTTCCTTCTTTATGTTGTCATCGTGACTTCTTGTGCTTCCCATACAGCCTTTACCACAAACCAAAATTGGTCTGGATCTTCGTTCCCTACTCCTTTGAACACCAGCAACTTTATTTCACTCGGTGGCGGAGGTGGTGTGGGCAGAGATGGGGCTGAAGATGGTGAAACCGGTGGTGGTGTAGGTGGGGGTGGTATGCGCGGAATTCACTGCCTTATTAGACTGATCGCACTTCTTGTTGAAACTTTCACGAACTCTTCCTCGCTTTCTCACTGAGGCGAAATCAAGGGGCTAGTTTCTATCTCTGTACTACCTTCATTTCTATAGATCCTCCCACTTCGCGTAGCCCCAAATATCAATTTATTCGCATAACCTGCTTTTCACATAGTAGCATTTTAATCCAAGTGTTCAAAGATTTAACGTGCTTACCTCACGGTCCTTTGAGGAAGTGTCGTTCCGCCTCGTTATAGCTGACTAAAGTATCTACCACGAACTCGGTGATAAACCCTCCTATAATTCGATCAAGCCAATGGTCCACAGTGCATGCGATCTTATCTTCCGATGCTTCTAGTCTACGCACCAACTTTGGAGTCCACACAATAGGTTTGTCGATCTTATACCTTCCTTGACTATCTGCTAGCTTCGCAATCCACTCGTACACCTCATAGGGGAAGGATGCAAAGAAAATTTTATGGATTTTCGTATATAAGTAGCGCTCTAACCACTGTTCCTTCGATACTCATGGATTCCTGTTTTCTTGCACTGCGAACTCTTAAATCTTTCTGTCCAGCCACTCTTCAATTTCTTTCTTTGTCAGATTCCAGTGACACAACATCAGACATCTCTTATGAAGATCCTTGTCCCGACAATGGAACCATTTGTTGGCTTGTTAGGGCCTGACCCAGGTTTAGAGGTGATTTAGCCAAACAAATCCTGGTACTACTGGCTCTTTCGGCAATAGTCCGTAGAGTGTGGACTGAAGTCTCACTCGAAGTAGTATGGGAGGGTTCTAGAAGTAGGTTTCTACACCTTGGAGATGTCTGATGAGTTCAAGTGGTCCGCGGTTCGACCCTGCATGCATGTCGCTATGCGTACTTACCCATATCTCGCAGCCTGAGATGTTGCCTTCGCGCAGCCTGACTTAGGGATCGAACACTGTTATTACCCAAGCCCTCACTAGTATTCCGCTGTTAGTTGATTAACTTATGCCTACTTGATTACGTTTAAAGTATACTTAGCAATATAAATCATTCATACAGTTGCATGGAGTAAATAAACAGTGTATTTCAATTTACATAAAAAGTGTAATAACCCAAGAACAGATACACAAAATTAGGATAAAACTTCTCTTTATTAGTTCTTCCTCGGTTACAAACTCAACTCCACCCTGCGTAGTGAGCTGCAGGGGTTCGCACACTCAACTATGGACTACTAGGCCTCTGCACACTCAGTTGAATAGTCTTCTCCTACTCTATGACCCAAGACACAGTTAGACCCTTGCTCTTCACTTCTACTACGTTATCTATTACTTAGTTAGTTCCTTAGTTATCTTTTACACTTAGAGCCTCGCTCTATTTATACAATCCCATGGTCCGTAGACCATGGGTAGGCCAACATTACATTAGAAGACTAGGGCAGACAACCTTGTGACTCTATCATACATTTCGTGCTCCGTGCCCGCAATTTGCACAGTGTTTACAACAATATTGGGTCAAAACTTTGGATTTGAGCCCAAAAACATGCCTTGGGGAGTTCCATGCCCAAGATTATTTCTCCACCTTTCCTTCTGCATTTGTCTTCTTCTTGAACACCCATTTGTTGCCAATGGGTTTCCTTCTAGCCAGCAACTCCACCAGATCCCAAGCCTCATTTTTGTGCAAAGGTGCCATTTCATCAACCATGGCCTCTTTCTAGAGTTTTCCATCCTCTGAATCTACTGCTTCCTTCACAGTTCTGGGATCATGATCAGTAACAGATAAAGCAAAATTTGAAGAGAAAGTAGATGGACTATACCTTTCCAGCTACTTTCTTTCTTGAACTGATCTTCTCACACCCGGAGTTTGTGGCTCTTCATCTTCTGATTCCTCCTCTGCTGTAGAGTCTAATTCTTCCTCCTTAATCTCAAACTCTATCTTCTCAGGTTCCTTTGGTTGGAATTCATGTTTAATAACATCTTTCACCTCTCTAAATACCACATCTCGGCTGTACACAACCTTCCTTGTTACTGGGTTCCAAAGCTTATAACCCTTTAAACCATCCTTATACCCAATAAAGATGCACTTTTCAGATTTACTATCTAATTTGGTTCTTTTCTCCTTTGAAAGATGTACATATGCATCACATCCAAATACCTTCAGATGTGAAAGAGAGGGTTTCTTACCAGTCCATACCTCTTGTGGAGTCTTATCCTCCAACGCTGATGAAGGTGATCTGCTGACTAGGTAACATGTTGTCTCCACTGCCTCTGCCCAAAATTCTTGTCCTAACCTGACACCACTAAGCATGCTTCTTGCCCTTTCCATCAACGTCTTTTTCATTCTTTCTGCAACTACATTTTGCTCAGGTGTGTATGGAGTAGTCTTCTGCCCTGCTATACCACACTTCTTATAGAATTCTTCAAATTCCTTGCTACAAAACTCTCCACCGTTATCTGTCCTCAACACCTTTATCTTCTTCTTTGACTGGTTTTCCACCAAAGCCTTAAATTCTTTAAACCTGTCAAAGACTTCAGATTTCTTCTTAAGGAAATATATCCATGTATTCCTTGAGAAGTCATCAATAAATGATACATAGTACACATACTTAACTAGTGATGGAACCTTCACAGGTCCAAACACATCACTTTTCACAAGTTATAATATATGTTTCACCCTCTTACCACCATAGGGGAAACTCACCTGATTCTGCATCCCATATACACAATTTTCACAGAAATCAAAATCCAGAGAGCTATTACTCATACCTTCTACCATACCTTTACCATGAAGTATTTGAAGGCCCTTCTCTCCAATATGTCCAAGCCTTTGATGCCACAACATGGTCTTCTCTCCAGAGACCACTAGATTTGCTGCTCCACTTTCAGGAACCACAGAACTGTTGCACCCATCAACAACAATGCTACCTTGCAGCTTGTATAGAGTTCCAATTCGAACTCCCTGCATCAATACCAGTGCCCCCTAAACCATATTGCGGGTATCCTTCTCGAACACTGTTTTTTCACTTGCATCATCCAGCTTGCTTACAGAAATAAGATTTCTAGCTAATGCAGGAATATGCAGAACACCCGAAGTGTTCTAACCCTTCCACATTGCAACTTCAACTTTACTTTTCCACAACCAATGATTCTAACCTTCCTGTCATCCCCCAAGAAGACATCACCACCATCATATTCCTCATATTTGCAGAACCACTCTCTATGGGGAGTGAAGTGTAAGGATGCACCTGAGTCAATCAACCATGCCTCATGATCTACATGTGTACTTGAAGAAGCCAAGTACACATCCCCACCTTGATTTGAGGTGGTTTTCACCTCTGCAGAAGGAGAATCATCAGATCCTCTTCCTTTATCAGGAGCTTTAGATTTACAGTCCTTTTTGTAGTGCCCTTCCTTTCCGCATTTCCAGCACACCACCTTTACAGGTTTTCCTAGAGATTTAGATCTCCCACTTGATGAATTATTTTTGTTTTTGTTGTGGGACCGTCCTTGTACAGACAAGGCATCACCATTCTGGCTCTCCATATTTTTCCGTCTCATCTCCTCCATCAGCAAGGATGAGACTATTTCATCAAACTACAGGGAAATTATATTGCTACCTATTGCAATAACCAGACTATCCAACAAATTTGGTAGAGAGCACAACAAACTGATGCACTTATCTTAATCTGAAATTTTAATATCAACAGATAATAATTGGCTTACCATAGTATTAAATGCGTTCAGATGCTCTGTCACCGAGTCTCCATCTTTCAGCCTCAAGTTATACAGCTTTTTCTGCATGAACAGTTTATTCACCGAAGACTTAGATTGGTACAAAGTCCCTAACTTGTCCCACAAATCCTTCGTCGTAGCTTCCCCTGATACATTCAGCAATACTAAGTCTAAGACACACAATCATATTGTGCTCTTAGCCTTCCGATCCAACTTATTCCATTCTTCATCAGACACTCCCGTTGGTTTAGTACCCAGATCTACCACGATCCACTGATCTTTATCCACCAACAGATCCTCCATCTTGAGTTTCCACAACTCAAAACTCTGACCATTAAATTTCTTTATCTCTATCTTTTCATTGCTCTCCATCTTCTTTCACCACCAAAATCAATCTCCCAGATCTCCCACTGAACAGGGTCTACCATAGGCCCGAACAAAACCCCTTAGCAACAAAGGCGTCCCCTTGAAGCCAAAACAGCTATGATACCAAATGTAGGTCTAACCCTGTACAGAAATTACCTGCATACGAATTCTTAAAACACAGAAAATAAACAATGCGAGAGCATAACACATAAAACACATATACATAGATATTTTCCCCTGGATCCCAAAACCGAGACTACTAGCTTGATTTTTCAGTATGTTCCTTTCAATATTACAATACATATTTATACATGCCAAAGCATCCAAAACCATGGACCGAAAACCTTCACGTCCAAAACCATGTGCGAAAATCATGCACAAAACCATAGGTAGGTCCACCCAACCTAATATAGGGTCCAAAAAACAAATTTTTCCGGGGCGCTGCCCAAGACCCCATAGAGGGGGGTTACCTACACCCCTCAAACCCCCTGTGACCCCCGTGCTACGCAATCGGCAGAACGAAGGGGGGGCTTCACCCCCCCTCTAACCCCCTCGTTAACTACATGGGCTAGTTGTGGAAAGAATATAACACAACCCAACAAAGGGGAGTAGAGAAAGAAGAAGAAGGACCTGTCAAAGGTTAAGTGCTTTAGGTGTGGTGAGCTCAGTCACTAAAATTTCCAGTGTCATATCAGGAAGAAGGACAAGGAGGAGAAGTAGGACCAACAGGCAACTTCAGTAGAGATCAATAGGCTTTCCTCCAAGTTGGAAGAAGAATTCTCTATATTTGTCGATATACATCAAGGAGTGAGGCAGGGTGACTTGGTGTTGTAGCCCCAAAGTGTCATAGTTGGGCAAGATCCTAGAGGCATCCACCTCATTGATCATTACCTATCTATGTGGCCCATAGTATTCAATAACTCGACGGATCGGTGACAGTTGATGTAGTCAGTACTAAAGTGACAGTTGCAAACTAGTAGTAGTCATATGCTAGGGAGCGTAGCGTAAAGTTGGCAGCAGTGCAGTTGGTACAATGTAGATTTAGCAGCACTGCAGATCCTTCAATGACACTAAAAATGCTAGCAACAGTCAAAGACTCGGGAGACATATGCTTCATACTGATCACAGTTGATTCAGTATCATGGATTCTTTTCAGTTGCAGATGTTGTAGTTGTAGCAACAATAGATGAGAGGGAGTTGCATTGCAGATGCATCATTAGTGGCAATATGGCAACATCAACAACACAGATGCAACGTATATCAGAGTTGTGCAGTGGTTGGTGGGTAGTATGGCAAGACATTAGCAATGTGGCAAGAGATGATGAAGAGACAGGGTGTTGTGGCAGGGAGTACAACACTGGAACACATTCTTTGCTAAGAGAGAGTGTTAGCTTTTGTAGCATCGGATGTTTTCTAGCCATGAAATTTGGTGGAGAGGCTAGAATACATGAGATCTCCAAAACCCAATATCGTTTCTAGAAATTCTGCCTAGAAAAGACTTAATTAGATTATTAACCTGTTTTTAAATATTTCCTAAGTCTAAACTTAGAGAATGTGGTTAATTAATCAATATTCATTAAGTTAAGGTGAGAATCATCTAGAAAATCACACGAATTGATCCAAAGATGATCCTAGCCATTGATTAGGTTTTAATCTTAGTCATTGGTTCTCCAACACAGGATTATAAGTGGAGATAAACATGGTGATGGAGAGAGCACTCGAGAGACTTGAGAAGTTCAATTTCTTGGTGGATCAATTTCCAGAGTAGCAGTAGTCAGTTATTGGAGAGAGCTACAGATCAAAGTAGTGTGAGAGGGGCAAAGACAGTGAGGTTGGAGGAAGTATTTTAGATCCAGTGAGTGAATTTGCATAGAGGTAGAAAATCCATAGAGAAGCTGATGCAAGGGGTGGTAGTAGCTTCTAGAAGCAAGTTGGATTTGTTGAGAGGGAAAGACATCTTCAGTTCCAGTGGTTGGGAAGGAGTCCCAGAGTGCTGAAGAAGCATTTTTCCAGTTAGCAGAGGGTAGAATGGCTTCATGAGAGACCAATCAGAGGCTTGACATCAAGAAAGTTGCGTAGAGCAGCACAGAGGCTGACATAGAGGGTCAAGAGGCCAAGTTTATGAAGGCAAGTTGTGTTGGGGCTTTCTTGTGGGGTGAGGAAATTCCTCACTAAATTTTTTCTAGTAATTTTCTCTGTAGGATTGCCAGATTTCAACATTTAATTGTACTCAAAAATTCCACATTGTTGCATAATAATAAAAACCTTCACTATTGCATCGATTTTCCTAAGTTGGGTTTTTTCAGGGACTTTTGTCCAAAAATAATTGGGTTATTTTTATTTGTGTGTGCTAGAATTTCTTAGTTTCCAACACATTATTTTTCTGCAAAAATTTATTTGTGAAGGTCGCAGTGTATTTATTTAGATATTTTTCATAGGAGATAAATTGTTAATTAATTGACAATTAGGAGAAATAATATCAGTTGCTACAATAGGTTTCTAGTTTGGAATTTTCACAAGGGAAGTTGCTAGGGTTTGATTCGTAATCTATCCTAATTTCAACTTGGTATTGGAGTGAGGACTTGAGATTGATTAAGGGTAACTAGTGGGCTTGATCCAAGGTGTGGCTTGGGAGGTTAGTGATGGAGGTTGTAATCCACACCACAAGTTTTGGATCAAACTAGAAGAGGTGTACATCATAAAAGGGGCATGTAGCTTAATAGTGGATCGGTCCACTAACCAAGAACATGTCCTTGCTTCAATTGCTAGCCCGACTAATTTATGACATGGTGTAAGAACTAGGACATGAGGCTGGTTGGTACTCGGTTGGAGGTCTAAATCAAATTATGACTTAATAGAGTGGTAGAGATATCTACACCTTGATATTAAACTGGTTAGGTAAATGGTAGAAATGCTTGCCAAGAAGGGATAGATCTTGAGATAGTTTGTGTATATCAAACTACACCACAGTCAATGAAAAAAAAATTCTCAGTATATTCTTGCTTTTATACAACCAAAAAATAAATATATCAATGCAAATAGTATTGATATTGCAAAAAATTAATTGCATGATTGAGTTATATGATTCATTCACCTCTACAAGTAGCAACAGGATGCCAACTACACTCATTATAAATTGTACCACTTATGTTATTCCATTATATCAACCCAAGCAAAATTGGGCTATATGAATGAACAAACGAGGGTACCCAACCAGAAAACTCATACATAACCACAAGAGACCTTCCAAAATCTAGCATTCCCTTGACCATATCTTTCAAAACCCCAAATGCATGGAGTTTCACAGACCCCTATGTGGTGATTTAGAAAGGATTTGTGATGATGAAAAATAATCCATCCCTTCCCACTTCATTTCTACCGATATAATTATTCTAAAAAATTAACATTAGGAACTCTAAACCCCCACACTCTTCAATTGCAGGAAAAAATTCACCAACTTTTGCATACCATATTTGTCAATAGGTGCATCATAATCGTAAATGGTGGTAATGAATGGACCTCTGCTTATCTAGCCAAAATTTGTGCCTCCATGGTAGTGCAACAAAAAAAGCATTAAGATATTGGTTCAAATGAGGAACATAATCATAAATGCATATGAGCTCAATTTCAAGATCAAATGAGATGAAAATTCACCATGTAATAGTTCTGAAATGTTCCTCCTCTATGGAAAATCGTGCTACTACAAATACAATATTCTTAGTAGACCTATGAGGGGTCCTCCCTCTGAATGTCTGAAACCTAAAAACAAATAGTATTTGAGCAGGATGAACATGAAGGCATCTGACTTGAAATACTCAAGCTCTACTTGGCAATAGGTTGCAGTTGTTTCTTTAATTAAATAGAAGAAATTTTTATTAATTCCAAAAGTAGAGGATGTAAATAATCATGAATAAATAATGATATAATCACTTTGAACTTTGTACGAGGTCAATATATAAGCAGGAAACTCTTCCCCAAAATCATGTATCTCTTCATTATTGCATATATGTTTTAATGTGAACCGGGTAATAAACATGGAATATAGTCAAATTTTGAGGGTCTCTCTTTTCGTCAAGTCTAATCTTATGAGAACCATAACATGCATATTCTCATTTTTAAATATAATGATATTTTCACTAGCAAAACAATTACAAAATACTAGGATTCCTAACTGATCTCACACGCATGCACACTTACCCATAATTCCACTCTACATAAGCATAAGGTCCTATTGTGAGGTGAACATAGAGGCCGAGTTGTTGTACTGTCTTCAAAAACCTGACAAAGTCGAACCTTCCCTCAAAATTATATTATAATAAAATTTGAAGCCACCATAAATTCATGAACGATTCATAGTTTCATTTGAAAATACATTACAAAGATTATAAGGTTTATAAAAATTTACAGTGCGTATTACCTGGCATTGCTTAAGCCCATTCCCATTCCAAAAGACATAAGTCACAATAACATCGATTCCCCATCCTTAGACTTCTCAATAAGTTTTGGCCACATCTATTTAATACCACATAACCAAATTTCAGCATATAGTTAACATTAAGAGATATATAATGATGAAAACAAAACCAAATACATTAAAAACCTCATGTGCTTCGTGGGTAATGTATGGATCCAAAGATTAAGATCCTACGTTTTTCATTGATCAGCAAAGCTCTACCATCATAGCTAACAATCCTAATTTCATCCACTTTACAATGAAATGTCCAAAACACTTGAACACACAGCAAACAGAAAATAGAGAATTCAACCAACCTAACAATTTTGAGAGAGAAAACAGGGTTTGACAATAGAAGAAGCTTTGAAACTGTAAAGAAATTCAAATAGGCTAGAAGTTCCAACCTAATATGGTAGAAAACAGGGTATTACATAATATGGTAGAAAATAGACTATTACAGTTGTAGAAGCTTTCGTATTCGGAAGAATTTAGCTAGGGTTTCAAATTGTGAAGAAATAAAGCAAGGTTTTCAAGATAAAGGGAGATAATAATAGCTTGCAAAGGAATCAACCACCACTCGACCTGTACTGTGTCATAAAGATCGAGAGAGATTGCCATTGAACTAGGGTCCTACAAACTATATAAAAAAATCTCTTGTAATCCTCACCCGGTATTACTCATTATTTGCCATGGTTGATACTCCACAGACTGAAAATATGACAAGTACATGGAAGCCTTTAAGCTTTGATGCAATGACCTCATGCATTGGACTTTGGAGCCCTAACGTGGAGGCTCAACATATGTCAATGGCATAAGGAAAGCCAAACTAAATAATATAAAAAAAAATAATCCTAAATATCACACATTGACATAACAATGAATTTTGAGCAACTTAAAACAAATAAAACACCCAATAAATATATATTCAATATATTGAATAGGAGGTTATAGTTCACATTACTTTAAAATATGGTCTATAATATTAAGGTTTATAAATAAAGTTTATGTACGTGTGTTATAATAAATATATAATTGTTTTTAATAATAATATTTAATTAACAATTTAATATATTAGTAATATATACTAATAAATATATATTAAAATTGATATATATGTCAGTTTATATATATTTAATTATATTAATAAATATATACTAAATATTGGCTATGAGATAATAGTGAGATATAAATAACTATTATTATAGATTATATGAAAATTATGTTATAATTTGAGATATATTAATATAATATTATATAATAACATAATATATATTAATATTATAAATATTATATATATATATATATATATATATATATATATATATATATAATCTTGTTGTTATTATATAATTATCAATAATAACAAATAGTTAACTACATGAGTAAATATGGTTTGATCATGTGTAAAAATGGCTTTGAGGTTAAATCCTTACTCTATACTTCCTAGTTATTAATAGATTGACATAACTATGAATATATCTCAACCACATTTAGTCATTTAATAATATAGATATGTATGACCTTGATACATGCTTACGAACATTAATAAATATGATTATGCTAGTACATATATTGATATATACTTATAAACATTAACATTTATAGGAACTCCATAAAAATAAATTGTATTTAATAAAAATAAAATTGTATTAGATAATAATTTTTTCCGACTTCTGTAAAAGTTGGGATATTTCCAAATAAAAATAATTAATTAAAAAAAATAATAAAAATAATAACAATGACAACCTCTTATTGAAATTTCCTTTTTCTTTAAATGAAAAATTTAGATGAAAAAATGTAAAACAATGTTTATTTTAATATATTTTGAAAAAATCATTTTCATAAATCACTCAAAATAATTTTCAATATTAATTTTTATGAACAAAATAATTTTATATCCTTCTCGAATTGGTTGGAAGACTTTATGAGGAAAGGGCAATTGCGACCTCGATTGGTCATCCCTAAATATGGTTTTGAATAAGCGTGCTGTTTTTCCGGAATCATTTTCGTTGTAGTAGTCTTTCACATGTGAAGACTCTCGAGGTGCAATGGCGACTTCACTTTTGATCCCTGGTTCTGGGTTTGAATTCTTGTATTGTTTTCTTAGGATTTATTTTTCTTTAACGAAAACTCTCGAAAGGCAATTGCGACTTCAATTTTGATCTGGGTACTGGTTTTGAATTAATCTGTCGTTTGTCATCTTCGTTTTGTTTCCCGTTCTTTCGTGAATACGTCAAACCCTTTTTCCTTAAGTCATTTCCTTGTTATTTCCCTTTTAAAGTATCGATGTTTTCGATCAACCTGAAAATGACAGGTTCGCCATTACGAGTTTTTTAAAGTCTTATAAATCAACACAAACCAATTAAAACTTATTACCTCCCCTAACAAGATTTCCAAATCGTGCTCAGAGGTGGCAATCTTTGAATGATGAACTCCGGACACGAAATCCTTTTCAAAGGTTTTAATGCGCTTTTCAAACGTCTCCATATCCGCCATCTATGTATTCGTTCACAGAAGGAATTTAGCTCCAGCCATAACAACGGCCGATGATTCTAGTACCATGGCGGAACTCCTCCTGATAGCCATCATCTCCCTCTTCATACCACTTATTCCTGCACAGGCCGATGTGGGTCATCCACATACCACTTTCATCTTCGATGGATTTAATCGAACCCACCTGATCATAGAAGAGGAGGCTTCAATCATTGGCTCCAAATCTGTGCTCGTCCTCACAAACCAGTCACAGCACATGCTCGGCCGCGCGCTCTATTCAGTTCCCGTGCAGATGAAAACCAACGGGATGCTTTCCTCCTTTAGCACTACCTTCGTTTTCTCCATGGCGCATCCTCCCTCTGCTGAAGCCGGACACGGATTTGCCTTCGTCATCATGCCCCACAGATCTCCCATCGGCGCTGTGGCAGAACAGTTTCTGGGCTTGTTTAACCTCACGAGCAACGGGCAGTCATACAATCACTTATTCGCAGTGGAGTTCGATACGATCAAGACCGTGGAGTTCTATGATCCCGATGACAACCATGTGGGTGTAAATATCAACAGCCTGGCATCGGTCGAGACCAAGTCTGCCGGATATTGGAATGGGGCGGACAGGTTCCATGGATTGAGCCTCAAAAGTGGACGGAACATACAGGCCTGGATCGACTACAATCATGAACAAAGCCAACTCAATGTTACCATCATGTTGGCCGGCTCGCCGAGACCACAAAAGCCTCTGATATCTATGAAAATAGATCTGGGCAACGTTATACAAGAGAAGATGTTCGTTGGCTTTTCAGCGACCACGGGGATCTTCATGGAAAACCATTACGTTCTCGCGTGGAGCTTCACTACCCAAGGCATGGCGCCGCCTCTCAATCTATCTCGTCTCCCTTCTTTTGCGAAGATGTATTCTAAACCCCTGGACCGGGGATTCATAGCTGGCATCACCGTGGCTATTCTGCTCTTCGCGCTGGCTATTGCAGCCGTGTTTTTCATAAGAGAGAAGTATGGAAAAACGATCGAAGAATGGGAGATGGAGTACTGGCCCCATAGAATCACTTACAGCGAATTGAGCATCGCCACGAGCAAGTTCCGGGAAGAAAACATTTTGGGGCAGGGGGGTTTTGGCAAAGTCTACAAGGGTGTTCTTCCCAGCAGCGGCAAAGAGGTCGCCGTGAAATGCCTAACTAAAGAGTTTGAGGGAATGAAGGGTTTCATCTCAGAGATATCGAGCATGGGTCGCCTAGAGCACCGGAACCTGGTTCATCTCCGGGGTTGGTGCCGAACGCATACGCAGCTGTTCATCGTTTACGACTACATGCCCAACGGCAGCCTGGATAAATACATCTACGGGAATCCAACAACAGTCCTGCCGTGGCATCGGCGATACGTGATTCTGAAAGGCGTGGCCGCTGGGTTGCTGTATCTGCACGAGGAGTGGGAGAAGAGGGTCATCCACAGAGACATCAAGTCGAGCAATGTGCTGCTGGATTCGGAGTTCAATGGGCGGCTTGGAGACTTTGGGCTAGCTCGACTGTACGATCACAGTGGGAATCCGGAGACGACTCATGTTGTAGGAACGTTGGGGTACATAGCGCCGGAGCTGATACACACGGCGAAGGCTACGCCGAGTTCGGACGTGTTCAGCTTCGGGGTTTTGCTGTTGGAGGTGGCTTGCGGGAGGAGGCCTGTTGATCCGTTGAAGAACGCCGAGCAGAGGATTTTGATGGAGTCGGTGTGGGGACTTTACACAGAAGGGAGGCTGCTGGAGGCATCGGATCCAAAGCTGGGGAAGGATGGATATGATGTGTGCGAGATGGACAAGGTGCTGAAGTTGGGGTTGTTGTGTTGTCAACCAGAGCCGGAGAGCAGGCTGGGCATTCGCCATATTTGCCAAATACTGGAAGGCGAAGCTCCTGTTCCTGACATCCGCAGGCCTTCTTTTAAGGTGACTAAAGTAGGGCGTTATCCCAACGGCCTCTTTACATATACGAGCGATAAGTTTTGGGGGAGTACTTCTAGCAGAAGCCTTTCAGAAGAAATAGTCATTTCGACTTCCGATAACATTCCATCTCTCGAGTAGGGTCAAATTAATTCAGCCGCAGGGTTGACAGGTTCTACCAGCAATACTGAAAATTCATCCGTTGCTCGCCCCTGCAGACCTTGTTAAACCGGTGATGGGGATGGAAGACCTTGTTAAACCGGTGATGGGAATGGAAGGATGTTGGGATTATCCATGACCAAGCGATACAATACTTCTATTCACTTTGTTCCAGGATAGATTGCACCGTTCAGCTATCTGCATTTTCATATCGCTGTACTAGCATTATAAAATACGTTTTATGTGAATACATATTTCATACTAATGTAAATAAGCTTTTTTTCTGCATGATACTTCATGCTTTTTCCAAATGATTTTCAATTTATTTTAGATTTAATTATTAAATTAACAAATTATAAACATTTATATAAATTTATTGCATTAATTCTTTTAACCAACGGCTTAACCATACATAAACCGACTGGCCGACTTGTCTTACAGATGGATGGATGAGATATCCCAAAGTTAACGTTTCTCCATAGAAAACGCTTCGTTTCAAATACAACCCATGCCATATATCAGAACCGTTTTATATTTAGGTGTAGGGAATTGGGCTTGAAGTATAGTATATATTGGGTAGGCGGAATTTTGATTTTTGAATAAATAAATAGATTAAATTTGGGTTCAAGGAATTTTGATTGGGCTTGAAGTATATATTGAGTGGGTCAGTGGAATTTTGATTTTTTAATAAATAAATGAACAAAATTTGATTTAAAAAAAAATATTTTTTTTGTCTATACATTATTTAATAAATATCTAATATCTTATGTAATAAATATTATTATTATTATTATTATTATTATTATTATCCAATTTTAGAATTACTCCAAATCAAAAACTAAATTACTCTATAAAAAAATATAAAATAATATAAAACTAGCATTTGCACCTTATGTTGCAAAGGAAACGCCGTAAGGCATAGAGTGGTGAAGAATAGGGACATGTATAGAGTGGGGAAGAATAGCATAGAGTGGGGAATAATAGGGACATGGGAATGGACATTGTTGAAAGCAAGGGTGGATGATAATGAGTTACAATTGCAATAGTTAGTTATGTGTATTCTGGAAATGGATATTTTGTAAATAATAATTGTTTGTGAAAGAATAGCGACATGTGAATGGACATTGTTGAAAGAAAGGGTGGATGATAATGAGTTAGAGTTGAAAGTATTAGTTATGTGTATTTTGAATATGGATATTTTGTAAATAATAGTAGTGTGTGGAAAAATAGCAACATGTGAATGGACATTGTTGAAAGCTAGGGTGGATGATAATGAGTTATACCTGAAATGATTAGTTATGTGTATTCGAATATGGCTATTTGGTAAATAATAGTAATGTCATGTAGAGGTTATCCATTATCCATGTAGTTGTTTTTGTTTATGTGAACATGTTTTTGTACATTATTTTAAAGGTTTTTTTTTTTTTTTTTTTTTGCCCGACAAGATTTAATTTTTCCATATCCTACCTATTTATGGTGTTATTAGAAAATACTATTATATTGTAATGGAAGAGGTGAAAGAAACGATACGACATTGTGAACAACATCATGGTCGTCGTTCCATATTTGAAAATGCATGAAAAATTGTTGGAGCCATCATGATTAAAATGTTATAGAATGTTTAAGGTTTAGGGGTTTAAAATGTTACAAAACACTTGCTAAATTGTAATAAAATGCTTAGGGTTTAGGGTTTATAACAATCTAGTAAATTCTTTAAATAAACACTTCAAAAAAAAGTTACAAACGCTTGTTAAAATGTTATAAAATACTTAGGGTTAAAATGACGCAAGCATAAAAGTTCAATGCAGTACTGCAAGCCTCCTGGTCTGGTTGAACTCATTCTGTCAATTTGTGATTCTTATATAACATATAGTCTTTAAGGAAGCAACCAAGAAAACTTTAGTACAGTCCCATAAGCCTCCTGCTTTAGTTGAAATTCCATTCATTTACATTCCAAGGAAAATTGTAAAGTTATAACTAAAACTGTAAGTTGGTTTGGATGGCCTAAGACCCGACATATCAAATTAGCAAAGGTAATTACTAAAATTTAGGTTATAAAGTCCAAAAGCCGTTGGCATTGCTCCACTATGAAAATTATTGATCTTAGTGAAACCGCATATTTATGATACAAAGAAAGTGTAGATACAATATGATCTTTGGATGATAAGCCTTCACCTAAAGGCTAAAGTGTCAACACATCCTTAGCCTCAAATATCTCTAAATAGAATGGACACAATAAGCTTTAGAACATGACATTCACTAAACTCGTACTTTGAAACCAATTTCAAAGTATTCTCAGTTATTAACTTGCATATCTACAAGCATACAGTGCAACAGGGTAAGTATAAACAGGGCAGGCCACAACAGAAAAGGTCTGAAGCTGATGCAACTTCTCTTGGTTACAGAGCCTCTCTTCACTTTGTCTGTTGTATGATAAGTACATCTAGAAAAGCTGGAAGTCGAATAGTTCTGCTGGCACATCGTGGCACCCCAAGATGATGCTTGACCTACATCTCTAACATTAGCTCTCTGCTTTAAATTGCATAGCTGGTCTTCCCATCTTGATCTCCATTCTTCTTTTGCATGTTCCTTCCAGAGGACAAGTAAAATAGTCAAAACAAAATAGCAAGCATTATATGTGTCAGCCACACATTTATCATGCTAAAGCAACCCCTGGTTAGCACATTATACGAGTCATGGATCACAACACAATACCAAACGACACCCACGTCATGACATGCATAAAAAAGAGGTGAATGAAGTTTTCCAGTCATTGTTTATAATACAAACCTAACATAAGATAGTTCCAGATTTTGAGATCCAAAGATACACAAATTCAACATCAAACTAAGCCTCACCAGACAAATATTTCAAATGCAATCCAGCATACCATTACATTTCCTCGAAGAGCTATTTAATCATAATCCACATACGAAACCATTAACAACTCACAACCAGTGCAACATAAATGTCTGCCAAATCATGGAAATACATGTAAACAAAGAAAACTACTATGCTAGGCATACTAAGCAACCTGGAGTGCTTTTATTTTTGTTCACCTTAAAACTATTAGCAGTTTGACGAAGTGTATTCAAAACAATAGAATGAAGATGTTTGGACAATACAAATTGTGTCTATTTCCGTACAGATCAAACTCTATGAAATTGACACAAGCAGTCACAAATGCTTTGCTAAACCAATGTAGCTATAGACCCCAACATTGGCTCCCTTGAAATAGAAATTTCCACTAAAGATCATTATGAAGGGCTGCAGGCCCACAAAAAAACCATCTACAACACTAATATGATTTCACTTACTGACAATCCAAGCCTAATATAATTACAAACTAAGAATTTGTTATCATATTAAAACCTATCACACATGTGAGATCTATAGTTCCTTGAATTCAAATGATCAAGCACGCTCACCATCTTCAGTGTACAAGGGCCTCTTCCTATATGTCGAATGATAAGGAAAAACAAGGCAATATCAAAATTGTTGTTTCTTCGTGGAATAAATTTCCCAATTGGAAAATGTCGATCAACTCTAGGAAAATCAATCTATTTTTCACCCACTGCCATATGGAATCAATAATCAAATCCCCCATATTTTCAACCTTCTCTATGAAATTAGATGCATCTTGAAAAATATAGCTAATATTTGCATCATCAACATTATACATCCCAATTTTTTTATACTAAAAAAGGTCTCGATATTGTGCTTCTGATTGACTAATTTGATTAGCACAAAAGCATAGAACATGAGTGACATCCAGAAACTGTAATGTAGTTATAGACCTTGAAGCCAAATATCCACCAATAAAAAATATTCTGTAACATGTGATGGCCGCTCTGAGCCGACAGCCTAAGAGAGCAAAGCCATCTTTTCCAAAATGTGTTCACTATCAAGCTTTGAAATCTTGTTCAAATATTTCAATTTAACTATCAGGGATATACTGTGACATGAATCACTATTTCCTTTTGGATATTTTCCATGATAGTTGTCCTGGAAAAATGGTGACATTTCTAAGTTATCCTTATAAGGTGATTTTGAGAATGGATACTGAGAAAGTCCTGTAAACCTATACCACTAGTATATGCAAGATCTTGTGGTTTTGTGTTTTCCCCATTTTCAAGCATTCTTTACCTACAACATTTAACTGGAAAGAAAATAATTGAAATGATGAGTGCAAGTGACCTAATTTAGTGGCCCTGGAATCTTCTTTCTCGTCATCCCCTGGAAGATATTTTCTTAGAAATTTATTTATCAAAACATCCAATTTATGGTGAAGTTCGAATATGAATGGTTGCAACTTCATCATTTCTCTTGATCCTCCACGAAAGCTAGCTTGAACTCATGCACAAATTTGTTTTGGTCAATATCTCCATAGATAAATTGATCCATTGATCCAATTGTTGTTTCTAAAATGTAACAACCAAGATTTTCCCCTGATATCTCATGTAACAAATTTGAAGCAATTTCTGGACTATTTAGAAAAAGTTCGACTAGTCTTGGATGCTGTGAAATATCAAACGATATTTTTCCAGTGGAAGGATGTCCTGGAACCCCTGATTAAATTGCCACAATATGAAAATCACTATCATGTGTATTTTTGTCTTCAATGGTAAGGAAAATTCCTTCAAAAGTAGTCTCAGTCGCATTGTAGAATGCATCCACACGAACCTTATCATATCATGCCTTTAAAGCATTGATCCATCTCCAGTCTGAAATACAATTGATATTCCAAGGACAAAAATTCCAGAGCATTTACCATAGAATATTAACTTTGGTTCCTTGTGTTCCAAACTTTTATTTGAATTTATTTAAGGATTTTTCCTTTCTTGAATCATGGAGTCTCTCTCCATGTCCTTTTGGATGCCCATTCACGATAATATCAATTGACTCATCTTGACATGAACCAAACTTGCCACAGGAGATAGCCTAAAGATTTGTTGCATTTGATCTGTTAATTACTGTCTCTTGGGTAGAATGAAGGTATTTTCCAGTAATTTCATGTTAACTGCTGCCTAATAGCCCCGTACGTTTTCTTTAAAGTAAAAGAAAAAATGAAGTCCCGTCAATGACAAAAAGTCGACAACAGTCTTTTGTAACATAGTGTGACATGCTGCTAGACGATGCTTAACAATATCAATTCCAATCAGTGTCCCAGACCTCCTCAAAATTTCAGCGAGCATACAGATTTCAACACCCGTGCCATCAAATCTAGGAAGTGCCCTATCTGTGATTTCATCAGGTCCCATGAATAACCTGACAAAATCGTGACAGTGTGTCCCTCAAAGAGGTATTCCAAATCATTTCCCAACATCAACATTGTTGATTGCATCAAATCCTTCTAGGTAACAATAATTTTATGAATTGATCACTCCAACAGGGCCTTGAACATGGTGGAATCCAGAAAAAAAGCTTAGAATTCCGAAGCAACACACCTATGCCTTACGGCATATTTAGAAACCAATGATGCATAATTGATCAAATTCACAAATGGTGTTTCCAATGATTGTAAAACTGCAATTGAGCCATCGACTCTCCGAAGGGGTATCTTAGGAAAAACAATGGAACTCTATAGTATTGCATATATCTCAATGTCTAAACAATTAGGTTCTCACGGATAACTAAAGAATTTGTCCTCACATGTGGGAAAGAATGTGCGTAGGAGATCAATTTCCTCCTCTTTAAATTTGAAAATTGCAACGAGACGTATATGCTCTTCTAATCCAACAAAGACAATGTTCCTCCTCTTTAAATTTGAAAATTGCAACGAGATGTATATGCTCTTATAATCCAACAAAGACAGTGTACTCCCCACCTAGGCGCACTCCATTGGGGTGGGCTTTGAATATCTAGTCGAAAGCCTGACAAATCTCTAGTTGTCGTCCAACATATATAGCAATCAGCTTTCTGAGGTGACTTGATTCTGGTATGATTTCAACAATTGTTTTGTCGATAAGTGACTGAAGGTGTGGGATGCATGACTTAATTACAGTTTCAAGATGCTTCCATTTCAAGTCATTTTGAAAAACAACCTTGTTGATAGTGTGTAATATGTTGCAATTGATTATATCCCATAGTTCGACAATATGTCCAACTGGAGCAAGATGTAGAGTGTTTTTTATTCTTCTGCCATAAGCTCTTTGGAAATATGTCTCATGGTGGAAAAGAGAACCCATTTACCCACTTCTTCACCATCCTCTTCACTGGTAATCTTTGTTATGTCAAATAATTCTTCCAAAATCTCACAGATATTTCCAACACTTTTGTCATGTTTTAGATCAATTGCACCTTGGTCTATTCTTTTTTCACTCGTATATTTTCTTCTTATACTCAACTTGATTGTAGGAAATGGTGTTCATGCATCTGTAGAGACACTTTGTAGAGAATCAGACACAAGCCCTGCATGATTGTTTTTCAAAGCAATGCTAACATGTTCATTTTGCTGACTAATTTCTTTTTTCCATAACTTACTCATTGGATGGAATGGATTAGAACATTAATCAAGTCTTTTTAGAGATTACCCTTCTCACTCATCTACAAGGAGAAAAAGTGTGTGGAAAATCTCCTATCTAAGGATGGACGTTGTGGATTATTGCGTATGATTAATTACTCTGCTTTTGATAATGAAACATTTCAAAGATCAGAAGTATAAAAATCTAAAGGATCTTCGTAGACAATTTCTATAAACAACTGTTTGATATTGTTGATACTTAAAAAGATTATTTTCTCTTTTTGTGAAGAAAACTTTTAGATATTTTAAATAGGATCAACCAAGGTAAGATAGATTAGGAAGATCGATAAAGATGGAAAGGTAGATCTTTTGAATTTATATATTATTTATATGTAATGATGAAATAAGATATAATTTTGAGGGGCATAATAAAGGGATCAAAGATGTATGGGGATGACATAAAAAATATTGAATATGTAACTAATTTTTGATAATGAAAATATGTGGGTTTTTTCTTATTGGAAAAAAAAAAGATGCACTCAGCAGCTCTAAAACCTATGAATCAGCAATGTAGTTCACAAATCAACCCTATAAATTCAATAAACAACACATTGCACTAATGGGGTGTTGGATTCTAGGTGTGGTTTCAGCAAAACAGATTTATCAGTAGTCATATAGGCCACATTTATCTCTCGGCTTGTGTTCTTGTGGAGACTACTGGTAATATTGAGTGAAGAGGATTAAGAATCACTGGAAAGAAAAAAATTGAAATGATGAGTGCATGTGACCTAATTTAGTGGCCCTAGAATCTTCTTTCTTGTCATCCCCTGGAAGATATTTTCTTAGAAATGTATTTATCAAAACATCCAATTTATGGTGAAGTTTGAATATGAATGGTTGCAACTTCATCATTTCTCTTAATCCTCCACGAAAGCTGGCTTGAACTCATGCACAAATTTGTTTTGGTCAATATCTCCAGAGATAAATTGATCCATTGATCCAATTGTTGTTTCTGAAATGTAACAACCAAGCTTTTCCCATGATATCTCATGTAACACATCTGAAGCAATTTTTGGACTATTTAGAAAAAGCTCGACTAGTCTTGGATGTTGTGAAATATCAAACGATATTTTTCCAGTGGAAGGATGTCTTGGAACCCCTGATTAAATTGCCACAATATGAAAATCACTATCATGTGTATTTCTGTCTTCAATGGTAAGGAAAATTCCTTCAAAAGTAGTCTCAGTCGCATTGTAGAATGCATCCACACGAACCTTATCATGTCATGCCTTTAAAGCCTTGATCCATCTCCAGTCTGAAATACAATTGATATTCCAAGGACAAAAATTCCAAAGCATTTACCATAGAATATTAACTTTGGTTCCTTGTGTTCCAAACTTTTATTTGAATTTATTTAAGGATTTTTCCTTTTTCACCCTCCTAGATAGTAAATTGGATTTTTTTTTAATTAGATAATAATGGTTGAGAATTGGATTTTTTTTAATTAAATATATATATATATATATATATATATATATATATATATATATATATATATATATATATATATTCTTGTTAGACAACTATTTTTTTTTCCATATTGAATTTAATTTGAATTTGACCTGAAACTCACTTTGACTTCATAATTATGAAATAAAACAAAGTGTCTCGTTCAAACCCAAACTCCTACCTACCTATAAAATAAAGCATAATGTCTTCTCCATCTAGCATGCACTATCGTGGGAGTCCAATGGTCATCACAGTTACTTAATTTACTTAATTTTGTAAAGGTCTTATTTTCAAGTAGTTGAATATGAAAATTTAAGGTAGCACTATGTTTTAAAGTTTTGATAATTAAACAAAATTGTAATATCATTAAATTTCTTCATAAATATATGAGATATATGACTTCGGAATAATTGGTGAAATTTTGAACAAATATTAAAAATAAGAAAATGAAGTTGTTTATATAAAGCATTTAGACTATCCAATTTTATCTAATTTTATCTATTTTTTATATAGTTTTATTAAAAATAAATAAAAAAACATCACACACTTTTCACAACCCAACTTCAATTAAAGAAGTGAGCCTCTAAGTGTATCCTATATTCATGAATATTTTATTTTTGTTATTTTATTTTATTTTATTTTTATTTTTTAATAAAAAGAAATTATTGCATTACAATTTTGACATCCCAGTATTAGAGTACATAACTTGTAAAGAAATGATGGTGTATGCATTTGCATTTTCCATTAAATTGTCCAATTACAAGCTATAATATCTAGCCACACGGTAAAGTGATCTATTCTAACTTGTAGCCACACAGGAATTTGAACTATTCTAACTTGTAGCTACGTGGGAAAGTGAACTATTCTAACTTGTAAAGAAGAAATGATGTCGCATGTGTTTGCATTTTCCATTAAATTGTCCAATTACAAGCTACTATATCTAACCACCTGGGAAAATGAACTTGCAAATATATAATAGATTATACTAATTCAAAGAGAAAAGCGAGCGATCTTATGGATACATACTTGATTAACCAGATGCACTTCACTCTCAGAATTCCTCGCTTCTGAGAAGAAGGCCCCTCATGCTTTTTATTTTCGATTCAATCGTGTATAAACCGAATAGAGGTATGACTGTAAATTGTTCAGAGGCACCAAAGAGAACATTGAACGTCTAGCTATTATGCCTGATGAGAGAGGAAGATGGAAACCCGTTAGAAATTTACGCAGCAGAATAAAATCAAAGACGACAGAGCTCACCCAAACCAAGAATGGAGAATAAAAAATGAGCCCTAAACAACTTTCAAATAACGAACATGCCATTTCCCAATTTGCTTTGTTTCTTTTGAACTCCTGTAACTAGACACAAGTTGATTTGAAGTTCCCATCATCCCAAGCTCGACCTGGTAATCTCATAAGCAAGGAAGCAGGCGACATTGGCAGGAACACTTCTGGCCATGGCTTTGACCAAGCCTTTTAGACAAGCCTTTAAGCCCTTCTAAAGCAACAAGTTTCTTGATGACATTAATTGTACCAACATACTTTGGATGGTGAAATTCATCAATCTGAATGACACTCTTCAACTCTTCAAAGCATCAGTTGGATATACAAGTGTCCAGCTAGAAGCGCCAGAAATCCCACCAGA
This sequence comes from Pinus tabuliformis, assembly GCA_031772625.1. NCBI lineage: Eukaryota > Viridiplantae > Streptophyta > Pinopsida > Pinales > Pinaceae > Pinus > Pinus tabuliformis. Next base: position 598,633,723 of record CM062815.1, on the reverse strand, counting down.
AACAAGCAGGGTACCCATGCCCAATTGAGATGCATCATGTCGTCGTGCCATGAACGGCTTCAGAGCCTTATACACACCATATGCAATGCCATTTACAGATACATCCCTTAATAAAGTAGGATAAAGCCCTTAAACAATTCTCTGGCTCCTTCGGATCTTAAGACATGCTTAGCTACATCAACTAGGCCATTGTGTTTAATAGAAGTTGTCACTCTTGTTACCCCTAAAGTTGCAACTGAAGCAGTAGCCAAAGCACTCTGAGCTTGCAATCTACATCTGATAAGCTTAGTTGGGTAAGTCAAGAAAGATAAGCAATCCCTGCCCCTTCTCCACACACCACCTACTGCCCTACAATGGAAAACCAGGCTCAACCCTAAATAGGGCTTCCATCTGACCTCTTGCACTAAACACAACTGCATTACAAGCTACGACAATGGACAAAGGGGCTCCCATTCCTTTGTACATCCCTGTGAGGCCTTCTTTGGCAATGGTCTGCTTGACAACATCCATTGCACCGACATAGCGAAGATGCTGGCCAGGAAGAAGCAATGGTTGACTCTGGGGCTTCACCTCAATTGTGTCAAAGGGATGCCCAGATATCAGTTGTGTTGTTCCCCCAACAGTGCTAGAAATTAGATCCTTTGCTACAACGATTACCATAATTGGAAGCGACTAATCCTAAAACCTAATATCTACAACACACGGCTTTACTTTATGTGGAACTCTATCTGACATTTAATATCGATAAAATCCAGCCTTTTATTTAGTTTTCAATAAACGAAAGTATTCTAAATGCAGAAAGCTTCCTTAAAATGGGTGTTCAAGGTCACTCAAATTGTACATAGAACCTTAAAATGGGTGTTCAAGTCCACTCAAATTGTACAAAGAAGGCGGATGAATTGCTCACCTGATCAACATGCCTTGTCCAACAGTAAAAACAACTTAATGTAACCTAGCGGAAAACCTACAAGCAGAACCCTACATGAGATGGACCAAGATTCAATAACTTGGAAGCAGCAGAACCTGGAAGTCAATTGTTGGTTGGGGCGCTCATCCTCGATAGCATTTGCGGCAGATAAAGTTGAGCTTAGAAGGAGTTGAGTACCCACCTGTACAAATATCAAATCCATTAAAAACCCATATCTAGCTTAGAGGAATTAGAGATTAGCAAATCGAAAAGGGCATTGAATTATGCCAGAGGACAACTTTCTCACCTGTGGTGGCTTGGAAACACAAGGCTTCACCTGCCATAACAGGCAAAATATTAGTTAACGTAAGTAGGCACAATGCCCCTCTGTACATGTATAGAAATGGAAAGAAAAACCATTAGAAAGAACAAATATATATCTATATATATATATATATATATATATATATATATACTTGCTCCTTAGTATTATTTTCGAATGCAGATAAGACAATACTTCTTTAGACATTTGGAACAATAGACCACTCTGCCTTTGTCATTTCTTTTACAGTGATGGAAATTCGTATTCACAGTGTTCTGTGATGTTGCCTTCATTTTATTCGCCTATACTGGAATATTGTGATGGTGCCTTCATTTTATTCTCCTATGTTGGAATATACTATCCACCCCCATCTGCATTTTTCTGACAAAATTCTTGGTATTCTTAACCTTGAAAACATCAGGAGTTGGGGTAATATTTAACCCCTCATTGCTTAAATTCAGTGGCGCAGGTCGTTTAGGCTCCGTGTTCGAAACCGATGCACTATACTCCAAAAAGCCATTGGTTGCTTCCTTATTGTGATCCTCGTCAATTAACATCATCTTCGTTACCTGCATTCATTAATTTCAAAACCCCAAATTCTGCCCCAATTTCTTCCTGCTCCTCGTTGACCTTGCGTTTCTGCCCTCTCTTCTTCACACCACCATCAATGCCCTCATGTAACACAGTCCGGGGTTTCCTGCCCCGCTTCTTACCCTGGCCTCTGTTGCTCGCAGTGTCCTTGGACTCTTGTTTCTACTGCATTTGATGTTTCTCGCATTGCGATATTGGTACATTAGTGGGTTTAAGCACTGCAATTCCATAGGCCACAGTGCGGGGCTTCCTACCCCGCTTTTTGCCTTGGCATTTGGAGCTCCCAGTGGCCTTGGGTTGCTGCTGCAGCAATTTTCTCACAATCCCCAATCCTCGGCATGCCCCACTTCCTACCCTGGCCTCTGATGCTCGCAGTGGCCTTGGACTGTTGTTGTTGCTGAAATTGATGTCTCTAGAATTCCAACATTGGTGGTTTGAAGCTCTGCAACACCACAGCCGTGGGCCTGCTCCCATTGACCTTAGGCCGCTAGCGCCACATTGCTCTGAGCTCCTTTCGCTGCAATTCTCTCCTTGTGAGCATTCTAGTGTCGTCATTGTTCATCACCATAACCTCCATGAAGAATTCAAACGGACTCTACCTGGAACTCCTGCGTAAAAAGCGCATAGATGTGGAGCAGAGAGCATTGTTCATTGCCATAAACTCCACTAAGAATTCAAATGGACTCTACCTGTAACTCCTCCATAAAAGCGCACAGATGTCGAGCGGAGTTTTTTTAAGGGTATTTTAATGTTTTAAAACATTTTTTATTAAATTAGACGGCTGATTTTTGTTCAATCGTCTAACAAAAGATCTAACAGCTACGATTAGGACAGAAGGGCATTTGGGGGAGTTCATTTCAGATGGAAACGCCTTACGGTGTATATATATATATATATATATATATATATATAATAAGTTTTTATTTAATATAATAATAAAAATTTTATAAAATAAAAAATATTAAACATAAATTTTAAGAATGATTTATCAACTCCTTCGCACTATGTCCCTCGGTTTTGTGCATATGACTGATAATTCGAGTTGTATTCAAATATATTTGCATCCACATTCAAATATATTCAGTATTATATATTATATATTCAGCTTACATAATATGTCCCTCGGTTTTGTGCAAATGACTGATAATTCAAATATATTTGCATCCACATTCAAATATATTCAGTATTATATATTTTGTATTCTGCTTACATATTTTTGTTTGTTATTTTTAGAGTAAATTTATTTATATTTTATCTATTTTACAAATCAGAAAATTATAGTTTTATGTTATAAATTTACAAAAAAGACACTAAATTCATTTTAGGATTAAAACATACAATTTAAATAAAAGCCCATCACTGTCTCATGAAAAAAATCATATCGCCAAATTACAAAGGGAAAAAAAAAAAAAAATGTTTCTGCGTCCATCTTCTATCTATCAAAACATCAATTACCTACCAATATGGAAAGGTCAAACACACAATTCACGTTTTTACTCAGACAGACCCTGACATCTTGTAGATGAGGGTTGGTGTGGGCCTCTTAAGCAACGAAAAGACTGTCCCACAAAGTGAAAGTTCCACCAAATGTATTGTAATGATGTACTCAACGACAATGAACATCTCATCTTTTTGGGTTTCCTGTGAACTAATGTACTTGATGATGTTCAATGAAACCAGCCACTCAAATCAATAGAAATTACAAGTATATCAAGGTAAAATCGTTTATTAATCTCACCTATCGGGCTCCATAGACAACTTGTAGTTGGCCTTTCAGAGGGATGACATGGATTTACCATGGTGTACTGGTAGTCTGGTAAAGGTTCCCTCTAAGCAACAGAGTACTGCAATGATGTAATATTAATCTCCAACTCAGTTTGTGGAGGTTATCTCTGAAGCTAATCAAGTTGTCGACAACAACTCATCTTTTTGGATCCCATCAACTAATATAATTGATGAGATCTAACGAAGCCAACACCTCATCAATAGAAATTAAAAATTTGCCTGGGAGGGTCACAGGCAAAATTGTTTACTAATCTCACCTATCGATTTTTATATACAACTTGTACATGGCCTCTGTGGCCTCTCATAGGTGCTAGCGAAATGGTGCACGGGTTGGATTAATCCATGGTGTATTGCTAAATGCTTGTAAATGATTAAGAGAGGTTAAAAGTACTCGGGTTGATATTTCACATTTGCATAAACAAACCCATACTCTGAAAGAATACTCAATATTTATTACAAGTACACTACAATGAATTCGTACCAATTTTAGAGATTTTAATTCATATTGATTCATTTAAAGCAATTATTGAAGATAAATCTCATCTTGGTTGCAACTTTTCATTCTTCTCCAAGGGCTTCACTCTGAAGTTACAAAGGGAAAAAGTATTTAGATTCTTCTGAATAGCGCATCATTTATAATGCTTAGATTCTAGCGAATAGCACATCACTTAAAGTACATACATGGCAAACATTTCCTAGCCTTTTGATTACTGCTTGTTATTTTGAATGCCCTTTAGTTCAAAAAGATATCATCCATGCTAAAAATGGTGGCCATCTTTTGCACGCAATGAACAATTTCACCTGTAGTGCAAATAAGAGAGCTCTCTTCCTTATTAGATCCCCAACATCCTGTCCCCAAGTGTTGTTAGTTAAAACCCAGATATGCTTAAATCTCGCTGCAAAAAGAATTTGTTGATTCAGCTCCTCGAGGATTGAATTTGAAGACTTCAATAACCTCCAACTATCATTTCGCTCTTCATAGATCAATCATGAATATTTCCCCTCCATCAGAAAAGCTGCATTTGAATTTTACTCCAATTGGTAGGAGATATTGGTTTGATTTTCACTTTTTGGACCGTGAGTATTATTATTGATTTTTGGAGTTAACAGGTTAACTTCTTCCCAATGGCAAAGCCTTTTCCATAAAATGGAATACCCTGCCCTTTAAACTTCATCTCTGATTCTCCACAGCATGCTGGACAAATCATGCTGCAATGATCTGCTTAAAATTATTTTGTGACCATGGATTAGTTCCAGCTTTTTATGTTATAGCGGGTGCATCCCATTTCGTGCAAGGAAAGCATGCAACTGCTTGTTGACTTCAATCCAACTGCGTCCAGCCGTTGGTTTAATCCCCCTATCTTTCATGGTTTTTCTCATCTTTTCAATACCATCCCACCGGCCCACTGAAGCATAGATATTTGAGAGCACAACATAAGTTTCTGCATTTTTCCAATCCAACTCAAAAAGGTGTTCGGCAGCGTATTCTCCTAACTCTGTATTGTTATGTATGATACAGGCACCAAGCAAACACCCCCAGACTATAGCATCAGGGGTTATTGGCATTTTGCTTATCAAGTCTTTAACCTCTTCCAGGTGCCCAGCACGGCCAACAAGGTCAACCATGCAGCCATAGTGTTCTATCACATGTGTGATCTGGTAACATTGACTCATAGAATTAAAGTACTTTCGGCCCTCATCCACTAGGCCTACATGACAGCATGCCGATAACACATTGACGAAGGTAACACTGTCCGGTTTCATACCAGATTGTTGCATTTCTTGAAATAGTTTCAGGGCCTCCTTGCCACATCCATGCATTGCATATCCTGCAATCATTGAATTCCATGAAACCACATCTTTTCCATGTATTTTGTTGAAAACTTCATTTTCCTTGTCTATGCTTCCACATTTTGCATACATGTCCAGAAGCGCGTTACACAGAAATACATTGCACTGAAAACCACTTCTAATTATTTCTTCATGGATTTCCATGCCCTGTTCCAGAGCTGCCAAATTAGTGCATGCTGGGAGAACACTAGCAAAGGTTTTCGAATCTGGCTGCACTGCTGCTTGTTGCATCTGTCGAAAAATCTCCAGAGCTTCCATGTTGTGCCCATTCTGTGCATAACCTGCAATAATGGCTGGCGGTCCAGGATGCAGCATTTCGTTGAGGCATTTTGTCAAACACTTTGCATGCAATGTCTATTCTCTCACATTTTCCATACATGTCTACAAGGGCAGTTCCCACAAAGACATTAGATTCCAACCCACTTCTGATTACTTCTCCATGTATCTCTATACCCTGATGCATAGTTCCCAAGTTCACACACACTGGGAGAACACTGGCAAAAGTTTTTGCATCCCGCTCAACGCCTGCCAGATGCATTTGCCTAAACATCTCCATGGCTTCCAAACTGAGTCCATTCTGCACATACCCAACAATCATCACAGTCCAGGAGACTACATTACGTTGGGGTATTTCTCTGAAAAGCTTCAATGCCTCATCTATGTATCCATTGTGCAGGTATCCTGTAATCATGGCGTTCCAGGAAACAATATTTCGTTCAGGCATTTTGTCAAACACATCGCGTGCTTTCTCAATAATACCACATTTTGCATACATGTCCAAGAGAGCAGTGCCTACAAAAACATCATACCGAAACCCTCGTCTGCTTATGGCCTAATGAACTTCCTCGAGGGTTTCCAAGGTGTTACATGCAGGAAGAACACCGGTAAAGGTGAATTGATCGGGTTGAATTTCACTCTGTTTTTTCATTTGACGAAACAGAACCAAGCTTCCCGGGAAAATCCATGTCTGGCATATGCGGAAATCATGGCATTCCATGAAAAGGCGTCTCGTGTTGTCATCTGGTCGAACACTCGCTGAGAATCCTCCGGGCTCCCGAACGTAGCATACATAGTGATAAGAGTGTTAAGTAAAAATCTATCTCTGACAAAACCCCTCTGATGCATTTGGGCGTGGAATATTTTTCCGCCCGATAAGGCCTTAAGCTTAATGCAGCCCTGCGAGAGAGAAACACATGCACTTCTATCTACAACGTTGTCGGTAGCATGCAAGAAGCAGAGGGCGTCTTTTAGCAGGCCCACTTCACGCAGTGTTACCCCATTCTGTACAGACGGAGTGTTTGTGTTAGCTCCTGTTTCAAGTACAGCAATGGCAGACTGCCTAACTTGAAGATTAAGCACGAACCCAACGAGCATTACAGTCTTCTTCTTTTTCGGGTTTCTTAATGGCTGTCTCCTTAGCAACCTGTTCATCTGAATATGTTAAAGTTCAAATCTATGGCATCCCTGCTCCATAAATCTGCCGAATATAGGCGGATTTATTTCAAATTCGAGAACGACGAAAACGACACTGATCAAATGAAAAATATGTTACTGCTGCGTAAAAAGCGCACAGATGTGGAGCGGAGAGCATGGTTCATTGCCATAAACTCCACTAAGAATTCAAATGGACTCTACCTGTAACTCCTCTGTAAAAAGCGCACAGATGTCGAGCTGAGTTTTTTTAAGGGTATTTTAATGTTTTAAACATTTTTTTATTAAATTAGACGGCTGATTTTTGTTCAATCGTCTAACAAAAGATCTAACGGCTACGATTAGGACAGAAGGGCATTTGGGGGAGTTCATTTCAGAGGGAAACGCCTTACGGCGTAATTAAAATGATATGAAAAATATAAAAATATATGAAGTATTTCATTTTTTTTTTTAATTTCCACCTAAACCACAATAAATTAACTTTAAATAATATTTATTTTGCCATATATACACATTGATTGGAAATGAATTGTTTCGTTTCATTTCAGGTACCCTCTAGCGCTTCAACAACATGTGTTTGGCCCCATTCGTTTCCTTGGTTCGATGTGCAGGTTGAATGATCGATTTGATGTGCCTATTTGATGCACCGGTTCAATGCGATTAGGGTGTGCAGGTCTAGGCATTCACCCTATTATCTTGAGATAAAAATCGAGTTGTTAAACATCTCAAGATTAGAGAAGTAGTTAAATTAGATCATAATCAAGATATGCCTGAGCAGGGCTTTTGGCAAAGCATTCTGGAGTATTTCAGAGATTCGCAAGCTGCAATCCCTCTGTTGGAATCGGTGCCCAGGTTAGTTGTTAATCTGAAAAATTAATTTACCATGTTAGCTAAACTTCATGGGTTTTTACTTGGGACTCATAAGCGCTCTGGTTGCATAATATTTTTAGGATTTGACTTTATATTTGTTAGTGAAAAATTACCTATATAACTACTAGTATATCAATTATATTTATTAATGTGGTTGTGCTAGTTAATATAAATGTTATTATATTTATGTACCATTGATATAATCTCTAAGGTTTATGTATATTTAGTTTTTTTCCTTTTCTTAAAAATATTTTAATATTTCTATCTTATAAATATTTTCAATAATACTTTAAACTATCAAAATTAATTAGCATCTTGAGATTTATAAAAAGATCTAATATATAACAGTCACAATTACAATACAAATCAATATATCTATAACTTTGTTAAACCAACCTAGATTTGTCTTAATTCCATATCTACCAAGTGTAGAGCGGCATGAATCTCTTGAAATGCAAACCTTTTTTAGAGAAAAAAAGTTTTGATCCCTCTTAGCCCTTTGTAGATACAAGCCAAGATGGATCTATCTTGGTTTAATTTCCCCCTTTAAATAGGCTATATTCCACATGAATACTATATGTTCTCATACAATGGGTGTATACAATGAAGTTATTTTTGTTTTAATGTTGTTTTTCTTATTAAAAATTGTTTTCACGTTATTAATTTTTTTTAATATTAATTTTAATTTTTATGTATTTTAACCAAGTCAAAATGTTTACAGCGCAAGACAATACAATATCTTTTTCATATTGGACTAGTTTTTATGTCTTTTAACCAAGTCAAAATGTTTACAGCACAAGAAAATACAATATTTTTTTCATATTGGGTTGGAGAGTGCAACAATATATCTAAAGTATGTATAACTTTGCTAAACAATATATCTAAAGACATAGATTTGAGTGACAAGTTTTAAAACTAAAACTATATTCAATGGAATTTTCAATGTTAAAGAAAATCATCATTATAATTTGAAAGTATGCCCCAGAATATTGAGTTTCTAATGTTAATTGGAACAATTTTTTATGGTATTCATATTGAGTTTCTAATGTTAATTGGAACAATTTTTTATGGTATTCATCATCCAGTATATTGTAGATGTGTAGCTAACGTTGGCTCAATTAAAAGATAATAAAAAGTTTAAATCATGTGAAGGATAAGTGTAAACATTTAAATATTGGCTCAATTAATAATAACAAGTTAAAAGTAATAAAAAGGGCAGTTAAAAGTAATATCAATCTAGGATGAGTAAAAAGGCTCAATTCATAGTAAAGTATTAAAGTAATAAAGAAATCAAATTTTTATATTTTAATTTTGTTATTGACTTGTGAATAGGCTTTGTTACAATTACAATACCATGGCTTATCAATACCACATGCCCAAAAACATATCTTATTTCACAATCAAAATATTTTGTAACAATATGACAAGATTCTTAACTATGAATATTCACCTCCACTTTACCATGGATATTATTAAATTGTAAATAGGCTTTGTTACAATACCATGGGCCAATCACTTATGAATACCACAATACCAGATACTGAAAAACATAACATATTTCACAATCAAAATATTTTATAACAATATGACAAGATTCTTAACCATGGATATTCACCCACACTTTGTCATTGATAGTATAAACTTGTGAATAGGCTTTGTCACAATACCATTGGCCAATACTATGGCTTATCAATACCACATGCCCAAAAATCATAATTTATTTCGCAATCAAAATATTCTATAACAATATGACAAGATTCTTAACCATGGATATCCACCCCCACTTTACCATGGATATTATTGACTTGTAAATAAGCTTTATTATAATACCATTGGCCAATGCCACGACTTATCAATACCACATGCCCAAAAACTATAACTTATTACACAATAAAAATATTTTAAAAGTATTTTATTTTAATTTTATTTTTTAATATTTTTTAATTAAATCTAAGAGGTAAAAGGTTATAATTACTTTTGAGATATATCTAAATCCTCTATCCTCATGACCACTAAAAACATTCCCATAGAAATTAAACCAAGGTTTTAATAAAATTAAAAATGAGAATACTTTTTTATAAAGATGTGAAATGTATATAATATAGATAATATTATTTAAAACCACCATAGATCCATCTTAGCTAGGGATCCAAGCAATGAGAGAAGGAAAAGTGAATAACAATAATAGAGGAAAGATAATGCATGTTTCTTTTAAGTTTTTCATTATTGTATTTTCTTTGACATGATTGATCCAAAATATAGGTTTAATATTTTACAACCGATTGAGTTTTTTTAATTTAGATAATTTATTAAACACAGTAAAATAGGATCAAATTTAAGAGAGAGAGAGAGAGAGCAAGGGGGGTCGGGGAGGGGAGAGAGAGAAAGGGAGATAGTGATAGAGCTAGAGGGCAGAGAGAGAGAGAGTGATATGGGGAGAGAGAGGGAGAGAGAGGAAAGAAGAGAGAGGGTAGAGAGAGAAGAAGAGAGGGAGAGAGAGAGAGATAGAACTGGAGGGGGGAGATAGGGAGGATAGAACGAAGACATAAAGAGGTTGAGGTGGAGAGAGAGAGGGAGTGACAAGGGAGAGATGGAGAGAGTGTGAGGGAGAGAGGAGAGGAGGGAAGAGAGAGAAGAGGAGAGGAGAGAGATAGGGAGAGAAGGGTAAGAGAGAGAGGGGGGACAAGGGATGGAGGGAGAGAGAGAAAGACATAGGGAGGGAGATAGTGAGAAAGTGATGTGGCGGGGGGGGGGGGGGGGGGAGGCAGGTAGGAGAGAAATGGAGAGAGTGGGAGGAAGAGAGAGAGGACTCAAGAAAGAGAAAGAGAGGGAGAGAGATGGGCGAGGAAGGGGAGAGAGAGGGAGCGAAGAAGAAAGATGTAGACAAGGAAAGGTGGAGAGAGAGAGGGAGTGACAAGGGAGAGTGTGTATTTTGGTGGGTGAGATAGGGAGAGGGAATAAGAAAGAGACACATAGGTACAAATATAGATATGATATAATATTATATAACTATCCTAGATCCATCTTAACTCTAGATCTATCAAGCACAGATGGGGATCAAATCTCTAGAGGTGCAAACCTTTCCTCAAAATTTTCACTCAAAAAAAAGGTTTGTGCCTCGAGAGATTTGATCCCTCTCGACGCTTGATAGATACAGGGTTAAGATGTATCTAGCTGGTCATTATAGTAGTAAAAGTTAATGTAAGTTAATGATGGTATATTATGGCTCATCAGTGCTAACGCTAACATAAGAAGAAAATAATCTATCAACTATGCAAGCATAGAAAGAAAACAATCACTTAAATTGGAGGGATGGTTAGTAGTACTTCTACAATGAATTTTGATATGATGTAAAAAGCTGAAATATATGAAAGTGGATTAGATTTCCAAATAGATAATTTTCATTTATGTAAATTAGGCTTATCTTGAGTAGTTGGGAGGAATGATTGTTATCCTCCTTAATAGTCTTCCTAAATATATAACATTTATTTATGGAAAATTGTTATAACTAAAAAAAATGTTTTTTTATAAGAATGGCATGTTATTTTTCCTCTAAAACATAATGTATATTTTCTCGTTAGGCCTTAATATTTGTACGTAAATGATAGATTTTTTTTAGACAAATTTGTAAAGTTGTAGACGCAATTTGTACATGCCATAAAAAAGTTAAAAAGTACTTTAAACTTATGTTTTATTGATTTTTTTGTGAATTGTACACCTAAATATCTAACCAGTGATTCAACATCAATTGAAAATTGTGCTAGTGTTATCGATAAAGCTATGGTAGATGGGACCTTCCATCAGGCCATGACAAGTATTCTCACATTGGAAACATATATGTGGTGTTACTCAACTTGAACATAAAAACCAACTAAGATATGTGGAGTCAATGGTATATAATCAATGTGTTCCAAAGTCCCTACACCTAAAGGTCTAAGATACTCCTTTTATATGCCACTACAAATGAACTATGTTACACTAGACTACATGTGATATGTGCTATCTTAGTGATATTTTCACCAAGGTGATCCAAAATCTTAGGTGTTTTGGGTGAAGCAAGGAATAGGCATATGCATAGGTGTAGGTGGTCCTCTCAATGGATTATTCCTAATATTTGATCAATCCTAGATAGAGACAAGACCAACCTCCTCGAACTTAGCGATGTGAAAATAATTTATGTGGAAACCAATCATGAACTTGACCCATAATTTCCAAAAAACATATAATGCTATATCTATATTATTACAAGGATGTTTATCAAAAATGATAAACCAATGCCTCATCCAATTCTCTTATGATTGATGAAATGTACACCAATCCATGAAAATATTATTCTTCCTTATATCAAATGTTTGGTTGGATCTAGGGTCAATAAATAACTCCACAATCATCTGTTTCTTGTGATATTAAAGTCTTTAACCTACTCCTTAATAATAGTGGAGTAGAATTCTCTCTACTTGGCCCGATCTTTAGTTATACTTGTTAATTGGTCTATACATGATTAATGGAGGTAATAATAGTATCAAAGGGTGTGGCTAATGGAACTCACGATGGTTCCATTATGTTTCTAAGCTCTTGAACCAATAATTTTAATTGGTTTAAATATTTTGTTACTTGTGTTTATGGGTTAGGTTTTTCTGTAAGGTTCAATTTTTCTTCTGGCTCTGTTGCATGGTCATTTTCTTGATTTTATTTTATGTTTTCAGGCATCATAATGACATATAATCAATCTACAATTAAACAAACACTTCCTTTAAAATGTTTGCATTTTTTCTTTCATACCAAAAAAGAAGAAGAAAGGAAAGATGGCTTACCTATGAAGCTAGAAGACCTCTGAAGCTAGGAAGCTTGGGTAGGGGCTCATGCTCATTTTGGCTACATTAGCAATGGGAAACTGCCATGGTTTAGTTGGGGAAACAATGAAAAATGCATGGCCCATTTTTTATTGATAAAGGAACATATGAGAACATATATGAATTATAAAATTATGATATATGCCAAGGCAAAAATATATTGAAAATAGTAAATGTTATATATATGAAAAGGTGATACAACTCACAATAACTTATAAGAGTCACTCTAAAAACTAGTACAAGGTAGATGTGTAGGTGCAATGAAAGTATATAAACAATTTTAAATGTCGGCTCAATTAAAAACTTAAAAGAATAGTAAATTTGTTATGTTTTGCTTTTGTTTTTCTTAATAAAATTAAGTAATTTTTTAGATAAAAGAATATCATAGTATACATGCCACATTAAAAAATGTAACATGATACATTTTACATTTAATTAATAAGAACATAAAAACATAATACTTACAATAAATTTACAATATGAAAAGATTCTTAACACATAAAAACATAATACTTACAATAAACTTACAATATGAAAAGATTCTTAACCATGGATATTCAACCCCACTTTGCCATGAATATTATTAACTTGTGAATAAGCTTTGTTGCAATACCATGGGCCAATACCAAAGCTTATCAATATCACATGCCCAAAAAGCATAACTTATTTTACAATCAAAATATGTTATAATAATATGATAAGATTCCTAACCATGGATACTCACCTCCATTTTACCATGGATATTATTAACTTGTAAATAGGCTTTGTTACCATACCATGGATCAATAACATGGCTTATCTGTTATAGGCCATTTTGTCACATTTGGTCAATACGCCTACAAATTGGGCCAGTCAACATCCATGAACACCTTTTCATAATCCCTACATAAAGCCCTAAGCATGAGTATCTCAAATCCTAGAGTTTCTAACCTTGACTACTTCATTGTAGTGCTTCTAAGGCCCAATGAACCCTGGCCCTTTAGGGACCTACTTTGATTCGCAGGTTTCTCAGTTTTGCACCTGCTCTGATCAAAGCAAGTTTTCCCTTGTTGGGGGTGCACTGGTTCTAGAAATTTAGGAAAAATAAAAAGAATCATGAAGCTTCCTCTTCCAGAAGCTTCGAGGAATTATTAAAACCATTTACCTTAGATAAGAACTTTGAATCCTATCTCCCCTACCTTGGAGTTTTCACCTCTTATCCCTTGACCTCATCCTCCCATCAAGAGTGTATCTCAAGCCTATATTTGTAAATGGATAAGAATTCCTAAACTACCATCCTCTCCTATATATTTACTGCTATCCACAAGCTAGAGGTTAGGTTTTGGAGACTAATCATACCCTTATGCTTCTACTTTGATCATAGGAGAGACATCATTCCCATGCATTAGGGTGGCTTTGAGGTGTACATTGTGGCAAGGAAGGAAAAGTCAACTTGGGATGTTCTCTACAAGACAAGCTTCCAATTTTGGTTGTAAACTCTCTCCGTTCCATTTTACTACAAAGAATATACCATTTTACTACATGTGTTATGTTATGTTTATGTACATGTGTTTCAATGCTATGTTGATCCATTGAATAGAATGATTGGATAATGTTACATGGATGTTGTAAATCTTTGACTTATGTTGTTAGTTTGTTCAAGTTATAATTATAGTGATTGGAGCTACAGTTGGATCCGACAAGCCAAAAGGAGAGAAGAGCTTGTGACAAATCACAAGTAAGAATATTTCCATTCTCCAATTCTTCTAAGGAAAACTATATAGTCTTTGATTTCTGTTGTTCTAGACTAGGCCACTAGGTGTAGGGAAAACAATTTTGTATGTATTTGTGGATTTTGTATAACATTATGAATACCACATGCCTAAAAACCATAACTTATTTTGCAAACAAAATATTTTATCAATATTTTATTTTTATTTTATTTTATAACATTTTTTAATTAAATCTAAAATAAAAAAGGTTATAATTCCTTTTGTTATACAAATAAACCCTCTATCCTACAACTAATAAAAACATTCCCATAGAAATTAAATCAAGGTTTTAATAAAATAAAAAAAAGAGAATAATTTTATATATAAAGATGTTACAATTATATAATATAAATAAAATTATTAAGAACTAGCATAGATCCATCTTAACTAAGGATCCAAGTGGTGAGAGCAAGAAAATTGACTAACAAAAATTGAGGAAAGATAGCACAATATTCTGTTAAGTTTTTCTTTATTGTATTTTCCTTGACATGATTGATCCAAAATATAGGTTTAATATTTTACAACCAATTGAGTTTTTTTAATTTAGATACTTTCTTAAACAAAAAACAATGGGATCAAATTTAAGAGGGAGAGAGGGGGGAGGGAGAGGGAGGGAGATAGTGACAGAGGTGGAGAGAGAGAGAGAGAGGGAGTGAAAAGGGAGAGATGAAGAGAGAGCAAGGGAGAGACGAGACAAGGGAAGAGAGAGAATAGGAGAGGAGAGTGATAGGGAGAGAAGGGGAAGAGAAAGAGAGGGAGACACGGAGATGGGGGGGGGGAGGGAAGAGAAGCAGAGAGGGATGGAGATATTAATAGAGTTGTAGGGAAAAAAGAGAGTGAGAGTGATGGGATGGGGAGAGAAAATGGGAGGTGGGAGAGAAAAAGGGAGAGTGAGGAAGGCAGAGAGAGAGAAATCGAGAGAGAGAGAGAGAGAGAAAGAGAGATGGAGTTGGTGGAGGGGAAAAATGGAGGGAAGAATAAAGAAATAGAGGGTGAAAGTTGGAGAGAGAAGGGGAGTGAAAAGGGAGAGAGATATTCCATTTGATTAGGTCTAGTATTTCAATGGTAGGTGTTGACGATGCTGGACCAGCCAATATTCACGGGATCTCCCTGATATGAAGTCCCAGTTATACCTCACATCATTTGGTGTAGGATTCCCATCTGGAATATGGTCCAGTTGTCAATGCAGTGGGTTTTAATGATATGCCTTGGCTGCAATTATGCATAGAGTTATGTTATGTATACAAAGAGTCAAGTGTGATGCATGAAGGTTCTGCCACATAGAAGGGAAAATAAGTGAGCCCCTTAAAGGCCTGTAATAGCACGTAGCTTGAAAGGAGCACATGAGCATAATGACATCACAAGATAATATGCGAAATAGTTCACAAGTTAACAGTGATGAATTAATACAACATCACACATTCAACAAGATTCATACCAATGCAAACAAAATAGTTCATAAGAATAAGCATAAGTTAAATAACATACATTGCAAACATAACAAGAATAGTCCTATTACATTTACAACATATGCATGAAAATGTGTCGGCTCTAAGCTTTTATTAAGTGAAAGTTCCAATCATACATACACCATTAACAGACCACTATCTCTAATAGTGGAATGTGAAGTCAACATCACCTTCTCCTCCAAAGAAATATACTTCCTCTATGCTACGGATAATCCAAGTCTCTCACAAAACTCCCAAGCTCCTGACTCTAAGCCTAAACCTAGGAAAAATCTTGGCTCCCAAAAAGCCCTTTACATAGTTATGAGGTTCTATTTATAATAAGAGGGGGTGAATCTTCAAATCTCATTTGTGACCTTTGGACTTCCCTCATGAATCTTCAACTTCTTTACAAAATAACTCATTACATTACATCATGACTCTTCACATTCCAATATTGACAATTTGAATTCCACTTAAAAATTAAGTACAAATAATATTAAAATTTACACTCCTACCCATATAAGACACAATAGGGTAGATCCAACTATATAGCCTGACAAGACAAAACACTATCATGCTTGAGTTTTGGACAACTCAAGTTCAACAACTTCCAATTGTTGTTTCTTAGTCACGTATCGGTGCCAAGCTTGGTACTGTGCGATGACATCCCCAAACTGTGTGATGTTGTTTGGTTGGAAGTGGACTCTAGCCTCCATGGCATCCAAGTACATTGATTTGGAATAAGTTTCAACTTCCTTCTTAAGCATGAGAAACATTTTTTGCACTTGGAGAGGGCCACTGATGTAGTTTTGCATTATCTGTTTGTTCACCTCCAAATATTCCTTGGTGGAAATATGTTGAAGATGCTCCAAGTATTCTTCTATCTCCTTTCTGACCTGGTTCTTAGGCTTGGATGTAGTGAGTGAACCAACTTATGGGATCCTCTGGGACTTCACCAAGAAATCTATACTGTTGTATAATTGTGCATACGAGGCCTGAATGTTACCAATGAACGAGGCGAGTTGTTTACTATTCTAGATCAACATCCACACTCTGGATTTCTTGAGCTCTATCTGTGGCTTCATTTTCTTACCCAAGTCAAGGGGTGGCCCGTTGTATCAAATTGTCCATTCATGCATAACAGTAATTGCAGCTTGCACATTTCTAAGAGTTTTGACAAGGTCTTTACACTATTATTGCAAGTCATACATGTGGAAAACTGCCTTACACACGGTAACAAGTTCCTCATAGAGATTCTACATGGTCTCTCCAAGTGTTGATACTTCACTAAGTATCGTTGCCCTCATTTCCTCCAGATGTACCTATGTGGAAGTTGTGTTCTAAGCTGCTGCGCGGAGTTGTTCAAACTCTTTCCTGAAAACCTACAAGTTCTCTTTCAATTCCTTATTATCGACCGTCAAAAACTCAGTATTTGACTTTTTTGCACCTGTGAAGGCCAAGTTGGTTGTGAAAATAACATTGGGATTCTTCCTAGTGTCAGCCACAATCACCCTTTCTCTCATGAAAGCCAGAGATACGAGGTCATTTGAAAACAAATTCTTATGCACTTGTACAATC
Source organism: Pinus tabuliformis (assembly GCA_031772625.1). NCBI lineage: Eukaryota > Viridiplantae > Streptophyta > Pinopsida > Pinales > Pinaceae > Pinus > Pinus tabuliformis. The sequence goes on along the minus strand of CM062815.1, from coordinate 598,616,336 downwards.
TTCTTTTGAAGTTAATCATATGAAAAATTGTACATAACAGGATCATCATCAAGAGGAACAACTCCCCCTTCCTCTCCAAGACCCAACTCTAGTGCTGGAGGTGGTGGAAACCGAATAGGGACCTATTATGTGCTAATCATCAGGTCGACATCTTAATTTTTTGGCTTCGGTTCATCCTCCATGTCTGTGATTTCTACAATTGTTCAACCGATTGAGTAAGATTTGTGTCCTGCATCTGTCCGCCTTCCACCTATGATGGTTGTCGGTTTTGTTCTTGCTCTTCAACTTGTTTCCACGTTCTTTCTTTTGTTATTGTGCTCCACCTTTCTTCTTCTTCCTGCTTCTGCTTCTCTTCTTGTTATTGCTTCTTCTTTTCTTCCTCCAATCTACTCTACACATCCCTCTTCCACTATTCTTCTCTCTGCATCCTCTATTTCCTCTTTTCCTCTACTACTAAATCTTCTTTCATAATAGTTGGATCCAATTTCATCTTGCAGCTTCATTTCCCCCTTGGACTGTGAGCAACCTTTCACTTTCCCTTATCCTTCACGGGGTTTCTCCCTTCTACTAGCACTGCTTCCTGTTATAGCTCCAAATCTCACCCTTGGTTTTTGTGATGCTTCGTTTATGGCCTAGGGCAACCCCTCCTTCTAAAGTTGGTCCAAATATTTTAAAGGTAGTGTTTTACTCCCTGTACGCTACTTTGCCCTATGATAAAAGTGTGTACACGTGGGTTCGTCAATACCCAACCCGCGTATATGTGTTAAAACACTTAGAAAAGTTAAACTTCCTTAACTATGGGCGAAGTTCATAGGTTTTACCTATTGATTACCTCCTAGTGCCCATGGCCCAACTGTTTCCCAACTAAAAAACTAATTGGGAGAAGTATAAATAGACTTCTATGGGAAGGCCTTAAGGAGGAGAAGAGATAGAATTACTATACTGAGATTATCCCCTGACTGAGTCTGAAGTATCCCTGTGCTTCAAGCACTTCCCCAAGTTTAGGAAACCCTTGTTTCCTAGAGTGTTGATATTCTCCCACTTGCTTGAGATATCATGGTATTGGTTATGGAAGGAGGTTGTTGAAGACTGGGACTAGACGGATCCGGAGGACGGTTCCACTTGGAGCTAGAAGAAGAAGACTTAGGTGAATTCTCTTCATGTTGGTTATAGATTTCTACAATAAAAAGAAACATTGTCTTGTTCCTGAGATTAACTTTGTTTATGCATCAAATATTGTTGTAATTCATGTATGAATGTCATTTTGATGTGTAATTAATCATCTTACTTATATGATATAAAGTTGACTTCATTAAAATTCTTTATCTATATGATGCTATGTATGTTCGGATTGGTTTATTTGCAAATTCGAAGATCATCAGGAGTTGCAGAGGGTTTGAACCCTACTGGAACTACCCAAATGAAGGAAATCTAGATATGTTCATGCTTGCATAGTTTGTTTATTTAAGCATGTTGCCTGAGCTGTATGTGTGTTTCTTGCTATAGATTACTCTTGCTCTGTTGGGGTTTCAACCCAAAGCCATAGGGTACTTATTCCCGTAACAGAATTTGTGACTCCATTGGGGATAACAATCTTGTTATTCCTAGTTTGGGTTGTTAAGTGTCAATCAGGGCTCAGTTATTGGTTTGCTTGCTGTGACAGTATTGTTTGGTCCAGTAGAATCTCAGACCTTAAGTCTGATCTTTTTGATCTGTATTTTTTTTTTTTTCTTGAAAAGCTTTGTATAAGGACCTTTGTCTGTTTACAGTAGCATACACATTCTTGTTTCTGTGAAGTGAACCTGCGTATACGTGAGTTTCCTTTGTCAGAAGCACGTGTACGTGCAACTGTGCCTGAACACAGTCGCGTAAACCATTTTTTGCATACTTTTTTCAAATCTTTCCACCTAGAAAGATTTGTTTCTTGGTCTGTTTGGTTTCTGAGTGGTCAGTTTCTGTCTTTAGAATTTAATTATTCAGTGAGATTACTATTTTGAATTCTCTTCTGGTTTGAAAAGTTTTTGGCCTAGGTTTGCTTTTGAGTGAGTTTTATTGATTTGTGTTTGAACACAAAAGACTTCTTATCGAGGTTCTTGATTGTTCTGGTCTTCCGAAATAGCATATTTTTTTCAATATTTGTTTCAAGCTTGATTATTGGTCTACTTGCTTTGCTTTCCGTCAATTCGTGGCCTTACACCTTTTCTTGCTTTTTGAAAGTTTCCATTTGGCGAATTTGAAAGTGTTTCTTTCCTGACTTCTTGGTCAATTTCTCAAAGCTCTTTTGCTACTTTTGGATCATTTAGTACAAGTTGAAGCCCTTTTTTTCAACTTTTCATTCATGTCGAATTGGTTACTTACAAAGTTTCCTTGTGCTTTGCTTTTGGTCTTTGAGTCTTTGGTGGCATTTTGAGTGATTTTGAAAAGTTGTTTTCATTGCTTCCTGAAAAAGAAAAGTTCTTAAAAAAACATTGTTTTTTCTTTCTTTTGCTAAATTTGATTTTGGTTTCTTTTGATTTTTTAAAGTGATTTGTGATGTTTTTGATTAGTCCTCCTTGTTTGGAGAAGATTTTGTATTCAAAATTTATATTCTTTTCAAACACTTAAGTTGGCTTATTAATAAGTTATAAACAATTTCTTTCGTTCTTTTTTAGAGTAATCTAGGATCTTGCATTATCATGTACACCTTGCATTAGGGTAGTTTTGCATTATTAAAGCATCAATTGTCTTTTTAGTTTTTGTGAGTGTGAAGTGTGCTATAAGAAAAGAAAAAGAAAAAGTTTTTGCTTTATAGAAGTTTCTTAGAACCCAAATAGAAATTTCTTTTCATCAAAGAACAAACAATTGCATTTCATATAAGTTAGTTTTTCATTAATTTCTTTTGCATCATACAAACACCATCGGTTTCATTTCCATAGTGTCCCTTTGACTTAAAAAGAACAACCACTTAAAATCAAGTGCTTAATAAAATAAACTAGAAATTTTTGTATTGTCATCAGAATACACCAACAAGTTTTAGGTTTATTTAGGGCCTTGGATTAGGCTAGAGGAGAGTAAACTATCCAAGGCCACTCTAAACTGTAAAACATAGAAGTCTGATTAAAGAGTGAAATACAATAGCGTTAGGGAGACCAGGAAAGCTCCATGACTGGGAGTTAAGCACGAGGTTTCGTGAAGATAAGGACGAGAGATACCCCCTCTCTTACTTGTCGGATCTTACCTTACGATTATTCCGCTCAGCTTCTGATACGAGTTGGTATCTTTAATTGCCTATCCTAGGGATCCACACAGGTGGTGAACCAAACTTGCCACAGGAGATAGCCTAAAGATTTGTTGCATTTGATCTGTTAATTACTGTCTCTTGGGTAGAATGAAGGTATTTTCCAGTAATTTCATGTTAACTGTTGCCTAATAGCCCCATACGTTTTCTTTAAAGTAAAAGAAAAAATGAAGTCCCGTCAATGACAAAAAGTCGACAACAGTCTTTTGTAACATAGTGTGACATGCTGCTAGACGATGCTTAACAATATCAATTCCAATCAGTGTCCCAGACCTCCTCAAAATTTCAGCGAGCATACAGATTTCAACACCCGTGCCATCAAATCTAGGAAGTGCCCTATCTGTGATTTCATCAGGTCCCATGAATAACCTGACAAAATCGTGACAGTGTGTCCCTCAAAGAGGTATTCCAAATCATTTCCCAACATCAACATTGTTGATTGCATCAAATCCTTCTAGGTAACAATATTTTGATGCATTGATCACTCCAACAGGGCCTTGAACATGGTGGAGTCCAGAAAAAAAGCTTAGAATTCCAAAGCAACACACCTATGCCTTACGGCATATTTAGAAACCAATGATGCATAATTGATCAAATTCACAAATGGTGTTTCCAATGATTGTAAAACTGCAATTGAGCCATCGACTCTCCGAAGGGGTATCTTAGGAAAAACAATGGAACTCTATAGTATTGCATATATCTCAATGTCTAAACAATTAGGTTCTCACGGATAACTAAAGAATTTGTCCTCACATGTGGGAAAGAATGTGCGTAGGAGATCAATTTCCTCCTCTTTAAATTTGAAAATTGCAACGAGACGTATATGCTCTTCTAATCCAACAAAGACAATGTTCCTCCTCTTTAAATTTGAAAATTGCAACGAGATGTATATGCTCTTATAATCCAACAAAGACAGTGTACTCCCCACCTAGGCGCACTCCATTGGGGTGGGCTTTGAATATCTAGTCGAAAGCCTGACAAATCTCTAGTTGTCGTCCAACATATATAAAAATCAGCTTTCTGAGGTGACTTGATTCTGGTATGATTTCAACAATTGTTTTGTCGATAAGTGACTGAAGGTGTGGGATGCATGACTTAATTACAGTTTCAAGATGCTTCCATTTCAAGTCATTTTGAAAAACAACCTTGTTGATAGTGTGTAATATGTTGCAATTGATTATATCCCATAGTTTGACAATATGTCCAACGGGAGCAAGATGTAGAGTGTTTTTTATTCTTCTGCCATAAGCTCTTTGGAAATATGTCTCATGGTGGAAAAGAGAACCCATTTACCCACTTCTTCACCATCCTCTTCACTGGTAATATTTGTTATGTCAAATAATTCTTCCAAAATCTCACAGATATTTCCAACACTTTTGTCATGTTTTAGATCAATTGCACCTTGGTCTATTCTTTTTTCACTCGTATATTTTCTTCTTATACTCAACTTGATTGTAGGAAATGGTGTTCATGCATCTGTAAAGACACTTTGTAGAGAATCAGACACAAGCCCTGCATGATTGTTTTTCAAAGCAATGCTAACATGTTCATTTTTCTGACTAATTTCTTTTTTCCATAACTTACTCATTGGATGGAATGGATTAGAACATTAATCAAGTCTTTTTAGAGATTATCCTTCTCACTCATCTACAAGGAGAAAAAGTGTGTGGAAAATCTCCTATCTAAGGATGGACGTTGTGGATTATTGCGTATGATTAATTACTCTGCTTTTGATAATGAAACATTTCAAAGATCAGAAGTATAAAAATCTAAAGGATCTTCGTAGACAATTTCTATAAACAACTGTTTGATATTGTTGATACTCAAAAAGATTATTTTCTCTTTTTGTGAAGAAAACTTTTAGATATTTTAAATAGGATCAACCAAGGTAAGATAGATTAGGAAGATCGATAAAGATGGAAAGGTAGATCTTTTGAATTTATATATTATTTATATGTAATGATGAAATAAGATATAATTTTGAGGGGCATAATAAAGGGATCAAAGATGTATGGGGATGACATAAAAAATATTGAATATGTAACTAATTTTTGATAATGAAAATATGTGGGTTTTTTCTTATTGGAAAAAAAAAAGATGCACTCAGCAGCTCTAAAACCTATGAATCAGCAATGTAGTTCACAAATCAACCCTATAAATTCAATAAACAACACATTGCACTAATGGGGTGTTGGATTCTAGGTGTGGTTTCAGCAAAACAGATTTATCAGTAGTCATATAGGCCACATTTATCTCTCGGCTTGTGTTCTTGTGGAGACTACTGGTAATATTGAGTGAAGAGGATTAAGAATCACTGGAAAGAAAAAAATTGAAATGATGAGTGCATGTGACCTAATTTAGTGGCCCTAGAATCTTCTTTCTTGTCATCCCCTGGAAGATATTTTCTTAGAAATGTATTTATCAAAACATCCAATTTATGGTGAAGTTTGAATATGAATGGTTGCAACTTCATCATTTCTCTTAATCCTCCACGAAAGTTGGCTTGAACTCATGCACAAATTTGTTTTGGTCAATATCTCCAGAGATAAATTGATCCATTGATCCAATTGTTGTTTCTGAGATGTAACAACCAAGCTTTTCCCATGATATCTCATGTAACACATCTGAAACAATTTTTGGACTATTTAGAAAAAGCTCGACTAGTCTTGGATGTTGTGAAATATCAAACGATATTTTTCCAGTGGAAGGATGTCTTGGAACCCCTGATTAAATTGCCACAATATGAAAATCACTATCATGTGTATTTCTGTCTTCAATGGTAAGGAAAATTCCTTCAAAAGTAGTCTCAGTCGCATTGTAGAATGCATCCACACGAACCTTATCATGTCATGCCTTTAAAGCCTTGATCCATCTCCAGTCTGAAATACAATTGATATTCCAAGGACAAAAATTCCAAAGCATTTACCATAGAATATTAACTTTGGTTCCTTGTGTTCCAAACTTTTATTTGAATTTATTTAAGGATTTTTCCTTTTTCACCCTCCTAGATAGTAAATTGGATTTTTTTTTAATTAGATAATAATGGTTGAGAATTGGATTTTTTTAATTAAATATATATATATATATATATTCTTGTTAGACAACTATTTTTTTTTCCATATTGAATTTAATTTGAATTTGACCTGAAACTCACTTTGACTTCATAATTATGAAATAAAACAAAGTGTCTCGTTCAAACCCAAACTCCTACCTACCTATAAAATAAAGCATAATGTCTTCTCCATATAGCATGCACTATCGTGGGAGTCCAATGGTCATCACAGTTACTTAATTTACTTAATTTTGTAAAGGTCTTATTTTCAAGTAGTTGAATATGAAAATTTAAGGTAGCACTATGTTTTAAGGTTTTGATAATTAAACAAAATTGTAATATCATTAAATTTCTTCATAAATATATGAGATATATGACTTTGGAATAATTGGTGAAATTTTGAACAAATATTAAAAATAAGAAAATGAAGTTGTTTATATAAAGCATTTAGACTATCCAATTTTATCTAATTTTATCTATTTTTTATATAATTTTATTCTAAATAAATAAAAAAACATCACACACTTTTCACAACCCAACTTCAATTAAAGAAGTGAGCCTCTAAGTGTATCCTATATTCATGAATATTTTATTTTTGTTATTTTATTTTATTTTATTCAATTAAAGAAGTGAGCCTCTAAGTGTATCCTATATTCATGAATATTTTATTTTTGTTATTTTATTTTATTTTATTTTTATTTTTTAATAAAAAGAAATTATTGCATTACAATTTTGACATCCCAGTATTAGAGTACATAACTTGTAAAGAAATGATGGTGTATGCATTTGCATTTTCCATTAAATTGTCCAATTACAAGCTATAATATCTAGCCACACGGTAAAGTGATCTATTCTAACTTGTAGCCACACAGGAAAGTGAACTATTCTAACTTGTAGCTACGTGGGAAAGTGAACTATTCTAACTTGTAAAGAAGAAATGATGTCGCATGTGTTTGCATTTTCCATTAAATTGTCCAATTACAAGCTACTATATCTAACCACCTGGGAAAATGAACTTGCAAATATATAATAGATTATACTAATTCAAAGAGAAAAGCGAGCGATCTTATGGATACATACTTGATTAACCAGATGCACTTCACTCTCAGAATTCCTCGCTTCTGAGAAGAAGGCCCCTCATGCTTTTTATTTTCGATTCAATCGTGTATAAACCGAATAGAGGTACGACTGTAAATTGTTCAGAGGCACCAAAGAGAACATTGAACGTCTAGCTATTATGCCTGATGAGAGAGGAAGATGGAAACCCGTTAGAAATTTACGCAGCAGAATAAAATCAAAGACGACAGAGCTCACCCAAACCAAGAATGGAGAATAAAAAATGAGCCCTAAACAACTTTCAAATAACGAACATGCCATTTCCCAATTTGCTTTGTTTCTTTTGAACTCCTGTAACTAGACACAAGTTGATTTGAAGTTCCCATCATCCCAAGCTCGACCTGGTAATCTCATAAGCAAGGAAGCAGGCGACATTAGCAGGAACACTCCTGGCCATGGCTTTGACCAAGCCTTTAAGCCCTTCTAAAGAAAAAAGTTTCTTGATGACATTAATTGTACCAACATACTTTGATGGTGAAATTCATCAATCTGAATGACACTCTTCAACTCTTCAAAGCATCAGTTGGATATACAAGTGTCCAGCTAGAAGCGCCAGAAATCCCACCAGAAACAAGCAGGGTACCCATGCCCAATTGAGATGCATCATGTCGTCGTGCCATGAACGGCTTCAGAGCCTTATACACGCCATATGCAATGCCATTTACAGATACATCCCTTAATAAAGTAGGATAAAGCCCTTAAACAATTCTCTGGCTCCTTCGGATCTTAAGACATGCTTAGCTACATCAACTAGGCCATTGTGTTTAATAGAAGTTGTCACTCTTGTTACCCCTAAAGTTGCAACTGAAGCAGTAGCCAAAGCACTCTGAGCTTGCAATCTACATCTGATAAGCTTAGTTGGGTAAGTCAAGAAAGATAAGCAATCCCTGCCCCTTCTCCACACACCACCTGCTGCCCTACAGTGGCAAACCAGGCTCAACCCTAAATAGGGCTTCCATCTGACCTCTTGCACTAAACACAACTGCATTGCAAGCTGCGACAGTGGACAAAGGGGCTCCCATTCCTTTGTACATCCCTGTGAGGCCTTCTTTGGCAATGGTCTGCTTGACAACATCCATTGCACCGACATAGCGAAGATGCTGGCCAGGAAGAAGCAATGGTTGACTCTGGGGCTTCACCTCAATTGTGTCAAAGGGATGCCCAGATATCAGTTGTGTTGTTCCCCCAACAGTGCTAGAAATTAGATCCTTTGCTACAACGATTACCATAATTGGAAGCGACTAATCCTAAAACCTAATATCTACAACACACGACTTTACTTTATGTGGAACTCTATCTGACATTTAATATCGATAAAATCCAGCCTTTTATTTAGTTTTCAATAAACGGAAGTATTCTAAATGCAGAAAGCTTCCTTAAAATGGGTGTTCAAGGTCACTCAAATTGTACATAGAACCTTAAAATGGGTGTTCAAGTCCACTCAAATTGTACAAAGAAGGCGGATGAATTGCTCACCTGATCAACATGCCTTGTCCAACAGTAAAAACAACTTAATGTAACCTAGCGGAAAACCTACAAGCAGAACCCTGCATGAGATGGACCAAGATTCAATAACTTGGAAGCAGCAGAACCTGGAAGTCAGTTGTTGGTTGGGGCGCTCATCCTCGATAGCATTTGCGGCAGATAAAGTTGAGCTTAGAAGGAGTTGAGTACCCACCTGTACAAATATCAAATCCATTAAAAACCCATATTAAGCTTAGAGGAATTAGAGGTTAGCAAATCGGAAAGGGCATTGAATTATGCCAGAGGACAACTTTCTCACCTGTGGTGGCTTGGAAACACAAGGCTTGACCTGCCATAACAGGCAAAATATTAGTTACCGTAAGTAGGCACAATGGCCCTCTGTACATGTATAGAAATGGAAAGAAAAACCATTAGAAAGAACAAATATATATATATATATATATATATATATATATATATATATATATATATATATATATATATATATACTTGCTCCTTAGTATTATTTTCGAATGCAGATAAGACAATACTTCTTTGGACATTTGGAACAATAGACCACTCTGCCTTTGTCATTTCTTTTACAGTGATGGAAATTCGTATTCACAGTGTTCTGTGATGTTGCCTTCATTTTATTCCCCTATGCTGGAATATTGTGATGTTGCCTTCATTTTATTCTCCTATGCTGGAATATACTATCCACCCCCATCTGCATTTTTCTGACAAAATTCTTGGTATTCTTAACCTTGAAAACATCAGGAGTTGGGGTAATATTTAACCCCTCGTTGCTTAAATTCAGTGGCGCAGGTCGTTTAGGCTCTGTGTTCGAAACCGATGCACTATACTCCAAAAAGCCATTGGTTGCTTCCTTATTGTGATCCTCGTCAATTAACATCATCTTCGTTACCCGCATTCATTAATTTCAAAACCCCAAATTCTGCCCCAATTTCTTCCTGCTCCTCTTTGACCTTGCGTTTCCGCCCTCTCTTCTTCACACCACCATCAATGCCCTCATGTAACACAGTCTGGGGCTTCCTGCCCCGCTTCTTACCCTGGCCTCTGGTGCTCGCAGTGGCCTTGGACTCTTGTTTCTACTGCATTTGATGTTTCTCGCATTCCGACATTGGTAAATTAGTGGGTTTAAGCACTGCAATTCCATAGGCCACAGCGCGGGGCTTCCTACCCCACTTTTCGCCTTGGCATCTGGAGCTCCCAGTGGCCTTGGGTTGCTGCTGCAACAATTTTCTCACAATCCCCAATCCTCGGCATGCCCCGCTTCCTACCCTGGCCTCTGATGCTCGCAGTGGCCTTGGACTGTTGTTGTTGCTGAAATTGATGTCTCTGGAATTCCAACATTGGTGGTTTGAAGCTCTACAACACCGCAGCCGTGGGCCTGCTCCCATTGACCTTAGGCCGCTAGCGCCACATTGCTCTGAGCTCCTTTCGCTGCAATTCTCTCCTTGTGAGCATTCTAGTGTCGTCATTGTTCATCACCATAACCTCCATGAAGAATTCAAACGGACTCTACCTGGAACTCCTGCGTAAAAAGCGCACAGATGTGGAGTGGAGAGCATTGTTCATTGCCATAAACTCCACTAAGAATTCAAATGGACTCTACCTGTAACTCCTCCATAAAAAGCGCACAGATGTCGAGCGGAGTTTTTTTAAGGGTATTTTAATGTTTTAAAACATTTTTTATTAAATTAGACGGCTGATTTTTGTTCAATCGTCTAACAAAAGATCTAACAGCTACGATTAGGACAGAAGGGCATTTGGGGGAGTTCATTTCAGATGGAAATGCCTTACGGCGTATATATATATATATATATATATATATATATATATATATATATATATATATATATATATATATATATATATATATTATATATATATATATATATATATATATATATATATATATATATATATATCTATATATATATAATAAGTTTTTATTTAATATAATAATAAAAATTTTATAAAATAAAAAATATTAAACATAAATTTTAAGAATGATTTATCAACTCCTTCGCACTATGTCCCTCGGTTTTGTGCATATGACTGATAATTCGAGTTGTATTCAAATATATTTGCATCCACATTCAAATATATTCAGTATTATATATTATATATTCAGCTTACATAATATGTCCCTCGGTTTTGTGCAAATGACTGATAATTCAAATATATTTGCATCCACATTCAAATATATTCAGTGTTATATATTTTGTATTCTGCTTACATATTTTTGTTTCTTATTTTTAGAGTAAATTTATTTATATTTTATCTATTTTACAAATCAGAAAATTATAGTTTTATGTTATAAATTTACAAAAAAGACACTAAATTCATTTTAGGATTAAAACATACAATTTAAATAAAAGCCCATCACTGTCTCATGAAAAAAATCATATCGCCAAATCACAAAGGGAAAAAAAAAAAAAAAAATGTTTCTGCGTCCATCTTCTATCTATCAAAACATCAATTACCTACCAATATGGAAAGGTCAAACACACAATTCACGTTTTTACTCAGACAGACCCTGACATCTTGTAGATGAGGTTTGGTGTGGGCCTCTTAAGCAACGAAAATACTGTCCCACAAAGTGAAAGTTCCACCAAATGTATTGTAATGATGTACTCAACGACAATGAACATCTCATCTTTTTGGGTTTCCTGTGAACTAATGTACTTGATGATGTTCAATGAAACCAGCCACTCAAATCAATAGAAATTACAAGTATATCAAGGTAAAATCGTTTATTAATCTCACCTATCGGGCTCCATAGACAACTTGTAGTTGGCCTTTTAGAGGGATGACATGGATTTACCATGGTGTACTGGTAGTCTGGTAAAGGTTCCCTCTAAGCAACAGAGTACTGCAATGATGTAATATTAATCTCCAACTCAGTTTGTGGAGGTTATCTCTAGAGCTAATCAAGTTGTCGAAAACAACTCATCTTTTTGGATCCCATCAACTAATATAATTGATGAGATCTAACGAAGCCAACACCTCATCAATAGAAATTACAAATTTGCCTGGGAGGGTCACAGGCAAAATTGTTTACTAATCTCACCTATCGATTTCTATATACAACTTGTACATGGCCTCTGTGGCCTCTCATAGGTGCTAGCGAAATGGTGGACTGGTTGGATTAATCCATGGTGTATTGCTAAATGCTTGTAAATGATTAAGAGAGGTTAAAAGTACTCGAGTTGATATTTCACATTTGCATAAACAAGCCCATACTCTGAAAGAATACTCAATATTTATTACAAGTACACTACAATGAAGTCGTACCAATTTTAGAGATTTTAATTCATATTGATTCATTTACAGCAATTATTGAAGATAAATCTCATCTTGGTTGCAACTTTTCATTCTTCTCCAAGGGCTTCACTCTGAAGTTACAAAAGGAAAAAGTATTTAGATTCTTCTGAATAGCGCATCATTTATAATGCTTAGATTCTAGCGAATAGCACATCACTTAAAGTACATACATGGCAAACATTTCCTAGCCTTTTGATTACTGCTTGTTATTTTGAATGCCCTTTAGTTCAAAAAGATATCATCCATGCTAAAAATGGTGGCCATCTTTTGCACGCAATGAACAATTTCACCTGTAGTGCAAATAAGAGAGCTCTCTTCCTTATTAGATCCCCAACATCCTGTCCCCAAGTGTTGTTAGGTAAAACCCAGATATGCTTAAATCTCGCTGCAAAAAGAATTTGTTGATTCAGCTCCTCGAGGATTGAATTTGAAGACTTCAATAACCTCCAACTATCATTTCGCTCTTCATAGATCAATCATGAATATTTCCCCTCCATCAGAAAAGCTGCATTTGAATTTTACTCCAATTGGTAGGAGATATTGGTTTGATTTTCACTTTTTGGACCGTGAGTATTATTATTGATTTTTAGAGTTAACAGGTTAAATTCTTCCCAATGGCAAAGCCTTTTCCATAAAATGGAATACCCTGCCCTTTAAACTTCATCTCTGATTCTCCACAGCATGCTGGACAAATCATGCTGCAATGATCTGCTTAAAATTATTTTGTGACCATGGATTAGTTCCAGCTTTTTATGTTATAGCGGGTGCATCCCATTTCGTGCAAGGAAAGCATGCACCTGCTTGTTGACTTCAATCCAACTGCGTCCAGCCATTGGTTTAATCCCCCTATCTTTCATGGTTTTTCTCATCTTTTCAATACCATCCCACCGGCCCACTGAAGCATAGATATTTGAGAGCACAACATAAGTTGCTGCATTTTTCCAATCCAACTCAAAAAGGTGTTTGGCAGCGTATTCTCCTAACTCTGTATTGTTATGTATGATACAGGCACCAAGCAAACACCGCCAGACTGTAGCATCAGGGGTTATTGGCATTTTGCTTATCAAGTCTTTAACCTCTTCCAGGTGCCCAGCACGGCCAACAAGGTCAACCATGCAGCCATAGTGTTCTATCACAGGTGTGATCTGGTAACATTGACTCATAGAATTAAAGTACTTTCGGCCCTCATCCACTAGGCCTGCATGACAGCATGCCGACAACACATTGACGAAGGTAACACTGTCTGGTTTCATACCAGATTGCCGCATTTCTTGAAATAGTTTCAGGGCCTCCTTGCCACATCCATGCATTGCATATCCTGCAATCATTGAATTCCATGAAACCACATCTTTTCCATGTATTTTGTTGACAACTTCATTTTCCTTGTCTATGCTTCCACATTTTGCATACATGTCTAGAAGCGCGTTACACAGAAATACATTGCACTGAAAACCACTTCTAATTATTTCTTCATGGATTTCCATGCCCTGTTCCAGAGCTGCCAAATTAGTGCATGCTGGGAGAACACTAGCAAAGGTTTTCGAATCTGGCTGCACTGCTGCTTGTTGCATCTGTCAAAAAATCTCTAGAGCTTCCATGTTGTGCCCATTCTGTGCATAACCTGCAATAATGGCTGGGGGTCCAGGATGCAGCATTTCGTTGAGGCATTTTGTCAAACACTTTGCGTGCAATGTCTATTCTCTCACATTTTCCATACATGTCTACAAGGGAAGTTCCCACAAAGACATTAGATTCCAACCCACTTCTGATTACTTCTCCATGTATCTCTATACCCTGCTGCATAGTTCCCAAGTTCACACACACTGGGAGAACACTAGCAAAAGTTTTTGCATCCCACTCAACGCCTGCCAGATGCATTTGCCTAAACATCTCCATGGCTTCCAAACTGAGTCCATTCTGCACATACCCAACAATCATCACAGTCCAGGAGACTACATTACGTTGGGTATTTCTCTGAAAAGCTTCAATGCCTCATCTATGTATCCATTGTGCAGGTATCCCGTAATCATGGCGTTCCAGGAAACAATATTTCGTTCAGGCATTTTGTCAAACACATCGTGTGCTTTCTCAATAATACCACATTTTGCATACATGTCCAAGAGAGCAGTGCCTACAAAAACATCATACTGAAACCCTTGTCTGCTTATGGCCTAATGAACTTCCTAGAGGGTTTCCAAGGTGTTACATGCAGGAAGAACACCGGTAAAGGTGAATTGATCGGGTTGAATTTCACTCTGTTTTTTCATTTGACGAAACAGAACCAAGCTTCCCGGGAAAATCCATGTCTGGCATATGCGGAAATCATGGCATTCCATGAAAAGGCGTCTCGTGTTGTCATCTAGTCGAACACTCGCTGAGAATCCTCTGGGCTCCCGAACGTAGCATACATAGTGATAGGAGTGTTAAGTAAGAATCTATCTCTGACAAAACCGCTCTGATGCATTTGGGCGTGGAATATTTTGCCGCCCGATAAGGCCTTAAGCTTAACGCAGCCCTACGAGAGAGAAACACATGCACTTCTATCTACAACGTTGTCGGTAGCATGCAAGAAGCCGAGGGCGTCTTTTAGTAGGCCCACTTCACGCAGTGTTACCCCATTCTGTACAGACGAAGTGTTTGTGTTAGCTCCTGTTTAAAGTACAACAATGGCAGACTGCCTAACTTGAAGATTAAGCACGAACCCAACGAGCATTACAGTCTTCTTCTTTTTCGGGTTTCTTAATGGCTATCTCCTTAGCAACTTGTTGATCTGAATATGTTAAAGTTCAAATCTATGGCATCCCTGCTCCATAAATCTGTCGAATATAGGCAGATTTATTTCAAATTCAAGAACGACGAAAACGACACTGATCAAATGAAAAATATGTTACTGCTGCGTAAAAAGCGCACAGATGTGGAGCGGAGAGCATCGTTCATTGTGATAAACTCCACTAAGAATTCAAATGGACTCTACCTGTAACTCCTCTATAAAAAGCGCACAGATGTCGAGCGGAGTTTTTTTAAAGATATTTTAATGTTTTAAACATTTTTTTATTAAATTAGACCGCTGATTTGTGTTCAATCGTCTAACAAAAGATCTAACGGCTACGATTAGGACAAAAGGGCATTTGGGGGAGTTCATTTCAGGGGGAAACGCCTTACGGCGTAATTAAAATGATATGAAAAATATAAAAATATATGAAGTATTTCATTTTTTTTTTTTTAATTTCCACCTAAACCACAATAAATTAACTTTAAATAATATTTATTTTGCCATATATACACGTTGATTGGAAATGAATTGTTTCGTTTCATTTTAGGTACCCTCTAGCGCTTCAACAACACGTGTTTGGCCCCATTCGTTTCCTTGGTTCGATGTGCAGGTTGAATGATCGATTTGATGTGCCTATTCGATGCACCGGTTCAATGCGATTAGGGTGTGCAGGTCTAGGCATTCACCCTATTATCTTGAGATAAAAATTGAGTTGTTAAACATCTCAAGATTAGAGAAGTAGTTAAATTAGATCATAATCAAGATATGCCTGAGCAGGGCTTTTGGCAAAGCATTCTGGAGTATTTCAGAGATTCGCAAGCTGCAATCCCTCTGTTGGAATCGGTGCCCAGGTTAGTTGTTAATCTGAAAAATTAATTTACCATGTTAGCTAAACTTTAGGGGTTTTTACTTGGGACTCATAAGCGCTCTGGTTGCATAATATTTTTAGGATTTGAGTTTATATTTGTTAGTGAAAAATTACCTATATACCTACTAGTATATCAATTATATTTATTAATGTGGTTGTGCTAGTTAATATAAATGTTATTATATTTATGTACCATTGATATAATCTCTAAGGTTTATGTATATTTAGTTTTTTTCCTTAACTTTTCTTAAAAATATTTTAATATTTTTATCTTATAAATATTTTCAATAATACTTTAAACTATCAAAATTAATTAGCATCTTGAGATTTATAAAAAGATCTAATATATAACAGTCACAATTACAATACAAATCAATATATCTATAACTTTGTTAAACCAACCTAGATTTGTCTTAATTCCATATCTACCAAGTGTAGAGCGGCATGAATCTCTTGAAATGCAAACCTTTTTTAGAGAAAAAAAGTTTTGATCCCTCTTAGCCCTTTGTAGATACAAGCCAAGATGGATCTATCTTGGTTTAATTTCCCCCTTTAAATAGGCTATATTCCACATGAATACTATATGTTCTCATACAATGGGTGAATACAATGAAGTTATTTTTGTTTTAATGTTGTTTTTCTTATTAAAAATTGTTTTCACGTTATTAATTTTTTTTAATATTAATTTTAATTTTTATGTATTTTAACCAAGTCAAAATGTTTACAGCGCAAGACAATACAATATCTTTTTCATATTGGACTAGTTTTTATGTCTTTTAACCAAGTCAAAATGTTTACAGCACAAGAAAATACAATATTTTTTTCATACTGGGTTGGAGAGTGCAACAATATATCTAAAGTATGTATAACTTTGCTAAACAATATATCTAAAGACATAGATTTGAGTGACAAGTTTTAAAACTAAAACTATATTCAATGGAATTTTCAATGTTAAAGAAAATCATCATTATAATTTGAAAGTATGCCCCAGAATATTGAGTTTCTAATGTTAATTGGAACAATTTTTTATGGTATTCATATTGAGTTTCTAATGTTAATTGGAACAATTTTTTATGGTATTCATCATCCAGTATATTGTAGATGTGTAGCTAACGTTGGCTCAATTAAAAGATAATAAAAAGTTTAAATCATGTGAAGGATGAGTGTAAACATTTAAATATTGGCTCAATTAATAATAACAAGTTAAAAGTAATAAAAAGAGAAGTTAAAAGTAATATCAATTTAGGATGAGTAAAAAAGGCTCAATTCATAGTAAAATATTAAAGTAATAAAAAATCAATTTGTTATATTTTAATTTTGTTATTGACTTGTGAATAGGCTTTGTTACAATTACAATACCATGGCTTATCAATACCACATGCCCAAAAACATAACTTATTTCACAATCAAAATATTTTTTAACAATATGACAAGATTCTTAACTATGGATATTCACCTCCACTTTACCATGGATATTATTAAATTGTAAATAGGCTTTGTTACAATACCATGGGCCAATCACTTATGAATACCACAATACCAGATACTGAAAAACATAACATATTTCACAATCAAAATATTTTATAACAATATGACAAGATTCTTAACCATGGATATTCACCCCCACTTTGTCATTGATAGTATAAACTTGTGAATAGGCTTTGTCACAATACCATGGGCCAATACTATGGCTTATCAATACCACATGCCCAAAAATCATAATTTATTTCACAATCAAAATATTTTATAACAATATGACAAGATTCTTAACCATGGATATCCACCCCCACTTTACCATGGATATTATTGACTTGTAAATAAGCTTTATTATAATACCATTGGCCAATACCACGACTTATCAATACCACATGCCCAAAAACTATAACTTATTTCACAATCAAAATATTTTAAAAGTATTTTATTTTAATTTTATTTTTTAATATTTTTTAATTAAATCTAAGAGGTAAAAGGTTATAATTACTTTTGAGATATATCTAAACCCTCTATCCTCATGACTACTAAAAATATTCCCATAGAAATTAAATCAAGGTTTTAATAAAATTAAAAATGAGAATACTTTTTTATAAAGATGTGAAATGTATATAATATAGATAATATTATTTAAAACCACCATAGATCCATCTTAGCTAGGGATCCAAGCAATGAGAGAAGGAAAAGTGAATAACAATAATAGAGGAAAGATAATGCATGTTTCTTTTAAGTTTTTCATTATTGTATTTTCTTTGACATGATTGATCCAAAATATAGGTTTAATATTTTACAACCAATTGAGTTTTTTTAATTTAGATAATTTATTAAACACAGTAAAATAGGATCAAATTTAAGAGAGAGAGAGAGAGCAAGGGGGGTCGGGGGAGGGGAGAGAGAGAAAGGGAGATAGTGATAGAGCTAGAGGGCAGAGAGAGAGAGAGTGATATGGGGAGAGAGAGGGAGAGAGAGGAAAGAAGAGAGAGGGTAGAGAGAGAAGAAGAGAGGGAGAGAGAGAGAGATAGAACTGGAGGGGGGAGATAGGGAGGATAGAACGAAGACATAAAGAGGTTGAGGTGGAGAGAGAGAGGGAGTGACAAGGGAGAGATGGAGAGAGAGTGAGGGAGAGAGGAGAGGAGGGAAGAGAGAGAAGAGGAGAGGAGAGAGATAGGGAGAGAAGGGTAAGAGAGAGAGGGGGGACAAGGGATGGAGGGAGAGAGAGAAAGACATAGAGAGGGAGATAGTGACAAAGTTGGAGAGTGAGAAAGTGATGTGGCGGGGGGGGGGGAGAGGTAGGTAGGAGAGAAATGGAGAGAGTGGGAGGAAGAGAGAGAGGACTCAAGAAAGAGAAAGAGAGGGAGAGAGATAGAGAGATGGGCGAGGAAGGGGAGAGAGAGGGAGCGAAGAAGAAAGACGTAGACAAGGAAAGGTGGAGAGAGAGAGGGAGTGACAAGGGAGAGTGTGTATTTTGGTGGGTGAGATAGGGAGAGGGAATAAGAAAGAGACACATAGGTACAAATATAGATATGATATAATATTATATAACTATCCTAGATCCATCTTAACTCTAGATCTATCAAGCACAGATGGGGATCAAATCTCTAGAGGTGCAAACCTTTCCTCAAAATTTTCACTCAAAAAAAAGGTTTGTGCCTCGAGAGATTTGATCCCTCTCGACGCTTGATAGATACAGGGTTAAGATGTATCTAGTTGGTCATTATAGTAGTAAAAGTTAATGTAAGTTAATGATGGTATATTATGGCTCATCAGTGCTAATGCTAACATAAGAAGAAAATAATCTATCAACTATGCAAGCATAGAAAGAAAACAATCACTTAAATTGGAGGGATGGTTAGTAGTACTTCTACAATGAATTTTGATATGATGTAAAAAGCTGAAATATATGAAAGTGGATTAGATTTCCAAATAGATAATTTTCATTTATGTAAATTAGGCTTATCTTGAGTAGTTGGGAGGAATGATTGTTATCCTCCTTAATAGTCTTCCTAAATATATAACATTTATTTATGGAAAATTGTTATAACTAAAAAAAATGTTTTTTTATAAGAATGGCATGTTATTTTTCCTCTAAAACATAATGTATATTTTCTCGTTAGGCCTTAATATTTGTGCGTAAATGATAGATTTTTTTTAGACAAATTTGTAAAGTTGTAGATGCAATTTGTACATGCCATAAAAAAGTTAAAAAGTACTTTAAACTTATGTTTTATTGATTTTTTTGTGAATTGTACACCTAAATATCTAACCAGTGATTCAACATCAATTGAAAATTGTGCTAGTGTTATCGATAAAGCTATGGTAGATGGGACCTTCCATCAGGCCATGACAAGTATTCTCACATTGGAAACATATATGTGGTGTTACTCAACTTGAACATAAAAACCAACTAAGATATGTGGAGTCAATGGTATATAATCAATGTGTTCCAAAGTCCCTACACCTAAAGGTCTAAGATACTCCTTTTATATGCCACTACAAATGAACTATGTTACACTGGACTACATGTGATATGTGCTATCTTAGTGATATTTTCACCAAGGTGATCCAAAATCTTAGGTGTTTTGGGTGAAGCAAGGAATAGGCATATGCATAGGTGTAGGTGGTCCTCTCAATGGATTATTCCTAATATTTGATCAATCCTAGATAGAGACAAGACCAACCTCCTCGAACTTAGCGATGTGAAAATAATTTATGTGGAAACCAATCATGAACTTGACCCATAATTTCCAAAAAACATATAATGCTATATCTATATTATTACAAGGATGTTTATCAAAAATGATAAACCAATGTCTCATCCAATTCTCTTATGATTGATGAAATGTACACCAATCCATGAAAATATTATTCTTCCTTATATCAAATGTTTGGTTGGATCTAGGGTCAATAAATAACTCCACAATCATCTGTTTCTTGTGATATTAAAGTCTTTAACCTACTCCTTAATAATAGTGGAGTAGAATTCTCTCTACTTGGCCCGATCTTTAGTTATACTTGTTAATTGGTCTATACATGATTAATGGAGGTAATAATAGTATCAAAGGGTGTGGCTAATGGAACTCACGATGGTTCCATTATGTTTCTAAGCTCTTGAACCAATAATTTTAATTGGTTTAAATATTTTGTTACTTGTGTTTATGGGTTAGGTTTTTCTGTAAGGTTCAATTTTTCTTCTGGCTTTGTTGCATGGTCATTTTCTTGATTTTATTTTATGTTTTCAGGCATCATAATGACATATAATCAATCTACAATTAAACAAACACTTCCTTTAAAATGTTTGCATTTTTTCTTTCATACCAAAAAAGAAGAAGAAAGGAAAGATGGCTTACCTATGAAGCTAGAAGACCTCTGAAGCTAGGAAGCTTGGGTAGGGGCTCATGCTCATTTTGTCTA
This sequence comes from Pinus tabuliformis, assembly GCA_031772625.1. Lineage (NCBI taxonomy): Eukaryota > Viridiplantae > Streptophyta > Pinopsida > Pinales > Pinaceae > Pinus > Pinus tabuliformis. The sequence goes on along the minus strand of CM062815.1, from coordinate 598,595,533 downwards.
CATTAGCAATGGGAAACTGCCATGGTTTAGTTGGGGAAACAATGAAAAATGCATGGCCCATTTTTTATTGATAAAGGAACTTATGAGAACATATATGAATTATAAAATTATGATATATGCCAAGGCAAAAATATATTGAAAATAGTAAATGTTATATATATGAAAAGGTGATACAACTCACAATAACTTATAAGAGTCACTCTAAAAACTAGTACAAGGTAGATGTGTAGGTGCAATGAAAGTATATAAACAATTTTAAATGTCGGCTCAATTAAAAACTTAAAAGAATAGTAAATTTGTTATGTTTTGCTTTTGTTTTTCTTAATAAAATTAAGTAATTTTTTAGATAAAAGAATATCATAGTATACATGCCACATTAAAAAATGTAACATGGTACATTTTACATTTAATTAATAAGAACATAAAAACATAATACTTACAATAAATTTACAATATGAAAAGATTCTTAACACATAAAAACATAATACTTACAATAAACTTACAATATGAAAAGATTCTTAACCATGGATATTCAACCCCACTTTACCATGAATATTATTAACTTGTGAATAAGCTTTGTTGCAATACCATGGGCCAATAGCAAAGCTTATCAATACCACATGCCCAAAAAGCATAACTTATTTTACAACCAAAATATGTTATAATAATATGATAAGATTCCTAACCATGGATACTCACCTCCATTTTACCATGGATATTATTAACTTGTAAATAGGCTTTGTTACCATACCATGGATCAATAACATGGCTTATCTGTTATAGGCCATTTTGTCACATTTGGTCAATACGCCTACAAATTGGGTTAGTCAACATCCATGAACACCTTTTCATAATCCCTACATAAAGCCCTAAGCATGAGTATCTCAAATCCTAGAGTTTCTAACCTTGACTACTTCATTGTAGTGCTTCTAAGGCCCAATGAACCCTGGCCCTTTAGGGACCTACTTTGATTCGCAGGTTTCTCAGTTTTGCACCTGCTCTGATCAGAGCAAGTTTTCCCTTGTTGGGGGTGCACTGGTTCTAGAAATTTAGGAAAAATAAAAAGAATCATGAAGCTTCCTCTTCTAGAAGCTTCGAGGAGTTATTAAAACCATTTACCTTAGATAAGAACTTTGAATCCTATCTCCCCTACCTTGGAGTTTTCACCTCTTATCCCTTGACCTCATCCTCCCATCAAGAGTGTATCTCAAGCCTATATTGGTAAATGGATAAGAATTCCTAAACTACCATCCTCTCCTATATATTTACTGCCATCCACAAGCTAGAGGTTAGATTTTGGAGACTAATCATACCCTTATGCTTCTGCTTTGATCATAGGAGAGACATCATTCCCATGCATTAGGGTGGCTTTGAGGTGTACATTGTGGCAAGGAAGGACAAGTCAACTTGGGATGTTCTCTACAAGACAAGCTTCCAATTTTGGTTGTAAACTCTCTCCCTTCCATTTTACTACAAAGAATATACCATTTTCCTACATGTGTTATGTTATGTTTATGTACATGTGTTTCAATGCTATGTTGATCCATTGAATAGAATGATTGGATAATGTTACATGGATGTTGTAAATCTTTGACTTATGTTGTTAGTTTGTTCAGGTTATAATTATAGTGATTGGAGCTATAGTTGGATCCGACAAGCCAAAAGGAGAGAAGAGCTTGTGACAAATCACAAGTAAGCATATTTCCATTCTCCAATTCTTCTAAGGAAAACTATATAGTCTTTGATTTCTGTTGTTCTAGACTAGGCCACTAGGTGTAGGGAAAAAATTTTGTATGTATTTGTGGATTTTGTATAACATTATGAATACCACATGCCTAAAAACCATAACTTATTTTGCAAACAAAATATTTTATCAATATTTTATTTTTATTTTATTTTATAACATTTTTTAATTAAATCTAAAATAAAAAAGGTTATAATTCCTTTTGTTATATATATAAACCCTCTATCCTACAACTAATAAAAACATTCCCATAGAAATTAAATCAAGGTTTTAATAAAATAAAAAAAAGAGAATAATTTTATATATAAAGATGTTACAATTATATAATATAAATAAAATTATTAAGAACTAACATAGATCCATCTTAACTAAGGATCCAAGTGGTGAGAGCAAGAAAATTGACTAACAAAAATTGAGGAAAGATAGCACAATATTCTTTTAAGTTTTTCTTTATTGTATTTTCCTTGACATGATTGATCCAAAATATAGGTTTAATATTTTACAACCAATTGAGTTTTTTTAATTTAGATACTTTCTTAAACAAAAAACAATGGGATCAAATTTAAGAGGGAGAGAGGGGGGAGGGAGAGGGAGGGAGATAGTGACAGAGGTGGAGAGAGAGAGAGGGGGAGTGAAAAGGGAGAGATGAAGAGAGAGCAAGGGAGAGATGAGACAAGGGAAGAGAGAGAATAGGAGAGGAGAGTGATAGGGAGAGAAGGGGAAGAGAAAGAGAGGGAGACATGGAGATGGGGGGGGGGGGGGGGAAGAGAAGCAGAGAGGGATGGAGATATTAATAGAGTTGTAGGGAAAAAAGAGAGTGAGAGTGATGGGAAGGGGAGAGAAAATGGGATGTGGGAGAGAAAAAGGGAGAGTGAGGAAGGCAGAGAGAGAGAAATCGAGAGAGAGAGAGAGAGAGAGAGAGAGAGAGAAAGAGAGATGGAGTTGGTGGAGGGGAAAAATGGAGGGAAGAATAAAGAAATAGAGGGTGAAAGTTGGAGAGAGAAGGGGAGTGAAAAGGGAGAGAGATATTCCATTTGATTAGGTCTAGTATTTCAATGGTAGGTGTTGACGATGTTGGACCAGCCAATATTCAGGGGATCTCCCTGATATGAAGTCCCAATTATACCTCACATCATTTGGTGGAGGATTCCCATCTGGAATATGGTCCAGTTGTCAATGCAGTGGGTTTTAATGATATGCCTTGGCTGCAATTATGCATAGAGTTATGTTATGTATACAAAGAGTCAAGTGTGATGCATGAAGGTTCTGCCACATAGAAGGGAAAATAAGTGAGCCCCTTAAAGGCCTGTAATAGCACGTAGCTTGAAAGGAGCACATGAGCATAATGACATCATAAGATAATATGCGAAATATTTCACAAGTTAACAGTGATGAATTAATACAACATCACACATTCAACAAGATTCATACCAATGCAATCAAAATAGTTCATAAGAATAAGCATAAGTTAAATAACATACATTGCAAACATAACAAGAATAGTCCTATTACATTTACAATATATGCATGAAAATGTGTCGGCTCTAAGCTTTTATTAAGTGAAAGTTCCAATCATACATACACCATTAACAGACCACTATCTCTAATAGTGGAATGTGAAGTCAACATCACCTTCTCCTCCAAAGAAATATACTTCCTCTATGCTACGGAAAATCCAAGTCTCTCACAAAACTCCTAAGCTCCTGACTCTAAGCCTAAACCTAGGAAAAAGCTTGGCTCCCAAAAAGCCCTTTACATAGTTATGAGGTTCTATTTATAATAAGAGGGGGTGAATCTTCAAATCTCATTTGTGACCTTTGGACTTCCCTCATGAATCTTCAACTTCTTTACAAAATAACTCATTACATTACATCATGACTCTTCACATTCCAATATTGACAATTTGAATTCCACTTAAAAATTAAGTACAAATAATATTAAAATTTACACTCCTACCCATATAAGACACAATAGGGTAGATCCAACTATATAGCCTGACAAGACAAAACACTATCATGCTTGAGTTTAGGACAACTCAAGTTCAACAACTTCCAATTGTTGTTTCTTAGTCACGTATCGGTGCCAAGCTTGGTACTGTGCGATGACATCCCCAAACTGTGTGATGTTGTTTGGTTGGAAGTGGACTCTAGCCTCCATGGCATCCAAGTACAATGATTTGGAATAAGTTTCAACTTCCTTCTTAAGCATGAGAAACATTTTTTGCACTTGGAGAGGGCCACTGATGTAGTTTTGCATTATCTGTTTGTTCACCTCCAAATATTCCTTGGTGGAAATATGTTGAAGATGCTCCAAGTATTCTTCTATCTCCTTTCTGACCTGGTTCTTAGGCTTGGATGTAGTGAGTGAACCAACTTATGGGATCCTCTAGGACTTCACAAAGAAATCTATACTGTTGTATAATTGTGCATACGAGGCCTGAATGTTACCAATGAACGAGGCGAGTTGTTTACTATTCTAGATCAACATCCACACTCTGGATTTCTCAAGCTCTATCTGTGGCTTCATTTTCTTACCCAAGTCAAGGGGTGGCTCGTTGTATCAAATTGTCCATTCATGCATAACAGTAATTGCAGCTTGCACATTTCTAAGAGTTTTGACAAGGTCTTTACACTATTGTTGCAAGTCATACATGTGGAAAACTACCTTACACACGGTAACAAGTTCCTCATAGAGATTCTACATGGTCTCTCCAAGTGTTGATACTTCACTAAGTATCGTTGCCCTCATTTCCTCCAGATGTACCTATGTGGAAGTTGTGTTCTAAGCTGCTGCGCGGAGTTGTTCAAACTCTTTCCTGAAAACCTACAAGTTCTCTTTCAATTCCTTATTATCGACCGTCAAAAACTCAGTATTTGACTTTGTTGCACCTGTGAAGGCCAAGTTGGTTGTGAAAATAACATTGGGATTCTTCCTAGTTTCAGCCACAATCACCCTTTCTCTCATGAAAGCTAGAGATACGAGGTCATTTGAAAACAAATTCTTATGCACTTGTACAATCTTCTTTTGAAGTTAATCATATGAAAAATTGTACATAACAGGATCATCATCAAGAGGAACAACTCCCCCTTCCTCTCCAAGACCCAACTCTAGTGCTGGAGGTGGTGGAAACCGAATAGGGACCTATTATGTGCTAATCATCAGGTCGACATCTTAATTTTTTGGCTTCGGTTCATCCTCCATGTCTGTGATTTCTACAATTGTTCAACCGATTGAGTAAGATTTGTGTCCTACATCTGTCCGCCTTCCACCTATGATGGTTGTCGGTTTTGTTCTTGCTCTTCAACTTGTTTCCACGTTCTTTCTTTTGTTATTGTGCTCCACCTTTCTTCTTCTTCCTGCTTCTGCTTCTCTTCTTGTTCTTGCTTCTTCTTTTCTTCCTCCAATCTACTCTACACATCCCTCTTCCACTATTCTTCTCTCTGCATCCTCTATTTCCTCTTTTCCTCTACTACTAAATCTTCTTTCATAATAGTTGGATCCACTTTCATCTTGCAGCTTCATTTCCCCCTTGGACTGTGAGCAACCTTTCACTTTCCCTTATCCTTCACAGGGTTTCTCCCTTCTACTAGCACTGCTTCCTGTTATAGCTCCAAATCTCACCCTTGGTTTTTGTGATGCTTCGTTTATGGCCTAGGGCAACCCCTCCTTCTAGAGTTGGTCCAAATATTTTAAAGGTAGTGTTTTACTCCCTGTACGCTACTTTTCCCTATGATAAAAGTGTGTACACGTGGGTTCGTCAATACCCAACCCGTGTATATGTGTTAAAACACTTAAAAAAGTTAAACTTCCTTATCTATGGGCGAAGTTCATAGGTTTTACCTATTGATTACCTCCTAGTGCCCATGGCCCAACTGTTTCCCAACTAAAATACTAATTGGGAGAAGTATAAATAGACTTCTATGGGAAGGCCTTAAGGAGGAGAAGAGATAGAATTAATATACTGAGATTATCCCCTGACTGAGTCTGAAGTATCCCTGTGCTTCAAGCACTTCCCCAAGTTTAGGAAACCCTTGTTTCCTAGAGTGTTGATATTCTCCCACTTGCTTGAGATATCATGGTATTGGTTATGGAAGGAGGTTGTTGAAGACTAGGACTAGACGGATCCGGAGGACGGTTCCACTTGGAGCTAGAAGAAGAAGACTTAGGTGAATTCTCTTCGTGTTGGTTATAGATTTCTACAATAAAAAGAAACATTGTCTTGTTCCTGAGATTAACTTTGTTTATGCATCAGATATTGTTGTAATTCATGTATGAATGTCATTTTGATGTGTAATTAATCATCTTACTTATATGATATAAAGTTGACTTCATTAAAATTCTTTATCTATATGATGCTATGTATGTTCGGATTGGTTTATTTGCAAATTCGAAGATCATCAGGAGTTGCAGAGGGTTTGAACCCTACTGGAACTACCCAAATGAAGGAAATCTAGATATGTTCATGCTTGCATAGTTTGTTTATTTAAGCATGTTGCCTGAGCTGTATGTGTGTTTCTTGCTATAGATTACTCTTGCTCTATTGGGGTTTCAACCCAAAGCCATAGGGTACTTATTCCCGTAACAGAATTTGTGACTCCATTGGGGATAACAATCTTGTTATTCCTAGTTTTGGTTGTTTAGTGTCAATCAGGGCTCAGTTATTGGTTTGCTTGCTGTGACAGTATTGTTTGGTCCAGTAGAATCTCAGACCTTAAGTCTGATCTTTTTGATCTGGATTTTTTTTTTTTCTTGCAAAGCTTTGTATACGCACCTTTGTCTGTTTACAGTAGCATACACATTCTTGTTTCTGTGAAGTGAACCTGCGTATACGTGAGTTTCCTTTGTCAGAAGCACGTGTACATGCAACTGTGCCTGAACACAGTCGCGTAAACCATTTTTTGCATACTTTTTTCAAATCTTTCCACCTAGAAAGATTTGTTTCTTGGTCTGTTTGGTTTCTGAGTGGTCAGTTTCTGTCTTTAGAATTTAATTATTCAGTGAGATTACTATTTTTAATTCTCTTCTGCTTTGAAAAGTTTTGGCCTAGGTTTGCTTTTGAGTGAGTTTTATTGATTTGTGTTTGAACACACAAGACTTCTTATCTAGGTTCTTGATTGTTCTGGTCTTTCGAAATAGCAGATTTTTTTCAATCTTTGTTTCAAGCTTGATTATTGGTCTACTTGCTTTGCTTTCCGTCAATTCGTGGCCTTACACCTTTTCTTGCTTTTTGAAAGTTTCCATTTGGCGAATTTGAAAGTGTTTCTTTCCTGACTTCTTGGTCAGTTTCTCAAAGCTCTTTTGCTACTTTTGGATCATTTAGTACAAGTTGAAGCCCTTTTTTTCAACTTTTCATTCATGTTGAATTGGTTACTTACAAAGTTTCCTTGTGCTTTGCTTTTGGTCTTTGAGTCTTTGGTGGCATTTTGAGTGATTTTGAAAAGTTGTTTTCATTGCTTCCTGAAAAAGAAAAGTTCTTAAAAAAACATTGTTTTTGCTTTCTTTTGCTAAATTTGATTTTGGTTTCTTTTGATTTTTTAAAGTGATTTGTGATGTTTTTGATTAGTCCTCCTTGTTTGGAGAAGATTTTGTATTCAAAATTTATATTCTTTTCAAACACTTAAGTTGGCTTATTAATAAGTTATAAACAATTTCTTTCGTTCTTTTTTAGAGTAATCTAGGATCTTGCATTATCATGTACACCTTGCATTAGGGTAGTTTTGCGTTATTAAAGCGTCAATTGTCTTTTTAGTTTTTGTGAGTGTGAAGTGTGCTATAAGAAAAGAAAAAGAAAAAGTTTTTGCTTTATAGAAGTTTCTTAGAACCCAAATAGAAATTTCTTTTCATCAAAGAACAAACAATTGCATTTCATATAAGTTAGTTTTTCATTAATTTCTCTTGCATCATACAAACACCATCGGTTTCATTTCCATAGTGTCCCTTTGACTTAAAAAGAACAACCACTTAAAATCAAGTGCTTAATAAAATAAAATAGAAATTTGTGTATTGTCATCAGAATACACCAACACGTTTTAGGTTTATTTAGGGCCTTGGATTATGCTAGAGGAGAGTAAACTATCCAAGGCCACTCTAAATTGTAAAACATAGAAGTCTGATTAAAGAGTGAAATACAATAGCGTTAGGGAGACCAGGAAAGCTCCATGACTGGGAGTTAAGCACGAGGTTTCGTGAAGATAAAGACGAGAGATACCCCCTCTCTTACTTGTCGGATCTTACCTCACGATTATTCCGCTCAGCTTCTGATACGAGTTGGTATCTTTAGTTGCCTATCCTAGGGATCCACACAGGTGGCTGCAGAGGGGAATCCCGTGGCACCTGAGGTTGATGTTACATCATGTTCAACAATACTTCTAGAAGGCACCCTTGCGAAGCTTGGGGGCCTGCACCGGCAAAGGCTGTTGTCTGGAGGTCAACGTAACTACGTCTGATACCTTCGCTATTAGACCTGGGGTGTAATTACCCCAGTCTCTTTTCGGAAGGCCCTTATTATTAACTTTATTGTATTTTGGTGTCTTATCCTAATCACCCGGAGCGGAAATACTTGGAAGTTCTTTGATTGCTGATCTCTTTAGGGACATTTTTAGTGTGTGTTTTGTGCTCCTAGTCGGCCTAGCTTTCAATATTCTTGAGTCTTTAAGTAGATCTTATAAAAATAATTCAAAGTGGCTGACCAACCATCTCGACGGTCCTGGAGACTTCGTGGTCTTTCACCTACAAGTACAAAGCCTTCTCCTAGAAAGCGTAGGAGTGATTCTGCCAGTGGTTTTCAACCAGTGGTAGCAAGCGCATCGAAGATTGATCCTTCGCTTGGGGGCATTAGTTTACAAGATAGACCTAGTACTACTACATAGTTAGAGAGGAACACACTAGTTCCTTCTAGAGTTCTCTTCCAGTCGGAAGATAGTATTGAAGTAGAAGAGATTTTAGAGTCAGTTGCGGCTCCGAATTCTCCTCTCCCTCCTAATCGTCCAGACGTATTGTTATACATTGGAACTCTGACTCACAGGCCTTCGATTACGGGTCCACACACATCTGTCCGTTTGATGACCACTGCTGGATGCATGGCATCCACCACGAGTGTTGCGAACATGCAGACTCCCATATTTGTGCAAGGGGGAGGAACTATTTCCATCCCTTCTAAGACTCCCAGCACATCCTTTTTTGGGTCTACTTCCATTCTGTCAATGAGTGGAAGTTCTCAAGCTAATGCATCCAGTTTTGGATTTTCCCTTTTGGAATGCCCTCTCAAGGTATTCCTTCAGTTCCGTTGAATATACCATCAACTGCCTCCACATCCATGATGAGTGGATCGGCTTCTTTTCAGGGTTTCCCATTTGGAAGTGGTCATATACCACATTCCAATCCGACAGTAGGGTCTATGCCTTTTCCTTTCACAAGTCAAGGTGGTAACCCCTTTCAAAGTTGGAAAAACCCGGCGGTTAGTGGGATAGGAGATGGGAATCAGTTTTTTGGCCAACAAGGGAATGTGTTGTTTTCCTTGGTTAATTCATTTCAAAGTTTTCCACCTTTAGCTAACGCTTGGAACCCTTATCAGGGGCTATCAACTCCTTACAATACTTCATTAGGAGGTAAATTTACTAGTTACAGAGGATTTTCGGCTGGAGTTGGTCAAACTCCGAGTTTTGCTGGACCACAAGGATCACCCTTTGGTGTAGTAGGTTCTACAATTTACTTCGAGAAACCTAGTGCCTTTCAAAATCTAGATCATTCTTTTTAGACCTATGGGAACCCCGCCCTGTCTAGATGGAATCCCCAAGGTCCTCCACGACTTCCTTTTCTGGCCACGCTTAATCTGCCAGACTTAACTAAGTTGACAAATGATCCAATTAGGTACAATACGACTTGGCCTCTGGTCCCAACCAAACTTCCATCGGATAATCCAAAATTCGAAGGGAAGAATGGTGAAGACCCAGGCGACCATGTAACCACATTCCATTTATGTTGCTCATCCAACTCCCTGATCGATGATTCGATCAAGTTGAGGTTATTTCAGCGCGCCTTAACTAGGAATGTGGCTAAGTGGTATATAGAGTTGCCAGGGGGCACCTTTACTTCTTTCGCTGATTTGGCTAACATTTTCTTAAACCATTTTTAGTTGCCTATCTATTATGAAGCCAGAACTGAGCATCTAGCCAACTTTCATCAGGACATGACTACTCACATTTCGGATCATATCCAGGAATGGAGACAGAGAAAAGGGCTTATCAAAGTTGAAATTTGACCAAAATTCCATCTCGAGTGGTTTCTGAAATCATTACAACCCGAGATCTCCAAGGACGTTTCTCTTTCTGGTGTTTATTTGGAAGAGCAGGCTATCTTTCATGCCTAGCAGTTAGAACTGATATATTCTCAGTTTGGGACTCTTCAGAAAATCTTACCTGATGCTCCTAGATCCATGGTTGATGTAGCCAAATCGAAGCCAAGCCCTCACATTGATGGTATAGTTGGATCGGTTGATGCAAATATGGTGAACCTTTTGAACCAATTGCAGCAGTTGTCTCTACAAACTGCTTCTTCTAACCAGGCTACACCATCTACTCCTTCGCCTTCCCAACCTTCTTTTATAAACTTCATTCAGGCCTCTAACCCCAAAGGAAATCAACAATCCGATGGGAAGAAGAAGGGACGAGGTAAAAAGAAGAATCAAGAAGGGAAGGATAATGTGAACAACCCCAACAATGGTGCCGATGAGGGTAGCAAAGAGTCTAAGAAGAAAGTTAAATTCCCATGCAAGCTATGCAATGGAGATCATTTGACTCACCTCTACCCCAAGATTCAGGATGCTCAGTGCTTGTTAGTGCAGCAAGGGTCCTCTAGCTCCCAAGCTGTCCTGACTAACCCTTTTCCACAAGGGAAACAATTACTTGCTGGCGCGAACTCGAATGCTGGTACCTTCGCAGGGGGAAACTAGGAAGGGGAAAATTCCTCAAATGTGTATTTGATGAACTCGCATGTTGATGTTGCCACACACGCACGCGATTACGGTGAAATGGAAACATCTAAGGAAAAATTTGTTCTTGAAGCCTCAAACCCACTTCATATTGAGCAACCCTCTGTTGAGTCTATACCTCGAATACCAAAAGGTTCCGCTAAGTGCTCGAAGATTAACCCTAATGCTAGGGCAGCCTAGAACTACTTTATTGTAGAAGATCTGGCTCAAAGTCTATGTGTTATGTCTGCATTGGAGGTACTCCAGTCGTGTCCAGCTCAAAGAAGTGCTTTGCTTTCGAAAATCGGGGCAGTAGATCCAAAAAATTCTTTAGTGCTCACTTTTGATATGCTCAATGTCAAAAAGAGACTTCCTCATCATATGGCTTTCCAGATAAAGTCTACTTACTAAAAAACCAATATTTTTCAGACAGTTATAGATGAGGGAGCTTCCACATGTGTAATGTCTATGTCATGTTGGAAGGTCATTGGATCACCTTTAGTGGTTCCTTCACTAACTCTCTTAACAACATTTGATGGTCATTCTCATAGGCCACACGGAATTATCCTGGCTTTTCCTATATGTGTTGGAGGAAAGGTCGTTAATATTGAAGTGGAAATCGTTGATGCCAACTTAGATTACAACCTCCTATTGGGAAGAAATTGGATTTATGAGATGGACGCCATAGTTTCATCTCTGTTTCGCATCCTTTGTTTTCCTCACGAGGGGAGAATTGTTAATATTGATCAATTAGATTATTCTCCGGGTGATTCTCGTGCAACTTCGGATTCTACCCTTCCATTGGTGGATAATCCTTGTTAGCCTATAGAGAATTTAGGAGCTGGGATGTACTCTTCCTTGATGGGTGTATTTGATCTTCCCCATCCTACAGCTAGAATCGATACAATTTCATCCTCCAAGGAGCCTTTACGGAAAGAGTTTTTTCGAACTCATTATTTTTTGGATCCTGGGACCTTACCTTCATCTACGACCACATCAGATGAAGGGTAGGTGGGTGGAATAGAATCTCCTATGTCTGCAACAGAACTTAGATATGAATCTATCGATAACTCTACAGATGACCATCCCACTCCTTCTTCGGAGGAGGAGTTAGATGGTGATGTGGCTCCTACTTGGACCCTCGACTCCACTTCTGCTTTGGATTGCTTAGATACAGTTTTTCCATTTGACAAAGCAATTTTCGAAGTAATGATGATTGTAGATCGACCATTGGAAGATTTACATCATCATTCATATTTTCGTCCTCCTTTGCATGAAGTCGAATCTAGGTCCTCCAATTTGCTTACTAGTGATGTTTGTATAGTTTCAAATCCTTTGGCTCCAACACAGTTATCTGCCGAAGGTAATATATTGATTGGCTCAAGAACTGTACCTATAAACATCTCTAGGAACAAGTTGGCGGAGCCCCAAGGTGGGCTCTACCTCAAGAAGTATTTTGCTTAGGTTACGGCTAAGTAATGGCTTCTTTGTACATTTTGTATTTTTGTACATATTTTGTTGGGAATTTTTGTGATATCGACACTTTTTTTTATTTGCGTTGGCAGGTGTTGATGGATGATTTGATCTATTTTGGATTCGCTGATGGTGCTAGTCGGCACACTTGGAATCTTGCTTACGCAGCTTGGGTGATTTATTATCCATCTAGTCAGTTGATGGTGTCAAGGGGAGTACGTATTGGTCCTGCTTCAAATAACATTTCCGAATATACTGTCGTTATTAATTTACTATCCGAAGCTATTTCTTATGGAATTGATTCCTTAGTATTGTATCTTGACTCACAGCTGGTAGTGTCACAATTAAATAACATTTATCGGGTTCGAGATCCTTATTTATCGCCAATTCTTGAGAGTGAGGGTGTTGCAGCGATCATTTGTTTATATTACTTATTTGCACATTCCACGATCTGAAAATTCATTAGCAGATTCTATCACTAATCAAGAATTAGATTGGCATATCAATCATTCATCAAGTTAAAAACAAACATAATAAATTTGGAACTGTATATATATATATATATCATAAAACTGACCGTGTGTACATAAAATGTTCAAAAATAATATACAAAATCAGGACTAAATGCCCATAATCATGTCTAGTCTATCTATCGACCCGGCTTAGGATGAGCGGCTAAGAAGGTAACTACTGCATTGGCCACATGCCGAAGTATGCGGACCTAGTCCCATGGTACTCCTACCATGCGGCGCTACATCTCTTCAGGTAGGTCCTCCATGGCTACCATCAGTACCTAGTGAGTCAATCTCACCAAGTTTCTTTGGACTGCATATAAGACCCTCTCTGTCTCAGCAGCCGCCTCTTCAGTGCCTCTTCTGCGACACCTCTGCCGTGGGAATCCATCTGGTCTTACTGGACCCACATCTGGAACATGATCTTTATGTTAGTATTTTAGTCCCATAAAAAATATTTCTAAGTTAATTTTTATATTTAAAAAACATAAAAATCTTAAAAATCGATAAAAATTTAAAAAGTTGTTACCTATGTCTCCCCACATTGTGTTTGGCGGCAGCACCAAGTCTGGATCTCCTTGGAAATCCATACTAGTGTAGGGGTAGTCATCAACTGCGATGATTTTTTGTTCCCACCAGGCGAAGAACTCGTCATCAAAAGTAGTCCTCGGCATGTCCCCGCCTCCAAGGCATTTCATCAAGTCAGCCCACCTACCCATTCGAGGATCTCGGGGGCTGCTTATAGAGACAGATACCTTGGGACGTAGCCCAGGTACCTTCTCGAAGAAGAAGGAGCATAAAACGGTCCCATATCCAAAGTTTTTTGTTTGACCCTTCTTGATGGAGGTCAGCTGGTTCTTCATGTTGGTTAGAAGAGGTGTGCACCAATCAAACACAGTGGTTAAGCATTCCACTGCTAAGCTCATGGACACCCGTGAAGTCTGATGTAGTGAAGCTGATTCGTTTACCTTGGCAATGGTAAACAATAGAATCCTGAGTGATAAACTATCCACGTGTTTGATTGGAATCTAACTTTCAATCTTTTTTGGATGCCTAGGACAGTATATGTGTACGTAATCTTCTACTAAAAGGCTACTCTGTGTTTGGCTGGTTAAAGGCATAACCTCCCCTCTTTGGGAGAGACCTGTGATAAAGTAAATATCTTCCACCTCAATCCTAAGAGGCATCTGCTCTATCATGAAGGCATCATCCTCCACACTCCAATAGTGGATCAATAACTAGAGCAAGCGTGTGTTCGCTTTCATGTTCGGCATTTTGAAAAATTTCAACAAACCGCACCCTCTCAATGCATCTAGTGCAGTTTGGTCATTCATTACCTCAATGTCACTTGTGGTATGCTCTCTCTCTCTCCATGTAATGGTCATCCTGAAAAGAAATGAGTTTCAACTGTTAGATTTTGTGTTTGAACTTCAACTCATGTACACACGAGTTCCCTTTACACACAGTCACATGTAGGGCCATCGTATACGCGGGTTGATAACATCCAACCTGGATGTACACAGAGTTGGATTTTTTGACATAATTTCCAATGGTCAAATCTTAATAAAAACTTCTAAAAACAATCACAAAGCATTGCAAGCATGAATTGAGGGTTACCTGGCAATTTTGGCGCAATTTGAATGGTCAAATTCTTCAGAGGCAAGTTTGTTCCCTTTTGATCCACAACTTTTTTCCAAATGCAAATGAAAAATTTGTGAGTCTAAAAGTCCATATATAGCTCTAAAATTTTAAATTTTTTCTCAAAATTTGATTTTTTGCCTCATGAATATTTTGACTTGTGGGCTTGGATTGTCGAGAGTGGGTATTGTTTCAGGATATTTTGGACACTTCTTCGAGATTTTATTTCGTTTCCATGACCGCTGACCCATCATGGTAGGTATCGTTTACTCACTGGCATATAGGTTAGGGAAACCATTTTTTCCGTTGCATCTTGCATACTAGCCTCCATTTGTCGATACACTTGCCATAGGGTCGACCCCATCGTGTCTTGGTTAGCAAACCATGTTCACTCGCCGATTTTTAAATCATGATGCGATGGTAGATCCATCCTTTACATGGTAATCGTAGTTAGCACCTCATTGAAATTTGTTGCCCATGTTGTTATATTGACTAGGTTCAGGAGTCCTCTTTAGTCCCACCATGACTTGTGCATTGAAGACTCATTCTCTTTGCTTCTTCACTTAGTTCTAGCCTTATAACTTTGAGGCTCCTTTGTGTTGAGTTGTATTACTCCATTGCATTTTGACTATTTGCACCTTTCGGTCTTGAGCTGGCTTCACCTGGACTCGTGTTTAAGCCACTTATTTGACCATGTCTTCTGCAAACTCAAACCTGCAATCACTTAGCTTCTGTAACTTGACACACCCTTTGATCCATGGAAGGAACAACCCTTTGAGTGTCCTTGACTAGTTTCACCTCCCTGCATTGAGCATAGGATTGTTCCCATCCCAGGAACTAGATGATATGTTTCACTGACACTTGTTCTTTCCACCATACTATAGCATTCTTTTATTCTTTTTCCAGCTTAAAGAAAAAGACAAAAAAATTATATATTGAAAAAAGAGCGGGAACAGGACAACATTTCCATATATTTTTGGTAGCTAGAGTCAGTCGTGTCGCCCTTTAACAAAGCACTCAAAATAAAATCTCCCCTCCATTTTGGGCAGGATTAAGTTTGACTTAGGTATGCCTTAACCTTGTTATTGAGTCAGTTCTCCTCCAATTGGTTACCTATTCCAATCATATGGAGAGTTCGTTCGTGCCTCCTGCATGTCGAACTTATACAGAGTTATCGTATGTTGCCATATAGTCATCACTGAATCGTGCTTTTGTTCAAGGTAAGTAAACCTGAGTCAGACTCTCTGCTGTGTCTCTTAACCTATTTTTCAGTCGGACATCCCTGGTTGTCAATGTCTTGTTTATCATCACATTAGTTATATTGGCCCTTTGCTCGTGCCGGTTTAGGAAGGTCTCCATTGAATTCTTACTGGCGGGTCTTGTCCTTATCAACGACGACATATTTCTCTGAGGGTAGGCCTAGAGCCGCACCTTGGCCCTATTTTCATTAGTGATAGGTCACCTTGTGCTCAACATCGATCAGTATCATGGGTCTTTGACTGAGTGGTTTCCCTTGTGTTTGACATCAGCTTTTATTTTCACACATTGGGATTCGTTTAGTGCCTTAGTTTCCATTTGACCCTATTGGTGGATTCTTCACCTCTGTGTCAGCTTTCACTATTGGTTGGTTCAGAGGGTTTCTATCGTGCACTAGCTACATCTTATGTATGCCAGAAATGTGCTTCGGTCAAGTTACTACATCTTTTTCGTCTGATTCCTTCCACAATATTGGCCTACGAGTTACACTCGTGCTATATTGATGAAGGATGCCTTAATGCCTTCCTTCTAGTAGATCTTTTCCTATCGACTATGACTCATTGCTCTGGGGAAAAGATCTAGAGTCCATTTGGCAGTACTTGGGGTTTGCAGTCATCAGTGGCAGATCCTTCACTATCGATAGTGGGAAACCATCATTGTCCCCTGATTGATAGATTCTTCCAAGTGTTCGACCTCAGCTCATTCCTTCACACTTGTTAGATTGTACTAACTACCTTGACTGTCATTATGATTATCAGTGAGTAGTCTCGCATTTGTTAACAGTATACATCAATGATCGGTAATCAAACGATTTCTCACATGGTCGACTTCAGATCATTTATTCCCATTGTGTAGAAATGTACCACGGTGGTCGGTGAAGACCTCGGGTTGCATCAACATTTTTTGGTTCACTTGTCAGTTGCTCCTGTTGCTGCTAGTCGAAACCATCTACATTATATGTTGCAATCCTTCATAGCGACATCTTATATGCTGGCATCCGAGTTGTGATGTAGTATCATCTTATTCCATCATGTTCATTTGGTACTATTGGGATCAGTTTTTGACATCAGTGATCAGCTTCATCTTTCAGCTTCATTTATCATCTTCTTATATATGATATTCAGATGTGTACTTGTTCGATCACGATCAGATGATCCATTATGTACTTTCAATCTTTTATACTTGTATACATAGTGGATCCGCTTCTACTTAATATGCAGACATGCTTTACTTTCTCTGAGCATGGGTATGCCCGCCTCAGATAGCTGTTTCTTTTTGATGGCTTGGCAAGCTGAAATTTGGTGAAGTCCTTCTCAGTTTCCACAGGTTTCCTTTCCATATACTTAATACATTTTGGCCATCATGTACCCCTTCTAAACTCATAGATTAGTGGGCATTTGTTATAGCTCCAAATATCACCCTTGGTATTTGTGATGCTTGGTTTATGACCTAGGGCAACCCCTCCCTCCAGACTTGGTCCAAATATTTTAAAAACAATGTTTTACTCCCTGTACACTACTTTGCCCTATGATAAAAGCATGTACACACGGTTTCGTCAATACCCAACCCACGTATATGTGTTAAAACACTTAAAAAAATTAAATTTTCTTAACTATCGGTGGAGTTCACAGGTTTTACCTGTTGATTACCTCCTAGTGCCTGTGGCCCAATTGTTTCCCAACTGTCTCCCAACTAAAAAGCTAATTGGGAGAAGTATAAATAGACTTCTATGGGAAGGCCTTAAGGAGGAGAAGAGATAGAATTACTATACTGAGATTATCCCCTGACTTAGTTTGAAGTATCCCCGTGCTTAAAGCACTTCCCCAAGTTCAAGAAACCCTTGTTTCCTTGAGTGTTGATATTCTCCCACTTGCTTGAGATATCATGGTATTGGTTATGGAAGGAGGATGTTGAAGATTGGGACTGGACAGATCTGGAGGACAGTTCTGCTTGGAGCCGGAAGAAGAAGACTCAGGTGAATTCTCTCCGTGTTGGTTATAGCTTTCTACAATAAAAAGAAACATTGTCTTGTTCCTGAGATTAACTTTGTCTATGCATGAAAGACTATTGTAGTTCATGTGTGAATGTCATTTTGATGTGTAATTAATCATCTTGCTTATATGATATAAAGTTGATTTCATTAAAATTATTTATCTATATGCTGCTATGTATGTTTAGATTGGTTGATTTGCAGATTCGAAGATCATCAGGAGTTGCAGAGGGTCTGAAACCTGCTGGAACTACCCAAACGAAGGACATCCGGGTATGTTCATCCTTGAATAGTTTTTTTATTTAAGCATGCTGCCTGAGTTTTATGCGTGTTTCTTGCTGTAGATTGCTCTTGCTCTGTTGGGGTTTCAACCCAAAGCCCTAGGGTGCTTATTCCTGTAACACTTCCAAAGTGGCTTCCTTTCGTGGAGTCACGTATGAAGTTCCTGCAAAATTGACTAGCTCGTGGGTCTTGGAGGCATTATCGAAATTCTTCAATCATCCTCCTCTTGCCAATGAAAGGTCCCACTGAGCTACTGAAAGTGAATTATCACATAGTGGTATTTGCAAATACCACGAGAATCATATGGATTAAAGTCTTGAGTATCGAATGAAAACTTCTCTATCACCTTTCCTTTGGTATCTACAACTTTCAGGGTCTTTATCTTATACAATCCAATTTGCATATGAAGAGTTAACCAAGGTTCTTTCTTCTTCATGTGCAAAGATGTTGACAACCCTGTGGTGAGATGATATGACACTCCTTGTTTGACAAGTTTTTCGGTGGCATACCTTGGAAAAAGATACGGTGATTTTCAATCGACGAACAATCTAAGGAAGGTGCCATCTGGTGAGGCAAACCAATCTACAATCTCTAATACTACTTATGTTTCCCCACGTGACATGCAATGTGGTTCTTCCTCAAAGATCATCTTGTAAAGTGGAATGAGGAAGTGGTCAGTTAGCTTCTCCATTACTCCTCGATGGCTGCAATCCAAGAGCAATTTGCAGTGGATGTGCATGACAAGATCTCAAGGTTTCCAATCCTAATTCATGCCAGGGAATTCCTTATGTGCATAGATTGCATCCATTAAATATGAAGACATATAAAATATTTATTTCCCACCCTTGGGACAATCCAGGGTGTTACCTACATGGATATTTAACTTTCAAGCCAACAAGTCTAACTAGTTGAAAAACTTCCCCTCATTCACAACCTGGTTCAATAATATTTCTCACCCTTTAGGAAAGGTCTATGTGCTTTTCTTACTGTAGATTCTGCAAGTTATGATGATCAACAAATGATAGGCCCTCATGAGAGACCTTGTCTTATATGTGTTGGTGGGTGTTTGTCGAAACTTTGATGGATTTTTCACCCAAATCTTAACAACATATTTGTTGCCCACATAGATTTTCGTGGCATAGAAGTATGAATCCATGAGTGTTTTTGGCTCGCAAAAATGGTACATATGATGGTAATTTGTTTCCACAAAAGTAGCTGGCACTATTCAAAATCATGGTCTTCATATCAATATGTGAGACAATCCAGCTGATGATATCTACACATGGGAAGGTTGGATATTTACATGAAACCCTGTGTAGCCTTGATTTATGGACATTAATGTATCCATGTCATTCCTTAATATATACTTCAAAGTTCTTTTCTAAAAATTCTTCGTTCACTTTCTGCCATGTAAGTTCTGATTCCTTTTCCACATACATAGAGTATACTGGCAAGTTTGCTAGCATGCTCTCAATTGCTTCCTCAGTACTGCTTTCTGTGGTGTCTTTTGAAGAAACTCTCTTGGGTGCCATGGTAATATTGACTACTAGAGACAAGTGCCCAATAACTATGGTACCTAAGGGAAGGAAAGGCACTCATGGCATGAATAAATTAGTTTTTGCAAATCCACCTTCAAAGAAATATTAGGTAGAAAAATAGTGCATTGATGAGGGAGACTGGCTAAAGGAATTGCATATTGCACAGTCTTAGCAGCCAGTGGTGCATCCTAAGGCTTGAGACTACACAATGCGCAATTCAACCTCGGCAGTGATAGGGAGACACTGCACATTGCGTAGTTCCTTTAGCTAGTCTCAGTGGCCAAGGTGGCAGGACTGAGCCCTCGGACTGCAAAATGTGCAACTAATCCATCCTATACTACAAATTGTTCAGTCTCAAAGGCCAAGCCTCACCTTGGGCTTCAGACTTGGGCAATGCCTAGTTGGGCAAGGCAGTGCATGGCCATTAGAAGTGCAGATCTGCCAAGTGAAGGTGTGGGAAATAAGCATATATAAGAGATAATGAAATTTAAATCATGGATCTGACTAAGTATGGATGGATCAATGTGAATCAAGTGCATAAATGCAACAAATGAGAGGAAAAACAAAAATGTGAGAGTCATCGAAACGACGATCACTAGTGAGAAAAAATAAGAAAATCGACATGACACTTATGAAAGGTGAATGAAAAACTAGAACAACACTTCTACAAGCTAACGTAAGTTAAAACACCAACAAACATGAAGACAAACAAGACAAACAACACTCACAGAAGTGAAATGACAAAAAGCGACAAAAAAAAGTGACAAAGGATGAGAAAATCAAAACTCACTCGGAAAAGTGACACAAACTCCACCGAAGGCTCCTTGATCTCCTTGGGAATTCTAGAGCTCCAAGCTCGAATGTACAAATGATCTCTAGAGGCATCTATTAAATATATTTGGGTGGATTGGGGTTTATGATGCACATGCCTAAAATCAAGGAAAAAAACGACACTTGGCAGAAATTTCTAAAAATACAAACTGTGCTACCTTTAGTAAACTAATGATGAATCCCTACTTCATAGGGAATTTTTTTCAATTTTTTTTCAAATTTTTGCTTTTTTTTTGGAAAACTTTCCATGCACACTACCAAGGAATATTGCGCAATTCTGGAGAACTGGGCAACTTCTAGGCTTAGTGCATTGTGTAGTTTCTGAGCACAAGGAATGGATTGCACATTTTTTAAGCTTAGTGCTGTGGTGGCATTCATGATTGTGAAATTCTCAAGCTCAAGGTTGAGCTGTCATTCTAGATTGCACATTTCTATCATCAAGGTTGGCTTACCCAAGACTACTGCAAGGTCGATTCATAAGGTTAGCCTGTGACTCAAAAAATAGTATAAGAATGAAAACAAGAAAACGCATGCACAAATGAAAAGAATAAGTCTCAGTCAAATCATGAATACTTGACGATACTTAAAGATATGCTCATGTAAACAGAAGGGAAGGCTCCAAAATCAAAGCAAAGGAAAAATTTTGGAGGTTGGTTGTAGTAGCTACAATAATAGGTTGTTCCATTTGATTAGGTACTCACTAATTGCTCAATTTTGCAACTACTTAGTGCAAAGTTGTAGAATAATGATTTTCCTTCCAATGTAAGGTAATGTAGAAAAAAATACTTTAGGAA
Organism: Pinus tabuliformis; assembly: GCA_031772625.1. Lineage (NCBI taxonomy): Eukaryota > Viridiplantae > Streptophyta > Pinopsida > Pinales > Pinaceae > Pinus > Pinus tabuliformis. The sequence continues at coordinate 598,574,506 of CM062815.1, read as the reverse complement.
ACAAATATTTCCTTCTCAAAATAAGTAAATCCATATTTACTTAAAAATAAACTAAGTTATTTTTTAAATGTTCACATTTATTCTATAAAACATGTATCTTAGTTTTAAATGATCTAAAATTTTAGACATATATGCTTACCTAAGTGTTCTCAAATTCCATTTAGAGAGGACTATTTGGTTGTTTATATTATTAAAAAATATGTTTTTTGTGAAAGATTTTAGTTTTGATTTTTGTGAAAAATTTTAAACATACAAATGTCCTTTGCAATTGGTAACAAAAGTTTTTGTAAGGAATTTTTCTTGGTGGTGAAGTTGTTTTTTTGGTGCACTAAGAAAAACATAATCATCAATATGTTGATGGATGGAAATACAGTGGATTACTAATTGTTAAGTGCTATCATACTCTAAAATAGATATAAGACACCAATTTGCCAAGACTAGGATGAAACATTAATATTTGAAAACCAAAATGGGACATTAATGTTCTAGAAGCAGTGATGAACCAACCTCAAAAGCATATCCATGAAGCTCTAAGGCTAAAGTGGAGAAAACTAATTCTCCAAATCAAAATGAAGCATTGATATCATGCAACCAAAAGTGGAGTGGATGCTCCAACGTCTCGCAATTTATCATCTACCACTAAAAGGATGCTCCATCTCTCCTCTAACTTTCCCTCTCTCTCTCTTCTCCTTATCTCTTTCTCTCTTCCCCTTCTCTCCCTCTCTCTCTCTCCTTCTCTCCCACTCTCCTCTCTCCCTCAGCCTCTTTCCATCTCTCCCTTTTCACTCCCTCTCTCTCTCCAACTTTCACCCTCTATTTCTTTCTTCTTCCCTCCCTTTCTCCCCTCCTCCAAATCCATCTCTCACCCTCTCATTCTCTCCTTCTCTCTCTTGATTCCTCTCTCTCCCTTTCTCTCCCACCTCCCTTTGTCTCTCCCCCTCCCATCACTCTCCCCCCCCTTCTCTCTCTTGATTCCTCTCTCTCACATTCTCTCTTGCTCCCATCACACTCTCATTCTTCCCTCCAACTCTATCACTCTCTCCCTCCCTCTCTCCTTCTCTCTCCCCACAATATTTGTGTCTCCCTCTCTTTCTCTTCCCCTTCTCTCCCTATATCTCTCCTCTCCTCTTCTCTCTCTTCCCTCCTCCCTTCTCTCTCACTCTCTCTCCATCTCTCCCTTTTCACTCCCTCTCTCTCTCCACCTCCATCTCTCTGACTTTGTTCTTTCCTCTCTCTCTCTCTCTCTCTCTCTCTCTCTCTCTCTCTCTCAACCTCTGTCATGACTATCTCCCTGCCTCTCCCTCCCCCCTCTCTCCCTCTTAAATTTGATCCCATTGCATTTTGTTTAAGCAAGTATATAAATTAGAAAAACTCAAATATTTGCAAAATATTAAACCTGTATTTTGGATCAATCAAGTCAAGGAAAATACAATAATGAAAAAATTAAAAGAAACTTCTGCTATCTTTCCTTTGTTACTCACTTTGCTTGCTCTCATAGCTTGGATTCTTAGTTAATATGGATCTATGCTAGTTCTTAATAATATTATTTATATTATATAAATTTGATATCTTTATATATAAAATTACTCTCATTTTTTATTTTATTAAAACCCTGATTTAATTTATATGGGAATGTTTTTATTAGTTGTGAGGATAGAGGGTTTAGATATATTCCAAAAGTAATTATAATATTTTTTCTTTTAGATTTAATTAAAAATATATTATAAAATTAAATTAAAATAAAATATTGATAAAATATTTTGTTCATGAAATAAGTTATGGTTTTTAGGCATGTGGTATTGATAAGCCATGGTATTGTAACAAAGCCTATTTACAAGTTAATAATATCCATGGTAAAATGGGGGTGAGTATCCATGGTTAAGAATCTTATCATATTATTATAACATATTTTGATTGCAAAATAAGCTATGGTTTTTGGGAATGTGGTATTAATAATCCATGGTATTGGCTGATGATATTGCAATAAAGCCTATTCACAAGTTAATAATATGCATGGTAAAGTGGGGATATCCATGGTTAAGAATCTTTTCATATTGTAAGTTTGTTGAAAGTATTATGTTTTATGTGCTTATTAGTTAAAACTAAATATGGTTATTGAATCATTATTTTAATTTATAACATAAAATGGATCTTAATTTATGGCTACTAACATGTTATATTTTTTAATGTGGCATGTCTATTATGATTTTCTTTTATCTAAAAAATTGTTTAATTTCATTAAGAAAAACAAAATCAAAACATAACAAATTGAGTTTCATTATTTTTATTACTTTTATCTTTTTATTATTAATTGAGCCAACGTTTAAATGTTTACACTCATACCCATACTGGCCTCTATAATAATTTAAACTTTTTACTATTCTACTCATACTAGCCTCTATAAGAATTTTAACTTTTTACTATTCTTTTAAGTTTTTAATTGAGTCGACATTTAAAATTGTTTACATACTTACAATACACCTACACATTGTTGTATACTGGGTTGTAGAGCGTCACTCTGTGCAACTTGCTTTAGGGGGGAATGTGAAATGGTTGATGAACCATGTATGAAAAAAGTATCCTAGTAAATTGCTGGATATAATGGCTAGTTACATGTATGTATTCATGGCCAATTTTTTATATGGACTTCAACAAAAAGATTGGGACCAAGTAATATGCCTAGTCAAGTTTACGGAATTGTTAAGAAAGAGGTCTATCATTGGGATTTTATGGGTTAGATGTTTCTATAAGCCATATTGTTACCCATGGTATTTTCATTAATGCAGACTACTTATAAGAAATATAACTCCATTATAAGATATCTAAAAATAAAAAAATAATAAAACTATTATTAAGAACTAATTTTCCTCCAAAAGTGTCTACTATAATTTATGGTATCCATGTGTTATTTCCTTTCCCTTATATATTACTATTAGGTTTTTATTTATCTCTTTTTATAACAATTTAGTGGTTAGTAAAAAGTGAAGATACTGATAATTGGTTATCATTTGTAATGTGGGTGACACATCATTTCAACTGATTAAGTTGTTAAACTAGCTCTTATAAAATGATTTCCTATATTCGATACAAATTCTTGAGATAACTCTGATAAGAGAACTTCCTAGATATTAAAAATAAATACAAATTTCATCGAAATTGGTTTGATGTTTTATTTATTCTTTTATTTATTCTTTATGTTTTCTCTTTTATAGTTTCTTGCTTTTTTTTAAGAAGTATTTAGTATTTGGTTTTATTTTTTATGATATGGTAAAAATATAATAAATTTTTTACGAGGGGAGGTTTTGATTATTAAGAACATAACAAAAATATTTTAAAGTAGTACAGATATTTATAAATTATATTTTAATAGAATACAACATTTTAATAATAAAAATAACGTTGTAACCAATTTTATTTTTATATTTAAATTTTAATCCCCGAGAAATTGTGCTTAGGAGTGGGATTTAACCAATAAATAGAAGATAATGTGGATCAATGGGTTTCTAACCGTATAAATAGAAAAGGGAGATACAACATGCATCTTTACGCAATGAACATTGATTGGCAGGTGAATAACAGCATAGGAAAATCACTGGTGGAAAGAAGTGAGGCTCCATAGATGTTGTCGAGCTCCCTGTGAAAAGACTGGACAACAAGGTCTCCCAACTTACAAAGAAAATATTTGTGAAGATAGCTAACCTATAATTTCCTCGTAAGAAGACTCACTATAGTATTTTTGCTGAAATCAAATTCTATTTAGAATTTTATGATTTTATAAGTTTGAAAAATAGTTGAAAGGCTAAGAAGTAAAAGACGAATATTTATATGAGAATGTAAATATTTAATGTTATTAATGAAATATTAAAGGAGGCACAAATTTATTGATTAAATGGAACCATTCAAATGTCATGGGGGAAGAAGAGGATAAAAAAGGGAAACGAAAACAAAAACAACAAACAAAGTTTTTTTACTTACTGATATTTTGTAAAATACAAGAGGAGCCACCACATGAATAGTTAGACTCCCATCTTTTATGGAATGGTTAGAATTAGTTATGGTCCAAGAAAGGACAAAGACATAGAAAAAGAAAATTCTCCATCTTGTAGGGAGGATTTTCCATTGACCACTAGAAGGATCATGAGTGGAGAGAAATGTCATGGGTGGAGGATGATTTAAAAACAAGATTGTGGGAGAGAAGGAAAATATAGAAATGTAATACAAGGTTCTAGTGGGAGATAAAGACTAGACCCATGTAATTAAATTATTCGTCCCAGGTTTACCAGGATGCTATTAGGGGCTTGAAAGGTGATTCTATGAAATCCATTGATTGTTTCCTAGCAGAATAAGAGTCTACAACTCACGAGAACTGCATAAGAGTCTACAACTCATAGGAACTGCTTAGAGACAACTATTCATGGATTGGGAGGAGTGTGGAAACTCCTATTGTATTTTCAGAGATTCAAATATGCAAAATAGTTATTTATATGCTTTGTTGGGATTATATATATATATATATATATATATATATATATTCTTTTCTTTTGAATCTGAGTAAGAAGTAGGGGAAATTGCAAGTATATGTTGGGTGTAAGCCTCTACTTATAAAAAGTAAATAACTAACTCTGTAATAATTAAATCCGTGGAAGTGACTGTATACAATAAACTGTGAATAAATTGTTGATTGGTTTTGGTATGCTTTTATGGAAAGTTTATGTGTATATGTGTATATGTATTCATGTTAGTAAAGAAGATGTATATATGGGAGGGTAAGCAAGGTTAGGGGTTAACTATGTTAGTAGAGAAGATGTATATATGGGAGGTGTTGTAGCGGCTACGACCACCCTCCAAAATTTTTCCTTAGCTTCGTTTTGGAGCCTCCATACTTACCTTTCATAACACCTTGTCTTGCTTCGTCAAGTACACAAGCTTCAATGTTTTCTTGCACAAAGACAACCTATCGATCAAAGCTTGATGCATTCCCCTCATAGGCTGATCACCCGGACTTGGTCAGCTACAGGTTGAGCAGCTCCCCCAAGAAATTGCGCAATTCTGGAGGGAAACCAGCCTTCCCTCCATAAATTGTGCAATTCTATCTGGCATCCTACTAGGCTCTAGAATTGCACAATCCTACGAGTCAGGATTCACCCAAAAAACTGCACAATCCTTCCTAGCAGGCTTGCTTAGCCCAACAATTGCGCAATCCTAAGAAGCAGTTAGCTGCTTTGCCTAGAAATTGCACAAATCTCCTGCGCAACCAACCCAACTCCCATCCATAAATGTGAATTTTCTCCCAGCAGTTGAGCAGCCTCATGCATGAGTAGTTGGGTTGACCAGTTCCACCCGGGACCAAGGAAACTTGACTTGCATGCATGACTTGCTTTTTCCCAAAATAGCAAAAGGCAACATGCAAAAAGCATCCCATGATTCAGGGAGCTATTTTTAGCAGCTGAAGGTTACATGCAAAGTTAGTGTTAGAAAATTTCCTCCAAGGGTCGCCTTTTCCTAGATTTGTGGCATGCACGTCATAAGCCCATACTTATTGATTTGACACATCAGAGCTTAGTCTTTCACATCGATCTTGGAGCTCTATAATCCCACAACACATCCAAGACCCTTTGACGCATCTGGCTTAGCTATTCATGGTTAAGTGGTCTCAACTTGTCTTTTTCAACATTTCTATCGCTTTTGTGTTTTCGCTTGTGTGAGTGGTGTTTTCTTATTTTATTTGAACACGTGTTGTCATTTACATGCTTACTAGATTGTACTAGAACCATTTCAGTTTTCGTTGCTATCTTACTGTTGTCGCATGCATGAAACTGTTTTGCACGAACAGTCATCGATTCGGCAACTCGCTTCACCCACATGCATGTTGATTTGTTTACTGAATCTTTCATTCAATGTTTGCATGCACAATCAATCACTTCTGCTTTCACTTAGTGTCACCACACATTCACTTTAACATTTGCTTTCAATTTCCCGTCAGCGGGTCTGGCCAGCCTTGGCCTGGACTCTGCCTCACTGAGACAACATTAAAACGATCCAGGGAAGGAAGGCTCTGTCTTCCTTTCCAAAAAAATTCATTTCTGCCCAGGAACTATCCTCCAGGATTGCTTTACACACTTCTGAGGGACAATGACTATTGGCCCAGAAAATTGCGCAATGCAGTCACTAAGCATGTAGTCATTGCCAGCTAGAATTGGGCATTGCGCATTCCCAATAGTCAACAGTCAGTCTGGATTGTGCATTGCACAAATCCAGTAGTCAGTATTTCCTACCAGACAACCTAGATTGCCTTTTGTACAATTCTAGCAGTGAGTCACCTAGCCTCCCAGAAGAAATTATGCAACCTTCGCCTATCATTCCCCAGGTATGTGTTATGTCATTCCCCGAATTTTCTTTAGTTTTTGCTGACAGATTTCTTTCCATGCATGTGGCTTTTTCTCTAGATATTTTAGGTGTTCATCTACCTCTTAGAAATACATGATCAATGGCCTCCAAGAGAGCAGGATCAAAGGAAAATGATGGAAGTCCAACTGGAGCAGCAGTTGAACGGATGTCCACATGTCTACCAATCTATGAAGATACCAAGTTGTTTCTAGACAAGTACATCAAGATGAAATGGAAAGAGGAAAATGAAGCATTTGCAGGCACTTTTATGGAATACCTCGAAGATCTCCAGGTGTATGTGAACATTCACAAGTCCGGCTTGTACTGGATTGCATGCAGATACCCCACGTTCCCATTCGCAGACATGAAACACTGGATCATCTAGGACACTGATCCCGAGACGATGACTTTGACCAGTGTTAGCAGGATGAATATTGAAACCTTCTAGGCATAGGATTATGATGAGATGTATCAGATGTTAGAGCCTGTGACTATCATGGAGACTCCCTTTAGCTTACCTAGTAGAAGTGCCAACTCCAGAGACATTCCAAAGAACTAGGTAAATGAGCTGGCTAGGTTCAGGATGGCAACCAACCAGATCTACAAGAGGAAGATATTGTGGAAGGCGTATCAATACTTGGTCATATTTTCATGTCGATTGAATGGCCAAGAAATCATGGAAACCTTCCCACAGAGTTGGGTGATCGCACTGGACCAACTGGCCAGAGAGGGTAAACCATGTAACTAATCCGACATGTTGACTCATTAGCTGAAGGAATAGGAAACGAAGGCTCGATAGTCACCTGAAGGTATGCAAGAAAATATCTACATGTCCGCTTACATCATAGATGCAATTTGTGCCCGACAGGAGTTCCCAGGCTTGGAGTGGACATGGTCACCAGCAAAGACTGTTGTGAGCACATATTGTAAGTTGTTTTCTGAATGCAGCTTTAGAGGAGTTATCACATGACTGCCCGATCATTTTTTCACCCCAGTTTACAAGATGATATTCGAAGAGGATCCACCCTGCATGTCGAGGGCAGCAATGGAGGCACTGATAGACATTACTGATTGGTATGCCTCATCGTCCGACACCTTCATACAAATGTTCAACGTGGAGAAGCCTCCACATGTTTTACCAAAGTTTGCCTTGGACATACTCGTCATGTAGGAAGTATCATATCACATCTCAGGAGGATTGACAGCTAGACTGCATCAAAAGAAGAAGGCCCCTTTTCCCACCCTTCCATTGCAGATTGGGTTATATGAGATCCAGATTTTCAAGCAAGTAGATGTCGAAGCAAAATAGATGAAGAAGTATCCATTCGACCTCCGAAGTTACAATCTGTATGACCCACATTGTATTGTGAAACATCACTACACGAGAGTACATTTCAATTGGATCCATGGGGCATTTCATTGGGCTGAGGAGGACCCATGGAGATATTGCTACATTTTCTCCAGACCCAATGGATAGGTCAACTTCATTGTGGAGTGGCTAGCGAAGCAACATGAAGTAGCATCCCAAAGAGCACCAACACCAACAGTAGTAGCAGCAGAGGCAACCATACCAATGCGCGACAAGGGCAAGAGGAAGATTGTCTATCACATGGAGGAAGAGCAGATCTACAAGTTCTGAGCAGATCCACTGGTAGAGAAAGATGCTATGGCTATATAGGCGAAGAAGATATAGCGCGACAAGTGAATCACATAAAGGCAGATGGAGAAGAGAAGAATGGAGGAAACAAAGAAGGAGTTGCATGAGCTGAAGGAGCAACTCCGGAAGGAACAAGAGCTGCACAAATAGGAGAGGGAAGTGCGAAAATAGGTACAGCAAGAGGTGCAACATGTGCAAATAGATGAAGCAATGCCCATACTAGTAGTGGACTTATCAGAACAACTGGCATCAGGTAGACAAGGTGAACCATCATAGGAGCAGGACTTCACTCGTGAGATTGAGAAAGCACTTCAATGGCTGGATAGGGATAGGGATATGGAGCAATGGGAATTGGAATAGGACATCGACCTTATGCCTCACCACCAAGAAGTCAACTTATCTACTTCATCGCATCTAGATGATGAGCAAGTCTCAAGTGACCGAAGAGGCACTGAGATCCTCAGAGATCAGTTGGAAGGAGAGATGCACAACATCTCATTTAATGAGTCTTAACAAAGAGTTGTGTAGTATCATAGAGTGTTGACCCCAGATGATCATACATATCCTGTGCAAGGTGGAGAACGAGTGATCATGTCTGACATGCGCAAACATCCAATAACCTTAGCCGATGCAACCAGAGTGTATGCTGAAGCCACTAGCTTAAGTCTTTGCTTTCTGATAGCTAAAAATGAGTGAACAACTAAGGAACTCCAGACGACCAAGCAAGGAGGAGATTTGGTGACAACGTCTGCCTGAGTTGAACTCAAGAAGGCAATACTAGATGAAGTGTTGTCCCTTGCCACAGTTATGCGAGCGTTCTACTCCAAATTTGGTACCGTGCATAAGGAAGTCGTCCATCTCAATGGATGGCAGCAGTGATGTGATAGAAGAGCACGTATCTTGATGAACTTGCATGTTGTTGTTGATTATGTGAAAACATGGATGATGAGATACAAGGTAGCCCTGCTTCACTTGCCTAAAATGATGAAGGCCAGTACGGCCAAGCTGAAGGCACATATTCAGAGTCAGATCTGGAACTATGAAGAGTTCCCATAGCTCATCACCAGTACACATGCTTCCCATGCACGTGTATTCAAGAGTATGGATGTTGTGGTGCGCGCACATGTGATCCCATCTATTGGGACTCTCACCCAGGCGAAGAGAAAGGCACAGGTTCGACTAGATCTTGACTCGTACTTCGACGAGTTGATGCGTATTGCCACCAGCCCAGACTTGCCCATTAGTGTAGACATCATGCACAAGTATGTTGCTGGTCCAACCGCATTGAAGACAATTATGCACATGCTTATAGACAAGCTGGATAGAGGAGCTCGAGTAGTGTACCTGGATGATGTGGAGGCAAGAGTCAGGTTCTAGAAAAATGTCACCTTGGAGCACATGGACACCCTCACGGAATACCGATCTTGGCATCAGTATGTTATTGTTGATCAATGCGAGGATGTTGAGGAGTTGGACTTCCATGGTGTTCTAAGTCATAGTGATGTCTAGCATGGCTTTCTCAAGCCATTTCTCTCACATGGGCACATGTGCATTGTAATGTAATTTCTTGTCAAGTGTAAGTCAAGTGTCGATAGTTGGATGTAACAGTCATAGAGTAGATGAAGAGTCATGAGGGTAGTTGAACTGTCACAAAGGGGAATGTCAAGGGCCACCCCACCCTTTGCTACAAATAGTCCCTCATAACTCATTGTATGGGATTTTGGTCAACCAAGCTTTCGATAAAACTATATTGGAAAGAGCTTGGACTATTTTAATGAGCCTTGGCTTCTCCATTGTGCAGAGCTAGTACATCTCTTTAGAGGAGCAGGTGGTTGTGGTTGTAACATTCCTCTATTGGAGCTAGTGGTTGGACATGGATGTATTGTATGACTGGAACTTACACTTCTTAATATAATAAGAGCTAGCATGTTTCATGCATATGTTGTATTGTATTCTATGCTACCTGGTTTTCTCTAAATGATATATGTATTCATTTACTTATGCATGCATGTATAGCTATCTATGTATGTATGTATGAATCTTTCTGAAATGTGCTATTGGTTTAACTATCAATTTGGATTGCTAGCTAACTTACCTTCCATGGTGCGATGCATCTTTGCTCATGTGTTCCCTTCTTAATTGCGTGCTATCACAGGTTTCCAAGGGGCGCACTCATCTCAACCCCTGTGTGTTCGAACCTCTCATGCACCTTCCTTGGCTCGCTGTAGTTGTCACACCCTTGCTACCAACAAAGTTATTTTACTTGCCTCTATGCAAAATCGTGGTCAAGGCATTACCATATGACCCACAGTTGGGACTCCTACACCAAACGGACTAAGGTCTAATTGGGACTTCTTACTGGGGAAATCCCCTGACATGTTGGCAAGTCCAACACCATTAAAAGGAGGGTAAGAAAGGTTAGGGGTTAACTCTTAGACAAAGTGATCAAGTGCTCAAAAGTTTCTCAAAATTCAAGGTTTTCGAATTGGTGTGGAACCTAAATGGTCGTGTATTGCTTGTCATCCTAAATCCATCGCAACTCGTTTCGCATGAAACAGACTCCATATGCTCCCATAAACATGTTATGTTTGTTCTCCTACATAGGTGAATTTTTGAAAAAATATGCAGGCGGCCCAGTCAACAGCCTGTATTGCTGACATGGTGGTGACTGGGCATGCCTACGTGGTAGGGTGACTGTGCATATGACCATTTCATCCGGAAAAATAGATGGTGCCAAATGGCATGATTTTATTGGTGCTGATTTGGGTGATTTCCATTGGTTGGTTGGTGACCAACCATAGGCTACCACATGGCCCAACCAAGGGCGACCACATGGCAGTCCGAGGGCCACCAATAATTGGGTTAATATCTGGGTAACAGTGACGGGGGTTGAACCCGCGACCTCCAAACTCCAAGCGCCAAGTCTAACCAACACACCATACTTTTTGCTTATTATATTATGGTATTCCGCATATATTTAAACTGTAAGTCATACACCATCCTGAAAAGGGGCCAACCCACGTGGGGCCAGCCCTTGGGTGTGTGCCACCCAGCAGGACCACGGGTAGAGCGGAGTGGGGGCCTGACTAGCTGGGGTGGGCTGTTGGCCTTAGCGCCAGGCACGTGGCCCCCCCATGTGGCCTAATTTTCGGGATGAAGGCCTCATTGGGAATTTAATCCATCTAACAAATTCGCCTGGAATTAGGTGAAATCAACACATAGTTAGCGAAATTGGAGGCAAAATTGTAGGATGGTGCCAGATTTTGGGGAAATTGAGGTATAATTAGCAGAAAGACTTGGGGAAGTCATAACTTCTTCAGTTTTTGTCTAAATCAGGAGCATAAAGAGGCTAGACATGCATTTTTGGTCATTCTAGATCCATTGGAACAGGTTTGAGAGTTGTTTGAGCATTGTAAACTAATGTATTCACACTTTTGAGTGTAATAGAGAGGGCCAAGCCACTGGTAGTTGGACCAAGGGGACGTCGACTAGGCAGGGTGAACTACTTCATCATGTGTTGTTGTGATATTGTTTTGGTGATGTTCATGTCTGTTATATGTTGATGTTTGTTATTAACCTCATGAATCCTTAAGCACTTTTACATATTCTAAAGAGGAATTTAGCACAACAAAACTAATCTTTCCACTCAGATCAAGTTCTAGTATCAGAACTCCTGGTTTTCTTTATGCAAGGAGGATTTAACTATTTCCAAGTGAATGTGATTCCAAGAGGGTTGAAGCTCAAGAGAGGAGAAGGGAAGCTAGTTGAAGGTCTTGAAGTTGGGTCAAGGAGAAGGAGTGAAATATTTCCACAATCTCCACCACCAATCCTACCTCAAATTGCAGTTGAAGCTTTAGTAAACATGTCACATGAAGGAGATCCTGCAAATATGTTAGAGAATGAGAAGGTTTTTAGGAAGGATTTCTTTGACATGACATAGATGGTGAAAGTCCTCTATGAAGAGAGGAATACAAGACTGCAAGGTGAAATCTCCAAGCCTCCAAAAGAAGAAGGTTCTTCAAGAGGAGGAGGTAATGGAAATGGAGGTAAACCTCCACCATCTCCATCATCATCTTCATCTTCATCTTCATAGGGATCTTCATCCTCCTCCACTAATACAACCCTTATTCATACTCATCAAAATACCTCAAAATGAATTGGTAAAACACCCCAGTTAAAACTTGATATTAAATTTGAGTTTCCTATGTATAATAGTGAAGTGGATGCAGAGAAGCTTGACAACTAGGTTCGTCAGTTGGAGGTCTATTGAAGAATTCAAAACCTTCAAGATGATGACATAAAGATTCGACTATCTTCCTTGAGACTCGAGGGTGCAACATTAATATGGTGGGAAGCCAAGACACAAGAAGAGATAAAAAAAAACATGGTAAGATCTCAATTTCTTGGTCTAATTTCATTGCTGCAATTAAAAGACAGTTTTACCCTCTAGCATATATACAGAAAGCCATAATGAATTGGAAGAACTTTAGACAACTTAAAGGTCAAAATGTGCAATATTACACCCAAGAATCTAGAAGGTCTCTAATGTTAGGAGTATATTTGCAATCACAAGACACCTTGTTGAAGTATATAGGGGGTTTACATAGTTACCTTAGGCATAATATCCTTATGTTTAATCACAATAGTCTAGATGAGGTTTGTGTGCAAGCCACTCATCTTGAGGTAAGAGGGAAAAATAATTCAGAAGAAGGTAGTAAGAAGCCATTTAAGGGTAAATAAAAATAAAATGGTTTCAAAGGGAAAGGAATGAAAAAGGAATCCATTAAAAAGGAAGGAGAGAAAACAATATGTAAATATTGTTCCAAAGAGGGTCACGCTAAAGACCATTGTTGAAAGCTTCATCCAAAGATGAGGCCTAAGAAACTCAACAACAAAGGAAAAGAAAAGATAGCTGCAATCATTCAAAAGGATTTGGGATCTGATTCGGGTGATAAAACTAAAATTACAGCCATGGGTATAAAGGGAAAATAATCCATTTCTTGCACTAATACATAAAATTGTCACACTAGCACTCCAAATGAAGAAACAATGATTGAATTATTTCATGTGAGGGTTATTGCAAAACATACAAAAATCGACACACTATTTGATAGTGGGTCTCAAGCCAACTTGATATCTGAAGACTTAGTCAAGAAACTTAATCTTGAAACCATTCCACATTCCAAGCCATATCCATTAGGTTGGATATGCAAGGACACAAACTTATAGGTTACAAGAAAATGTACTCTTTGGTTTTCAATCACAACAAACTTCAATGATGAAGTTGAATTATATGTTGTACTGCTTGATATTTCAAGAATTGTTTTGGGTAGTCCTTACCTCTATGATAGAAAATAAATCTTCTATCACCATGAAAAAATGTACCACTTGTTCAAAGATGGTGTGGAGTATATTATGAGAGCTCATCGCAAAAAACTAAATCTTTCATTAGTTAATGCAGGGTAGATGAAAATACTAGTGAATTCAAGCAAGAATTTAGTGCTTCTTATGATCAAACCAAAGAATGATGTTGATTATGAAGCATTGAAGGTTGTGATACAAAATTGAAATTTGATTGTATTGATGTAGTTAACCAGTATGATGAGATGTTTCAGGAACCAAAGGGATTGGCTCCCAAGAGGGGAATCCAACATGAAATACCATTGCAACAATATTGTAGTCTTTCTAACATTGGCATGTATAGGATGTCAATAATGGAAAATGCATAAATACAAAAGCAAACGCAAGAGTTGTTGAACAAAGGGATCATTCAACCATCTCCTTTGCAATATGGGTCACCTATTGTTTTGGTGCCCAAGAAGAATGGAAAGCATGTCACTAAGTGGAACTTAAGGAGTGGCTATCATCAAAGTAGAATTGTTGAAGGAGACACATGGAAGACGACATTCAAAACAAAGCAAGGTTTGTTTGAATGGCTAGTTATGATTTTTGGTCTTATCCATGCTCCTACTAATTTTGTGCATATGATGAATGATGTATTGGAGCCATTTCTAGAAGAGATAGTAAATTTAGATGACATCTTAGTTTTCATAAAATCTCTTAATGAACATGTCATGCATGTGAGAAAAATACTTGATGTCTTGAAGAAAGAACAATTGTTTTTGAGGATGTCAAAGTGTGAATTTGGTAAAACTTATTTGGTGTGCTTGAGGCATATTGTTGGAGGAGGTGAGTTGAATATAGACCCCTCCAAAGTAAATTTCATGATGGATTGGCCAATGCCCAAGACAGTCACTGGAGTAGGAATTTTTTTGGGAGTAGCCCAATATTGGAGAAAGTTTATTGCTAACTTTTCTTCTATCGCAACTCATTTACATGCATTGACTAGTGTGGAAAAGGTCTTCCAGTGGGAAGGCAAGCAACAAAAGTCATCTAATGTCTTGAAAGAAAAGATCTGTTCATCTCATGTACTTACAAGCGACTATTCCATGGGCATAGTTCTCATGCAATATGGTAAGCCCATTTCATGTCATTCAAAAATTCTCAATGGTGTAGTGCAACAATCAAGGCACTTTCGATGGATGGGATCCTTACAACAATTCCACTTGGTTAGAAGGTATAAGAAAGGTATATACAACAATTTTGATGATATTCTTTCTAGGCCTATTGTGATTGTAGCTACTTTACTCAAGCATAATTTTGTTTTGCATGAATGTTATATTCAACAATATGAATACTTTCAAAATGTACATTTAAGCTTGAGTCAAGAGAACCAAGTAGGGGAATTTTCTTACCATTTGCGTCATAATTAATTGTACCATCTTAGTAAGAAGGATGTGTCTATTGATGGTGACATGGAAAAAGCCAAGAAGTTCATTGAACGATTCCAAATGGTACCTAAAACAATTCAAGATTAGCTTGAAAAGAGCTAAGGCAAGTACAAAGCAAGGGATGACAAGCATCATGTAGATCACAAGTTGCAAGTCAGTGATGAAGTTTGGCTTCACATTAGAAAAGAGAAGCTCCAAGGAGAAGGTAAAAAGATGAAACCAATTTGATATTGTCCATTCAGAATTCTAGAAAGATTGGTAACAATTCCTTCAGTTTGGATTTTCTTTCATATATGCAAATTTATGTTGTTGTTAATGTGGAAAATTTAAGGTTTTATGAACCTCCTTTGATTGAATATCAAGGAGAGAATGTTCAAATTCCTTCCATTTAATATTCTCTCCTCAATACCTTGATGAACTACAACAAGACATCATTCTTAACAGAAGAATAAGGTCTTCAAAACGATGGAGTGTGGACTACCTTCAAGTGGGGCTCAAAGGAACAAATCCTTTCAAGGCTAAATGGATCAATATTGGAAAGGTGAGGGAACTATACCCTCACCTGCTGAACAACTGAAAGTGATATTTTGCGGTCCAAAAGCTTCCAGTGGGGAGGAATGATTAGGTGCTCAAAAATTTACTCAAAATTCAAAGTTATCAGATCAGTGTGGAACTTGAATGACTATGTAGTGCTCGTCATCTTAAATCCAGTGCAACTCATTTCATGTGAAACGGACTCTGTATGCTCCCAAAAACATGTTATGTTCATTTTCTTAAACATGCAAATTTAAAAAAAAAAAATGCAGGCAGCCCAATTAGCAGTACGTACTACTAACATGGCATTGATCGGGCATGCCTACATGGTAAGGTGACTGTGCATATGAATATTTTCCTTTGGCGAATTAGATGGTGCCAAGTGGCACGATTTTATTGGTGTTGATCTAGGCGATTTCCATTGGTTGGTTGGTGGCCAACCATAGCCTGCCACGTGGCCTAGACAGGGGCCGCCACGTGGCAGCCCAAGGGCTAGCAAAAATTTGGTTAAGGTCTAGGTAGCACCAGTGGGGGTCAAACCCACAACCTCCAAACTCCAAGCGCTAAGTCTAACCAACACACCATACTTTATTGCTTATTATATTATGGTATGCCGCATATATTTAAAGTATAAGTCATGCGCCATCCGAAAAAGGGGCCAGCCCATGAGGGCCCAGACCTTGGGCATGTGCCACCCAACAGGACCATGGGTGGAGAGGAGTGGGGGCCTGGCCGGTGGGGGAGGGCCATTGGCCTTAGCCCCAGGCACATGGCCCCCCCATGTGGCCTAATTTTCAAGATTAAGGCCTCATTGGGTGTTTTATCCATCAGAAAAATTTTCCTGAAATTAAGAGAAATTAGCACTTGGTTAGTGGAATTGGAGGCAAAATTGTAGGATGGTGCCGGATTTTGGGGAAATTGACATGCGATTAGTAGAAAGACTTGGGGAAGCCATAACTTTTTCAGTTTTTGACCAAATCTGGAGCAGAAAGAGGCTAGACCCGCATTTTTGGGCATTCTAGAGCCATTGGAATAGGTTTTAGAGATGTTTGAGCATTGTAAACTGACGTGTTCACACTTTTGAGCATAATAGAGAGGGCCAAGCCATTGGAAGCTAGAACAAGGAGACATATCCCAGGTGGGGTGAACTCATTCATCATGTGTTATTGTGATACTGTTTTGGTGATGCTCGTGTCTTTTATATTTTTTTGTTCAATCATTTGTTTATGTTAATTTGTACATGAAATTTACATAAAGACATTCAAAAACTCATGTTAAAACTTGCAATTAACCTCATGAATCCTTAAGCATTTTTACATATTCTGAAGAGGAAGTTAGTACAAAAAAAACTAATTTTCCAATTCAGATCAAAAAGCACCAAAATTTCCCCTCAACCAACATGTAGTTCATGCCAAGGGATATGTCCTTTAGAAAACTTAGAAGTTCAAAAACTTGGAAACCAAGAGTCAGGAACTCTATTTTTTGTGCATTAGAATTGTCCATAAATTATATAGGTATAACCAAATAGAGGAATAAATATTACAAGGATGACAACCCCAAAAGTAATATATACATAGCATAAAAGAAAAATGCCTAAACCAAAACACATTAAGCATACAATACATTCATTAATAACTACCTTCTTAGATAGAATAAACTATGATAATAAAAATATTATATTCTAATAATAAACAATTATCATTGACAAATTTGGCTCTTTATAAGAAAAACTAACAGAAACGTCATAAGTCTAGTTTGAATTTTAAAGGTACTTGAACAAATATGCATAATATGTAAAGATAGAATAAATTTATGTCTAACCCCCAAAAGGCTTAATTAATTACAAATATCAATCATGATAAAATGGAACAATAAATAGGGAAATCCTTAACATGAGAGTAAAGTAAATTTGGATTGAGAGCCTGAGTGAGATATACAAATAAGTAAATTAAATCTTCCAAGTATGCACAAGTATTATGGAGGATTCAACCAGGTTTGGCCTAATTCCTCTGTTTTTCTGTGTAACCCACACAGATCCCCAACTCTACTATAAGCTATTTCTTCTTCCTTGACTCTTCAGAGACATGGCAGTAAATAGAGGCTCCAAAGATCCCGAAGTGTGACACATTTGGCTTCCTCCCTGAGAAAGCCTCCTCTTGTGTGATCATGCCAAGAATCCGATGAGAACTCCTGTTCTACAAATAGACCGTTTTGTTGCATGCTTTAGCCCACAAGTTCAAATGTAGGATTCGGTCATGTAACATCACCCTTGTTGCTCCCACAATGCTAGCCACCCCATTTTGTTATGGGTTGTAGGGTGTTGTCAACTCTCGTCAGATGACTTCTTTTGCATTTTTAAACTCATTCGACACATACTCACCTCCATTATCACTACTAAGAGCCTTCACCTTCTTGCATGTTTCTTTCTCCACCAGTGCCTTGAACTCTAAGAACTTGGAGAAATTTTCATCCTTCTTCTGCATGAAGAAGATCCACCACTTATGTGAGTAGTTCTCAATTAACTGAGTTAACCAAGTGACAAGTGCCATGTCACCTCAGTTAACTACCTCCAAGGTTTTTGCTAAAATAGAAATTTGAATTTTCTCTAGTTTGACCAAGGAAAAGTCAAACTGATATTTTCTTGCTACATTTTCAACATAACTACTCCTCCTATAGACCTCTAAATATTTGTCCCTTATTAGTCAGTTAATGTGTTACAATTCCACATAATTTACGTGAATTACAATTCATAATGATATGTATAAGAGGGTTATCTACAAGGGTTGTCACAATCCCCACCCCCTTAGAGGAACACCATCCTTGGTGTTCTATACCCGAATACAAAATTTACAAGAGCTTTATATACACAAATATTTACATTCATTTACATTTACCTAACCAATGAACAAAAATGGGTATGATACCCTTATATGTTCAATCATCTACTAGGTGGGTTCATTTGGTCCAAAGTGTCTCCACTGCACCTTCACCTATTCGATTACTCAAATTCGGATTGTGATATGCCTCTGACCCAGTTTGCATAATGGATTTACTAGAACTTTGCCTTATATTCCACCTATATC
Organism: Pinus tabuliformis; assembly: GCA_031772625.1. Classification (NCBI taxonomy): domain Eukaryota; kingdom Viridiplantae; phylum Streptophyta; class Pinopsida; order Pinales; family Pinaceae; genus Pinus; species Pinus tabuliformis. The sequence goes on along the minus strand of CM062815.1, from coordinate 598,556,054 downwards.
ATAGACCAATGAACAACATGATTATGATCATGTGCATACTTTTTAATAAAATAAATATGAAAGGCATCATGTGCCTTCACCATGGGTGGCAATGCCAATCTATATGTCATTGGCCCCACTCTTTCCAAAATTTGGAATGGACGAAAAAATCAAGGTGCCAACTTGGCACAAGACCCAATTTTTAATGAGATTTTTTTTGGTATAATGCATAGGTACACATGATCTCCCACTTTAAATTATTTGTGCAATCTATGTTGGTCTACATAGCTCTTCTACCTATCTTGAGTTATCCTTAACTTTTTCCTGGTGGCAATGGTTTCTTAATCCATCTCCTTCAACATATCTGGCCCAATGTGTACCTTGTTAACTAGATCATTCCATTTGATAGGATTGTTGTGTTTCCTACAATAAAGAGCATTGAATGTACTCATCCTTAATGATTCTTGGTACCCATTGTTATAAGAAAACTCCACCAATGGAAGAAAATATTTGTACTTCCTTGGCCGATGCATGACATATATTCTAAGCATGTACTCCAACACTCTATTTACCCTTTTTGTCTACCCACTTATGTGTGGATGGTATGCATGATAAATGGCAATTCGGTTCCTAAACCAATGAATAATTCCTTCCAAAATTTAGAAGAAAACTTTGCATCACCGTCTGAGATCATTTTCTTAGGTAGTCCATGTTACAACACTATCTATTTTATGAATACTTGGGAAATATCACTTGTTGTATGGGTAGACAAGACAACCACAAAGTGAGTTGTCTTGCTCAAGTTGTCCACCACAACCATAATGGCATTGTGTTGCCTAGTTTTCTTTGGCAAACCTGTGATGATGTCCATGGAAATGACTTCCCATTTCGATTCTAGAACGGGGATTGGCTATAAAAATCCTACTGGATGTCCACATTCAACCTTTACTTATTGGCATTCCAAGCCTCTTGCAATATACTTAGCCACATATTTCTTCATGCATAGCCAATAATATGACTTCTTCATGGCTTTTCTAATTTTTTGATAACCAAGATGACCAGAATATGGTCTTTTATGGAATTCATCCAATATAAACTTCTTCAAGTCATCTCCACAAGGTACATGCCACCTTTCTCTAAAATTTAGCAGTTCATCATCTGTAAAAGAATATTTTTTTCCCAATGCCCCTTCAAGCTCTTGATGTAAGCATTTGTTTAGGTGTTGATAATAGTCATCTTGTTTCGTGGCCTCTTTAATCTTTTCTTGAATATTAAATTCATAAGAATTCACAACTGCTACCTGAGTCACCTTTATCCTCCTGTTGAGCGCATTAAATACCTCATTCTCCTTGCCCTTGATGTATTTGATTTCAAAATAAAATTCACTAATCAAGGCCAACCATCTTGTCTTCCTAACATTCATCTAAGTATAATCAAATATATTCTTCATCCCTCCATGATCATTCATTAATACAAATTTTCTTTCAAGGAGATAATGTCTCCACATCTTTAACGCATGGACTATCATTGCCAATTCTAGATCATGAGTCACACAGTTTATTCATGCACGTTCAACTTTCTAGAATCGTAGCACAAGACCCATCCTTCTTGAATCAAAACCTCAAAATTTCTCTAATGATATCTTCATTTGATTGTCTTTGGCTCTCCTTGGATCTGCTGCCCTTTGCACCATCAACATTTACTTCTTGTTTCTATAGTCTTGATGAGCTTTGCCTATAATTATAGTTGGCACCCAAGTCATTTTTCTTTTGTCTTTGCAAATATGATAGGTTTTGCAATATGTTTTCATTAATTTGAATTTGTTTCTACTAATCTCTAACAATCCTTTGATTTTCATCCTTGCAACTCCTTAGCTTAGCACTTAAGCATTGCCATGTAGCTAGTCAGCCAGGAGAGCCTACCTCTCCTCTCTTCTCAACCGACTCTTCCTCTTGTCCATGTTGTGACATGTCAATACTATATTGTACCATTCTATTTCTCATCCCTTGTCCCTTGATGTCTTCTTATGTGTTGTCATACACACATAATTGTTATCCAACCAAAATATAAGCAATCATATTTACTATCACCTTGGATTATTTGCAATAAGCATGTTGGTAAATATCCATTTGAAACATCACACATCAATTTAATATGTATATTAGAAAATAATTATCCTCTCAAGGTATATACTTACATATAATATGAAATCTATAATCAAATGTTTCACCAATGTACAACAATCAATCAAACTGATTACCACACTCTAAAATAGAGCATCAATATTTTATCTCCAAAGGTCTAGTACTGAAGCTTCAACCATGATACAACTTTATAACAATCCCTTCCACTACCTAGACTAAACCATCTCAGTGGAAAGTGTTATTTTCATTTAATCTTACCTCCATGGTAACCTTATGGAAATGGGGTTATAAAATTTATACTTCTCCAAAGCTTGCATAATTAACTTTGGAACACAACATCATGCTCATCTGGTCGAGTGCTTTTGGACATAACCCAACTAGTTGACTAAACTTGACTACTCAAAAAGATAGAACTAGTCAAAATACCACAACTAGACAACTTAATATGACTCACTGACCTACCACAAAAATCGACTTAGCACCAATCGTCGAATTACGACAACATTTGACCTAGAACTAGTAGTCGACTTATCATAAAACTAGTCAAGACCCTAATCTAGGTCGATCGAACTTAATGTTGATAGCTAGTCAAAACCTTTTTCTTGTCCAAAAATTAGTAAGATTAAAACAAATAATTGAACAAATCCCTCATAACTAAATGGTATAAGGAAACAACAATGAATATGTCCCACACTTTTTAGGAATATTTTCCCTACGTAGATAGCTTTAGACACGAAGTAACGAACAAGCCATTACCACTGTGTGTTGAAGAATCTAGGGAAAATCACGTTAATGAGATTCTTCTTGCCATGATAACTATTTGTGAGGTGTTTTTAACTTCTTTTATTAGAGCAATATTCACTTGTTATTACTAGAATGTGTCTTCTCAATTCATCAAATAGATACCAAAACAAAAGAGACAAAAACACAGGATGTTGGCTTTCCACTAGGGCCAAAACCTCTCACTCTTTGAGAGGAAAACCAACACAAATTCTTCTTATAGAAATTCCAATTGATGAATACCAATACCATGGCCCTTTACCTAATATCTACTCCAAGACCAACACCAATCCTCTTCTTTGTCACTGCTGAGTTCATCATCATCATTGCTGCTTCACTGAGGTCATCATTATTGCACCACATAGGTCATTATAGTTGCACCATTGTTGTACCTTCACCTGGATCATTGTTGCACTCTCACTGAGATCATCACCATGTCAATGAGGTCTCTATACTGACCTTGTATTCATCGAGATCTTCATCATGACCTTGATTCCATGTCTTCATTGATGCACTGAGACCTCCATTATGACCTTGTCTTCATTAAGATTATGACTGAGACCATGGTTGCCATTATGCTGAGATCATGACTATGTCTAGTATGTCGAGAGTGCATTATTGTGGGATCATAATTCTGCCAAGACAATGATCATTGTCTTAGAGATTATCCTGAGAGTGTATCACCTTAATCTTCTTCATCACAAACATGCCAAGATAGCGATCAACATTGAGATCTATATCGAGATAGTGATTGTGTTCTTTCCTTGCACCAAGGGGGTTGAGACTATAATTATTAAGATAGTGTGGAGGCCAAAAACTTCATCTTTTAGTACTGATTCAAAGAACAGAGATCACTAATATTGCGAGATCTCTAGACTGTACTCATTGTAAGTATCACCAAGATTTCAGAGGCATCTGAGTTCTTGTCCATTCTTTGGTGACCCTAGCCGCATATATATAGTGGCCTGCCTCTACATTTGAGCCAACATGACATGTTGAACATTTGTGTTTCTATAGGTGAGCCGACATGACTTCTTTAGCTATCTTTGGAGGCTGACTTCTTCTGGAGGGATTGTGCTTTTCTTTAGAGAGCTTGTTGACATTTTTATAGACTTGTATACATTTAAACATAGGCTCAAGAAGAGCATCTTCATACATTACATTGACTCTTTGACTTATTAATAAATCCTAAGGCTCTCGATGGGAGCCACTAACAAAATAAACCTCTTGCTTATGAAACCCATGTAGAAAGGCATACAAAAATTATTTTATTTATTTTATTTCATCATTTACAAATATCATGTCATTATGAAGACCGAACCTAGTTACACTTCCTTCAACACTCCCTCTTAACTAGGGAGGTAGTCTGTTAGGCCCCTATACTACTAGTGTAACCCCTTATTGTTATTAGTACAACCCACTTATTATATTGATGTACCCATGTAGTGCTCATATTGTTACTATTGTGCCCTATAGAAGCCCACTATTGTTATTATTGTGCCCTTACATTATTACTATTATGTCGGCTCTGAATATGTTATAACCCCTTGGACTCCTATATATAGAAAGGAGGTCTTTTCATTTGTATCATTGAAGAATTGTTCATTTATGTAATGTAAAGGAGGTTGCCCCCTTGAAGAGGCTGAATTCTAAGGCGTTGATCTCTCTTTTCTATCTTTTTATTGAGCTGGTTTCATAACATTTGGTATCAGAGCTTTGGATTCTAGGGTTTCGCTGCTCCAAACAGGTCATCGTGGAATTTTCGCTATAACTTTTTTTTTGTGACGTTTCAGAAGTTGCAAAAAAAACCCATTTGAGAAGAAATCGCGCTGAACCTTAGATCTGAATTTCAGAGCGTTTCACACTATATTTGCGGAGATATGATCTGAGGAATTTGGTCCTTTTGCAGACTCCTGAATTACATTCCAAACAGGTGACCTGGGGAAAATCGTCATAACTTTCTCTCTAGCGATCAGATTGAAATTTCGTAAGAAGGTATAGAAAGAGGACGGACTGTAGCTTTTTGTATGCATTTTTTAGATCCAAAGGTCGAAACAGTGACTCGTGGCACGTCGTACAAGTTCGCTCTACTGAACTAGTCTATAATCAAGTCACTGTGGGAGATTTCGCATAACTCTTCCTTGGAGAATCCAATTTGGGTCAGACTTGTGGCATTGGAAAGAGGACACAGAGGGCTACTACAGGTCACAATTTCAGAACTTAAAGATCCGCAAGTACAGAGTTAGAGTCATTTCAAGATCGAGCTCCTAAAATCAAGAAAAAACAAGGTGAGGAAGTTTGATGGCAAGGATCCGGTAAATTGGATACTTCAGATGGAGCAATATTTTGATCTAAATGGTGTACAACTATTACAAAAGGTATGTATTGAATCTTCATATTTAGAACCAGATCAATTTTTATGGTATGAAGGGCTTTGTTCTCGTAAGCAACTTGTTACGTGGTCAATTTTCACGGAGGAAATGATAGCACATTATGAGGATACAAAAAGCAACACCTTCTTTAGAGCAACACCACAACAATTGGAAAGAGTAAAAGGGCTTTGTGACATATTGGAAAGAAAAATTATGGAAACCAAGAAGCATACCCCTCACAACTATAAAGATGGAAGTGTTGTTTCTCCTAGCCTTCCACAACGTACAAGGGTTACACCACAACAATTGGAAGAAAAAAGAGAAAAAGGGCTTTGTTACAATTGTGATAGCAAATGCACTAAAGCTCATAAGTGTGCTGAGAAGAAATTATTTTACATAGAATATGAAGAGGAGGAAGACAAGGATCAAGAAACATCAAAAGAAGAAGATATATGCAAGGACCCCACCCCAGAGAAAGAAGAAATGAATCAGACCATATCTTGTAAAGCATTGACAAGAATTACCATTCCTCAAACTCTCGAGATAGAAGGACATATCAAGAAGAAAAAGGTGAAAGAAGTGAAAGATCACATCGATAAAGAAGAAATGAATCCAACTATATCTTGTAATTCATTGGTCGAAATTACCACTCCTCAAACTATCAAGATAGAAGGACATATCAAGAAAAAAAATGTTCAAGAAATGAAAGATCACATCGAGCATCAAGAAATGAATCTGACCATATCTTGTAAAGGATTGGAAGAAATTACCACTCCTCAAACTCCAGAGATAGAAGGACATATCAAGAAGAAAAAGGTTCAAGCAGTGAAATATCACATTGAGCATCAACAACAAGTTCTTCAAATTTTAAAGGATAACGCCACTTCGGTGCAAAATCAAACGAAACAACAAGTAGATCAACATTGTAGTGAAAAATGTTTTGATGTAGGTGATTGGGTATTTTTACTGCTACATCTCAAGCAAGCTATTTATGAGAAGGAAATGTTGGCAATACTACATGGACTTAAAAAATGGCGACCTTACCGAATGGGAAGACTCTTCAAGGATGAGGATGTGAAAGCATTGTTTTGTGCTATTTCTATTATCCAACCAGATTGGATAAATGAAGCAAGGGATGAATGGAAGAAGGACGAAGAAGTATGGCCACTTATTCAAAAGTTGCGAAAGATCCCAATTCAAACAATATTGCCAGAAATTGAAGAGGAAGGAAAAATCATATTGGAACCTAGAGCAGTCATAGAAACAAGAACCTGACAGCTACGAAATCGATCAATTTCAGAGTATCTCATCAAGTGGAAGAACTTACCCACTGAAGATTCCACATGGGAGGACAAGAATTTTATACAGAAGCATCAAGAACTACTCAAGCGTTGAGGACAACGCTTTTTGAAGGAGAGGGGCATGTTAGGCCCCTATACTACTGGTGTAACCCCTTATTGTTATTAGTACAACCCACTTATTATATTGATGTACCCATGTAGTGCCCATATTGTTACTATTGTGCCCCATAGAAGCCCACTATTGTTATTATTATGCCCTTACATTATTATTGTTATGTCGGCTCTGATTATGTTATAACCCCTTGGACTCCTATATATAGAAAGGAGGTCTTTTCATTTGTATCATCGAAGAATTGTTCATTTATGTAATGTAAAGGAGGTTTCCCGCATGAAGAGGCTGAATTCTAAGGCGTTGATCTCTCTTTTCTATCTTTTTCTTGAGCTGGTTCCATAACATAGTCATAATGGTACTTGGTCATTTTCAATTTGGAGAATTTCTCATAAGAAGAATCAAATTGATAATATTATCTGTATAGCATCATATCAACCAACATTGTTTCCACAACAAGGTCTTCACTAACATCTCTATCTCTCATCAGATCATAGGACAATGTTAGCGAGACTAATGACTATAAACACCTTCATCATTGTCTCTCAATGTACATACCCATCTGATTGTTCACTGAGTATGAACTTCTAGGACTATTCTTATCTTGGGTTCCCAAGCCTCAAAGAATATCGATCCTCTTGCCTACTCTTATCTTGGATGCCCTACACATCCTTAGAGAGCATCAAATGCCAGATGATTACCCAATCCTCAATTCTTTCTTCCCAAATGAAGAGAAGAATGTTGTGTCTATCTCTCCCTCTCAACTAGGCAAGATATTCCCATTCCTGTAAAGTAATGTACCCAAGTTCCCTCTGACCAAGAACTTGCCCAAGCTCCCTCACAATTAGGGACTTTTCAGAGCTCCCTCTTAACTAGGGACTCTCCTTTTCATCAAAATATTCTTCTACATGGGCCTTTCAGCTGCTTGATCAATTTCTTTCATTTATGTCATGAAATTTAGTTGAGCTTATTCCTTGGAGGGCATTAACCATCCATCACTTTCCTTCTTGGTTCGTCATGTCATTCCTTTCTTCATGGAAAGTGGCCTTCTTGATACATATTGAGAACCTTCGTCATATGGATACTTCTTCCTCATCATGTTTCTTTCAGGAATTTCCATCGATCACATGAATGCTAGTTGTACATTTACTTACAACTCTTGTTCCAGTAGCCCTGCATGAACTCATACATACATTATTCAAGAAATCAAAGCATAACATTAAATAAAATAGTACCTTATGAGATGGATCTTCATCATGACATCTTCCTGTAGGTATCAACATCTTGCATACATGTTGACATGTCTTCCAAAGATATTCATTGTCAAGGGTCTCTATCTTTTTCAGACTTTCATTATATCTTTTATGGGATATTTCCTAGTCAAATATTCTTGGTGTTTTCGATGTTGATTGCCTTCATCATGATTTCATATCTCACAATCTCTTCCTTCCTCACACATTCCATTCCCAAGGGTTTTCAATCAGAGTTTATTAATTGTAGTCAACCACCTCATACTTCATATGAGGACATATTGTGTTGATTTCATCTAATGTAACTTATGCCTTCCTGCATCCTTTCAGAGGGGGATATCCTTTTCCCTTGATCGTGCTTCTCAAGATAGAAGTAATGATCCATGTTACCTGGAACCATATGACATGACATTATAATATTAAATATAACCATACATACCTCATTTTACCTTTAGGCCATCTAGGATTCTTCCAACAACTTCTTTGATTGAAAAGATCTTAAATCCCCTGATCTGCTTTATTTCTCATGTCATCATACCATCATCCCATGAATTCCATAAATTGTAGTTCCTGATGAAACACTTGCTTCCTCTCTAGATTTGTGAACCCTCTAATGAGGATTCTATTAGAGAATCTTGAGGATCTTGTATATCCCCATCTGGTAGATGTTTCCTTTTTTACTTGATGTATCATGAGCTTTGTCCTGGATGACATATTCTTTTCCTTCAATGTCCAATGAGGTTTCGAAGAGCTATATCCTTCATGTTTGACTACCATGGATTTCGTTCTTCATGGTTGCCATGGTGATGTCAAGAGGTCTTGTTTCTAATGCTTCCATGATGCCATGATGCACCTTATTATCATGGTCATATCTATAACAAAAGATTTAGGAGCTTATGACAAGACCCTTTTGTGAGGGATACCCTCTCAATCATAGTAGAGATCTATTACTCTATCTTTCCTTGGCCCTTTCTTCAGGTTCCTTCATCTTTTCAGCGATATGAGCTTTCTTTTCATAATCTTTCCACAGATTTGTTCTGGCTTGTTTGAGGACCAAACTTCACTTTCCTTTCTACACATGTTTGAGTCCTTTAACCTTCAACACTTTTTCCCTCAACTTGTCTTTTTCTATCTAACATAGAGAACACAAGTTCTTGAATGAGGTAACTTTCTTGTCATTTGTTACCGCGCTTATGTGCTAGTGTATTTTAGAACAATGATTATTATCTTCCTGTCATCTCTCCTAGATATTCCAATTGAGATCCTATGAAGATATTCCTTCATTTTTTGATACCTTCAATCAAGTCTAAGTATATATTCTAGCATTTCATATATCTCTTTTATGTCTCCTCCCCTACTACATAGGGATGGGAGGACCTTTGACTGATTTCATAAGAATCCTATGAGTCCCTTGATCATTTTTCCATCCATTCAAACAATGCTTGACCTTTAGAGAATTTTACATAGATATCACTGACTTCTCTTCCGGGGACTATATTCTTCCTCCTTTCTTATGCAAGGAATTTCGATGACCCAACCAATTTATAGATCTCTTTGCAAACACGAAGTCATTTACCCAAACTTGATTATAAAATGAAAGATACTTACTTGACAAGTGAAGATGAACTCTTCTACTTGATCACTTTGATGATGGTTGAAGAAGATGTATTAAGGATTTTTCTTGGATGATCTTCTTTCAAATGAGAAAGCCTTTACTCAATAGAAAAGGTTGCTCATTTTGATGAGGATGATTTGTTGCTTCCTCAGATGATCTTCTTCTAGGGAAAGGAGATGATCCTTGCTTTTTTCTATAACCTTGAAGATAACAATGCCTTATTTCCTTCAATATTATTTTCCTTCTTTTGTAGTGTAGATCAAGACTGCTTCTAGGGTTTCAACCTTTTCCAAGATGATGTGATCTTTGTTTTGAGGTCCTTTGAGCTACCTTGATTTGTAGATAACCTGATGAGGGTCTTGGTGTTATTTTGATGATGACTATGGAAACAAAAGCCCTTGTTGTTGTAGACTTCTTCTTGAGACTTAATCCTTGAATGTCTCTTTGTTTCCCTTCCTTTGACTTTAACACCTTAGCTTTGATTCCATGTTGAAGAATCTAGGGCAAATCAGGTTAACAAGATTCATCTTGCAATGATAACTAATTGTGAGGTGTTTTTAACTTTTCTTATCAACACAATATTCACTTGTTATTATTAGAGTGTGTCTTCTCAATTCATCAAATAGTTACCAAAACAAAAGAGACAAGAATGTAATATGTTGGCTTTCTGCCAAGGCCAAAACCTCTCACTCTTTCAGAGGAAAACCCATACAAATTCTCCTTATAGAGATTCCAATTAATGAATAGCAAAACCATGACCCTGGACCTAGTAGCCACTCCAAGACCAAGACACCAATCCTCTTCTTTGTCACTTTTGAGTTCATCATCATCATTGTTGCTTCACTAAGATCATGATTATTACACTACAAAGGTCATTACAATTGCACCATCATTGTACCTTCACCTAGATCATTGTTGCACTCTCACTGAGATCATCACCATGTTAACAAGGTCTCTATAATGACCTTATAATCATCGATATATTCATCATGACCTTGTTTCCATGTCTTCTTCGATGCACTGAGACCTCCATTATGACATTGTCTTCATTAAGATTATGACCGAGACCATGGTTGCCATTATGCCGAGATCATGACTATGTCTAGTATGTCAAGAGTGCATTACTGTGGGATCATAATTATGCCGAGACAATGATCAATGTCTTAGAGAGTATGCCGAGAGTCTATCACCTTAATCTTCATCACAAATATGTCGAGATAATGATCAACACTGAGATCTATACCAAGACAATGACTGTGTTCTTTCCTTGCACCAAGGAGGTTGAGTATGTAATTATTAAGATGATGTGGAGGCCAAAAGCTTCATCTTTTAGTACCCATCCGAAGAACAAAGATCACTGATATTGCTAAGTCTCTAGACTATACTCACTGTAATTATCCGTGAGATTGCAGAGGCATTCTAGTTGTTGTCCTTTCTTTGGTGACCCTAGCCGCATATATATAGTGGTCTACCTCTACATTTGAGTTGACATGACATGCTGAATAGGTGTGTCTCTATAGGTGAGCTGACATGACTTCTTTAGCTATTTTTGGAGGCCGACTTCTTCCGGAGGGATTGTTCTTGTCTTTGGAGGGCTTCTTGACATTTTTATAGACTTATATACATTTAAACATAGGCTCGAGAATAGCATCTTCATACATGACATTGACTCTTTGACTTATTAATAAATCCTAAGGATCTCAATGGGATCAACTAACAAAATAAACCTCTTTCTCATGAAACCCATGCAAGGCATATAAAAATAATTTTGTTTCTTCTATTTCATCATTTACAAAGATCATGCCATTATGAAGATTGGACCTAGTTACACTTCCTTCAACACTTTGGTCGATAACCCTCAGATGAATGGGGTGCCCCAATTATCTAGGTCCTCTCGTAATGGCCTTGCACTGGCTACTGATTACCCATCACAGAAATTTCACACCTTTCTAACTACGAACGAGGCACAACTTGTCAACTCAACTTGAGCCTCAACTGATCATAGAATTTGGGTACCCTTTGATTGAATCAAAGTGAGGCCACACTATCTTTCAAATATAGTGAGGCTTCATCAATATTTATTTCATAATGACAATTAAATAATAACAATTTTTTTTTAAATACATAAATTTATAAAATTTTAAGATTATAGAAATAATATTTAAATGAAATATACATGAAAATGAGAACTCAAAAGTGATAATGATGTCTAGGTATTAGGTTTCTTCGAGAATTTTTGGATTGGATGATAAGCACATGTATATGGTAGAGGAAAAGTCGCGAAGTTTGAATCTATGGTAGAGGAAAAGTCACAAAGTTTGAATCTAATTGAGAAGCATGTACATATTAATAGAGGAGAAATCACAATAAATTAATGGAAAAAATTAAAGATTTTTTTTTTTTTTCTTCGCGTAACATACATGTTATAAAGTAATTAAATGTTTATTTCATAATGAGAAACGAAATCATAAAACCATCTTTAAACGCCCACTCTGCTATTCTACAACTTTTTGCACATTGCAGTTAGAATTCTGCAACTTTTCATTTTGCTTTTCAAACCAAGGGATATGTCCTTTAGAAAACTTAGAAGTTCAAAAACTTGGAAACCAAGAGTCGGGAACTCTATTTTCTGTGCATTAGAATTGTCCATAAATTATATAGGTATAACCAAATAGAGGAATAAATATTACAAGGATGACAACCCCAAAAGTAATATATACATAGCATAAAAGAAAAATGCCTAAACCAAAACACATTAAGCATACAATACATTCATTAATAACTACCTTCTTAGATAGAATAAACTATGATAATAAAAATATTATATTCTAATAATAAACAATTATCATTGACAAATTTGGTTCTTTATAAGAAAAACTAACAGAAACGTCATAAGTCTAGTTTGAATTTTAAAGGTACTTGAACAAATATGCATAATATGTAAAGATAGAATAAATTTATGTCTAACCTCCAAAAGGCTTAATTAATTACAAATATCAATCATGATAGAATGGAACAATAAATAGAGAAATCCTTAACATGAGAGTAAATTAAATTTGGATTGAGAGCCTGAGTGAGGTATACAAATACTTAAATTAAATCTTCCAAGTATGCACAAGTATTATGGAGGATTCAACCAGGTTTGGCCTAATTCCTCTGTTTTTCTGTGTAACCCACACAAATCCCCAACTCTGCTATAAGCTATTTCTTCTTCCTTGACTCTTTGGAGACATGGTAGTAAATAGAGGCTCCAAAGATCCCGAAGTGCGACACATTTGGCTTCCTCCCTGCGAAAGCCTCCTCTTGTGTGATCATGCCAAGAATCCAATGAGAACTCCTGTTCTACAAATAGACCGTTTTGTTGCATGCTTCAACCCACAAGTTCAAATGTAGGATTCGGTCATGTAACATCACCCTTGCTGCTCCCACAATGCTAGCCACCCCATTTTGTTGTGGGTTGTAGGGTGCTGTCAACTCTCGTCGAATGACTTCTTTTGCATTTTTAAACTCATTCGACACATACTCACCTCCATTATCACTACTGAGAGCCTTCACCTTCTTGCATGTTTCTTTCTCCACCAGTGCCTTGAACTCGAAGAACTTGGAGAAATTCTCATCCTTCTTCCGCATGAAGAAGATCCACCACTTATGTGAGTAGTCCTTAATTAACTGAGTTAACCGAGTGACAAGTGCCATGTCACCTCAGTTAACTGCCTCCAAGGTTTTTGCTGAAATAGAAATTTGAATGACACACATGAACAATGCAAGCCTTAGCGAAAAGAGAGGGACTCCATCCCATGAGTAAAAAACAAAGATTCTGAAAGAATTTGAGCCTTTTAGGCAAACCACGGTAGTTGCAAGACTCCACTTTGTGTCTCCTGCTCTCTTTCTTTGCACTCAGCCCCCAGTTTCCCCTAGTTCCGCAGAATGAGAAATTGCTCTCCTCCAGTTAACTCCTCCCCTGAATTTTCTCTCAACTTCATTTTCACATGTTGGCCTTATCAGCAAAAGCTACAAGAATAAGTCTGCACACTCATCCTCCACTCAAGAGGCCCATCTCCTACATTCAGTGATTGCACAATAGTGTCATTAAACCAACAAGGATATAGGTGATGGTATAAATGCAATACTTGGGTTTACAAGCAACTCCTCCTACAAACTTTTGAATCTGTGTGCCATCTTAACGAGTAAATGTGTTACAATCCCACATAATTTACATAAATTGCAATTCATAATAATATATAAAAAAGAGCTAGCTACAAAGGCTATCACCATGATGGTGTCAAATGAAGTGGTTAAAGAAATATACTAAGCTTCTCAATTAAGTTTCAAATTAGAATTTTAAGTGGAATTAAGATTTAGGTTTCATCAATATTTATTTCATAATGACAATTAAATAATAACAATTTTTTTTTAAATACATAAATTTATAAAATTTTAAGATTATAGAAATAATATTTAAATGAAATATACATGAAAATGAGAACTCAAAAGTGATAATGATGTCTAGGTATTAGGTTTCTTCGAGAATTTTTGGATTGGATGATAAGCACATGTATATGGTAGAGGAAAAGTGGCGAAGTTTGAATCTATGGTAGAGGAAAAGTCGCGAATTTTGAATCTAATTGAGAAGCATGTACATATTAATAGAGGAGAAATCACAATAAATTAATGGAAAAAATTAAAGATTTTTTTTTTTTTTTCCTTCGCAAAAAATTAAAGAATTTTTTTTTTTTTCCTTCGCGTAACATACATGTTATAAAGTAATTAAATGTTTATTTCATAATGAAAAACGAAATCATAAAACCATCTTTAAACGCCCACTCTGCTATTCTGCAACTTTTTGCACATTGCAGTTAGAATTCTGCAACTTTTCATTTTGCTTTTCAAACCATAAAATAAATAATAATAAAAATTATTAAATATAGCATGTGTCATATTTTAGGAGTGTTTTAATGGATTTTTAGAATTTTAAAAAAATTGGATAAAAATTTATTAAAATTACAAGCTTAGTGAGTAAGCTCTGCACAATTAAAATGTTTTAGAGTGTTAAATCTGTACATATAGTTAAAAAACCAATTTAAATAACACAAATCAAAATTTCTAATCAAATTTTTTTAATCAAATTCCAGCACAAGAAAATCCAAAAAATCCTACTTAAAAACAACTCTTTCTTATATTATGAAATGAAATTTGGTATATTATGAAATTTGGTTGGATATTTGTATGACAACATTTTCATTTACAGTAATAGACGTAAAACAATAATATATCCATGCCTTTATATGAAATTGTGTACAACACCTGTTAATTCTTTTGTACAGGTTACCTTAATGCGATGGAGAATTCTGTATCAGAACATTTTGCAATTCGATTAGCGGAGAATTTGAATTTGAATTTGAAAGCCTCTTGCTCCACGTTTTTCCCATCCTTATTTTGTAACATAAAGGAGAAAGCCCAGCTGTGGGTCAAGAACCCATAACACTGACGTTTAACGAAGCCATGCAGATGTCCGGAAGAGGAGCTTCGCCTTCCAGTATTTGGCAAACATGGCGCATGCGCAACCGGTTCTCCGGCTCTGGGTGAGAACACAACAACCCCAATTTCAGCACCTTCTCCATCTCGCCTACATCATATCCGTCCTTCTCCAGCTTTGGATCCGATGCTTCCACCAGCCTCCCCTCCTTGTACAGCTCCCACGCCCACTCCACCAAAACTGTTTGCTCGGCGTCCTTCGACAGATCCACGGGCCTCCTCCCGCATGCCACTTCCAACAGCAGAATCCCGAAGCTGAATACATCCGAGGTGGGAGTGGCCTTCCCCGTGTATATGAGCTCCGGCGCTATGTACCCCAAAGTTCCGACCACATGAGTCGTCGAAGGATCCTTGCTGTGATCATGCAGCCGAGCGAGACCAAAATCTCCTAGCCGCCCGTTGAGCTCGGAATCCAGAAGCACATTGCTGGCCTTAATATCTCTGTGGATGACCATTTTCTCCCATTCCTCGTGAAGATACAGCAGTCCCACAGCCACGCCTTTTAGGATCGCGTATCGCCGAGGCCAGGCCAGGACTATGGTTGGGTTCCCGAATATGAGATTATCCAAGCTACCGTTAGGCATATAGTCGTAAATTATGAATAATTTATTTTCCCTCCGGCACCAGCCCCGTAGATGGACCAGATTCCGGTGTTGTAGACGTCCCATGCTAGAGATCTCTGCGACGAACCCTTTCATTCCTTCTGTGAACTCCTTCATTATGCACTTCACTGCGACTTCTTGGCCGCTGCTGGGGAGAACGCCCTTGTAAACTTTGCCAAAACCCCCTTGTCCCAAAACATTATCATGCCGGAATCTGCTGGTGGCGATGCTGAGCTCCCTGTAAGTGAATCTATGGGGCCAGTACTCTTCCTCCCATTCTTCGATCATTTCCCTGGTTTTTGCTCTTTTGAGAAACAGGACCGTCCCAATCGCCAGCGAGAAGAGAACCAAGGTGGCCACGGTGACGCCGGCTATGAATCCCGGGTCCAGACGTTTGGAATACATGTTAGCAAATGAAGGGAGACGCGACACATCGAGCGGCGGCGCCGTGCCTTGGGTGGTGAAGCTCCACGCCATAACGTAATGGTCTTCCACCAAGACCCCTGTGGCTGCTGAAAATCCAACAAACATCTTCTCTTGCAAAATGTTGCTAAGATTGATTTTCAGAGATATCAGCGGCCTCTCAGGTCTCGGCGAGCCGGCCAATGTGATGGTAACATTGAGGCGGCTTTGTGCATGATTGTAATCGATCCAGGCCTGTATGTTCCGTCCACTCTTGAGGCTCAATCCATGGAAGCTGTCCTCCCCATCCCAATATCCGGCAGGCTTGGTCTGCCTCGAAATGATGCTGCTGATGTCTACACCTACGTGGTTGTCGTCCGGATCATTAAATTCCAGATTCTTGCACGTATCGAACTCCACTGCAAATAAGTGATTGTACGGCTCCCCGTTACTGCTGAGGTCAAACAAGCCCAGATACTGGGTCGCCAGAGCGCGAATGGGGTATCTGTGGGGCATCATGATGAAGGCTAGTCCATGTCCTCCTTCGGTCGAGGAAGGATGCACCATGGAAAAAACGAAGGTAGTGCTAAAGGAGAAACGAGTCTCGTTGCTTCTCATCTGCACGGGAATTGAATACAGCGCACGGCCAATAACAAAATGCGAGTGCTTTGTGAGAGCGAGCACGGATTTGGAGCCGATGACAGAAGCCTCCTCTTCCAGGATCAGGCGGGTTCCGTTAAATCCGTCGAAGATGAAAGTGGTATGTGGATGATCCTCATCGGCCTGTGCAGGAATAAGTGGTAAGAAATAGGAGGTGCAGGCTATCAGGAGGAGTCTGCGCCAGGGTATTAGCATCATTAGTCGTTTCTTTGGGTGGAGCTAAATTTCTTCTGGGGAAGAGTAAATAGATGATGGACGTTCATACATACTCGAGTGATCTATAGCCACAAAACGTCTATCAAATAAATGAAACAGACTGGGGAGTTGGATGTAGTTATCGTTCAAAGGTTTGTTAGCCCTAAAAGCACCCTTCGAAAATCGTTGGCGAGAGCATTGAAGGACTACGTTTCCTATTGTAAAATTCTTATAAATGAACTTGTGACCACGGAAATTTCGTATTGTTAAAATATTACTCTTTCGGAACGGTAGAGAAATAACAGGGAAATGACCGAGAAAATAAGACCTCGTATAGAGGAAGGAAAGAGGAATAACACAAAATGACTCCGAACAATGCTGAACTTTCGGAACGGTAAACTAGTCGGTACCTAATTACAGATGCAGAAGTGAAATTGCAATAAATTATTTTAATGTGACAGTGACATTGATATCGTAGTTGTAATTTGGATAACTTCTCATCTAAAAGTGGCATCTTCCGATCCGTGATCTCATCCTTGTTAATGGTGGCGTGATCCTAAGCAAACGCAGTGGTAAATACGTGTTAAAATAATTTATAATTTTATTTTGAATTATTATTATTATATATAAATAAATAAGTGTACATAAAAAATATATCACAAAATAATTAATTAGGATTATTTAGTTTCAATTTATTATAATTAATTATGATTATTTATTTTCAATTTATTATATAGCTTTTTTTTCAGAGAGAAAATCCATATATGGCCGAAGCCCTCATGATTACAATATGGCCGAAGCCAGTCAGAATACGGCCGAAGCCAGAATACAATAAGGCCGAAGCCAGACAGAATACGGCCGAAGCCGGCTGATACGGCAAAGCCGTCACATATCGCCGAAGGGGGGACCTCCGCAGGGTTCGAACACGGCGGCCGTCATATCTAAATAATTTCATTTTATATACAATTAAAATAGGGAAAAAATTATAATTCATTTCAATTATATATATATATATATATGAATATATTAATTTCAATTTTTAATATTTTTTAATTAAATTAAAAAATAACAAAAAAACATAATTATATTTAAGATAAATCTCAATTCTTTATCATAATAGTTACTAAAAATATTGTGTGAATAATATTTAAATCCTATCATTAATTTAGTAATTATTGATACTTGAATTAAAATTTTGTAAGTTTATATACATATCAATATAAGTATGGAAATGAATATAAAAGAGATATTTAAATTTTATGGTTTTTTTCTTTTAATTTGATTTTTTCTTTTTCTAAATCTCACAAAATCATTACGTAGATTACATTAGTCATCATTCCATCACCAACATATATTATGGCAAATGGTCTCAATCTGCCCAACGGGAAAGCCTATAGAATAAGTAGTGAATAAGTAGTTCAAAATTTCAAGAGTCTTAACACCTGAAGCATAACAAGAGATTCTACAACAAATCAAAACAAAAAGAAATTGACAGATATCATGAGAAAACTAGGAATTAAAGGAGGTAGCAAGCGCTAAATCTTGCACACTAAATCTCAGAACGACCCCTCCCACATTTACTCACTTTCACCGGCATGTTGGAGTAAACATGAGTTGAGGCTACTATGACATGACTCAAACTCCTAAGTATAGTTAAGAAAGCAGAATCGACAAATTGAAACTTCACTGACCTTCCTTAGGCGCTATAGGACCCTAGGAGCTAAACAACCACTATAGGTGCCCAAACCCTTAGCTAACTTTCCATTTTAGTAATATGGACTCCTAGTCACTTGCAAAACAAGGTAAGCTAGTGGTTGTAACCCTCCAATTGCATGGATATCCTTACCTCCCAACGATTGCAGTCTAGAATTCTCAGTTATGTGCATGTGACCTCAGAATCCAAGCCACCTTTTCGGGGCTAGGATCTAGACCTCTTCCCAGAACTTGATAGAAATTTCCAGAATGATGAATGGCACAAGGACAAGGCCATTAATGCAAAACTTAGACAAGAACTTGAACTAACCAGGCCTAACCATGATAAACATTTCGTCAAACGCATGGTGAACATGAAATCTACAGGTCATGAATGCATATCTGAACATAGAGATCTGAAACTTATTTGAGATTCACCAAAAAAATCTAATGCCCTCTCTTAATAGCTGCAATAACATCTATTAAATCATGCATTCAATAAATATTCATTAACCAATCAAATCATGATAAGAGCCATAACTAGAATCTGTCATAAAACCATGCTTATAACCAACATATAACTAGATAAATAACAATGATAGAACAATCATCAAAGCCACATCATTACAAGGACATTTACTCATAAAATACAAGAGGAAATTTTGTTATTAACATATGCAAAAGCCAACCAAGTCAGGGACTTCCTTGTACCACCTGTTGGCTTAAGGGGGCCTAACTCGGGTTCAGAGTTGTTCGTGCCAACCAACAAAACCCTAGCTGCTGACCCTTTCAACAATAATCTGCATAGCGTAGGCCGTAGTCTCACCCGAAGCAGTATTGGGGGATGCTAGAACCAGGTTTCTACATCTAGGGACATGTGATAAGTGGTTCTTAAGCTTTGATAGTTTAGTTTTGTCTTCTCGCAGATTGGTATCCTTCTAGGGATCGTTACTGTAACTCGAGAAAATTGACTTCGAGACCTTCGCAAAGGTCTACAATTAGTTTTTGCGGACCTTAAACAAGCAGATTATCCACTTTCGCGCATCAATAAATAATCCTAGATCTGCCTTCGCACAGATCTATCCAACTCATCAGAAATCATAATAGAAATAACCCTTAACTTCACAAACACAGATAATTACTTAAAACATGCATAAATAAGATAGATTTAGCAGTTTCGTGCAACATTCATACATTATAAAAACATATTATTGAGCGATAGAAGATAACATAAGCAGAATTAACAATAATACTAAATTGCCCGATAATTCTTCAAAATCAATCTTTATTCAATTCCAGCATTGAAATTATAGATTTCTCTGCCCTGCAAACTCAGCTGCAAGGATCCGTGCACTCAGCTGCAGACTTAACAAGGCCTCCTACGCACTCAGCTACAGGATCCTTAGAACTTGCCCAAAACTATCTCTATCTTGCTCTTTCTTGACTTAGTTATTCCTTAGACTCGCCATGACTCACCTATATATAGCTTTCTTCAATACAATACCATGGTGCGCGGACCATGGGTGAGTCCCAAAACCGACCTATTTACTTACCCAACCAAGGGGCTAAGACCCCTTTGAATCTTATCTACCTGCGCACTCCGCATCCACATTTCACAGAGACTTTACATATTTTACAAAAACTTATACAAAAATTGAGTTAATTAACCCCAAAACTTACACTAGGGACCCTATCCCAACACCACTCGACCATAGATTGGGCTAAACCAAATCTCTCTTTTAGCCAATCACCCATGTGTCATATTCCAAGCATGAATGTGGGATCTCATGGGATAAACCAATACATAAACAACCAAGAGAATCGAGAGGTTAAACCACCTCCACCCTCACACTACCATTATCTCACCTAACTCGGTTCCAAGATCATAAAACCAAACCAAGCTTGGATGCCTTAGAATTCCTTCACCATCCCTTGATGAATTTTAATGTCTTCACCCACCTATTGAGGGCTTCCCAGAGAATACTATCATCACCCCAACCCTTGGGATTTTCCTAAGACCACCTCACCCGGATCCAAAACCTTCCAACAATACAAAACTCAACCATGAATCAATCTTATCACACCATGGCTATCCAAAAATGGCAAGGCAAAGCAGAAACTACTGTCAAACTCGACAAAACACATGCCAATGATAACAAATGAACCAAATACAAACATGCATGTACCATGCATGCCAAAACCAGCTAGGAAATCACACATGCAACCTGTTACCTACAAGTATTCTTGTTGAAGCTACTTGATCCAACTCTTCCTTGCTTGTCCTTTTGCTTTCCTTGTCTTTCCTTTACTTTCCTTTACTTGCTTGCTTGATGTATCCTCTTGATGCTCTTCTCTCTTTGAGATTAATTCCAAAGCCAACCTGACAAAAGGCTATGAACTAATACTCAGATGCCTTTTTATTATTGAGGCCTCTATTTTCTTCAATTTCCTCTATTTTTCCTTCAATTCCCTCTCATGTAAACCTATGACCTTTCATCTCCCTTTTCTCCTATTTTCCTTTATTTTCATAAATAAAATACCAATTAATGTCTCTTTACATTTTTAAAGCCTTTTCCAATGTATTTTCTAATTTTCTTAGCCATAATGAACCAAATGAACACCTATTAGGATGTTTTTTCCCAATATTCAACTTGGAATACATGTCCCATGACCTTGGTCTTATTTTTCCTTTATTAATTTTATTACATAAACTTTTAACCTAGGGCTATTACAGATCCTCGAGGAGTTGATGCAGTAGTGATGCATGGGATATGTCTCTCAATCTGAGTCAAGTGCATGTCCAATCATTCCATACAAAAAAATTGGTTTCTCTGCTCCCGTTTCACAAATTTGGTTTCTCTCCTCTCATTTCACATATATATACATATGCACATTTTCTCTGACTCGCAAATAAAAGGATACGATGCCTGCATTAGCAAAAAGGGAATCCAAAGGCTCACACCTCCACCCTCAAAGCAGTACTATGATTAACCTCCTTCCTAGGAAGTCCAAAATCCACTGCTAAAGCAAAACATGTATCCAGTGTCCAGCGATATGATTCTTCACTACTTGTTCCTTTAGTGAACAGTTACCGACTCATTGTTCCAGGGCACACTCCCAATGTGTATCTGATCCTCCTGAAAATGCTAACGACAAAAAGAAATCCATTCCCCAACCTTCCCTTCTCTTCTACACATCCCTTAGGCAATCGGTCACCCCTTTTCGTGCAGTCACACACATTCCAAGTTCCGCGGGAATCCCCTTCTTTGCTACACAGTCCCTCGAGTGACCCCTCACATGGAAAGGTTTCCTCACATCAGAAGGTCTTAAAAAAAGGCATATCCCTACCCCAAAACCATCATACCGGTCATAGCATGCTCATGGAAATCAATGGGCACTACTGGGTACTAGTGTCACATAATGGTCCTGCTCCTCAATGCTTTACCAACATATTGTTGTCTGTTCTAATTCATTTTACCATTGCTAATTCTTGAAATCAGTTTCAACCACCCCAAAATGAGCATTTCCAACCACCCAAACCTGGGTATTTCCAACCACCCAAACTTGGGCATTTCCATGCTTTCCTGTACTAAGCACATAATTTCCTTTAGACCCAAAAGGAATTGAAATAAACTCAAATCATACCTCATTGGTTGCCCGTCAATAAGGTACACTTGCAATTCTGTCTATTTCCTGTCACAACAAATCAAATAGCTCTTTAATCAAACCATCATGTATAAACATATAACATCTGGTCAGCTCAAAACAAAATCATCATAAATCACATGCATAGTTAAAAACTAAAATAAAATACTAATACTTATATTTCAATGATTCTTTGCTTCTTCCTTTGTTATTTTTCCTTTCTGTACACACATTGAATCAATTACCAAACCTGGAAAGCACCCAATTCTCTTCTTTTCAAGGAACAAGGGAATCTAGAGACTAAACCGCCTCCTTGCTCAATATCAACAACAAGGGTATCCAAAAACTGAACCGCCTCTACCCTCAATAACAACAAGGGTATCTTGAGACAAAACTGCATGAACCCTCAATAGAAACAAGAAGGGCATCTAGAGACTAAACCACCCCAACCCTCAATATCAACAACAAGGGCCTAGACAGTCCCATATCTTCCTCTCCCATCACACTGTACAACACATACACATACACAATGTACAACAAAATAGATACACCAACATTAGGTGCTCAATGCCACACATACACCTACACCCGGTGTACAACACGACACATACACCTACACCCAGTGCACAAAACAACACATACACCAACACCTAGTGTACAACAAAACACTTACACCTACACCTGGTGTAAAATATGACACATACACTTACACCCAGTGTACAACACAACACATACATCTACACCTGGTGTACAACACAATACATATACGTACACACTGTACAATACCACAAATACACATGTCGCGATACAATGAATACACAATACTCGTAACACCATACCAAATATACAAAACACAACATGTACGACATGTACAGAATACCACATGTACACAACGACACCTCCACAACGTGTACACAACACCCAATGTACACATTACTGCCTGCACAACGTGTACACAACACCACTTGCAATGTACGCAACACCACAGGTATAACATGTACAACATATACAAAACCATAGTACAGTACATCCAGATACCACACTGTCTCTACCAAGAAACCTAGCTTCTATTGTCTTTCCACTATCCATGCTTGTCCTTGCATGTTGCAGATCACATTGCTTTCATTTAGCTAATGTATCCCTCAACATTATCTTCCATAGCATAAACACAGACATAGTACAAGCACATAATACCAATTCATATCCACACGATACTAACCTCACATATCTATCAGGGCTACTCTTCCCACTTGATTCCTCATAAACCATGAACCTCTTCATGCCATTCACCTACATAAGCAATCATTCCTCCACAAGCATGATCCCTGATGATCCGATCAGACAATGACATATATACATACATATATATAATCATTAACATAAAACAATCATGATCTGTGATAATCATGTCAGACAATGACATACATACATGTATCTCTCTCTCTCTCTCTCTCTCTCTCTCTATATATATATATATATATATATATATAATCATGATTACAACGTAATTACTAGATATCAAAAGGTCAAGGTTAAGAGAACTCCCTTTATCTGTGCAAAACATGCACAACATTGAGCACAACAATTCCCAACTTAGCCAAGGCATATGATACTTCAGATCCATTAAATTTACCTTTCCTATTACCTTTCTCATGACTATCCTGCCACCATCCATTTATCCCAATGGACCCAACCAATCTAATTGGATTTCATACTCTTGCCTCTAACTGCCCTTTGCTCATGCATCTAGGCTTGATCCATGTCTTATATCACCAGTTGGGTATCATTCAGTGCTCCCTAAGCTCAATTAACTTCCTCCTTCCCAACCAAGTCCCAATACCCTCGAAACGTAAAAGGAAATAACCAAAAGAAACCAAGAATAAAACCATGAAAAACCAATAGCAATACAACAACACAAACAAAGTGGCATGCGCATGCACCAGACATAAATAAAACTACAAATCAAGAACAACCAAATCACAAAGCATCGAAAGCACAAAACTAGCAAGAAACCCCATGACTCAGTCCCCATGGGTTCCCAAAGCCTCTAAGGGAAAGCTCAATCCAAGCCTTCTTCAAGATTTCATGGAAGTCTCTTTTGCCATGCAACTCCCTTGCATCATATTGCCATAAACACACATCTATCAGTGCAAAAATAGATATACAATATACTAGTTACCTTATCTTGTTGTGCCAAGAACGTGACCTTATATGTGAAAATGTACATATATAGGCTCTCAAGGGACTCCAATTCCTTGAAGAATACAACCATAACTGGAAAGCCACTGTTATACCTGTCAAATACATGTTCATGAATATAGTACAATCCACATAGTGTGAGGAAAAATCAAGGTGAATAATACTTCTGTAGTCATGCAAAGCACTCATTCATTTGGAATTGTGGTTTTCAAACATAGCCAGAGGAATTCTCACCCCATTCCTTTCTTGTACCTTTTACCTTGTTGCAATCAAGTCTTACTATGTACTTTCACATCACCCAACTGTTAGTTATATAAAAAAATTAACTGTTACCTTTTCATGTTAATACCAAGCATGTTTCCTTGCAACTGTTCACACATGTTAGTCACATGTCCCAAGGATCAAGGCATCATGTCTATTAATTTGAAATCAACCTTTACCAAGACTAACAACCATATCATAATATGCAATCAACTCATAGTCATTAATCATAATACTACAACTATCACCCACTTGCACTCAAGTACATATCAGTTCCTCAACACATAGTGTATTAGTAAAACCATCTTAAAACAAGATCATTCATTCATGAAAGCTTATATACACATATGCGATTAATTAAACATTCAAACAACCTGTAAACATAGCATGTTAGATAAACCAAATAGAAACATAATCAAACTCATACCTCAATGTATCTCAGGAGAGGTTATAACCTTTGCACAACTTAGTTCAGATTAGTACACCACAATATCACAAATATATCGACTAATACCTAAATATCATAACCATAAGCATTTGCACATGCCAATCTAGATTAACATGATACATATAACATGAAGGTCTTAATGCAATAACCATAATCATCATGTGTATGATTTCAATGCATATAAAATAAAATTACACATCATGACAAGTACATTTACTCATAAAATACAAGAGGAAATTAAATCTTATAAACATTTTACAAAACCAACCAAGTCAAGGACTTCCATGTACCACCTGACCATATATTGGTATGAAAAAAATATCTCTTTCAGTGAATCAATCCCATGTCATATTCCAAGCATGAATGTGGGATCTCATGGGATAAGCCAATACATAAAAAAATAAGGGAATCCAGAAGTTAAACCACCTACACCCTCACACTACCGTGATCTCCCCTAAATCGGTCCTGAGATCACAAAACCAAACCAAGCTTGGATGCCTCCGAATTTCTTCACCATCCCTTGAGAAATTTTCCTTTCTCCACCCACCTATTGAGGGATTACTAGAGAAGACCATATCCACCCCCAACCTTGGGGATTTTTCCAAAACCACCTCACCTGGATCCAAAACCTTTCAGCAATCCAAATCTGAACCAAGAATGAATCCCATCACACCATGGCTATCTAGAAATGGCAAGGTAAGGCTGAAACCACTATCAAACTAGACAAAACCCATGCCAATGACAACAAATGAACCAAATACACACATGCATGTGTCATGAATTCCAAACCCAGTTAGGAAATCACACATACAACTTGTTATCTGCAAGTATTCTTGTTGAACCCGCTTGATCCAACTCTTCCTTGCTCGTCCTTTTTCTTTCCTTTTCCTTCCTTTGCCTTACTTTAATTGCTTTCTCCCCTTGATGCACTTCTCTCTCTGAGAGTAATTCCAAAGCCAAATTGACAAAATGATGTGAACTAATCCTCTTAAACTTTTTATTATTGAGGCCTCTATTTTCTTCAATTTCCTCTATTTTTCTTTCAATTTCCATCCCATGCAAATTTGTGACCTTTCATCTCCCTTTTCTCGTGTTTTCCTTTATTTTCATAAATAAAATACCAATTAATGCCTCTTTGAATTTCCAAAGCCTTTGCCAATGCCTTTGCCAATTTCCTTAGCCATAATAAACCAAATGAACACCCACTATGATGTTTTGCCCAACATTCAACTTAGAATACATGTCCCATGACCTTGGTCTTATTTTACCTTTATTAACTTTATTACATGAACTTTAAACCCGTGGTTGTTACAAATCTTAGAGGAGATGATGTTGCAATGATGCATAGGATATGTCTCTCAATCTGAGCCAACTACATGTCCAAACATTCCATACAAAAAAAATGGTTTCCCTTCTCTTGTTTCACATCTTCTAGGCCTACAAAGACACTATACCTTTATGCCTCCCTCCCATTAAGAAGCATGCCCAATAGGGTTTTTATTTGTCAATAGAGAGACAAATCTTGGTAGTATTATTTTTTCCTCTCGTAGGTTTTTCCCAAGTCAGGAAATCACTATCCTATATCCTCAATGAGCTCTGTGTCAGAGAAGGATTTTCTATCTCTTGATGATATGGTGTCCAAATTATGAATTTCAATCCATATATCTAGGTGAACTAAAACTTGAAAGGACTCAACAACCTCCCAGGTCTATTGTTGGGCTTAGGTTTTGCCCTAGGGACCATGCCCTCCCCCATTCTACTTATTATACACTACCTCCACATTAGAGCTAATTGAGTTACTTAGGAAAGAATGAGTCTGACTACAAGAAAATGACTAAAGCATGATTTTGCTATATGTAACTTCTACAAGCATCATGGGATCAAAATATAGTTTAGAACAATGTATACACTACAAAAAAAATGGTGTGGTTAGGAGGAAGAATAAAACCATCATGAATATGTCTAGAAGCATGTTGAAGGAAAAATGTCTATCAAATATTTTTTGGAGAAAAGCAATAACTTTCTAAGTTTATGTTTTGAACAAATATCCCATTAAAAGTATAAAGAACAATGTTCCACGAAACATGGACATATATGATTTGCAGTGTAGCATACTTTAGAGTATTTGGTCATGTGGCATATGTTAATGTGGCTAGAGAGTTGAGAAGGAAGCTAGATGACAAAAGGGAAAAGTGCATTTTTATTAAGTACAATAATCACTCCAAGGCATATATATTTTATAACTAAATAACAAAGAAATTGATAATTAACAAATATTTTGAATTTAAACAAGAAATACATGACATTCTATTCAAATTTACTCTAACTACTTAGTCTACTCTTACTACTCAATCAAGTAGTGAATCTAATCATAAAATTAATTCCTTAAGGTCTAGAAAGACTAGAAGTTTGGGAGAATTTTTTAAAGGCTTAGATGAACTCAAATGGGTTTATAGTATAACACTCAATGTGAAATGAAAATTTGAAAAGTATAATGACAAATTGATAGAAAAAGGTTTTGCATAGTACCCTAAAGTGGATAGTGGTGAGACATTTGCATTGGTTACAAGTTTAGATAGATTTAAATTTGTCTTAGTCCTAGTACATCAGAAAAGGTGGAAAGTTTATTATATGGATGCAAATTCAATGTTCTTAAATGAAATTTTTTAAGAAGAAGTGTATCTAGAGAAACCAATAGCATATGTGGTGAATTCACACAAATATAACGTATAGAGGTTGAAAAAATGTCTCTATGGACTTAAGCAAGCTCCTAGAGCTTGCTATAGCAAGATTGATTCATATATGCATTATGGTGGATTTAGAAAAAGCAACAATGAGCCTACATTGTTTACAAATGTGAATGAGCAAGGACAAATTCTAATTATTTGTTGATGTATTGATGATATGATTTTCACAAGGAATCTATTAGTAGAAAAGTTTAAATTAACTATGAAGCAAGAATGTGAAATGATTGATTTTGAATTAATGAGATTCCTTCTTCTTATTGAAGTCATTCAATCAGATTCAGATAGTTCTTTTTACAAGTAAGGTATGCCATGAATGCGCTAAAGAGGTTCAGGATGATGAATTGTAAACTAACACCAACTCTAATTACAATATGAACAACACTTAGAGAGGTATAAATAGGATCCAAAATAGTCTTATGTATCTCATTACCAGTAGACTAGATATTGCATATGTTATTAATTTGATTACTAGGTTCATGGAGTCTCCAGGGACTCTCATTGGCAAGGTAAAAATGAATTCTAAGATATACAGTTGGAACAACAAGATATGATATATTATACTCTAGCACGAATCTCCTAGTTGGATATTATCCAACTAAAACTATTTTGTAAGTATTACAAATAACTGTAAGAGTGCTTCAAGATGTTTTTTTTTATCTTGGTTCAAGTCAATTATTACAATATCATTATTTGAAGTAGATATATAGTAGAAACCATAATAGTTTGGTTAAGTGGATTAGATGAATATATTAAGAGTTATTTTGTAGGTATTACAAATAACTGTAAGAGTACTTCCAGATGTATTATTTTTTAATCTTGGTTCAAGTAAATTCTAATTGTTACAATATCATTATTTTTATATATGTAGTAGCAACAAGAATAGTTTAGTTACGTGGATTATTGGGTGATATATAAGAAGAAGAATAGGGACCGATTAAAAGTCTATCATGACAACAATTCAATAATATATTTATCAAAGAAATTTGTTGGTTATGAGAGAAACAAACATATTTATATGAGATATCACTTTATTAGAGATTTTGTAAATAATAGAGAAATTCACTTATAATTTTGTAAATTTAAAGAATTAACACATTCACAAAGCCCTTGACAAAAGATGTATTTAAATTTCATAGACAAAATTTAAAGATTTTAATCTTAGCTAAAACATGAATCAATACACAATAGTGTAAGAGATAAGTACTCCCAATTAATTTGTAGTTTATGATAGTTTATGTAAAATCTAAATTTCAAAAGAAATTAGCAAATGTTCAAAAGATAAAATGGGAATAACCATTACTGACATTATACAATATCTGTCCATGAGTCATGAGTTTTTGTGTCTATTTATGTTCCATTTTCAAACAATTTAAGTAATTTGAATTAGCGGAGCCACAACTTTATCGTGTGCATGGTGTGATTTTAGTGCAAGCCATTTAGTGTGTTTAACTTATTTAGAAATTTGGTTTCCTCTGTCCATTGATTCATAATGCGAGGACTACGACTATTTCATAAAATTAGATGAATCTTTGTTATTTCGTTTTCTCATTGAGCTAGGCAAGCATCATCAGTCTATTCTTCCACTGCAATTGAATTTCTCCTCAGAGCAAAAAGAAAATGGATGTAATACATAGATGAATGGATATTTAGAACAAGGGAAGATTCTTTCTCAGACGACACATGATAGGGGGAGACGTGGACGAAAAGCTAGGATTTTTAGGCTTCTACAGGTGTTGAACTCCATGGAAGGGCACAAAGGAGGGAGCTCCACTCCCTCCTACAGGCAGGCTGTTGCCAGCAGATGTAAGAAACCAATAGAAACTGTCAGAGGTCCTTCAAGAGAAGGGAAAAAGAACATGGAAGAGGAGAAATATTTTACCAAATAAAGGGAGAATAATAGCACAAAATAAAATGAGGAAGAATACAAGGAACAGGGAGCAAAAAATAAAGCACAAAAGGGGCCATGTAAACACAAAGATGAGGTCACACCCAGAGTAGTTTTAAATGATCCTGCTCTACAAGTGCATAGGGACCACATGCAGACATATGCTATCATTTGCAAATTCATGGGATTATGGCCCACTAAAAAGGCATTGCAGACATGGATTAAATACCATTGGAAACCAAAAGGAATCATAGACCTACATCTTGGGTCAAAAGGTTTCTTCACTGTGGTTTTTACAAATATTGAGGATAAAGACAGGGTGTTTGAAGGAGGGCCCTACTTTTATGTAGCAGCAGGCCTCTACATGCGGTCGTGGATGATGAATTTTGTCCTGGAGTGAGAGACTTTCACTTTGGTCCCGGTCTGGTTAAGACTCTACTCCCTACCTCTTGATTACAGGCAAACAGAATCATTATCTGCCATAGGAAACAAATTAGGGCATTTTGTCAAAGCTTCTAAGGCCACTAGAAGGGGAAAATACACTTCCTTTGCATGAATATGTGTGGAGATGGATCTCTCTGGAGCTCTACCGGATGAGGTCATCTTGGAAGTTTTTGATGAAGAATGGGTGCAAACAGTAGATTATGAACATATTCCTTTCAGATGTCGTAGGTTTCATGAGCATGGGCACCTATTTAGAGACTGCCCTCTCAGTAAAATAGAGAACATAAGTAAAGCTACCACAATGAAAGATACTGAAAATTTTCACGAAGTGGGACATAGAGGAAAAGAGGGCAAAAAGGGGCCAAAGAAACATCAAACAGAAGGGCAACAGGCTAGTCTGACTAGGTTCCAAGTACTCGAAGAAGAAGAAGAGATAATAAAAGTAGATTAGGTAATGGAAGGAAGCCTAGTGGAGAAGGAGAAAGAAGAAGACAGTGAACAAACACATGATATTAATAAACAGAAAGAGACTATGCTAAGCGATGTAGAACTGGAGATGGACCAATAAATGACCCAGAGTGAGATGGAAATGTAGGACCATGAACTGCAGGAGATTCTTGATAGAGAACACCTAGATCTAGAAGGGTTCTTGAAACAGGGGACCATGCGAGGGGTAGAATCATTACCTCAAGAAGAGTTCAACAAAGTATAGTAGTTGTTCCTATGGAAAACTCAGGCTAAAGGGTTGGAAAGGCAAAGAAACAATGAAAGGAAGGGCAACGAAGGTGTGAAAACTATGAAAACCACACTAGGATTAGCACCTAGAAACCCAGGAAAGAAAAGAGGCAGGAAAAACAAGAATGAGCTATTGATGGAATGTGGAAAGCTAATGATAGATTCAAGTAAGATGAAAGACCTAGCCAGCTACTCCTTTACAAAGCTTTAATACTGAAGTTCACATCTTGGAATATCAGAAGTCTAGGTAGTAAAAGAAAACAAAGAATACTTAGTAATAGAATGAAACAAGAAGCTCCAGATATGATCTTTATCTAGGAAACTAAATGTTCCATTCATAAAATAAAAGAAATTCACAGCAAATGGCTCAATAGATTTGAGTTTCTAGAAGTCAAAGCAGATAATACAACAGGAGGCATACTCACTCTTTGGAACCCCCAAAAGATTGGCATAATAGATGCTGAGGCATCTAGGAATTATTTATCAATGGTTATTCAACCTGTGGGAGATAGGGAGACTTATCTGGTCATGAATGTTTATGGCCCTCAAAGAATGGATGATAAACTCAGGTTTCTAGATTCTCTTGTGGATCTAAGAGACAGACATGTAGGAGTACCATGGATCATGGGTGGGGACTTCAATATGATCAAATCACTTTCAGAGAAAAAAGGGGGAACCAGAACTTTAAGCAAAGACTCTTCAACATTTCAAACTTTTATAGATAATATGAAGCTAGTTGACACTGATACGAGTAATGGTCTCTTTACTTGGAACAATAAAAGAGGAGGAGAGTCTCAAGTAGCCTCAAAGTTAGACAGATTCATAATCTCAGAGGACCTTATGCTCACCGACAAGGAAATGATAGCGAGAATTCTCCCCTTTGGAGGCTCAGACCATTGGCCTGTTCAACTTGAGGTTCAAGGCATTGGTACCCCCAGGAACAGACCTTTTAGCTTTGATAATATTTGGCTTTCCCATCTAGATTTCATCAGCAACATTGCAAAATGGTGGACAGAAGATCTACATATTCAGGGTACAAGAATGTTCCTACTACACAAAAGACTAAAGCACATCAAGCTCAGACTTAAAGATTGGAACAAGAATGAATTTGGCAATATTTTTGAAGTGAAAAAAATTGTTGAAGATAAAATGCAGGAACTCAATCAAGCCCTTATCACGGATGGCTTTGATAAAGTCAAAAATGATCAAGTCACCAAACATCATCAAGACTGGGAGAATTTATGTAAACAAGAGGAAATATTTTGGAGACAAAAATCTAGAGTTCAATGGCTAAAAGAAGGGGGGCGAAACACTAGATTTTTCCACAGATCCAACATGGCGAACAGATCTCATAATAGGATCCCTTCGATCAAGGATGAGGGAGGTCATTTACTTAATTCCCATGAAGATATTGAAGTTGTGTTAGTTCAGCACTTTCGAGGTATAGCAAAGGAAACCATTTCAGACAGAGATCATTTTATCATGGACTTAACAAGGCATATACCTAGGCTGGTAACTAGAGAGGATAATTTAAATCTTAATAGGCCAGTGACTGAAGAGGAGGTTAGTGAGGTCATCAATGAAATGCAGAATGGTAAAGTGTTAGGCCCTGATGGTTTCAATGTGGATTTCTTTAAAGCTTGTTGGAATATTGTTAAACAAGATATTTTGAATGTAGTGGAAGATTCCAGGATGAATAGAACTATTTTGAAGGTGCTCAATACTTCCTTCATCTCCCTGATCCCCAAACAGGACAATGCTCAGACTCCAGATAGGTTTAGACCCATAGCTTTGTGTAATGTGGTATACAAGATAATATCCAAGGTTGTTGCCAATAGACTTAAACCACTTCTTCCTTCTCTAGTTTTTGCGGAGCAATCTGGTTATGTGGAGGGCAGACAAATTCTTAATAACATCATTCATGCGCATGAGGTGGTGTAATCATTGACAAGCAATAGGAAGGCTGGAATGATTATGCAATTGGACCTAGCCAAAGCTTATGATAAGTTGAAATGGACCTACATCAAGAAAGTCCTTATTTCTTTTGGGTTTGATCATAATTGTGTAAGATGGGTCATGGCCTTGGTTACTTCTTTTAGCTTTTCAATTCTGGTTAATGGTTCTCCCTCCAAGACTTTTACTCATTCAAGAGGCCTCAGGCAAGGAGATCTGCTCTTTCCCTTTCTCTTCATCCTCATGATGGAAGGACTTGGTTGGTCTATCAAGCATGCGAAAGAAGTTGGTAATATCAAGGGTCTCCAACTTTCTGAGACTGGATAGGCTTTGACCCATCAACAATTTGTTGATGATACCATGCTGCAGGGAATCCCCACAGTCAAAGAAGCACTAGCGTATAAACAAATCCTGTGTGACTTTGCAATGGCTAGAGGTATGGAAGTTAATCCCTCCAAATCTAAGATTTTTCTCTTTAATACCAATATTGCTATTCAGAGAAATATCTCCAAAATTCTAGGCTTTCAAAGGGATGTCCTTCCTTCCAAATATTTGGGAGTTCCTCTAACTAATAAACCTTTGAACAAGAGCATTTGGGAGCTGGTGATTAATAAGATGCAGGATAAAATCAGGAAATGGACTATTAGATCTTTAAACTTGGCTGGTTGGTTAGTGCTTACAAAATCTGTTCTTCAATCAATCCTCGTCTTCATGCTATCAGCCCTTCCAGCTCCAAAAGGAGTTTTGCAACAATTTAGAACCATTCAAAGAGACTTTCTTTGGGGTAAGGGGGAGGAAAGAAATAAATGGGCCTTGGTAGCCTGGGATAATATTTTCAAACCTAAAAACCATGGGGGTCTTGGATTGGATGATCCGGAAGTACTAAGCAAAGTTTTAGGGGCAAAATTATGGTGGCGTTGGGTAAAAGACCCAAAGGCTCAGTGGGCTAGTATCTGGAAAGAAAAATATGCTAGCACTTGGCAAAATAATGATCACATAAGGATGTCTGGCATCATAAAGGGCTCACACATCTGGAATAAGGCCTGGGAGAATAGAGGCTTAGTACAAAAAAACAGCTTCTGGGAAATCAGAGAGGGAGATCTGGCTTTATTTTGGGAGGATAAATGGCAACAAGAACCTACACTGTTGAGAGAGGACCTTCTGGACCTCAAGAAAGAGACAAATACCAAAGGGTTATTTAAGGTAAAAGATTTTTGGGATCAAACCAATAGTGAAGGAAAATGGAGAACCTGGAAGAATATAGATTACAGGGATGATAGCCCCTTGAAAGCAAAAGTAGAGGCACTTCTGAAAATGTTGGAACAAAGGAAAATTTTAGTGACAGGGGGGCATGACCAACTTAGATGGGGCAACAATAATGAAGGTACCTTCAATCTTAAGGAGGCAAAACGCATACTCCTTGAGCTGGAATCTAATGTACCGGACAGGGTTTGGCAGAACCTATGGAGGCATCAAGGATGGATGAAGATCAAACTCTTCATGTGGTTGGTACATCATAAGAAAATTCTGACTTGGGATAACATTCGGAAGAGGGGTGTTTTTGGTCCTTCCAGATGCTAGCTTTGTGAAGCCCAAGAGGAAACAATGGAGCACCTTCTCAATAATTGCATTTTCACCTCCAGGTTGTGGGATACTTTTACCACTATTTTCCAACAGACAGACAGGGACAAAGGAAGCATTATCAACACCCTAAACAATTGGAGACGAAACTTCTCTGATTATGAATTTCTTGGCTTAGCTTGGGCTTTAACACCAAGCTTCATAATATGGAATGTCTAGAAAGAAAGGAACAACAAAATCTTCAAAAATGAAAAGAGTTCCCCCCAACACCTTTTTGAGCAGATCTTAAGATAGCTTAAGGAGACGGTAGGTACTATAGTGTGTACTTCCCCTAAGAATCCACCTTCAGAAGCTGAAATGCAGATACTTCTTCAATTGGGTATGCAGGGGCTTATACCACAGGGCTTGGATAGGAAGGTACTGAAACTGGATACTAAGCAGGATTACTGGCATCCTCCCCCTCAGGGTTTTTTGAAATACAACATTGATGGGGCTTCAAAAGGCAACCCGGGTATTGCTGGCTTTGGAGGGGTGTTAAGGGATGAAAACAGTTGTATCCTTTACATTTTCCATTTCCATTTGGGAAGAGCCACTAACAATATGGCGGAATTAATGGCTCTTGAGCAATGTTTAGAATTCCTGAAGCAGGATAATCTCCAGAATGTAATAGTCGAAGCTGATTCTAAGTTAATCATTAACTCGGTCAAGAGAATCAGCTGTGGCACGGAGCCGGAAAAAGTCTCTAAACACTAGAGGCTGCTCCAGGTCTTTCAATAGATTCAGCTTCACCTCCTGTGCTTACGTACAATGAGTTTTAACCATGTACGAAGGATGGAAAATAAATTGGCGGACATTCTGGCCAATCAAGGGGTGCTCTGTACCAAAAGCAGGGTCGCACTGAGTTGGCAAGAGATGCCTCAGAATAGATTGAAGGCGCATTGTCACGACTAGGCAGATGAGGACAGGATGGTGTTTCGAAACAGAGCCACAGAGGCGGGGTCTAGTTGATTTGGATTCTTTATGAAGTGTTTTTTCCGAAGTGAGGTCATATTTGGGATGCAGGTCACTGTCGGCCTCCTCAACCCTGGTAAGTACAAACACAGAAGTTTCAGGTGGAAGATGCTCGGCAGACACTGTCTCTCTGATGGTCGGCTGGACGGATGCATTTACATCTTACATTGGTTCATGCGCCAACGGAGATGGGATGGTGCGAGGGGCCGGAGTCCTGGCTTTCTCGGTAGACTTAAAACCCCCGTTTTTCTTTCTGTGGATGCAATACCACTCTCGGGGTGGTTTATGGTTTATCGCATGCCCTTCAAGCTGGAAGTGGTATTTCGGAGTTGGGAGTGATTCCACTCACCAAGCAACACGTGGCCAAGGGAGGGGAAGGAATACCGCCCTCATCGCGTGCTAATTCTTGGTGCTTTTGGCTCGTGCGATATGATCCTCAGCCATCGGATCAAGCAAGACGGATCTATGGTCAGGAATAAGCGAGCATGTTGGTGGGTCTAGGTTTTTTATTGAATGGTTAATCGTCGTGCTTCTAGGTATTGTGATATCATCCTCTGCCATTGGATCTGGCGAGGAGATTCGATGGTTAAGAAAAAGTATGCAGGTCTGGGTGAGGAATATCTTTCGTGCTTGTTTCGCTTCAAGATGGGAATCGGTGGATTTTACGCGATCTACATGCTCGAGGGTTATCCCCCCATTCTGATCCGTAATCCTTTTAGATTGGTCCCTATTTCCTCATCGGGTCCGATTCTAATTTTAAAGTGTTTGCTTGTTTCCGGCCGATTTGAGCCTCGTCCATTAGATCTTTGAGGGGAGATCGAACGGTCTTAGCTTTGTCTGTTTTTCGAGGGTATGGTAGTTTTGTTTGCAGGACCTTGGCTCGGTGTTTAAGCCTTTAGCTCGGTGCCCTCGGTTTTAAGAGGATAGTTTTTTCTTTGGCCCATAGTTCCTTTGGGAATGTTGTATTTTATGTAATTTGTTTTCCGATTTAATGAAATAGAAGGTATGACTCTTGCTTCAGCAAAAAAAAAAAGAATGGATATTTAGAATAATGGATGCAGGATACTGATTTTGCTTATCTGATATTGCCGTTGGCGTCTCTAACTCCTGAGGTCTCCCCACAATTCATAAGGTGGGGACGACCACTATTTTATCACATTAGATGACTCTTTTTTATTTGATTGATTGATTTATTTATTTTTTATATAATACTACCTAAGCACCCATGGGGATTCGAACCGATGACCTATCTCAAGGAATGCCTTAATAGTACACCCATTTACCGTCAATCTAAAGCCCCGTAGGCTATTTGATTCATTCATTGCGCTGAGGAAGCATGGCCAATGGATTCTTTCATATTTATTAAATTTCTCCTTAGAACAAATGAATGGATGTAATACATACATAAATGGATCTTCAGAATACATAGATGCTAGATCTTAATACATGGGTTTTATAATCTGATATTTCTCCCCAGAACAAATGAATGGATCTTAATATACAACACGTGAATTCTACGAAGGATAAGGTATAAAGAGAACTCTGTGCAATGGAAACATCACACAAAGATACGTTAACATGCGCTAAATTTCTCCATGGAACAAATGAATGTTTCTCCATGGAACAAATGAATGGATCTTAATATACACTCCAAGACTTCTATAGAGGAGACGCTATAAATAGGAGTAAAAGAAACATTACGCATCAATTACTTTCAAATGCTATAAAATTTTCCGTGAAATAAATGAATGTATCGTGAAGATACACCCCAAGAATTCTATAGAGAGGCTATGAAGAAAAGTAAAGAAGATACACAATGAATTCTATAAAAGAGAGTTGACCCAAGGATGTGACATAGCTATATTGACCTTATCGTTATCTACATACACTCCGTGAATTCAATAAAAGAGGGTTGCATTCTATAAAAGAGGGCTGATATGAGGTAAATATTATAAATTAGGTTGATTTTTTTTCTAATATTTTTAGCCATGGATTTTACTTAATGAATTTCTGATATATCATGTATTTTTAGTATATTAAACAATATTTTTAATTTGACTACTTATTCCAAAATGTTTATAAAAATCATTTTATTTAACTTTTTATTAATACAAACCCAATACATCTTCCCAATTTAAAAATCCCTAATTTCATTAGATATATCTATTTTTTTATTAATATTTTTTATAGCCTTCATATTCTTTCATTAACTTTAAGTTCTATTTTTTATACATTCCAATATAAAAACATTTACTCTATATATTCCCTAATATATTATATCATTTTTCTTCAATAAACATCCTTCAATATGAATTTATGTAATATAATATTTCTCCTATTAAAAACCATACATCTAAAAAAAAAATGTAATTTACCCCAACTTGATTTCGATAGATTTAAAGAAAATTGAACAACAGTCACTTTCACACATCACTTACTTTCGCGTGCACTAGATATATCTATGAATAAACTAATGGATCTTAACCATACACTCCAATAATTATATAAAAAGACTTAAAGGAGGAGTCAAGGAAGCATCACACGTCAATTACTTTCACCTGGGTTAAATTTCTCCGTGGAACAACTGAATGGATTTAACCTACACTAGAATTCTGACCCATGGAAACATCAAACGTCAATTACTTTCATATGAATAAACTAATGGATCTTAACCATACACTCCAATAATTCTATAGAAAAGACTTAAAGAGGAGTCAAGGAAGCATCACACGTCAATTACTTTCACATGGGCTAAATTTCTCCGTGGAACAACTGAATGTATTTAAGATACTCCGAAATCTGATCCATGGAAACATCAAACGTCAATTACTTTCAAATGCCCTAAATTTCTCCGCGGACCGGAACACGTGAATTGACTTTAATATAGGCTCCAAGAATTCTATCTCACACCAATTACTGTCCCATACGTTAAATTTCTCCGTGTCCACTCCAAGAATTCTTCCGCTTGTAAACATCAAACATCAATTACTTTCACATGCCCTAAATTTCACCTTGAAACAAATGGATGGATCTTAATACCAACCCCGTTGAACAAATGGATGGATCTCAATACCAACCCCGTTGAACAAATGGATTGATCTTAATGTACACTCAAATTTCTCCGTGTACACTCCAATAATTCGTGCCCCGTGGAAACATCAAACATTAATTACTTTCAAATGCCCAAAATTTCTCCGTGGAACAAATGGATGGATCTTAATATCAACTCCGTGGACCAAATGAATTGCTGTTAATATACACTCGAAAATTCTATATCACACATTAATTTTTTTAAATTAAAAATGGAAAACCTTAAGCTTTTAGTATTGCTCTCAACGCATCACTGAAAAATTGTACAGGGATCTCATGACCCATCAATCTACTAGGGACGTGACGTTTATTCTCAAAAATACGTACGTTGGTACTTACCGTCCAAACCAATAGGTTGCCCGTCAAGGATCTTCAACAGTGTATTTTCCCATTCGTCAGAACTAGATCCCCTTGGTAATGAGTTAAGCTAATCCAAAATTAAAAATGGAAAACCTATCATAGCTAAGCAGGAAAATAAAAAATGAGGGCCTAGGTGCTATTTTTTAGTTATTATTATTATTATTTAATTTTAAGGTCACTCCACATTGGTGTATGAAACTTTTTTGTTTGTTGTTTGTGGGACAAGGGACCCACCTCGTGTAGTGATTTGATTGCTAAGTCTAAGAAAGCATATATTCTCTGCCTTCTCTTGCTTTAAACCTGTGAAAACCCCGCCAACCTCAATGATCTCATGGTACAAGTTTTCACTTAATGCCACGTGTCTCTAGGTCTTAGGTGGTAACCTATTTCCTTAGGTGGGATGAAGACAAACTCTTACCCAAGTAAAAACAATGTTACGACATACCCAATACCCACCACCACGCTAATATTCTATATAATGTATATTTTTGATTTCAGAACATATTTGACGGCAGGGGGGAAATGTTCCACGTCAAGTTTGACGTGGGGTATACCTCTCCAACCCATCACATCTAAGTCTAATTTCCGAAGTAAAACGTAAAAATCTATAATACCTTATTTCATAAGAGTCAGGGCTTAACACAGTTGAAACTTAAAAGCCATTTAAATGTTCCAACGTCCCATTGCCTACTACCTTAATACTTACCATTAATGGAAGTAACTCTCTAGCTATTATCAGCAGCTTGCCCTATACGAATGATATGCAAATTTAATATGATGAGACCGGCAAATTGCAATCTTACGGTTTACCTATTCCAGATCCATATTCACGAATCCCTCTTAACGTCGCTATTATATGTTGAATGCTAAATTGGTGCCCGTGAGTTTGTATTGGAATTTCGCTGTATCTGATGTTCATTACCTTAGTGTAAAACCGAACTGTTGCAGCCTCACAACAAATCAAGTGTAATCTGAGTTCTGGACATGCGACTTTGTCCTCCCTGGCGGATTGAAAGTGTTGGATTGGAACTTGCGAGCAAGCCTGGATTTGAGTCACCGGCTCGTTTAATATAATCTGGTACTTTCCACATACACTTGTTTGATTTCTTCATAACAGATACTTTCAACCATGCCCTTCATCTTTGACGTAAACTGAAAACCACAATTTTGCTTTATCTTTGACAACATGCGTGTTCATGACTCTCATTTAAATTTTTATGGTTGCACACTAGTTTTTTCCTGTAAAATTCCTCGAATACATCTGTCATGAATTGCATATTTTGACTCATGAGTATTAAGTTGCATTCCGGCATGTGGGGCACATCTGTCTTTAGTGATAGTTGTAATTTTTGGAAGGGGTAAAGTTTAGATGTGATTGGGATAAATATTTTGAAAAACAAAGCCAGGAAAAACGTAGGGGTAACATTAAATAATGAGGGGAAAAACTTTAAATGGAAGGGAGGGAATCTAATGAGGGGATTAAAATTCTAATTGCTCATGAATTGGTGAAAGGGTAGTGGCTTTTTCGTGGTATTTCCCCCCTGGTATTATGGGAATTCAAATAAATAAAGGGTTTGAATGAATCCGTGGAACTGTGGATGCGGTCTAAGCTGGCTTTTTCTGTATGCTTAGAATAGTATTAAGTAACGGTCGGGGCGGATGGTTTGCACACCCCCCGACCGATTTCGAATCCTGCAGAGCTGCTATAGCGGCTTATTTGTACTGATGATGATGTATACTAGGTATAGTTTGTAAATCTTCGGCGGGGCCCTGCCTCTTGTAAAAACAATGTTAGAAAACAAAACAACAGTCACCCATTAATGATTATTCCACATAGACTCTTCTTTAACTCTGCCCAGCTACCGGCCTGGCTGTTGACCTGATAAGAAGATAATGTGACTGGAAGAAATAAGTTTCCTCGACTCTGATCGACTATCCTATTAAATGACTCAATCTAGAGAAGTATATGATTTCTTTTTGAGACTTTAGTATTTTCGTAAATAGCAGATTTAAAAAAAGAAATAATATTCAATATGAGCCATCACAACAAAGACCATTTGAATGCAATTATGGGATTTTTATTGAATTGAAAATTAATTGATTATAAAATATTATTACTACTAACTCTGTAACAAGATCATAGCAACTCAAATTTTATTAATATACGAAAATGTTCATGCTGTGGTCAGACTATCCAAACTGCAAATATGCCAAAGCACCTAATATGCTACACCCAACGCCATTCCGGTAGAGATCGGAACTAGCAGCTCCCACATTCCCAGCATAGAGTTTTGCTGCAAATGACCAGTGTGCACACGCACCAAACAAAGTAATTACGCCACAGACAGGATAATTTTATTACCACTGTTAAAATAGTATTCCAATTTAACTGCAATAATAATACGAAACAAAGTAATTACACCACGGAAAGGATAATTTTATTACCACCGTTAAAATAGTGCCACGGACAGGATAATTTTGTTACCACTGGTAAAATAGTATTCCAATTTAACTGCAATAATAATACTAAACAAAGTAATTACGCCACTGAAAGGATAATTTTATTACCACTGTTAAAATAGTGTTCCAATTTAGTCTGATCGATTCTGCAATACCATTGTCAGAGCAGCTCTGAGTAAGCGTGATAGGCGAGTTTAGATTGATGGATGTTGTTGGGTATTTTTTTTTTCAATGGGGAATACCAAAACCAAACAAACATTAACACCACAGAGGCAATGCTCTGTTTCCACTGTTCAAGGATCTTTTCACAGGGAAGCTATTTAAAAATTTCTCAGAACAAACCATTACACAGTCATACCACATTTTTATTGATTAAAAACAAAACACTGATACAAACTTCATCCTCTTTGCTGAGAGGGATTTACCAAAAACTTACATTCAACCAAAACTCTGTTTTCACCTGAGAAATTACTATGCTGGGTTTTACTGCTGTAAAACCCCTTTTACATTTACTGGTATAAAAACCTTCTTTTACATGCTGCTGTAAAAACAAAACTTACACATGCTTACCCAAGAAAATTATATGCCTCCCCTACTTGCGGTGTTTTACTTTTCTTCACTTCCAGTTAATAAAAAACATTTACAGAGGTGCACCCACCTTTTTTCTCATGCACTGCTGTGTGTCTTTTCTTCACTTCCAGTTAATAAAAAACATTTACAGATGTGCACCCACCTTTTTTTTCATGCACTGTTGTGCGTTAATACATGGTTTTCATTTTTTTTTACTGCACCATAGTTTTACGATGCAAGTCAACACACCTTTTTTCTGCTGCAGAAAATACTATTTTTTATGCATTCTCATTTTTTTCGCTCCCCAAGCTCTCATACAAAAATGGTCAATGCATAGCAAAATTTATGC
Organism: Pinus tabuliformis; assembly: GCA_031772625.1. NCBI lineage: Eukaryota > Viridiplantae > Streptophyta > Pinopsida > Pinales > Pinaceae > Pinus > Pinus tabuliformis. Next base: position 598,513,680 of record CM062815.1, on the reverse strand, counting down.
ACACACACTCACTGGTCTTTGGCTGCTACGTTCTTACATATCTCCATGTGCAACGACACACCAACCACACATTGACTTTTTTTTTACTTCACATATATATGAGGGCACGGGCTTACATAACATATAAAAAAATATACATAAAAAACGTGGCCCATACTAATATTAAAGGCATCCACCAAAGAACTACGACCAACCATTAAAAGCCATTAATTCTTCCATTCTCGGCGGTCAACAAAACAACAAACACTCCACGCAAAATTAATTCGCTGCAGGCCCGTGCACCTTACGGGATCGACGGCTGAGGACGCACGAGGAGATCGGACGGCGGAGGTTGATATCGGAAGCCCTCACTTGAGTGAACGATAGCTCCCGATATGTCAGAGCTGCTTACGTCAGGCGAGAGCCACGTGCCTGCACCAAAACGCATCGGAGGCCAATATACGGAAACTGCTTTTCGATGGAAGGTGGTGCGATATCGTCTGGGCGGTTTGTGGTTTCATGCTGGCGGTTTTGGATGTGTACGTAGGCAGCGTTGAAATTACGATTTCAACACTCCCCTTTAATTTCAACTGCTGGGCATTCAATCTTACCCAAACACTTCCTCACATCGAGGGATTCCCCAACACTGCTGTTAGAAAAATATCTTCCTCACATAGAGGGATTCACCAACTGCTTCTGATGCAGTTCATAAACAAACAAAGTTGTCTTCCTCTTAATAGAGGGATTAACCTGAAACTGTGCTTAAGAGCACCTTCCTCATGACAGAGGGATTCGCCATAACAATGTGCTGAAGAGCACCTTCCTCTTGACAAAGGGATTCACCTGTGACTATGCTGAAAAGCATCATCCTCTTGATAGAGGGATTCACCATGTGTATGCTAAAAAGCATCTTCCTCTCAACTGAGGGATTCACTAATGACAATGTGCTGGAAAGCACCTTCCTCTTTAACAGAGGGTTTCACCAAATGACTGCTTCAAATGCAGTTCCAAAACAAACAATCATTGCACTGCTGTGTGTGCAAACTCATTACATTGTTCTTTTATGCTGCTGCATATTCTCTGCTGCACTATTGTGCCATCTTCTTTACTGTGTCTATCCCACACTGCTGTGCCTACACTTGCACTGCTTCTGCACTTTTCAAAGACAAAATACTCTGTCTTTCTTGGAACAATTACACTGTCCCAATTTACAAATTTACACTGCTGTGTGTAAACATTTCTTGCACTCACTGTTGTTGCATATATTGCATATCAATTCAATGAACAACAAATTCATTACATTTACCTTTACTGCTGTAAGGAAAATTTCTTTTGCATGTGCTGCTGTTCAAAACTTCTTGCTGTTGCATTTTTCACATTTGCATTGCTGTGTGCTTCTCCTTCTTGGCATCATGCTGTTGTCCATAACTTCTTGCTGCTGCATTTTTCATATTCACTGTTGTCCATACCCATAACCATAGACTGTCATCCTTGGGTTTTTATTTGCTGCTGCGTTGCCTCTGCAATTTGCACTGTGCCTGCCTTTTGTTTCATCATACTGCTGTGCCCATACTCTTGGCACTTCATTCTCCACAAAAAAAACACAGGCTGCTGCCTTTTCTTATGCACCCTTGCTTCACACAATCTTAGTCTTCATTTTTTTTACACAATGCACTACTGTGCAATTCCTTTGGCTTTCTGTTGCCACACACATTCTTATACATCCAGTGTGCATTAAAAATCTGTTGTCCTTGTTTTTCTTTATGCATTTCTTTGCATGTTGCATTGCATAAAAAAATATTACATTTTTTTTACTGTTGTGTGAAATAATTTCATTGCATTCTCAGCCACTGGGCATTTACGTTCTGCTGCGTTTTGCCTTCTTCTCATTTTCTTCTCACTGTTTTGCATTTTCATTCCCAATACAAAACATTTCCATCTGCTGTGTATTATACTCACTCTGCTGTGAGTATATTCTCTCACATTTCATAAAAGGAAACTACCTTCCATTGCTATGCATTTCAATGCATGTGCTCCATAACAAAAAAATTTCAAACTGTTGTTTTATGTTTTGTCCTCCCACTGCTGTGAGGGTCTCCATGCTTTGCATTTTTCTCTTATCTCGCTGCTGCTCTTTACATTTCAGCGCTGCCATCTTTTCTTCTTTATGCATTTCTGTGCATATTGCATAAACACAAAGCAAAAACATTGCTGATTTCATCACTGCTGCATATTACCTTTTAGAGGGATTAACAAAGATTTCATTTGCAACTGCTGCGCTGCAATACATCCTCCATCAACAAATGACTGTTAATACAGTTCAGCAAACAAAAAAAAATTCAAGCTCCCCTTTAGTGTATGCTTTATCTTCTTTCAACAAGGTTTTCTCAAAAGAGACTTAGATCAGCTGGGGAGTTCAAGGGGGTTTCAGGTTGCATTTCCTTCCTTCTCCATACTTGTGTAACTTTCTTCTTTTGCATGGGTCTAGCTTGTGTAAGGGCCCATGTCAAGTTACAGTCACGTGCCATATGCCCAATGTTATGACACTTGAAGCATTCAACTTTATTCAGAATGAGAATTCATGATTTCTTCTTGTGAAATTATTTCTTGGAGATTGTCGGGGACCACAACATTTATCTCCATGAAATGCTTTGCAGTCTTTTGCCATATGACCAAAGTTTGAGCAAGCATAACAATAACCATAAAATGAACTTTGGTACCTGGGAGATGGAGGTTTCCTTGATGCACTTCTGAAGCCTCGCTGCCTTGAGATTCTTCGTTGATCACCATTACCTCTTGCCTCTTTGACATCAGCTACATTTCTTCTTGGAGCTGGTTTTCTACTTGGAGCAGGATTTCTTCTATTGCAGCCTTCATTTTCCTCCTTGCCTTTGCTGGAACTAGGAGCATCACCATCTCTTTCTGGCTTCTTCACATCTCCTTTGCTTAAAGCATCCTCATCCTTGTTTGAGGGTTCACCTACATACCCAAGTCCTGATTTATCAGATGGAGATCTGTGATAGCTGAGCATGTCATCCAAAGCTTGAGAGCTCTTCATCATTTTGTTCATCCCTTCAACCTTCTTCCTGAGGAGGACAATCTCTTCTTCTAACTTTTCACATTCATTATTTTTCTTTGCTAGTTGTCCCTCAGTTTCTTCCTTGCTACGAGTAGCTTCAGCTGCTACTATTTTGAAGGAGATAATCTCTGTCTTCATTTTGGAGATTTCTTCATCTTTTGCTTGACTGCTTTTCATTTTCTTTTCAGCTCCTTGTGTTTGCTTCTTGGCTTCTTGTAGTTCGGACTTAAGGGAGGAGACCTCTACCTTGTATTGTCCAATCTCTTCTGCAAGCTTGTTCACTCTCTTGTGCCTTTGTTCAAGTTGACTTAACAAGTCATCTTCCTGCTTCTTTGCTTTATTTAGCTGATTTGTCATGGATATGACTTCTTCATGGTGTTTCCTCTTGCATTGATCAAGCTCCTTCTTGAGCTTGGCAAGCTCTTCATCCCTTTCTCTTACTTGAAGCTTGATGAGGTCAAGCTTTTCATTCTCAGCTTCTATGATGGGTTCTTCTTGACTCATTGTCATGGTCAGTGCTCCCTTTGCATGAAGGTCATGCAGTCTGTCCCATATATCCTTTGCTGATGTATATTTTCCTAGATTCCTCTTCACAGAATCAGGGAGTCCATCCAAGATTAGTTTTGCTGCTTGTGCATCATACTCCATGGATTCTTTATCCATCTTGCTGTCATCAATCACTGACTCCCAGACTTCAATCCCTTCAAACATTAGGAAAGCCCTCATCTTTATTTCCCATACATCAAAGTTTCCATCAAACTTTGGGGTTTCAAATAGAATGTATTCTAATGGATTGCCTTCTAGTTTAGTAGAGGGGGGAGACACATTTTTAACAGGCCTGGAGGCTTTCTTCTTTGACCTTGCCATTCTTATCTAGGCTTTAAATACTTGACTGCTTTTTTTTTTTTTAAGTCACTGACTGTTCCTTCAACAGTAACACAAAGAAAGCTTTGAGAAATACCTTAACCCTTTTGGCTGTGGCTTCACACTGCTAGAGAGCCTTCACAGCTGCAACAAGAGTCCTTCCTTCAGCTTCCTTGACACTTTTAAAGAGCCTGAACCAGCTCTGTCACCATCAAAGAGCCTGGACTTGCTCCGATACCACTGTTGGGTATTTTTTTTTTCAATGGGGAATACCAAAACCAAACAAACATTAACACCACAGAGGCAATGCTCTGTTTCCACTGTTCAAGGATCTTTTCACAGGGAAGCTATTTAAAAATTTCTCAGAACAAACCATTACACAGCCATACCACATTTTTATTGATTAAAAACAAAACACTGATACAAACTTCATCCTCTTTGCTGAGAAGGATTTACCAAAAACTTACATTCAACCAAAACTCTGTTTTCACCTGAGAAATTACTGTGCTTGGTTTTACTGCTGTAAAAACCCTTTTACATTTACTGGTATAAAAACCTTATTTTACATGCTGCTGTAAAAACAAAACTTACACATGCTTACCCAAGAAAATTATATGCCTCCCCTACTTGCGGTGTTTTACTTTTCTTCACTTCCAGTTAATAAAAAACATTTACACATGTGCACCCACCTTTTTTTTCATGCACTGCTGTGCGTTAATACATGGTTTTCATTTTTTTTTACTGCACCATAGTTTTACGATGCAAGTCAACACACCTTTTTTCTGCTGCAGCAAATACTATTTTTTACGCATTCTCATTTTTTTCGCTCCCCAAGCTCTCATACAAAAATGGTCAATGCATAGCAAAATTTATGCACACACACTCACTGGTCTTTGGCTGCTGCGTTCTTACATATCTCCATGTGCAACGACACACCAACCACACATTGACTTTTTTTTACTTCACATATATATGAGGGCACGGGCTTACATAACATATAAAAAAATATACATAAAAAACGTGGCCCATACTAATATTAAAGGCATCCACCAAAGAACTACGACCAACCATTAAAAGCCATTAATTCTTCCATTCTCGGCGGTCAACAAAACAACAAACACTCCACGCAAAATTAATTCGCTGCAGGCCCGTGCACCTTACGGGATCGACGGCTGAGGACGCACGAGGAGATCGGACAGCGGAGGTTGATATCGGAAGCCCTCACTTGAGTGAACGATAGCTCCCGATATGTCAGAGCTGCTTACGTCAGGCGAGAGCCACGTGCCTGCACCAAAACGCATCGGAGGCCAATATACGGAAACTGCTTTTCGATGGAAGGTGGTGCGATATCGTCTGGGCGGTTTGTGGTTTCATGCTAGCGGTTTTGGATGTGTACGTAGGCAGCGTTGAAATTACGATTTCAACAGATGTAGCTGTTGCAACTTAACACTGGGCTCGGGACTGTAACGATGAGCATGAGACACAACCTGTCAAATAGGAAGAAATTTGGTGTTCTAATGGCCATGATGGAAGATTTCTTCACTCCAAGAATGTCAAACTGCAGGAACTATTGCTAAATTTTTTAATAGGTAACACAAAAAAAAATTGACAGTTATAAATTTATTGAAAACGTAAATTGACCGGCATGGAAAACAAACACCCGTCTCCAAATTTTCATTTTACAGTCAAAAAAATATTTGCAATTCTAGGCCTACCCACTACCACACCTCAATTGCTTTCACATGCACTAAATTCCTCCTTAAAACAAAAGAACTACTCTTAATATACATTCCAATAATTCCATGAAGGAGAGGCTATAAAGAGGAGTCTAACCCATGGAAACATTATACAACTTTCGCATCCGCTTTTAATTTCTGTGTGGAACAAAAGAGTGAATCTTATTATACACTCCATGAATTCTGTAAAGGAGAGGTTATAAAGAGAAGTCTGACGCATGGACAAATAGCAAATGAATTATTTTTAATTGAACTAAATTTATCTCCGCCAGGCACACTAAATCCTATTCAAATTACTTGTAAACGAGCACATGCTCTCATGTGCGTGTGAACAAACTACTTGGTATACAAAACATCATTCCATGGGTGACTGTACAGGGGTTGTTTCAACCGCTTATGGTTGGTTGAATGTGTGCCTGTAGTTTCAAACGGAAAAAAACGAATGATCACAATGTATATATCATGTCAAGAGATAACAAAGACTGAAAATTTAAAGATGAGAATTAACAACTGACGCAATCGCACAAACCACCAGGTGCAAGCCCGCCCTGCACAGAATCTCACACAAAACAATGTTGAAAACACCATGACACAATTAAACACTTTGAGGTTATGTCATTTACTCCACCACGTAGGCAACAACATCAATTGATATAAATTTATTCTTAAAAATCAATAAGTTCAAAGTAAACCAAGACAGGACTTAATGATTTGAATAAGTTCAAAGTAAACCAAGATAGGACTTAATGATTTGGGATTACATATTTTAGAAACAAGGTTAAATTGATCTGCAACAATTGATATAAATTTATTCTTAAAAATCGATAAGTTCAATGTAAACCAAGACAAGACTTACTGATTTGGGATTACATCTTTCAGAAACAAGGTTAAATTGGTCATTCTCCTCTTTGGTAAGTCTATCTACATCCTTGGATTCTTGAATGTTCCACATTCTGGATATTGCCAAGAAAATGCCATATTAACCATACAAAAATATCTGTCAAATATGTGTAAAAAGATGTCTCCATAGTAATCTGCTGCAGCAGTGTCCTATTCAATTAAAGCATTAAAATTATATTGTATAGTAGGAAAGAAAATTATAATTTAATACTCCCTCGCTCATTCTTTTACTCTCGTGGAATAATAAAAAATTGAGACGTGTATAAAAGCATGAATACTTGAACACAACGACCATCACACATGCGAGTATTAGAACGAGGTTCCCCGTTGCAAAGAAAATGTAGACGAAATGCGAGGCATAATTTCGTAAGCATAATGGTCCTGCGATCCTATAACATTAGTCAAATTATTAAGCATCATAATTTGCAGCGGTTGAAGGATCCCCAAACGTGTTTACCTCGTGTTGCCAGAAAAATCTTCCAAAAGTTATTTCGGAACTTTTGTTTCTAGAAGGATCCCCGAACGTGTTTACCTCGTGTAGTACCAGAAAAAATCTTCCAAAAGTTATTTCGGAACCTTTGTTTCTAGAAAGAGAGAAATAAAAACTTATTATAATTACAGTTCTTGAGATGTGGATGCCATTAGATTGTTGGATCCACCAAGAAATATATGCAGAGATTTGTAGCTACGCTTTTGTCATTATGGAAAAGCCTCAAAATGAAATAGTCTATAACGTGACTTTTTGAAAGCCTTTCCGGCGGGTTTTTCTGGTCGAAATCCGGCAGGAATTGATTGGAATCGCAAGTTTGATAGCTAGTTTCTGCACAATGAAAGCATCATAGGGGTTTTCAAGAGTGCTGAATCCAAATATGCAGTTAAAAAACCATTTTAACTGCAACAAATCAAAATTTAACCTCAATTTCTTCCGCCTGATTCCGTCACCGGAATCTCCAAAAAGTCGCATTATAGACAACTCCCCTCAAAATGGTATCAACAAATTATTAGTGTAGAAACTGCTTTCAAATTCAATATTGTATTTAGAAGTTTAAAAAAAAGAAAAGGAAGCAAGGAGACCAACCACAACATCAATATAACAAAAAGGTAACAATTTTTAGCTTTATTAAATGACTTGCAAAAAACACACATAACTCCACAAGCACATTCCGTGCTGTCAGCGAAACAAATGATGACATAAATACTAAACACAAGTCAATCAGGAATTAAAATGACAAAAAATCTAAGGGAACATAGGGAAACAAGCACATTCCGTGCTGTCAGCGAAACAAATCATGACATAAAATACTAAACACAAGTCAATCAGGAATTAAAATGACAAAAAATCTAAGGGAACATAGGGAAATGAACAACACTTGTCCCCATCATATCCTTTCTTTGATAACACTTCAAGAGCAAAAATAAATACCTTTGAGTAACCATATGCGCACCAACATCAGTAACAGCAGATGCAGTTGAATAAGCATCAGAGCCAAGTTCGATCGCATTAATTCACATTATAGAGCTCCTTTCACCCTTAGTAGAAGGGGGGCATGCCAAATGCTTGAAATAGTGAAACAAAATAAAGTCTTGTGCTACCAATGACATTCATGGACTCTAAACATATTTCAATGATCCCTTTTGAAACTATATAAGTATTACTTACTGGAACATGAAAACATTATGATAACTTTTCCTTAATATTCTTTTCCAAGGCCTATTCAAAACAATAGTTATATTCAGTTCCAAAACCTATTCATATTAAATGGACTTAAAAATTAGTACAAATAAAACTAAAAGAGAAGAAACTCGCCTGAGCACTATGACATGCTAGAATATTGGGTTTCAAACCTAATCCTCGAAGTTCATGGCCATTGTAATGTGTTGGCAAGTTCATGGCCATTGTAATGTGTTGGCTTGGTTTTCTTTAGTGAACAAAATAAAAAATTAGTACATCATATTTAATATCGCACTAATAAGAAGTACTTTGGTTGCTAGGGAACACTTTTCTTGCATGAAAAAATTATTTTGCAAGTTTGCAAAAGGTGCAAAGTAAAATAAAAACCCTTTCTTATATAATTGATGTCTAGATAACATTATTGATCATATGCTCATCGACAACACCTAAAATAGGTACAAGGCTCACAAGTACTAGACAAAAATTCCTGGGGCTTACAAAATCCATAAGTGCAAAATGCAGTTATTCTTGTACTGAATGCTTTGTGCATGAAAACACAATTTTATGCAATGGTATGAATCCCTTAAAACTTAAAATAAGGGAATGTGTTAAAGAAAACACACAAACAAGAGAGGAGAGATGACACAAAGCCTTAATAAATGACATTGGTTCAATATCCCCTGAATCCAAAGGGCATATCACTTTGTATCTACTATAAACTTCATGGAATATAATAAGTACCTATACTGAAGTAAAACAAACATAGACACTGAGAAGTAGAGGCAATTTGAACTTCATATAATGAAGGAAGGAATGGCTTAAACCATAATCTCACAGTGGGCATGACAAATTGGTAAATGCAGTAGAAACTAATACTACAAACGAACAAACAAGGTTGCATGACAAGGTAAATGTAGCAGAAGCTAATACTTCAAACCAACAAACAAGGTGGTCCTTACCTATTGTTCCCCCGAACTCAATGACACATACATTAGTAGGTTTTCTACTTCCATCCACAGAAATAAGGAAAACACGTTCAATCCACTCCTGAATGGCATATATGATACATAGAAATACCTACGTCCCATAGTAAATGAATTCAATGCATAAGGAACTCCACTACAACAAAACCCTATGATTAATGTCCCATTTTACTTCGTTTTTTGCAACTAGAGCCCATTTTTGGTGTATTTTCATCCATTTATCAAATATGGTGCAAAACTTGATGCAAAATTTGCACTGGGTTTTGCACCAAGTCTTACACCACATTTAGCATTAGGTTTTGCATGAGGTTTTGCACCAAGTTTTGTGTCATCAATTGCACTAAGTTTTGTGCTAGGTTTTGTGTCGTGTTTGGAACCTAATTTTGTTTCACCTACTTTTGCATCCTCTATTGCATCCACAGTGTGCATCTACGCCTGCATCAAAATTTGCATCTATTTTTGCATCCCCCTTTATGCCAAGTTTTTCATTGAGTTTTGTGTCTAGTTTTGCATCTACTTTTATTGCAACCACTTTTGCATCTTGTTTTGCATCCACATGTGCATCCTCTTTTGCATCCAATATTGTGTCAACTATTGCATCCACTTTTGTTGTGCCATAATTTGCACCTAGTTTGGTGCCTACCTTTGCACTCACTTTTGCTTCTAATTTTGCAACCACATTTGCATCTTCATTTGAGTCTAAGTTTGCATCTTCTTTCGCATTTATTTTTTCATCATTTTTTGTGTCCACTTTGGCGTTATGTTTTGCCTCAGGCTTTTCATCTACTTTTGCATCAACTTCTATTGCATCCATGTTTGCATCGAATTTTGCATCCACTATTGTACCCATGTTTATGTCCACTTGTGTATCCTTTTTTGCACCTTCTTTTTGCATGAAAGTTTTTTTTTTTTCACCTATCATTACATCCACTTTTGTTTCACCACAATTTGCACCATGTTTTGCACGTAACGTTGTACCCACAGTTTCTTCCACTTTTGCATGCATGTTTGCATCCTCCTTTTCATCCAAATTTGCATCAAATATGAAAATGTTTTTGCATCTACTTTTGTGTCGGGTGTATGAATCAGGTTTTGTGTCTCATTTTCTATATACTTTTGAATCTACTTCCATTGCATCCATTTTTTTGTCCATTGTTATGCCCATGTTTACATCCATTTTACATCCCTTTTACATCCCTTTTTGCTGTTGGAATAAGGAATTACTGAGAGGGCGGGTGAATAAGTAATAGTGAGGTTCTTAATTTTTTTATCAATGTGTCTTTAGTTCTTTCCTCTAATGTTTGTTACTTATGAGAGTATCCATACATAATACAAATGAGTGGCAAGATGAGACATTCATATATACACACAATCCATCACATGAGCAACATACACATATTGACACCAATATTTTCATGTGGAAACCCAAAGGGAAAAAACCACCAATCTGTTTGTTGTTATGATGTAAATTAAGCACTGTTAGGCCCCTATACTACTAGTGTAACCCCTTATTGTTATTAGTACAACCCCCTTATTATATTGTTGTGCCCCATAGAAGCCCACTATTATTATTATTGTGCCCTTACATTATTATTGTTATGTCAGCTCTGATTATATTATGACCCCTTAGACTCCTATATATAGAAAGGAGGTATTGTCATTTGTATCATCCAAGAATTATTCATTTGTGTAATGTAAAGGAGGTTGCACCCTCGAAGAGGCTTATTTCTAAGGTGTTGATCTATCTTTTCTATATTTTTGTGAGCTAGTTTCATAACATTTGGTATCAGAGCTTTGGATTCTAGGGTTCCGCTACTCCAAACAGGTCATCGTGGCATTTTCGCTATAAATTTTTTCTGCAATGTTTCAGAAGCGAAACAAGAAACCCATTTGAGATGAAATCTCACTGAACTTTGGGTCCAAATTTCAGAGGTTGTGTCTCTATATTTTCGAAGATAAGATCTGAGGAAGTTAGGGTTTTTGCAAGCTCCAGAATTTCATCTGAAACAGGTCATCGTGGAATTTTCGCTATAACGCTTTCGCTACGAAGTTTCAGAAGCTAAAAAAACACCTATTAGAGAAGAACTTGGTTTGAACCTCAGCTCTAAATTTTAGATCCTGTGTTGCTATATTTTCGGAGATATAATCTAAGGAAGTTAGGGTTTTTGCAGACCCCCGAATTACATTCCAAACAGGTCACCTTGGGAAAATCGTCATAACTTTCTCTCTGAGCATCAGATTGAATTTTCGTAAGAAGTTGCAGAAATAGGATGGATTGTAGTTTTTTGGGTACCATTTTTAAAACCTAAGGTTGAAAAAGTGACCCGCAACACATCGTAAAAGTTCTCTCTATTGAACAAGTCTCTACTCAGGTCTTCGTGGGAGATTGTGCATAAATATTTCTTGGAGAATCCAATTTCGATCAGATTGGTGGCATTGGAAAGAGGACACAGAGGAATACAGTAGGTCACGATTTTAGAACTAGAAAATCTAAAGTTATAGAGTTACAGTCGTTTCAAGATCGAGCTCCTAAAACCAAGAAAAGCCAATATGAGGAAGTTTGATGGCAAGGATCCAGTAAATTGGATACTATAGATGGAACAATACTTTGATCTACATGAGGTGCAACTGTTACAAAAGGTACGTATTGCATCTTCATATTTAGAACCGGATCAATTTTTATGGTATAAAGTGTTGTGTTCTTGTAAAGCACTTGTCACTTGGTCAATTTTCATGGAAGAAATGATAGCACATTATGATGATACAAAGAGTATCGCCTTCTTTAGCCAATTGATAAATCTCAAACAAAAGGGTTCAATGGCAGAGCACATTGATGATTTCAAAAAAATGAATATAAGGGTAAATGATATTCCAGAGAAGAAAAGGATTAATGTCTTCATAGGGACTTTAAAGGATAACATTCAACATGAGGTTCGCCTTTGGGAACCTGATTCATTGGAGAAGGCATTCAGGTTGGCAAGAAAAATTGAAAGCGGAATTATGGAAACAAGGAATCCTACCACTCACAACTATAAATATGGAAGTGTTTTTTCTTCTAGCTTTCCACAACCTACAAGGTTTACATGACAACAATTGGAAGAAAAAAGAGAAAATGGACTTTGTTACATTTGTGATAGCAAATAAACTAAAGGTCCTAAGTGTGATGAGAAGAAATTATTTTACATAGTTTGTGAAGAGGAGGAAGAAAAGGATCAAGAAACATAAAAAGAAGAGGATATACACTAGGAAACAACCCTAGAGAAAGAAGAAATGAATCCGAACATATTTTGTAAAGCATTGGAAAGAATTACAACTCCTTAAACGCTCAAGATAGAAGGACATATCAAGAAGAAAAAGGTTCAAGAAGTGAAATATCACATCGATAAAGAAGAAATAAATCTGACCATAGCTTGTAATGCATTGGCTGGAATTACCCCTCCTCAAACTATCAAGATAGAAGGACATATCAAGAAGAAAAATGTTCAAGAAGTGAAAGATTACATCGAGCATCAAGAAATGAATCCGACCATATCTTGTAAAGCATTGGAAGAAATTACCACTCTTCAAACTCTCAACATAAGAGGACATATCAAGAAGAAAAAGGTTCAAGCAGTGAAAGATCACATCGAGCATCAACAACAAGTTCTCCAACTTTTAAAGGATAATGCCACTTTGGTGCAGAATTGAATGAAACAACTTGTAGATCAACATCGCAGTGAAAAAAGTTTTGATATAGGTGATTGGGTATTTTTACGACTACATTTCAAGAAAGCTATTTATGAGAAGGAAATGTTGGAAATACTACATGCACTTAAGAAATGACGACCTTACCCAATGGGAAGACACTTTAAGGTAAAAATGGATCATGATAGTCTTAAATACTTTTTAGAACAAATATTATCTTTAGAAGAATAAAAAAAATGGGTCACAAATATGTTGGGTTATGACTTTGACATCATCTACATAAAAGGGAAGGAAATTTTTGTTTTAGATTCACTCTCAAAAAAGGATGAGGACGTGGAAGCATTGTTTTGTGCTATTTCTATTATCCAACCAGATTGGATAAATGAAGCAAGGGATGAATGGAAGAAGGACGGATAAGTGTGGCCACTCATTCAAAAGTTGCAAAAGATCCCCATTCAAACAATATTTCCAGAACTTGAAGAGGAAGGAGAAATCATATTGGAACTTGGAGCATTCACAGAAACAAGAACCTAACAACTATGAAATCGATTAATTTTAGAGTATCTCATCAAGTGGAAGAACTTACCCACTGAAGATTCCACATTATAGAAGCATCAAGAACTACTCAAGTATTGAGGACAACACTTTTTGAAGGAGAGGGGCATGTTAGGCCCCTATACTACTAGTGTAACCCTTTATTGTTATTAGTACAACACCCTTATTACATTGTTGTACCCATGTAGTCCCCATATTGTTATTATTGTGCCCCATAGAAACCCACTATTGTTATTATTATGCCCTTACATTATTATTGTTATGTCGGATTTGATTATATTATGACCCCTTCTCCTATATATATAAAGGAGCTCTTGTCATTTGTATCATCTAAGAATTGTTCATTTGTGTAATGTAAAGGAGGTTGCCCCCTCGAAGAGGCTTATTTCTAAGGTGTTGATCTATCTTTTCTATCTTTTGTGAGATGGTTTCATAACAAGCACCTACTTAATTACATCTATTTCTTTGTGAGCACCTATTCACAGGAGGCATCGACCCCCTTAAGATAGCAAGCACCTACTTTGCAAGAGACACCAACATCTTATGAATGCAAGCCACCACTTGTTCTAGCCACTGTTCTACCTTTCATACAATTTTCAAACTTAAAAGAAAAGCACATAAAAATAGAGAAAGATACCAATGTGGTTTACTATAGAACTAATATCTTCTCTTGGTCTGACACAACAACTCCCTATTCTCTACACTTTGCCTTCTATTCCATAGGATCTCTGCAACACTTTGTTCCAGTTCAACACTTGGGCCAGTTGATAAGCTCTCACACACTCTTCTCTACACTCTCTAGCTCATGTAACAATACTCCTTTCCCCCACTTTTCTCGATGGAAATCACTGGTTTTGATCCTCTACTGCACTCCGCATAATGCTCCCTATATCCACACTACTCGAGTGTACCTCTGTATGGCTCCTCCTTCTAATGTTGCGTCTGATGCTAGAATTATGCCACTGTATTAAACATGAGGATGAGATCTTGAGCACTTCACCAACTCCTTGTATGATCCTCCATGCTAACATTTCAATCTCATTCCACCTGTGCACTGCAATGAGAATCCCCATGCTTATTCATGGATTCATAGAGCTTTCTTATAACAAAACATGGCCTCTCTATTTCTTATTTAAGTTTATAATGTGTCCACAGGAGATCAGAGATGTCTTTCTTCCAACATCAGAACATGCCCAACAGTGTTTCTTCATGAATCACTATCCTTATTTTCTTGACCCAGTTATTTGTCCAGTTTCCATTAACCCCATCAACCAAGTTCTCTGCACAGATTTACTCACTAAATACTAACCCATTCATCCTTTAACACTCTATACATGTGTATCAGATCTATAACTCATCATAACCTATATCAAAAGAACGTTACAAAATCTCATAATGTCGATGCCTTTAGGCCCTTTGTGCTTAGCCCTTATCGCTTGTTCTTTCATCATGGGACCGAAAGCTCTAACCAACGACTTCTCATACCATAGTAGTGTTATATCATAGCCCATGCATATTGTAACTTTTACTGAACGAACCTTACGGAATTTCAAAGGCCTGATTGCTTTTAGCTCCCTCTACATAGCTCTTTACTGTTTTTCCTCCATGGGACTAGGCGCTGTGACCGACAACTTAGATTTTAGGTCTTAAGGCCTTCAGATCTTACTAAGGGCCTATCTCTTTATTTACTTTGCTCTTCTACCCTTGGTTCCTTTAGCTTCTCGTCTAGGCATTGATATATTAGAGCTCCCTTATTGCGAATTCCTTCATAAGTCACTTTTTGGAGGAGTTTCGAAATTCTGACCTTCGAAATACTCATAGCACTTAAGTGCTAATATTTCTTTCTATGCGCATGATCCTCTTGAACTCCTATGACCATGTGACTATCCACATTGAAGTGCCTTTATCAGATCAATACTTCTCAATAAAGTAATTAGATAGGAGTTACGAAAACTCCAACCTACGATATGCCGACATAAACCATCGATGATGTTAATGGCTCTCAAGGTACTCTAGTACAATCCGTATGGTGAGAATAAATGAGTTGATGTTGAACACCACACAAAATCTTTCGGTTGAAGGCCAATGATGAAAACCTATCGCCAAGAGCAAGGAAAATCTCCATTGATGTATGAAAGCGCCAAGGTACTAAGGGTGTTCCTAAGTTAACTTCGTGGGTGATGAGTTGATGTCGACAGGAAGTGACCCATCACAGGAGGGTCTTGATGTATCCCCCATCAATGACACAAAATAGGTATGATGACTTGAGACAGAATATCAGAATGACACTAATACAAAACTGCATCAAGAAAGGAAGACATGGAATGAAGGCTTAAGAGTATTGTAGTAGATATTAATTGAATGACTTCTCTTGAACACAGTGGCAACACTGAACGAAGTTTGTAGCATTGAACCAAAACCAAAAGCGGAGGCTTTGAAATAGTATGATAAACAAAAAGATAAGAAGATTTCCCAACCCAAATCCATGGAGATGAAGTGGAAGAGTTTCATTTTCAAGAGTGACTCGCTTCCATTAGAAAAATGGAGTACCCTATTTTTCCAATTTCCCCAACCATATTGGTCAGTACCTCTTTATTTTTTAACAAGCTTGAGGAGGATAACATATGCTTGATTTGTAAGTTCATCCTTCCCTCTGAGAATATTTAATGAACCTAGAGAAGGAGTGGTTTGGCCCCGTCATGAAATACGAATCCATCGTTGTTTGATGTTTTAACGAGTCCAGTGAAGGTAAAGCTCGACATATTTTTCATGTTTAGAGATTTTGAAAAAGAGGTGGAAAAGAAAACTCTAGATGTTCCTTTCTGTAGATAATCCCTTAGGTTCGAAAAGGCTAAAAATAATACACAAGATAACCTCTTAGCCATGTTCGACTAAGGTATTCATTTTCTTAGTTAGTCTATCTCAGTCCAAAAAAAGGTTAACTTATATTGAGTAGAGGTCTTTTCATTTATTGTAACAAGTTCGAAAAGACAAATGCTAGACAATCTTTTCATATTTAGGGAGTCTGAAAAGAGATGAAAGAGGAATCCAAGGGGCTCCTTTTTCATAAGTTTATGGAGTCTGAAAAAGTAATAAAAGTGTACTCGTTGGTAAAAATAATTTGTTCAAAACATGGAAAATTTTGTCAAACAGTTGTCGATGTGCTTATAACATCACAAAAATGATTAAAAATACATGTTTCATGGTAAAAATAGGTTGTTACTAAATTAAAACATTAAATATGAATAAAATAATGGGAGAAACAACCATAAATGTCCAAAATGACTATTCATATTTACCATTTCACATTTACCTTCAACAGTGAGAGTTTTGAGTAGTTTTTTCCCTCGATCTTTTGCAGTTGATTATTCTCAATCTGATGGATCGTTTCAAGCATTGTTAATTTTGGGTAGAAGCTAAGACCTTTCTATTTTAATTCACAGTCCCAATTTATGATTTCATGAAATTTTTAGTTATTTTTGAGGGTCCTAGGGTCCTAAAACTTCACCGTAAGACTAACGCAAGCCCAGGGAGTCAAACACTACATTGCACCTAAGCCAAGTTACACAATAGGCAAGGGTGCAACACTCTTTCTTCTTCCTTGGGGTGAATTGGGCACAAGTCCCAAATTTGTTTACTAGTTTCCCTTCAACATTTCTAATTTTTGTTGCATGGAAAGGAGCGTAATGAGTTTCCCTTTGATGTTTTAGGTCTTCTTTAGCATAAATTGGCTTTTATCTAGAGAGAAAGAGAACATGGAGAACAATATTTAAATGCAGCTAATGATCCTACAACCATCTAGGCTCTAAAAGATTGTGGATTATTGAAATTCTTATGCATATTGGTATGAGGAAACGTATGGAGCTACTAGAATACCTTGTTCATGCATGGGATATGCAAGAACATGCATTCCAATTTGGGGAACATCTTCTCGAGATCACAGTAGAGGATATATATATTCTGATTGGTTTATCCAAAAGATGTTCCCCATATCTCTCCTAGGTGAGAGAAGGGGTGGAGAAACAGTGAAAGACTATACCATTACTTACTAGAGACCTTGATCCAAACCAACTAGAGATGAAAACATCAACATAAAATATGTAATCAGTTTTCCCTTAAGAATGATCTTGTTCATTATTGAAATATTGGTGGGAATATCAACACTTAATGTCGCTATCAAATCATACATGCAGTATGGTGTGGAGTGCTTAGAACCAACAATCTTTAGCTGGAGTGAGGGGGTATTGGTCAATATGAAAGAAGAACTTACTAAAGCAAGAGAGGGAAAGCTGAAAAACTTTGGATATAGTTCCATCTTGGTCTATTTTTCCCTAGAACGGATTCCATTACTACAACCTCGAAAAATTACGCTAGAGCCCATTAATCCAAGGTTACCACGGATGAGGGGGTGGATAGATCATATGTCTTAACGTGTAGGTCCGTCAGTGATCAAATTTTCACCAGCCTTCCTTGGATGGTTGTGGAGGAAGTTCATTATGGTCAATGACTATCCATACGGAGGGATGGATTTCTGTGGTGACCCATAGCTCATGCTTCCTGAGGGTCAGATATTTTGACCATTTGAATTTTTAAAGTTTTTATATTTTTTTGTGTTTTCAAGACTTAAACTATTGATTTTCCATGTAGATATTAGGCTTGTTCGACTGATAGGTGCTTCATATCTCCATCGGGCATGATAACACCCATAAGAAGTAGTAAAACTAGTATAGGTTGTTGCAGTAGGATGAGATTCACTATGAGATCTAAATGTAGTTGAGATCCTAACTGAGGTAGAGCGCCACATGGAGGGGTTGACTCACAGGATAGATGAGACCGCGATCAACTAGGTTTCGTTGCGACTTTGGCAACACACCATCGGAGTGCCTAGCCGTATTGGTTGGCTAATGTAAAATATAGCTCGTGCAGTGGCTTTTTATCATGAGCACTTTGATTAGTCTACTTAGCTATTTGCATGTATTTTTGTACATGGGCCATGTGTCCAGATGTGTCTCGGCCACAAATTTTGTCAAACCAATATATATATATATCTTCAGTGTTTCTACATTCCTATTATAGTTTCAATGATGTGATGTGTATTGAAATATATTTAAATTTGTTGCAAATGTCTATCTAAAACATGGTTAGAAAGTGCATTTGTCAATGTATTTAAATTTCTAGAAATGTGTTCATATTGTATGAAATCAAAATGTCTTTCTAGAAGGCGAACCCATAAAAACATACATAAGATGGTAGGACTTATAACTGAATAAACATTAGCAAGTTGTAGGACCACCAGTTGTGATTCAATTTTAATGGCCAAACGATGGATGCCAGATGAAACAACATCAGAAAGTAGCTAGAACACTACACTTTACTTAGCGACATTGTTGGTAGAGAGACCAATACAAATTCCTTGCAGACTCACTAACTTTCCATTTGGAGCAAATATATCCCACATTGTGGAGGATAGTTTTCAAGTACTATGACCTGCACCATCTAAATAACCAAAATATGATTCAAGGGATGCCGACAACTACAGACCAAATGTAAAAGGCATCAATAGAAACCTTAGGAAACTCTAAAGAGACACACTGCAAACACACTAAACACACATATAAACAATATGTACGTAATGTTACTATGCATGAGATTAAGCATAGTATTTCTTTAGGTAAAACCTATTCCTAGGTTGTGCCAATGGAATCCCATCGAAATCGACTAACTCATAGGCCCCTTTTGCAAGGACATGCTTGACAATATATGGACCTAACCATATAGGTTGGAACTTTCCTGAGTCTAACTTATCAGATTCTTGGTCGTAGAAAACAACAAGGTATCCTTCTTAGAAGACACGAGGCTTGAAACTTTTATTGTATTGCGTCTTGATACATATTTTATGAGCTTCATTAGCTATAGAAGCATCATGTTGTGTCTGGTCTAATCGATTCAGATGTAAGAATTGTTCCTCTTCTACAGAAATGGTAGGAATAAGTTCAACAACTAGTTTCAATGATGGAATTTCAGATTCGATTGGAAGGATTTCTTCCTGACCATAAACCAAATGAAAGGGTTTAAATAAGGTAGTAGTCCTTACTTAGGTTCGGTATTCCCATAAGGCAACATAAAGGAGAAAATTACAGTACAATTTATGGACCCCTATTATATGTTGAAGCATAGTTTTGATAACTTTATTGATAGCTTCAACCTGTCCATTAGCTTGAGGATAGTAGGGAGTGGAACTCTTGTGGGAAAGTACCAACTTATAAATTAGTTCGGTCATAATATGATTTTGGAAATTCTTTACGTGATCTGTAACTATGGCTTGCGGAACACCAAACCATGCGATAACATGGTTGGAAAAGAAGTATGTAGTCATTTCACCAGTGTTGTTAAATCTAGACATCTCCTCGGCCCATTTAGTAAAATAATCTATGGCGACAATGATATAACCATACCCACTCGCCCCCCCGACCGAGTGAGGGTTACATGTCAAGAATTTAATACTCCTCTTCGTAAACAGTTTGATGATGACAACAAGATGCAATGAAGAAGGTGAAGCATGGGTATTACAATCATAAATTTGGCACGCATGACACTTATGGACAGTGAGAATACAGTCTCAAAAAATGGTAGGCAAAAAGTAACCAACACGTAAGATTTTCTACGTGGAAGCATAACTAGATAAATGAATACCACATGCCCTCGAGTGGCATTCATTCAAGACCACGGGTCAGATGAAAAAATCAAAAACAATGACTCATCAAGGATAGAATCATTAGATGTCGATTTAGAATTAGGGGAAGGAAGGTTTCACATAAGCTCAGTGAAAACCAAGGATTTATTCGACATGGATTTGATGAATTCCAGGTTGATCTCTTGTAGGATGAAAATCCATTTAGAGTATTTCCCCTCAGAAATTGATGTGACAAAATGTATGTCATAAGGTTTCAATTTGAAACTACCTGTTAGAAAATTATATATTACAAAGAAATGGAACACATAAAATATTGCAGAAATATAAACACAGAAAACACATAAAATAAGAGAGACACAGATATAAGTGGTTCATCCAGTTTGGGCTACATCCACAGAGAAACAACCAGTTCTTCATTTTATATTATCCAACAAACTGAAGAGATACAACCTACAGTAGATCCACTGTAATTCCCTCTTCGCTCTCAATATCCTCCCTCTTTCTCACTCAGAATACAGATATACATATACCCAATACAATTCCTTCATATATAGCGAGGGGGTGCCTTTTAGGGCAAAAAACCCTAAATTAAACTAACGTCTACCGTTAGATTTCCGCCTAATGAATGGCCCAGATTGACTACAAAATTACAACATTTTACAAGGCAATTTTACATCTATTTTTAGCTTCGGGGGTGCTGCCCCCGATCCCCCCACCAAGGGGGGGCTCCCAAAGGTCGCAGCCGCCCCCCTGGACCTCCTCTGCAGTGTATATTTTATGCGTGGCGTTTCTACCCCATTACGAACTGGGGTATAATGCGTCAATACCTTTGAATATAGAAGATAATTAGGCTTCACACCCAACAATCTCCCACTTGGAGATTGATTATAGCAACTCCACCACTGCTTCATTTGCTGAACAATGGCTCCACTTTGGACCTGGTTGTTTCTCATCTTCTTCATCATACTTGAAGACCAATTAAAACTAAGCAGACTCTCAGTTTCTCCCTAGTTACAACTTTTGTTAACATATCTACAGGATTCTGGCTAGTGTGTATCTTTTCCATCTTCAACTGCCCGTCTTCCAATGTTGACCACATGAAATGGTACTTGAGCTATATATGTTTAGTCTTGGAATGAACTGTATATTTCTTTGCAAGATGTATGGCACTCTAGTTGTCACTGTATAACCTGCCCAACTCCTACTTCTTACCCAATTCATCTAGAAACCTTTGTAACAAAATCATTTCTTTTACTAGCCTCTGTAGCATCAAAATACCTGCTTCTGTTGTTGAGAGTGCAACAACACTTTGCAGTTTTGAGACCCAACTGACAACTGTTCCACCTATAGTATACACATACCCTGTGGTGCTCCTCCTGTTATATTTATCATCCGCCATATCTGCATCAACATATCCCTGTAGAGTAATGTTTGAACCACCAAAGCATAATTCTTGATTTGTTGTACCTCTCAAATACCCGAGAATCCACTTTATTTCCACCCAATGTTCTTTTCCTGGATTGTTCATGTACCTGCTTATAACTCCCACTGCATGTGCAATATTAGGCCTTGTGCAGACCATTGCATACATTAAGCTTCCAACTACTAATGCATATGGAACTTAGGCATATCAGCCATTTCTTCTTGAGTCTTGGGACACATTTCCTTACTTAGTTTTAAATGGCTAGCGAAAGGTATACTAACTGGTTTTGCATTTTGCATATTAAACCTTTTCAACACCTTTTGTATGTACTTACTCTGAGAAAATATTAATTTGTGATTCTTCCCATCTCTAGTTATTCTCATACCAAGGATTTGTTTTGCAACACCCAAATCCTTCATTGCAAATGAGTTTGCCAATTTTCTTTTGAGCACATTTATTTCCTGCATGTTAGAACCTGCAAAAAGCATGTCATCTACATATAATAACAATATAATAGTTGCCATCATTTTGTCTTTTGAGATAAACACAATGATCAGAGTGACATCGAGTATAACCTTGTTCAGACATAAACCTGTCAAATTTTAGATACCACTGCCTTGGAGCTTGTTTTAAGCCATACAAGCTCTTCTTCAACCTACACACTAGTTTCTCCTTCCCTTTTACCTCATATCCTTGTGGCTGCTGCATATATATCTCTTCCTCCAAATCCCCATGTAGAAAATTTGTCTTTACATCTAGCTTTTCAGGATGAAAATATTCAGCTGGTACTAGACTTAAAATAGTTATGATTGAAGTCATTTTAACAACATGAGAAAATATCTCATCAAAGTCTATACCCTTTTTCTATGCAAACCCCTTCACCACAAGTCTAGCTTTATACCTTTGTCTACCTCCATCTTCTTCCTTCAGCCTGTAAATCCATTTATTCTGCAATGTTTTTTACTTGCAGGCAACTGACTAAGTCCCAAGTCTAGTTATGTGCTAAGGAGTCCATCTCTTCTTTCATGGCTTGATCTGACTTCTTCCTATTTTCTACCTATACTGCTTCTTGAAAACATTCTAGTTCACCAGAATCACTCAACAATACATAATATAATGAAGGAGAGTATCGTTCAGGGGGTCTACTTATCCTGGTAGATCGTCTAACACCACTTTCAGGTGTTTGAGGTGCTTTTTGCTGTTGTGATTGTTGTTCAGGCTATTGATCATTATGATTTTCAGGCACCATCACTTTTTCTGTGATCTCTTCAAGCACTGTGTATTCTCTGCTTTCTTTTTCCTATTTCTTTTCCTACAGCTGATCCTTATACAAAACCTTTTCATTGAATATGACATCTCCGCTCCCAATGATTTTGTGTTTTTCATAATCATAAAAGCGATAACCAAAATCATTAACACCATATCCAATAAAGGTACATTTATTTGATTTTGCCTCAAGATTTGTTTTATTTTCTTTATTAATGTGGACAAAGGCTTCATAACCAAAAGTCTTTAAAAAGAGTAGTTTACCTTTTTACCTATCCATGCCTCCTCTGGAATACCACCATCCAAGGAACTTGAAGGCCCTCGTATATATGATAAACAAAAATATCTAACAATATCTACAACATCTACCCAAAATTACAAAGGCAATCTTGCATGCAATCTCATGCACTTTGCACGCTCCATGATTGTCCCATTCATCCTTTCTGACACAACATTTTGTTGTGGTGTTCCTGGAATTGTCTTCTCTCTGCAATTTCCATTTTATGAATAGTACCTATCCACGGGGCCTTCACTAAGGGAGCAATACCATACCACGTGGGTTCATATTGGGGGATATTTTTTGAGGAAAAAATGACATAATATATTGGGGGATATATAGGGTGTAGAGGGTTTTAATATTGGCAAGTATAAAAAATGGAGGTCAAAGTTAATGAAAAAATATAAAGGGGTATAAAAAATGTTAATGAAAAAATGGATACCTACAATATCTAGTGAATGTAGGGGTATTTAAATTGGGAAGGTGTATTGTGTTTGTATTAGTAGGGGGTTAATTAATGTGATTTTTAGAGGTATTTTCGAATATGTAGTCAAATTAAGGGTATTGTTTAATATGCCACAAATGCACCTGATATGTTAGAGGTTCATTGAGTGAAGACCCCATGTACCTATCAAATTCTTTGCTGCAATATTCACCTCCATTGTCAGATCTAAGACACTTCAACCTTTTTCCTATCTCATTTTCAACCAAAGCTTTCCATTTCTTGAAAGTATCAAATACATCAAATCTATTTCGAATACAATAAATCCAAGCTTTTCTAGCTGCATCATCAATAAAAGTAACATAATAACAAGAGCCACCAAGATATGATACCTGAGAAGGTCCCCATACATCTGTATGCACAAGCTCTAATTTTTTGCTCTTCTTTTCTTTCCCAACTTCGAGAAATTTGACTCTCTTTTGTTTTCCATAAACACAATTTTCACAGAATTCCAAATCAACATGCTTCAAACCTGGCAATAAATTTCTTGAGTGAAGGATCCGCATCCCCTTCTTACTCATGTTCCCAAGCCTATGATGCCACAATGTCATATCTTCTCATGTAGAGGTTAAAGCATTAATAGAATTAGAAATACCATTGCATAAATACAATGTACCAACCTTTTCTCCTTTCGCTATTACCAGGGCTCTTTTAGTGACCTTCCAGGTTTTATCTGTGAAAGTAGTTACGCAACCTTCACCTCCCAACTACCCTGTTGAAATAATATTTTTCTTCAGATCTGGAACATGCCTTACCTCCTTCAATAGCCATTGATTTCCATTCTGCTGTTTTATGAAAACTGTACCCATTCCAATTATTTTACAGGGTTTATCATCACCCAATCGAACTTGTCCAAAATCTCCTTGAACATAATCATGAAAATGTTTCCTATCAAGTGTGGCATGGAATGAGGCCCCTGAATCTACCACCCAGGAATCAATAATATTTTCTAATGAAAGAATCAAAAGCATCTTGCAACACATCGCCTATTACATTCACTTCATGATTATTTTCTTACTGCACATCTCCTTCTTTTCCCTTCCGAGACTTGCAGCCTTTCTTCAAGTGCCCTTTCTTCCCGCATTTCCAGCACACTATCCATGATTTGGACTTGGATCTGCCTTTTCTTGACCTACTACAATATCCAGGGTTCTTTTCTCTTTCCATTTTTCTTCCCCTAGTATCTGCAGTCAAAGCATTACCTGATGTCTCACTGGAGCTTTTCCGTTGCATTTCCATGCTAAGGATTGCACCGACAACATCATCAAAATTTAAAGTACTAGATCCAGAGACAAAGTTACTAATGGCCATAACTAAACCATTCCAACTTTCTGGCAATGAGCACAAAAATAACATAGCCCTAACTTCATCATCAAAAGTTACCCCTACAGAACTTAACTGACTAGTAACTCTATTAAATTCATTTAAATTATTAGCAACAGATACACCTTCTCACATCTTCATATTAAATAAACACTTCATAAGAAATACCTTATTCGAGGTCGAGGGTTTTTCATATAGTTTGGCCAATGTCGACATTAAACCCTCTGTTGTCGTTTCCTTTGAAATATTAAACGCTACCGACACCGCTAGGCACAACCGTATTGTTCCAAGTGATTTTCTATCGAGAATATCCCATTCTGTGTCTGTCATACTCATCAGCTTCTTTGCCTTTCCACTCAATGGTTGGTACAGATGTCTCTCGTACAAATAATCTTCCATCTGCATCTTCCACAACTGGTAATTTTGGCCATTAAATTTTTCGACCCTAAACCTACCATATTCTGCCATTGCTCCCACTCAAACCAGGAACCCTTTTCTCCTGCGAGTTTATTAGCCAAATAGACCTTCGGCTCTGATACTAGTTGTTAGAAAATTATATATTACAAAGCAATGTAACACATAAAATATTGCAGAAATATAAACAGAGAAAACACATAAAACAAGAGAGACACAGATATATGTGGTTCACCCAGTATGGGCTAGGTCCATAGATAAACAACCAGTCCTTCCTTCTATATTATCTAGCAAACTGAAGAGATACAACCTACAACAGATCTGCTATAATTCCCTCTTCACTCTCAATCTCCTCTCTCTTTCTCACTCAGAATATAGAGATATATAGACGCAATACAATTCCCTCATATATAGCGAGGGGGTGCCTTCTAGGGCAATAAAACCTAAATTAAACATAACATCTACCATTAGATCTCCACCTAATGAACAACCTAGATTGACTATGAAATTATAACATTTTACAAGGCAATTTTACATCTATTTTTAACTTTGGGGGCACTGCCCCCGATCCGCCCGCCAGGCGGGGGATCCCAAAAGTCGGAGCTGCCACCCCCTGGACCCCCCTTGCAACGAATATTTTACGGGCATTATTGCCTCTCCATTACGAACTGGGGTCTAATGTGGTGATACCTTTGAATACATAAGATAATCAGGCTCCACACCCAATACTACCGTAGTTTTCTGGAAAAAGATATAATGACAGAACCTTTGAACTACTTGAACAACTTCCAAAGCCAACTTTTCTACATGGGTATACCTGATCTCGGTATCATTGAGATTCTAACTCAGATAATGTATGGAGTGTTCGGTCCCTACATCATCCTCTTTGACCAATACCATTTCTATAGTAGAAATGACAACATCAAGATACAAGAAATAGTCGCGATGGTAATTAGGGGGATGTAATAGAGATGCCCCAACTAGTACATCTTTTAGGGCATCAAATGATTTCTAAGTTGTGTTATCCCAACAGAATGGAATCCCTCTCTTGAGCAGGCGAGTGAATCCTTTGGTCAACTCAGAGTAATTCAAGATGAAATGTCATAGAAATTTAGATTTCCCTTGAAGTTGTTGCAACTAAACAAGTGAAAAAGGTGCAGGCAAGTTAATGATTTTCTATAATTTCAGAGGATCGATATGAATTATGTGTTTTGAAATGATAAAATTGAGAAGTCAACTAGAACTAATGCATAACACACACTTGTGTGGATTAATTGAATATTATAATGTCTACACTGTAATAAAATGACCCTAAGGTGCATCGGGTGATCAGCACAATACTTAGAATGAGCAGGGAGATTGTCCAAATATGGTTGTACGATATGTTTAATATCATGGAAAGCATAATCTATGGTCCATTGAAATGTGGCCCCATCATTATTCAGACTAAATGGGAGTTTCCGTGTTAGGTCCCTATAATACTAATGTATCCCCTTATTGTTATTGTTAGTAAAACCCCCCTTATTGTTGATGAGCCTCATCATTGGGTAATTATATGGGCTTTATTTCACCTCCTAGCTTAGTCAAACCAACTTTTCACACAACTTATTACATGTTTTCGATTATATTTTGCTTATGTGATGAGTTAGAGTTGGATATTATGCCTAGTGGACTAATATGCATTGAATGTAGGATTGAAGGAGAAAATCAAGGAATTTTGGCAAAGACTAAGGTTAAAAATCGAATGGGACAAGGGAGAGAGATTGTAGGAGGTAAATCCTCCTCATTTACTTCTCCTCCATTCATATATTCATCCATCCATCACACCAGCTCGAAGTGCAAGCATCCAAGTCATGAGGATTAGAAGGAAGCTGAGCAAGTGAGAAACAAAGAGCTAGTTTATCTCAAGTCTAGGAGCCAAGCCTTCTTAATTTTAAGGAAGTTATTGGGAACTTTAGTTGTATAAGTAGAGAGGCCTAAAGCCTCATTAGGATTCAAATTTTTGTTGTAAAACTCTAAGTTATTTTCGAGCTCCAGACTTGTGGAAGTCTTGTTGATGTAATTTTCTATTTTGGCAATAAGAATGAGTTTTGTTTTGAGCCAGCGCTGAGTTAACTCAGAGGGTTGAAGCTCTTGGGTTAGGGCCCAACCCTAGCAGCCTAGGCTCCTCTTTATTGTATCCGTATGTTTAGATTAGTCTCATAGTTTCATTGTTAATTTGTCTTTAGATGTATTTTCATCGCAAGTGGTGTAGATTGGATTAGTTGTTTATTATTTTGCTTCCATTTGTGCCTTACTTCAGTAGCAGGTTAGTAGGAATAAAAGAAAAACCACAAGGCTATTAGTAGGTGTCTTGGCCTCATTTTCTCCCTTTGGGATCATGATTTGAGGAAGGGACCCTTATGTAGCCCCAGAAACACATTTCTATTTCTTGTACGAGCTTTAGAGTTTATTATGTTTAAGTTATCATTTGATCAGTTTTGCAAAATAGGATTTCATTGCCATCTCTTCTATCTTCATTCTTGTAGTAGATCTCATCCATGCTTTCATTCCTTTTAGCAATTTTTCTCATGCATAATGTAGGAAGTTAGTTCATTAATTATGCTTTTCTAGCTTATGAGAATGCTCCTTTTTTACATAGCTTTTTGGAAATTACACATGTTTTATGCAGGGCAGGTGCTTCAATGGTAGACAGAGACTTCATAAGCAGCAACCACCCTCCACTTCATCCACCACAGTTATTCCTTGTTTTCACCATTGCCTTCACTAGTTTCCATCATTTTTCATAGAAATTCTTCCAAGCACATTGAGCAAATCCAACCATCTTCTATCCTTTCCGTTGACTTCTCAGTGATCCTAGACCTGTTCTCACTCCATTCCACCCATCAACCACTTTCCCGAAGCCTTCCATCACCTCCAACACCTCCCGTTTTTCTCTCAATTATATCTCGTAGGTTTACAGGGAATCCTATAGGTTTCTAGTACAACCTATAGGTTTTCCTATAATGGCCTGTTTTGAGGCCGAATTGAGGGAAAACCTCTAGGAAGCCACCAAAGGTCATCCAAGGTTCTCCCACACCATCCAACCTTCTCCTAACCCTTCCATCCATCATCCAACATCCTTAATTCACCTGCCATAACACCAAAAGAAATTAGTTTGCATACTTGATTTTACATGAAAATAACTAAAAGACAAAAACAGATTTATTTCAGTCCCTTTACTTGCAAAATAGTGATTTTTGATGCTTTTTAATTCCTTGCTTAGATAGTAGCATTTGGTTCATGTTAATTTAGCATTATTTCAAAGCATAATTTCTTAGCAGTTAGGAAATGTTGTGAATTAGCATTGAATTTTGGTCTTTTCCATTATTGCAGTAGAGTAGATTTCCCTTAGAGTATATTTCCCTTTCTTCCATAAAGAAACCAAGCTTCTTCTGACTCCATAGAAGTTTGGCTTGAAAACCCTAGTGGTCTCTCGCCAGCTGAATAGTGACAAAAGGCAGGACCATCACTTTTACTTGTGTATACAGCACTGTCACCTCCAATTTTGTATGAACCCTGGGTTGACAAAAGTAAAGTTGGTAGCCTAGGAGTTGCAACATTCTTGCTGAAATACTGGCGCTCATCACTTTTTGGCGCCATTGCTAGGGAGGTGTCTGAGTAATATGTGATTACTTCTTTCTTTCTTCTATTTCTTGTCTCTAATATTATGTCAGTAGTTTATTTTTGCAAAAGTAATTTAGTTGCATCCTTTTTTATTCTGCATTTTCTGCTTTCCTTTCCATTTTGCAAGAAAGATTTCAATTCAACAAGTAGTTTTTTTCAGTCAGTCAGTAGTTTTCATTCAATCAACAAATTTAATTCTTCAAAGTACTTTCCAAATTTTGAAAAAAAACACAAAACCAAACCAAAAACATTTTGTTTCATGCCTCATAGGAATAGGGATAACTTAGGGAAATTTTTGCCAAATACCCCCACTGCATCAAACAACCAACCTTCCCTCTTCTTTGGTGGCTATGAATTGGAGGAACCCTTATGTGAGCAACCTGACATATTTGAAGAACCTAGAGGGGAAGAAGAAGAAGAAAAACCCATTCCTACTGAACCAATGGCTAAAAACATAAATGACACAGGAAATAGAGAGAGAGTTGAGGGTGCCTTACCCATTCGGGAAACCAATGGGGACAATAAGATGAAAAATATAAGCCCCTCTGCCCTACCTCATTTCCATGGCTTAACCACAGAAAATCCCGACACTTTCCTATTTGAGTTTGTTGTTATATGCCGAACCTATGACTATACAGATGATGGGTAGAAGTTAAAACTATTTCCATCTACCCTCAAGGATGCAACATTGCGTTGGTTCATGGGTTTACCTGGGGATAACATCAAAACTTGGGCTCAGATGCAATAAGCCTTTATCAACAAGTATCGAGACTACTGTAGGTCAAAGGATACTAAAGAGCAAATTTTTAGGATGACCATAGGCAATGATGAATCCCTAGAGGATTATGAAGAATGATTCCACCTTAGTTACAGGAGGGTTGGGTGCACACTTGACCCTGAATCACTAAAGTTGGTCCTGCTTAGGGGGGGGGAAGGAAGATCTTCTAGATACCCTACACTTTTTAGCAGGAGGAGATATATACCAATTACCCTATGAGGATATCAAGATTGTCTTTAGAAACCATTCTAGGGCAGCTAGGAAAACAGGTAGGGGTAGTCAACCTATGGTTAGTACATCCTCTTCCAACTCATCCATCAAGGGTAAAATTAGAAACATGATGGAAGATTTCAAGAGTGAGATGCTGCAAACCCTTGCCTTACAAATGGACACTATACACATTAAGAGAAAGCAAGAGGAAGCAGAGAGAGCCTTGGCCATTTTCTGTCCTAGATGCACTAGGAGACACTCTAGGAATGAAATTCCATTAAATTCTATTGAAATTTACTCAGTCTGCAAAGAAAACCACTCCACAGACAAGTGCCCTTCTTTTCCTGGACTCAAAGATGTATATCAAGGAGCTGAAGGGGTCACTGAGCAGCTCTGCAACATAAACCAAAGGAGACCTCATGGGCCTAGGCTATACCAACAGGGCATGCAAGGGTCATCCCATGCATATTAAAACCCCAACCAGACCATATCCATACCTTCTTGGGGACCCCCTACCCATCCTTCATGGTCTACACCTCCTCCTTCGTCCTTTGCATCTCAGTATCACTCTAGCCAACCAGCCAGTCATTTCAACCATATGATCCACCATAACCTTAGTGGAATGCATCGCCCCAGGGGTGGAGGCCCCAATACAACAATGTTCCAGCTTTATTGCCTCCACCACCTACCCAACAACAGGTATTACACTCTGCTCCACCCAAGAAACCCTGGATTCCTGCCCAACCAAATACGAACCTGAACAATAGACAGGCTCAACAAGTATACAATAGAGAGACATTATATCCATCTTATGTTATGGAAATATAGGAGATTAACCTTAGATTTGGGAGAGTTATCATGGATAATCGACCTCCACCACCACCTAGGTAGATTGAGGAAGAAAGAGAGGAAAGAATTCTTAAAGTAAATCCACCCTTTGCTGAGAGATTAACTAAACCACTCCAGCCTACCCCAGAAGACACTGAACTTCTGGGAGAATTGAAAAAACTGTGTGTAAAGATTCCGCTTCTCCAAGAAATAAAATATGTTCCTCTTTACAATAAGTTGATTAAGGAGAAGTGCTTCAAGCATCGAATGAGGCGAAGAAGAGATTCCCCTACCATTAATGTCATTGGACAACTATCCGACTTAATGCTGGGCTAGGTAATCTGTCCAAATTATTTGGACCCTCGAAGCCCTATAGTAGATGTGCACATCAATGGCACCATTGTCCCACACACTTTGATCGATCTTGGTGCTGCCATTAATGTGATGACCAAGGACACCCTAAAGAACAAGTTAACCACCACACCAATTCTCCGAGGCCCAAATTGGGCCCTTCCTTTTCATATTCATGTTGATGCCTCACACAAAGCCATAGGAGCAGCCCTAGGTTAGATAGATGAAAAATTGCCTTATGCTATCTACTTTATCAATAAGAATATGTCAAAGGCTAAGTTGAAATACACACTGACCAAAAAGTAGCTCCTCATTGTTGTGCATCCATTGAACAAATTTAGGCATTATATTACAGGCTACCAAACATTTGTGCATACTGACCATGCTGCAATCAAATATTTAATGAATAAACTAGATGTGAATGCTCAGATTATAAGATGGTTACATTTATTACAATAGTTTGTGTTGGGCAATTTAATTGCTTAAATTGCTTTCATTAAATTATCAACCAGGGAAACTCGTAAGCTTGTGATGGTGCCAACAAAATATATGCAGGAGTAGGCAACTAACTCTATGTCTAACTAAATTATTTACGATTCAATATAATATGCAAAGGAAGAGGCTCCTAATTAAGGAGGTCCTGGTTTTCCTTCCCTATAGTATCATAGAGAAATCATTGATTACATAAAACCAAAAACTTGAAATGAAGACAAGAGAATGAACTTTAATTGTTTTTCAGATTCAAAGAGAGAGAAAGACTAACTTAGTCTCTTGATTGTCCCCTCATATACTAATCCAAACTAAACTAAGATTCATTCATAAGCATAAGAAATGAAATGACTTGAAACATAAAAGCAAAATAATGAATTTCAATTATCATACAAATCAAATGGAGAGAGAGCCTAACTTAGAGCCTTGGTTATCCCCTCATATGCTGATAAGATTTAAAACTCATTCATCAATCACAAACAAATCCTCAAACATCTAATCAATTAAATGAAATAATATCTATTATGAAATAAAATGTTTTTTTCATCCTTTTAGAGTGAGCTCAATTCTCCTAAGAACAAAGTGACAAATTATTCCATTTACTACACTAAGACAACTTATATCTAAAACTACATAATGGAAATATATGTAAAATGAAGCTTTATTCTTTTCCATCATAAGTTGGATACATGCTCCAAGAGTCCTCCTCTTGGAATGGAGGAGGTACTCCTATTTATACAATGGGATGAGATAACAAACTCATAGTGATGATCCACTAATCTCTCTTTAGTTCCATACATTTCTCAACCATCTAGACACATAACCCCCTTTTGTCCTTGATCTTCTCCATGAGATCATGATCTTCTTCATGAGGTTTATCTTCTCAAATTCGAATTTGATCCTTCAAGGCCACATAAAGGTTTCTTGTAAGCTTCCTTGGAACCTACACATGTCACAAAAACAACCCACTTTCCATATATAAAGTAAAATATATTATTTTCTAATATTTAATCAAGAATTTCTCTCAAAAATGCTTAAAAATAAACAATATTTGGAAAATATAAATGAGACCCATTAATGGTGAATGGTAGGGAAAATGGAGTGACAAGGTGGTGAATAGTGAGTGATATAATGGAAGCATAGGTGAAAAATGTATGGTAATGAGTGATATTTGTATGACATTTTTGGAGCCCAACATACTCCCCAACTGAAGTTCTTGCATGTCCTCATGCAAGCTACTACAATGACTTATTTGATTTGATTCTTAAATGAGCTTCCTTTTACAAGATGTTTGGTTCTTGTGTAACAAAACATCTTTCAATCATGGACTTCCTTTTAACTTTGCACATCTTTGGATAACTTTTATTTGTTTGCAAAGAATTTACATATTTTAATGATTGGTTCTTGTGTTACAATCATTATTTACTTTGTTGAGATCTCTTTTTAATGATTGGTTCTTGTGTTTACAATCATTATTTACTGTGTTGAGATCAATCATATGCTCATCATTTTGTAGTAGTTTTTATTGTGGGAAGACTATGTGGGTTAAGATGTAATATGAATGAGGAAAAAAATGAAGTGTGAAATTCCCCCCTCCCCAACTGAGGGTTTTTGGCAATTTTTTTTTAATGAGAAAGGAAATAGTGAAATAGTGGAATATTTTCCAAATATCATCATTTTAGCATCTAAAAAAGAATTTCAAGATTAAAGGTTAGAAAACATCATACCTTACTTACCTAAGGAAGTGGATGAATCATGCATGTTCAGTTGCCACAATTTTGATCTGAAGCTTCTTCTTCAAGTTGTTGATGAAAGATGGATTTTTATTTTCGTATCGGCTGTTGGATCCTCTGCTACTAGATGATGAATCTGAGGAGTCTGCTGAACATGGCTGAAAGTCGTATCTGCTGCTGGATCCTCCGCTCTTGGATGATGAATCTGATGAGTCTGCTGAATATGGCTGAAAATCTATAAGGCTTGGAAGGTATACAAAATATAGAAGTTACATTTCCCCCCCCAACCTTATTTATTGACTTGTCCTCAAGTGATGACAAACTAAAAAACAATGAAAGGAAATTGGCTTCATCTGCTACAAAATATGGGTCTTCAAGTCTTCAACACTTGATGGCACAAATCTTACTATGTGATTAAATGTGTCGATGTCGAACATAGCAAGAAGTTGTTGACTTAGTGGCCGTTAATGAATGCCCATAGCCAACACAAGAGCTCCCACCATTGATTCCAATGGGAGTCAGGATGCCTAACACATCTTTGTAGGTACGAATAAATTTATTGTGGTCGAGTCACCTACAAGATCCAACGAACAAGGGAAATTAATGTACTCCCATTGTTCATTGGCAAGAGTACTTGCCATTAAGGCATGCAAGCCTCTAGGTGTTTTTTACAAAGATACTTAGACTCTAGGACTTTGACTCAATGATATCCATAGAAGCATGGTTTTATTTGCGGAAATGAAGGGGAATGGTAATGACATGGAAAATGACAATAAGCTTGTAAGGAATGGATGTAAGGAAATGCATGGTGTATGAATAAGAACTCTTGTTGTGAAAAATGGATATGGAAAGGTCATGCTTTATGGTTTGACAATTGGTGGAATTCAAAATCTTTTGCAAAAAGGGAGTTGCAAAGGAGTGGTTGTAGAGTTGGATTTGTCTTTAGAATTTTTCATGACTTTAGTCTTTGGAAGACCAATTGTCGTCACAATGTAATCTCCTTATGATCACTTGATTATCCTGTAACCTGTAAAAACCTTGGTACAAAGAAAACATAAGTGTGATCCAGAAGAAATGGCCAGTTTCTTCATGATTCTTACGCAAAAATTTCATACCAAATAAAACAAATTAAGGACAGACATAGTGTTAAAATTGACTTAATCGTGATATTAATATTAATCCATTTTTAAAAATAACCATGAAAAGTAATACTCCTTGTTTGTGTAAGATAACTTTTGTGCATGGCGAAAAGTTTGGCATTTGTTGTGTCCTGCGGATTAGTACGTTATAAAAGCATACAACAATATCAAATTGCCAACTCTAAGCAAGTTGATCAGCATCTAAATAATCCACTAAATGTTCTTTTCAATTATTCTTCCAAATGTTCCATTGTTTATTTTCAAACCCGCGTGAATTTCGTGAAAAGTGTGTTTGTTTGTTTTTTTTTTTTTTTAATTTTGCCCTTGTACCAACTATTGCAGTTTCATCCAGTTACATTATTCTCTCAATTTGTATATCACCAAAATTTTGTTTTATGCCAATATCCTTCACATGCCAATATTTATTCTTTAAATGCTTCAAAACAATCACAAAACACTTAACAATTTTTTTATTTTTTATTTTTTAAAATCACAACATGAAAATCATATCTAATATAAAACAATATATTAATACAATCATATAACATAACAAACATAACAACAATTATATATAACAATTTACAATTAAATATAACAAACAACAATTATAACAATTAATATAATTATATTAATATATTAATATGTTAATACAATTAATATATTAATATATTAATACAAATATAACAAACATAAAAATTAAATAACAAACATTTAAAGTCAAACAAATAACAATAAATTACATAACAAACTTAATAACAAATTACAACTAAAAATATATATCAAAACAAATTAAAACTAAATATAGAACAAAAATAAAAATAAATACAATAACAAAAATAAATACAAATCAAAACTAAAAACACAAAACAAAAACTCAACGCAAAACAAAACAAAATGAAAAACTCAAAGCATGTGAAATTTCCACATGTCCGTGAAGTTTGGGGTGATAGGAACGAATCCAAAAAATTGGGTTTAGGGTTTCCAGATCAGGCATTGAAGGCACAAGCTTTGTTTTCATGAAGTCCTTCAATTCCTTTTTTCATGGCTTTATTAAACCACGGACTTGCATTCAGCTGAAGAGATTGTTCAAACGGTCCTGATCGGTCCAGAATTTGTAAATTAGGTTTCCGTATGAAGTTCTGGAATCCTCATCTTTCATCCTAAAAAGCATTCTTTTTTTTGTTATGTTTTGGCATCGTAATTGTTTGCTCTCCGTTAGCAGTTTAAATTGGTTCTGGATCGGTCAAAATCTCGAGCAAAATCTCGAGTTTATCAAGATTCATGTCCTGAGCTTACTCAATCTCTGAAGATGGGGTCTAGCACGAGAATTCTTTTGGTGATATTTACATTGTTTATCGCCATATGCCCTGCATTGTGCTTCGGTGTGCAGCATAGATCTGGGGTCTGAATGGATGAAAGTTGCAGTGGTGCATCTAAAGCCTGGGCAGAGCCCAATTTTCATAGCAATAAATGAAATGTCGAAGCGGAAAAGCCCTGCCCTCGTGGCATTCAATGGAGGAGACCGCCTGGTCGCCGAAGAAGCCGCCGGGATCTCTGCCCGCTACCCTGATAAGGTCATCGTGCAGGTCAGAGACATGGTTGGTTTCCATGATTTTGAGTTATGGTAGGCATTTGGCGGAGTACCATACCAAAGTCCCTATCAAGGATGTTGTGATTAGCGTGCCACCTTTCTTTGGCCAAGCTGAGAGGAGTGGTATCATTCAAGCAGCTCAGCTTGCTGGCCTCAATGTATTATCTTTGATCAACGAGCATTCTGGTGCAACTATTCAGTATGGGATTACAGTGTACAGAACCTTCTCTCTGAAGGGCACTTTTCTTTCAACGGTCTGGACCTTGGGCAAGATAAACAGAAACGACCTCACTAGATGAAGCACCTGAAACTTGCCACCACTTGGCAGTTTTTCTTCTTGGAAGAGAAATCCAAGATATCAAGCTTACAAATATAGCTCCAGAAAACTCCAGATCTGTTGCCAAAACGACACATTATAAATGATAGCATTAAGACCATCAGATCCTCCAATCCATCCCTTTTTACATACGAACAAGCCAAAACATTAAAAAAATGCAGTGAATGATAGACACACACAATCCAATTCAACTCTGAATGGGACAAAAACGTTCGCAACATCTTCGCCACTGCTCATAATTAATTGTAATGCATCCATGCCCAACGAATTTCACCTGATGTCACAAATCTGGAATCACACTCTCAAGCATATCAATAAATCTAGAATTTCACCTGACTCCGCTTCCCGGAATTCTTCCTTTCTCCTTTAAACGGAAAGATAGTCGAAGCCAGCTTAGAGATTCCATGCACTGCCTTGTTGGACGAAAACCTAGAGTGTCCCGTCTTCACACTCCCACAAATTTCCGCCAAATTGCTGTCTATTCCCATCAAGCCCTGTGCGTTCTCCATGGGAGATCAGGAGGATGAATTCTCTATCTGATTGAGTGACCCCACCTGCTGCGAATTCCCTTCATATGAAGGATACGGGTCAAGATTCTTGATCGAGGCGGGAAAATTGAACTTATCTCTTTAAATTTTTTTTTTTTTTTTAATATATATATGTGGGGAAATTATTTATTTTTATTTAAACCAAAATTAAAACTAAATTTTATTAAAAGAATTTTAAAATGACCTTTTGCTCATTCACAAAATTCTTTATTGTCATATCAGAGATCAATTTTCCAGCAAGAATATTTTATTTGAAATAAATCAATGGATTTTCTGATCTTCCTGATCGCACGAAGCGTAGGAAGAGAGCATACTAATCGTTTGATTTGTTTTTATTTATGCAGGGGTTTTTTTTTTTTTAAAAGACTAAATTTAAAACTAGCTAAATACTAAAACATCAGAAAACTCAAACTTGAATTACTTTATGAAGATCTTGCTGTCCCCAGGTTTCATAAGTTAGTTTTTCTAAAGAAAAATACTAGAACTGAATTAAATTCCTAATGCCTAATCCCTTAGCACCATCCCCGACAACGGCGCCAAAATGTTGGGCAATTTAATTGCTTAAATTGCTTTCATTAAATTATCAACTAGGGAAACTCGTAAGCTTGTGATGGTGCCAGCAAAATATATGCAGGAGTAGGCAACTAACTCTATGTCTAACTAAATTATTTACGATTCAATATAATATGCAAGGGAAGAGGCTCCTAATTAAGGAGGTCCTGGTTGTCCTTCCCCATAGTATCATAGAGAAATCATTGATTACATAAAACCAAAAACTTGAAATGAAGACAAGAGAATGAACTTTAATTGTTGTTCAGATTCAAAGAGAGAGAAAGACTAACTTAGTCTCTTGATTGTCCCCTCATATACTAATCCAAACTAAACTAAGATTCATTCATAAGCATAAGAAATTAAATGACTTGAAACATAAAAGCAAAAGA
This sequence comes from Pinus tabuliformis, assembly GCA_031772625.1. NCBI lineage: Eukaryota > Viridiplantae > Streptophyta > Pinopsida > Pinales > Pinaceae > Pinus > Pinus tabuliformis. Next base: position 598,475,718 of record CM062815.1, on the reverse strand, counting down.
ATGAATTTCAATTATCATACAAATCAAATGGAGAGAGAGAGCCTAACTTAGACCCTTGGTTATCCACTCATATGCTGATAAGATTTAAAACTCATTCATCAATCACAAACAAATCCTCAAACATTTAAGAAATTAAATGAAATAAGATCTATTATGAAATAAATTGTTTCTTTCATCCTTTTAGAGTGAGCTCAATTCTCCTAAGAACAAAGTGACAAATTATTCCATTTACTACACTAAGACAACTTATATCTAAAACTACATAATGGAAATATATGTAAAATGAAGCTTTATTCTATTCCATCATAAGTTGGATACATGCTCCAAGAGTCCTCCTCTTGGAATGGAGGAGGTACTCCTATTTATACAATGGGATGAGATAACAAACACATAATGATGATCCACTAATCTCTCTTTAGTTCCATACATTTCTCAACCATCTAGACACATAACCCCCTTTTGTCCTTGATCTTCTCCATGAGATCATGATCTTCTTCATGAGGTTTATCTTCTCAAATGCGAATTTGATCCTTCAAGGCCACATAAAGGTGTCTTGGAAGCTTCCTTGGAACCTACACATGTCACAAAAACAACCCACTTTCCATATATAAAGTAAAATATATTATTTTCTAATATTTAATCAAGAATTTCTCTCAAAAATGCTTAAAAATAAACAATATTTGGAAAATATAAATGAGACCCATTAATGGTGAATAGTAGGGAAAATGGAGTGACAAGGTGGTGAATAGTGAGCGATATAATGGAAGCATAGGTGAAAAATGTATGGTAATGAGTGATATTTGTATGACATTTTTGGAGCCCAACAGTTTGATCTAACCATTGTTGATAAGCTTGGTAAGGAAAATGTTGTTGCAAACTTTTTTTCCAGATTAAATTTTCCTACATGTGAGGGGGGAATGGTTGATAAATAGTTACCGAATGAGCACTTATTTTCCATTTCAGTTCTCTATCCATGATTTGTTGATATAGCAAACTATTTGGTGTCTGCACAGTTCCCACCGAACTTGTCCTCCAAAGAGAAAAGTAAGATAGTAAGGAAGAGCGCCCCCTTCACTTGGATTGGGAGAAACCTCTTCAAACTTGGCCCTGATCAAATATTGAGGTGGTGTGTGAAGGAGGAGGAAGTCTTTGACATCCTTTTGGCCTGTCATGATGGACCTTGTGTAGGTCACTTTGCAGCAAAGAGGACAACATTCAAAGTGTTACAAGTAGGATATTATTGGCCCACTCTTCATCAGGATGTGAAAAGGTATACTAGTTAGTGTGATCGGTGGAAAGGATGGGAAGGCCTACCCCAAGAGATGAAATGCTTTTGCAGCCTTGAGTGACTTTCGAGCCATTTCACAAGTGGGGCATGGAATTTGATGCACAAGCATCCGACTAGGGAGGCGACAACTCGACAAGCTGTTTTGATTAAGTTCACTTTTAGTTAGTTTTATTTTTATTTTTAAATGAAGGTTGTTACAACCATTGTTTTTATTTATAAACTGAACAGTAGTTAGAATAGGAATTGTTTAAAATAAGTTAGAAATGAAACTGAATGAAACTGGAAAATAACTATAATGTAGTTGAGGGTGGTTCCTCAATAGTATGAGGCTTCCAACAAGCATAAATAGGCAACCCAGAATCAAAAGTGGGGTTGCTGCCATCTAGATGAAAAAAAAGGAAAGAAAGAATAACTCTGAACAATTTTTCTTTTTTTATGAATTTAAGGAAAGATTACAAGTATTCATTGTTTCAGAAGCAACAAGTATAAATTACTGTGCATAGCAATTAAACAAAAAATTGTGTGATTAACATTCAAACTGCGCACTGAGACTGAAAGGATCAAATACGACAAAGCCAAACCATCCAGGTACATTACCAAATACATACTATTTGATTTAAATTAGAAATTTACAGTATATATATATATATATATATATATATATATATATATATATATATATATATATATATATATATATATATATATATATATATATATATATATATATATATTCATCAGGTCCACAGAAGTACAGGACAGAACTTCCAGATTCCACACAGGCCTCAAGACACAAAGCCCTCAAAAAAATAACCAACAGTCCTTCATACAAACGAGATAGGTCGAGGAGGGTTTCCACAACCCAGATAGACCAAAGCAGTACATAGACGAAACAACAGACACGACAACCAACAACAGAAGGCCGAAACACATTCCCAAAACAGAAAACAAAATCGACAGGATGGGCTTGTTGCACAGGAGGCAACCAAGTATCGACAGACAAACAAATTGAAACCCCAAGGGTTAAACAACTATAGCCCGAAACCAAAATGCAACTGCAAAGCGCAGTCAAGGAAGGACGCTACCCAATTTAAGCACATTAGACCCAAATCTTCAAGGATGAGACCATGACGTTTCATCCCTGAGAACCAGCCCCTTGCAGCCACAATAAAGAGGAGAGGGATATAGTGACAAGAAGATTTTCAAAGAGGAAGCATAGCTATATAGCACACAACAACACTAGAGAAAAAACAAGGAACTTGACCCACCAAACCTGAGACCTCCATGGAAAACCAGGTGTATGACAGCCACCAAGTCCAACGAAAAACATTCATATAAATAACAAAAAATAGAGGACCGGAACTAGAGAAGAACCAAGAGGATAGCGGGCAACAGAGACCCATATTCTTCTAGAGCCGAACCAGACAAGCCAAAGAGGAATGGAAGCAAGACCAACCTCAAGCTTGATGCACATTGAAGGCATTATAAACCCTCACTAAACCTCGGTGTGTGCTAGCGCGGGAAGGACCAAGGATGGGCAAGGGACCACGTAAGTCTTGCCACACAACCATCTCGGGATTGCCATCAAATTTTGGTATCAGAGCAAGTTCTTTTATCAAAAGAAAGAAAAATGGAAGTAGGAAGAAGAGGTCGAGGTAGATCTATTAGGAGAGTAGCCAATGAAGGGTTGCAAGAAGAAATCAGGATCCTAAGTGCCCGATTGGCAGCAGTGGAAGCAGGGAGGCACAGAGATCCAGACAGTGGTGATGACAGTGAAGAAGAAGTTACAACCACGATGGATGGGTCAAACGAAGAGGGACTAGAGATAAAATTATTGAGATCAGTTTTGTTGGCATGTAGCAGGTCGAAGCCAAAGTTTTCAAATTATGATGACAGTTTATCTATGGAGGTATTGTTGGACTAGATTAGTGAGTTGGATAAATATTTCGAGTGTGAAGAAATAAGTGAAGATAAGAAGGTCAGTTTGCAGCCACCAAATTGAAGGGACATGCAGCACTATGGTGGGACAGTGTGCAGGCAGAAAGGAGAAGGTCAAATAAACCGTTGATCAAAAGGTGGAACAGGATGATTGCCAAGATGAAGAGTAAGTATCTACCCAAATATTATCAGATTGCTCTGTATAGGTAGGTGTAGAACCTAAAGAAAAAAGCAATGACTGTGAAGGACTATATAGAATAATTCTACAGAGTGAACCTACGAGTGGGTTATGTTGAAGTTACCCCGGAAAATACAACAAGGTTTGTGAATGGATTACGGATGGAGATACTAGATTAGATTAGTATTCTTTCCCCCAAGTCCATAGAGGAAGCCTATCAAAGTGTTTTGAAGGCAGAACAAAAGATTACTAGAAAGCAGAATACCATAAGAAGATGTGGATCTGGTAGAGGAAGAGGACAATATTTTGGTAGAGGCAGAACTGTCAACAACAATGAAGAGGGCAGCAGTTCAAAGACTGCAGGACCAACTGAAAAAGAAGGTAACAGTAGAGGAGGAAGGCCTTCCCAACGAGGAAGCAGTAATGGCAGAGGCAGAGGAAATTCCTATCAGTGTTACAAGTGTCACAAGTGGGGACACAGGTCTTTTGAATGTCCTGAAAGTGATCAAGTAGGGCAAAGAGGAGCATATGTTTCTCAACTAGAAGAAGCAGAGGCACTACCACAAGAAGTGGAGAACATGCCTGAAACAGGAGAAGCCTTAGTGTTAAACAAGGTATTGTTGAAACTGACTAAAGAGTTAGCTGACTAGACACAACGGAAAGCACTGTTCTGAATTGTGTGTATATGACATGGGAAATGCTGCAAATTGAATATTGACAGTGGGAGCACTGACAATTTGGTAGCCACTGAAATGGTAGAAAAATTGGGTTTGAAAAGATTGAAGCACCCAACAGTGTCTTGGTTACAAAAAGGACACCAACTACTGGTTGATGAGCAGTACGAAGTGGAGTTTCACATTGGTAGGTATAAGGATAAAGTAACTTGTGATATCATGCCAATGGATGTGTGCCATATATTGTTGGGCAAACCATGGTAGTATGATAGGAAATTTGTCCACGATGGGAAGACAAACTGTTACAAGTTTGCTAAGGATGGGATAAAGCATACGCTAGTACCCATGAAAGAGGAGGATACGACAGAAAAAAGTGGAACAAAAGCATTAATGTTAGGGGGAAAAGATTTTCTATAGTATATTGGAGATGATGAGGTAAAATATGCAATTGTGTGAAGGCCAAGAGCAATGTTAATCCATACTAAGATTACTGACTTACCTGAGGAGATACAGGATATGTTGCAGGAGTTTAGTGACATTGTGGTGGATGATCTACTAGATAAATTCCCACCAAAAAGGAGTATTAGTCACAATATTTATTTCATTCCAGGGGCTAGTTTACCAAACAAAGCTGCTTACCAGATGAGTCTAAAGGAAAATGAAGAGATCAGGAAGCAGGTACAAGAGTTGTTGGATAAATGGTTGATTCGAGAGAGTTTAAGTCCTTGTGTGGTCCCAACTGTTTTAGCTCCCAAGAAAGGAGGTGAATGGTGGATGTGTACTGATTCTCGAGCAATTAACAAGATCACTATTAGGTACAGGTTTCCTTTACCATGGATGGACGACATGATGGAATGTTTGAGTGGAGCGGCATTTTTTTGAAGATTGATTTGAAAATCGAATATCACTAGATTCAAATTCATGAGGGGACGAATGGAAGGCAACTTTCAAGACCAATGAAGGCTTGTATGAATGGTTGGTCATGCCATTTGGACTGAGCAACGCACCCAACACATTCATGCACTTGATGAACAAGATGATGAAGGAATACATTGGAAAGTTCATGATTGTATATCTAGATGATATCCTTATTTTCAATAAGATGGAGGAAGAACATTTCCGACATGTCAGGTATGTCCTAGAAAAGTTGCAGCAAAACAAATTGCTGTTAAATTTGAAGAAGTGTACTTTTTTAAAGAAAGAATTGATTTATTTAGGATTTCTAATTTCGGAAAATGAATTAAAGATGGATCCAGAAAAGGTTGCAACCATAGTTAGCTAGCCATCCCCTAGGAGTTTGTTTGAAGTGTGGAGTTTCCATGTGTTGGCGAGTTCTTATTGAAAATTTATAAAATATTTATGTGGGATTTGTGCACCCATGGTGGATACTGTTAAAAAGGAAAATCAACCTTTTTATTGGATGAAGTTAGCAGAAAAGAGTTTTCATCTGCTGAAAAAGAAGATCACCGAAAGACTAATTTTGAGGTTGCCAGATTTCAACAAACGTTTTCAAGTTCGTTGCGATGCCAGTGGGATAGCCATTGGAGCAGTACTCAGCCAAGAGGACAAGCTAGTGGCCTATTTCAGTTAGAATTTGAATGAGAGTAGGCAGAAGTATGCATCTTATGACAAGGAATTTTATGAAGTGGTCCAAGCACTGAAACATTAGAGACATTACTTGATGGTGAATGAATTTGTTTTGTTTTCAGACAATTCTGGATTGTAGTATGTTATGCAATAGCACAAGATGAACCATAAACATGCAAGGTGGGTGGAGTACCTCTAGAGTTTTACATTTGTATTGAAACACATCAACGGTCAAGCCAACAAAGTGGAAGATGCATTAAGTAGGAGAAATTTGATTTTACAGGAAAGCAGAGTGCAGGTGTTAGGATTTGAGCATCTTAAGGATCTGTATGAAACAAATGCAGACTTTAAGGAAGCGTACGAAGCTTGCCAGAATCCGTTGTTGAGAGACAACAGTTCATGGCTAGACTATAACATATAGGAAGGATTACTGTTCAGGGGAGAACAATTGTGTATTCTGGAATGTTCGATGAGGGAAAACTTAATCCAGGAAAAACATAGTGGGGATTTAGTCGGACATTTTGGCATTGATAAGACTTTGGATCAAGTGAGCCACTTCTATTATTGGCTGAAAATGCATAGAGATGTACAAATATTTATGGCTAGGTGTAATATGTGTCAGCTTGCAAAGGGACACAGTCAAAATATAGGATTATATACACCCCTGCCTATTCCAGACAGACCATGGGATTCAATCAGTTTAGACTTTGTCTAGGTTTCCCAAGAACACAGAAGGGGTTCGATTCAATCATGGTGGTGGTGGATCGATTCACCAAGATGGTACATTTCATTCCCTGTAGGAAGACCAGCGATGCCACACATGTAGCACACTTGTTCTTCACAGAGATTGTCAGATTACATGGCTTGCCGAAGTCTATTGTTTTAGATCGGGACATGAAGTTCATAGGTCATTTTTGGTGGACTTTGTGGAAAAAGCTAGATACCAAACTAAACTTCAGCTCAGCTTATCACCCACAGACTGATGGGAAGATTGAGATGGTGAACCCAAGTCTAGGGAATCTGTTACGTAGTCTGGTTGGTGAAAATTCATGATAATGGGATCGCATACTCGCACAAGTAGAGTTCACTTATAATGATTCACCCAACAAGAGTATGGGCATAAGTCCTTTCCAGATCCTATATGGGATGCACCCTCATGGTGTGCATGAGTTACGGGATTTGGGTCGGTTGGAACGAAGGAGTGCTAATGGTGAAGACTTCACGAAGGTGATCAATGAACTTCATGAACAAGTGAAATCCAAATTATAGGATAGCAGCCAAAGGTATAAACAGAAGGCAGATTTAAAATGGCGGGAAGTGCAATTCAATGTAGGGGACCTGGTACTAGCACATCTATGCAAAGAAAGGTTTCCTAAAGGTGAATATAACAAACTAAAACTGAAAAAAATAGGACCTTGCATGATACTACGAAAGTTCTCTACAAATGCATATGAACTACAACTACCCCCGGGTATTGGGATCTCACCCATCTTCAATGTGGTAGACCTGTACCCTTACATCACTGCTAATGTGGAGGACAGTTCAACAGAACACACACAGGACACCCAGGGAGAGATTGAGTCATGGGTCAAATAGATGCCTCCAGCCAAGCCTCTAGATATCAAAAAAATCTTGGATACTCAAGTGGCCAGGCAGACTTGACAGAAAGAGTACTTACAGTACTTCGTCAAATGGAAGGACCATCCAATTGAGGAAAGTTCTTGGTTGGATGTAGGCCAGATTCAAAGTAGCAGGTACTTGATTGAAGAGCTCATGGACAGGAGCCATGAGATTCATTCACGCCAGGAGCATCTGACTAGGGAGGCGACAACTGGACAAGCTATTTTTATTAAGTTCACTTTTAGTTAGTTTTATTGTTGTTTTTAAATGAAGGCTGTTATAGCCAATGTTTTTATTTATAAACTGAACAGTAGTTAGAATAGGATTTGTTTAAAATAAGTTAGAAATGAAACTGAATGAAACTGGAAAATAAATATAATGTAACTGAGGGTGGTTCCTCAATAGTATGAGGCTGTCAGCAAGCATAAATAGGTAACCTAGAATCAAAAGTGGGGTTGCTGCCATCTAGATGAAGAAAAAGGAAAGAAAGCATAACTATGAACAAATTTTTTTCTTTTCTGAATTTAAAGAAGGCTTACATGTATTCATTGTTTTAGAAGCAACAAGTATAAATTACTCTTCATAGCAATTAAATAACAAATTGTGTGATTAACATTCAAACTGCGCACTGAGACTGAAAGGATCAAATACGATAGAGCCAAACCATCCAAGTACATTAGCAAATACACTCTATTTGATTTAAATTAGAAATTTACTGAATATATATATATATATATATCTATCTATCTATCTATATATATATATATATATATATATATCTGTATATATATATATATATATATGTATACTGAATATATATATATATATATATATATATATATATATATATATATATATATAGATATATTCATCAGGTCCACTGAAGTACAAGACAAAACTTCCAGATTCCACACAAGCCTCAAGACATAGAGCCCTCAAAATAATAACCAACAGTCCTTCATACAAATGCGATAGGCCGAGGGGGGTTTCCACAACCCAGATAGACCAAATCATTACACAGACGAAACAACAGACATGACAACCAACAGCAGAAGGCCGAAACACATTCCCAGAATAGAAAACAAAATCGATAGGATGGGCTCATTGCATAGGAGGAAACCAAGTATCGATAGACCAACAAACTGAAACCCCAAGGGTTAAACAACTATAGCCTGAAACCAAAATGAAACCGCAGAGATTAGTTAAGGAAGGACCCTGCTCAATTTAAGCACATCGGACCCAAATCTTCAAGGATGAGACCACGATGTTTCATCCCCGAGAGCCAACCCCTTGCAGCCATAACAAAGAGGAGAGGGATACCTGCACAGTGACAAGAAGATTGTCAGAGAGGAAGCATAGCTATATAGCACACAACAACACCAGAGAAAAAACAAGGAACTTGACCCACGACAAATACACTACAACAAAACCAGCGATTAGCGTCCCTTTTTACTTCTTTTTTTGCATCTAGAGCCCATTTTTGGTGCTATTTGCATCCATTTATCAAATATGGTGCAAAACTTGACACAAAATTTGCATCAAGTTTTGCACCAAATCTTACACCAAGTTTAGCACCAGGTATTGCAATAGGTTTTGCACCACGTTTTGCACCAAATTTTATGCCAAGTTTTGTGTCATCCTTTACACCAGGTTTTGTTCCAGGTTTTGCATCAAGTTTGGCACCTAATTTTGTTTGACATACTTTTGCATCCTCATTTGCATCCACTTTTTGCACCTACACTTGCATCAACTTTTGCATCGACTTTTGCATCCTTTTTTAAATCATTTTTTGCATCCATTTTTTCATCCATTTGTGCATCCCTTTTGCGCCAAGTTTTACATCGAGTTTTGTGTCTAGTTTTGCATATAATTTTGCATCTACTTTTGTTGCATCCACTTTTCCATCTTGTTTGGCATCCATATTTACATCCTCTTTTGCATCTATTATTGTACCCACTATTGCATCTAATATTTTTGTGCCACAATTAGCGCCTAGTTTGGCACCTCCTTTTGCACCCACTTTTGATTATAATTTTGCATCCATGTTTGCATCCTCATTTGCGTCTAGGTTTTCATCAACTACTACATCTATTTTTGCATCCCTTTTTCTATCCAATTTTGGACCAGGATTTGCATCGGGTTTTGTGTCTCGTTTTGCATCTACTTTTGCATCGACTTCTATTGCATCCACTTTTGCACACAATTTTGCATCCACTGTTGCACCCATTTTAAATTTCACTTTTTGCATCCCTTTTTACATCTTCATTTGCATCATACTTTGATTCTTTTTTTGCATCTATCATTACATCCACTTTTGTTATGCCACAATTTGCACCATGTTTTGCACTCACTGTTGTATCCACGTTTGCTTCCAATTTTGCATCCATGTTCACATCCTCTTTTGCATCAAATATTGCATCTATTTTTGCATCCACTTTTGTGTCAGGTTTATGCATTGGGTTTTGCATCTCGTTTTGTATCTACTTTTGCATCTACTTACATTGTATCCATTTTTTGCATCCAATTTTGTTTTGCCTGTTGCATCAATGTTTGCTTCCACTTTTACATCCATTTTTGCATCTTATTTTGCATATTTTTTGTCTATTGTTACATCCACTTTTGTTGCACCATATCTTGCGCCTACCATTGCAACCACATTTGCTTCCACGTTTGCATCCCCTATTGCATCCACTTTTGTTTCATCCATTTTTGCATCTGCTTTTGTGTCCGTTGTTGCATCCACATTTGTTTCACCACAATTTGTGCCAAGTTTTACACCTACCATTGGACCCATGTTTGCTTCCACTTTTGCCTTCATGTTTGCATCCAAGTTTGCATTGACAACTGCATCTACTTTTGCATCCACTTTTGTGTCAGGTTTTTCATGTTGTTGTGCATCTACTTATGTTGTATCCACTTTTCATCCAATTTTACTTCTATTGTTGCCCCCATTTCTATGTTCGCTTTTGCATCCCTTTTCCAACACTCATCATATTTTCTGCATTGATGATATTCCTTATGGCATTGACAATTATGAACAATTGATGACAATGTCAATAATATTGACAATGATGAAAATGAAGATGATGGCGATGACATGAATTGTGATTATGATGATAAAGACGATAGTGGTTACAATGACAATGATGATGATGGCAATGATTATGATGATGACGATGCTAATGACGTTGGCGAATCTTCCCAATTTTAGATGTTGTCATTGTCATAATCATAAGCATTATCTTTGGTGTCATCATCATCATTTTCATCTAGGTCATCATCAAAAACTATAATGGCATGAATGATGATGATGATTACAACAATGTCGATAGAAATTACATTAATGATGATGATGGGGATGATAAAAATGACAATGACGATGATAATGGTGGTGATGATGATCATCATCGATCATCTCTCAAAAATAGAGTTGTTATTTCTCTTACGTATATCAATGTGTCCTAAACAACCCTTTTCTAGCACCGATCACATTTTTTGGGTTGATGATATTTCTTACAACATCTACAATTATGAACAATTGCAAACAATGTCCATAATGATGATGATGATGGCATGAATGGTGATTATGATGATAATGTAATGATGGCAATAACAATGACAAGGATGTGATGATGATGACAATGATTATGATAATGAGAATGACCTTACAATCTTATGGATTCGTGAACAATTACTAGTTTCAATACCATCTTTTGGATACGTATTACTATCATACTTTTTAGATTTTCTGTCTCTCTTGAGGTATCTTACTATAATGGTGTTGTCAACACTAGAAAGATATCTTGTTGTAATGGTGGTTCTAATGTTAGCACTAGCAAAGTTTTTGTTAAATTTTGGTTAAAAAAAACTGATTTATGCAATTATTTTGACAATCTATGTAAAAAAGTAAATAACATCCAATTATTTTGACTGTAGTCCCATTGATTATCATGAATTCACCAGTCTGAAGACCATCTTCTACATACATATTATTATTAAACTTTTTGCATTATATCCCTCTTATATCTTGTTGTAATGGCAGTAATAGCACTAGAAAAATATCTTGTTGTAATGGTGATGTTAGTATTAGCACCAAAAAAATCACTAAATTTTGGTAAAAAAAAGTTTATCATTTATTTATTTTTAATTTGGGAAATTTTTGTTTTTATATTTTTTGTTTTTAATTCTATTTTTATGCAGTAATATTTTTTTTGGTTGAATTTTGGTAGTAACTAGTTTTTGGTCTAATCATATGTATTAACCATGTTCTTTATGCTACAAGTCTAATTGTTGGGACAAAATTGCTCTTTCAAATAAGTTGCAAAAAGCATATAAATGGAAGAATAGCGATGACAACTATTTTCATTGTCCAACTGTTCAGTATATCATGTATGAAAATATTCAACATTTTTATAAACAATGGATTAGAGGTGAGTCTGTAATTGTACATAATGTTTGGATGATACATAAAAACAAAGTTTGTTTCATTGATGTGGTTAGGATCTACTTTGGATACGAAACCCTAGGTTTGGAAGTATGCAAATAATGAATTTGGTTTACCTTTGATAACAAATGAAATTTTATTTCTTTTTCCTCGTAAAACCAAGGAAGATATGGCAATAATTCTCGTTAGAAAACTACTTCTTGTTGAAGGTTTATAATTGGTTGCAAAAGTTCAACAACTGGGTATAGAAGTTTTTAGTTGCTATTAGGGAAACAATGTGATTATAGGTTTTAGCAGACATAGATCATTCTTGGTATTTGATTCACTTTGAGAATATAAGTACACCAAAGTGGATTAGGTTATGAGTGGATTGGCAAAGCAACCCTTATTTGTTCCTTTTAGTTTTTGAGATATCTCAAGTTCAACTAGTGCTAGTAAATGGTTTCAAAGATGTTTGCTAGGGTTTTTCAACAAGGTCACTAGGTCCCAATGTAACATAGATACTTCATATTTGTTGAAAAGTAAAACCCCCACATAGCACTGAATAGATCATTAATGACTACCTAGAGAACTTAGACTAAATTAATCGTGGAAGTAAAAATTACAACCAAATTAATCATGAAAGTAAGAACTACAATTGAAAAAAACACAGTTGGTAATATACTAGAATTCATCCTCGCCAAATCCAAAGTTGATGAATAATATGTTAAATCTTTAATGAAACTCATGAAAAATAATAAGCATGTTATCGATATAAGAGTGCATGAACTTGCTTAATGTATATTTGTTAATTGGAGATGATGAATATCTAAATAAAGTTGATGAATAATATGTTAAATATTTGATGAAACTCATGAAAGATAATAAGCATGTTTATCCATATAGGAGTGCACAAACTTTCTTAATGTGTAGTTTACGAGAAATTTTTCCAGCGTAAATCACAAGATATATCATTTGTTTAGGCGTTTCGAACCAACCAGTGTGGTTCATCGTCAGGACAAGTTGAAGAATCAGATCCAACTTTGCATGTTAAATAGTTTGAGCAGAGGGGATATTTGCACCTTAGCCTTAACAACCCTTGCCCAAGATGAATCTATTTAATGGACTAGCTTGGATATGTTAGGTCTTGGATTTCCAGAGTACCCAATCAATGCTTAACTCCCTAGTCCTAGCCAAAATTCACTCCTATTGAAGAGACAACTTGAACAATCTTGCTAATAAGATTAACAAGTTCGTTCCTTTTGATTGATTTACAACAAACCTTAATGCCTCTCTTTTCTTATCCTCCTCTTCCATTCTCCAACAAAAACTTATTAATCTTATATCATAAACACTTTATATAGGTAAGCATTGTAATCATTTTCCTCAACTCACACGGTACCTTTACACCTCAACCCATATAAGTGGACCTAAGTCCATGGCACAACCCATCACACTCTAAGATGGTTCTAATTGTCTCCTCAAAACTAGGACATAACACACCTTAAATGCCAAATGGTTAAGTCATCCCAAATTTGTGGGATTTTTTCCTTCATGGAACACATTCTAGCTAGTGTTGATCAAACACAATGCACTAACACCACTAACACACACTAAAAGTCCTAGATACCCTTACGCTGTGGCACGCACCCAAGCACTTCGACTGCACCTCCATAAAATGCACCTTCAACTTTGGATGTCCCAAAATAGTAATATCCTAACCCAATATGGCCTACTTGTTAGATTTGTGTAGTTCCCTCCTTATCAGATCCTTGCACCTCCTTGCACTCCATGGTAAATCTACTCTAATGGTCACCTTCCAAGTTCCAACACTTCCTTTCACATCATGACATAACCACCGATATACATTACAACAACCTTCAACTTCTTTAGTGGGTTGCACATCTATTTCACATTTCTTCTCCATCTTACAAAGTGGTAGTGCCAAGGAGAGAGTATCAAGTTGAATCAAGGATTGCTCACTTAGTACCACTACTAAGTTGCCTTCGTGCAACTTGTCAAATCCCTTAATTTTGTTTCACAACTTCTCATAGGGCTTAACTTGCTTGTATACACTTCTAAGTGAGACTACAATCCCCCAACCTCTCCTCTGCAACCCTTGTTAGAGTCTTCTTAGACGTGCAATCATGCCTCACGCTGAATATAACACTAGCATCCCAAATGTGCATGCTCATTCCATCTTTTAATGCTTCGCTGAAACCACATTATGACACTGCTTAAAATGAAATGTTTACATCTTAAGACAATGTACCTACTTTGCTTATGACAATCTAAACTATGCAAGTGGCTAAGAGAGGACTATATTTTCCCAGGATGAAAATATAGGGTCTTACAACCCCATTCACACAATAATTTTAATATATTTCACCCGAAAAAAGATACATACCCTACTCCTTTCAAATTTATCATATAATTTTAAGAAATTAACACTTGTTATTAACTATTAAATAGACTTACTATATATTCTCCTTTGTTTGCACCCACCTTATATGTAAAAACATATAAATATTTTCAATACAACCAAATTAAAATCATATTTTTCCATTTAAAAATTATTAAATTGAAATTAAAAAAAATTACACCTAATAAATATTTTATAACCTAACCAATAACCAAAAACATTATATAGTTACTTCTTTAGTGATGTGAAAATAAAAAAAATGTATTTATTGTTTTAATAACACCTAATAAACTTAAACAACAACCATAAAATTATATTATTATAAATATTTTCCAACCTAAAAAAGAACCAAAAACATTATATAGCTACTTAACTAGTGATGTGAAAATAAAAAAATGTATTTACTGTTTTTCACTATGAAATTAGCATTTTTGAAAAAGGTAAAGCTTTACTTTTCTTTACAAAACCCCTCCCAACCCAAACTTCATTTACGTTCTAGAACAAGAAGGAGGATCTGTTCGCTTTTCGCAGGGCGGGAGCGAAAACGAGATTGCAGAGATTTGCGAATTAGGGTTCACCAGTAGCAGACACTCGAACCCCACGATCGGTTCTTCAGTCCATTGACGGCGCCAAGGTATGTTCCATTTTTAACTTCAATGGATTTCCACCCGCACATTCAGTCTTCCACACAGAGAGGAGTACACGCATTTCAGGTTTCTGGTTCAAAATCCAGTGTGTTTTTAGCAGCCACTCTTGTATGTTTAGGTTTTAATCTATGTGCTGCAATTTGTTACTGTTTGCAGGGATGGCGCTGGCATTTGATGAGTACGGGAGGCCATTTATCATAATAAAGGAGCAGGAGCAGAAGACCCGAATCAGAGGCTTAGATGCTCAGAAGGCCAACATTGCGGCCGCCAGGTCCGTTGCGAGAATCCTCCGCACCTCACTCGGCCCCAAGGGAATGGACAAGATGCTCCAGAGCCCCGACGGCGATGTCACCATCAGTAAGCTTCTCTTCCATTTATTGAATCTCTATTTCTGGGTCGGTAAAACCCCTTAAAAATCTAAAAATCTGAAACTAAGTAGAATTTATTTTAAAAAACTTATGATTCGTAAGTAGCAGTTACTTTAAAAAATTTATAGGTTTTCCGAAAGGAGTGAAATAAGCAAATACTCTGCGATTTGCTTACTCTTCCTCACAAACTGTGAGGCCCGCCGAGCTAGATGCTCTACATACGACGCTGACTGCCTACGAAAGCTCCCGAATGGGTGAATGCGTTGAGATGTCACTAACATTGAGAGATAGACACTTTCCAGGGATCTACTTGGCGTAGAGGTACTTTTGGCGGGCTTTTCACTAACCAAGAAACTTCGTTTACAAATTATTTTGCTCAAAATAACACCAATTGCTCGACAGCAGAAGGTTCATAAAGAAATGGAAATAATAATTTTAAGAAGAATTTCGGAATAAAGAAATAAATTATATAAATGTCCACAAATGATGAAAGGACATTAGGTTAATGGGACTAAAACTATATATTGATGCTGGAGTGCTTAAAGGTATTCGCTGAAAAGGAGAGACTACAAATAAGATTTCAGATTTAACAGAATGACGAATGATAAAATAACAAAGGGGTGATTATCTCAATTGTTTGTAGCCAATGTTGTTGAGCATCTGGCTGGTTCTGGTTACGTGTTAGTAGGTAACCAGTTTAAATCCCCCAGATTTAGGTGCACTAGTCTATGTCAACAGTTTTACGAAGAATGCCATTCACAAATATGGAGAAGCATCTATTGGATTTCCTTATCAGATTTTCAAGGGTTTTAATAACAGATAAACCTGATACAATGAAGACGAGCATCTGGCTAGTTCTGGTTACGTGTTAGTAGGTAACCAGTTTAAATCCCCCAGATTTAGGTGCACTAGTCTATGTCAACAGTTTTACGAAGAATGCCATTCACAAATATGGAGAAGCATCTCTTGGATTTCCTTATCAGATTTTCAAGGGTTATAATAACAGATAAACCTGATACAATGAAGACGAGACTAATAGCAGAAGCCTAGAAAATAAATAAGTCCTAATTTATCTAAGCGTCAAAGGAGAGGTATGCAGGGCCATAAACCAGGCTGGATTCTATCCTGGCAAACTTTATTGAAGCTCATCGGACTGCAAAGTTTGACGGGTTACGTGTGGAAGGGAGAACCCTGGTGATGGGTGTCTGTCTAGTGTCTACAAGATATAAGCTGAGAATTATAGCTTTTGTAAGATAGCATACCTAGATGGCCTTGTGGATTATCTGGATGATCTCAACTGTGCTTGGTAAGGGTGCTTCTGAATCACTGATCGTCTGTTATTTTTGCTCATGACTGGTGCATCTACCGGGTCATCGATGCTTCATCCAGCTGAAAAAATGATGCAATCAATCTAGTGGATCTGGGTCTGGAGGACTCATGCATGTCCTGCTCTTAGAGTATTTGGTTCGCTTTACTTTGTTCTTGAATAATGAACTCTGCTTTCACTGTTGTGGGGAGATTCCGGTCTTAATGGATTTTTTGTTGTCATTTCAAAATTTGTAGTGGAGATAGTGGATAAAAGCCATGCACTGCAACAATGCTCCCAGCCAGATAATTTCATTAAATTTTGGAATCTAATAAGAAAAATCGAAATCGAGTAATAGTTTGTGTGGGAAGCAAAGAAAGTGAGAAAAAAAATCTCTTAGCTTTGAGCTTCATTTATGTGTACTTTGTATAACGGCTACTTGGTTAACTTAGTAGGTCAGTCTTTATTATCTAAAATATGCATATTGAAGATTGGATATCACGGCAGTTTCTCCCTCTCATCGCCATTGTCAACATGGTCGTCAGTGAGCATCTCTACATGAACAGAGGATCTATTTGTCCTTTTAATGTTAACAAATTTATAGTTAATTATATAATAAATATTTTGATGTACATGTACATGAGGACTGATTGGCGCCGTGAGCAAATCCAGGCAAGGGTAGGGGGTTCAAGAATTTTAAGGAAGGTTGCCTCTTGTTCATAATTGTTGTGACAATTTTTCTGATTACTGGAGGTTCAAGAATTTCAAGGAAGGTTGCCTCTTGTTCATAATTGTTGTGACAATTTATCTGATTACCTTGACCTCCCTGATTTCAGCATACGTGTAACTAGGAATGGCTATAAACCATAGTAGCAAAATTTGAATCCGAATATGTATTCAAATACAACTCAGTATGGAAAATACCTAATAAAGAAATGCAACATGGTTCCAATATGGAAATCTATATTTCTCAGTATGAAAATAAGCATTTTGTTCCATATTTTAGAAGAATTTCATCCTCAGAACACACTAAAACCAGAAAAAGCAATTTATTCTTTGAAAATTTTGCAATGTAGTTTATTTTAAAGTGTTTTCTTACTGTTATTTTTATTTTTTTGAGGTTTTTGCTCTGTTTTTTTGGGGCTTATATGTTGATGGGTATCAAAGACATTATAAGGTAAGTGAACTGTTCTGTATCTGCATTGCAGTGAAAACATACTGAATTTTGTACTGTTGCCGAATTTCCATATAATAAAGAGCAATATGACCAAATCTTGCTACTATGCTATAAACTAGATTTCCAGCATTGAAATCCCCTTGTGTATTTAGCTATGGGTCCTGTGGGTCATCTCGACTCCCTCCATGATAGTCCTTAGAACATATTCAGGTTTGTATTTGTTCAATAGAAATGTAGGGAAACAAATATTCCTTTCAAAGGTGTAAGACTCTGTCACCAAGCAATATCTAATGTGCCTAAACATGGTTCTATCAACCCTATGGTTGTCTTGTGGTATTTTTTCTTGCTTCTCTGTTCTACACTACTTGGACACTCCATAACATTTTTCTACATTTTAATCATGCTAATTATAGAATGATTGTTAATTTTAGATAACAATGGTATGTTCTTATGCTTTAGAGCAATTTACGTCAATTTTCCTTATTAGCCCAATATAAATTTCCAGATTAGCAATCACATAAATATTGAGAGTATTTGCAGATAGAACATAAACAATAAGAATAAGACAAGTCAAGACAAGAGGGCACAATATTTGGCGAATGCTAGAGAAAAACCCCAATGTGGGGAAAACCCTTTGATCAAATCTTCTTATTATTCTTCAAAAGTTCAGCACACAGAGAGAGAGAGAGAGAGTACATCATACAAAATTACTTGCCCAATCACTGTCAAAACAGTCCAGCCAAACAACAGTTAACAAGATGTTGTAACCAGAAAGTTAATGCTAGTCAAACCAACAAAAATCTCCTCCAAATGAGCTCAGCCAAACCCAGTCAATTCGGCCTCATAATAAGATCTTCATCTTCCAAATTTAGTTGAGATTTAATTTCTACACAGCTCAGCTTCATAGCTTCATTGAACAGCAATAGCAGAGCTGCTTGGTATGTTGTTACTGCCAAATCTATTACCGATGGCTCTTGGCTCTACACAGTTCATATGGCTCACGATGTATAAGACTTTGTTCCTCTGCATTATGTATAACATTAACACACAGGTCGACTGACACGTTCCTCTACAACAAAGTCAGTTTGACTGAATGGCATCAATCTGCATTGCTTCTCTGCGACATATTTTGGCATTGATGCATAGTTAATATGGAATCGATACTCCATATATATGTAATCTAACCAATAGCGTCAAAATGGCATCATCTTATATGACCATGGAAATAACTCCTAATGAAGACTGTAATCTTACAGAGACCAGCATAAATAAACATGTTGAGTTTAAGATACATAAGGCACCGTTGAGTATTTTTTAAGTGACAAGACACCATTGTTGAGAATTCGATGTTTATATGTAATCTAACCAATAGCATCAAATGGCATCATCTTATATGACCATGGAAAGAACCCCTAATGAAGACTGTAATCTTACAGAGACCAGCATAAATAAACTTGTTGAATTTAAGATCCACAAGGCACTGTTGAGTTTTTTTTTTAAGTTAGAAGACACCATTGTTGACAATTCGCTGTTTAGATTCAAGTCTAGGGCATATAGTTGGCATAGTAAGAAAAGATATGTTGCTCCCTCAGAACTCACTGATACTTCTCACTGGCACTAGCTAGTAAGGTGACTATCAAGAAGTGAAAGGAACAAATCTCTATGATACCAAAGATCATCTGACTTCACTTCTAAGGAATGTCAGACTTTTGTTGTGTCTTCAATCTCCATAATAAGTCCAGGAGTATCCACCGATCTTCATTCTCTGAAGCATTGATCTATCTCATTGGTATAATTTCCTTTGCCTATCTTCAATATCATAATCAAGGAAGAGCATATGCATGGGCAGATTGTTCTGGCAGTCAGTGATATTGTTGACATCCACTGTCAATACTATTAGCATTTCAAAATCAAAACTATCTTCTACACTTGGGGTTTCAGACGAAGCAGGGTTTCAAATCATAACCAGTCTGAAAAACCATTGGAGTTGGGGGCTCTTTGACTAGGTTCTGAAAGTGCATGCTATTTGTAAGATTGGTGTAATGAAAGGAAGGGTAAAGAGGGTATAGCCAAAGTAATTGATAGGTTTCTGGTGGACACCAAAATTAGGCTATACCTACCTTTAGTGACAATGGAATTCACAACCACCAAACCCAAATTTTATATTTTTTAGGCACTAGCTGGAGTAGTGGATAAAACCACCACTCCTTTAGATCCAAATAATTTTAACTTCTATATCGATCCATCGCCACTTTATGTTATTTCCTTGTAGACGAAGGGATGGAACTCCCTGTCTGAAACATAAAACAAAATTTAAGGAACAGTAGCATGAGTCGAGCAGTGTTCTCTCCTCTGATGAGTTGTGGCACAAAAACCGTGCATTATCTAAGTCCCTCCTCTTTAAGGTAGAACTGGGTGACTGATTAGCTGACCTGGAAAACTTCTTCATCCTCTATTGCAAAACAGAGTATTTCTATGTTAGTCAGTCGAACTCACATGGAAAATCCAATCTGTGATATGTTTTATTTCTCTAAAATAAAACAAAATTAACCATATGTTGCATTACAGATTTGTTTTCGACTTGCATCTCAATCAGCGATATTAGGCTATATAGCTCAATAAATTACTGTTTTCATTGTCACGTTCCAGGTACTCCTTTGAGATCAAGTCCTGAATTCTGGATTTTATTGCTTTAAGTTCGGGCTTGAATGTGCTTTGGAATTGTTCAACACACTCACTCAATAGTTGTTGCTGAGGTAAGATTTTTCTAGCCTTCATGATGAGAACTATTGTTGAATCTATTCAGAAATGTCTGTCTTCTTTTACATTTTCAATCACTCTATTCCTCTCATTTGCATTCATATCTGTAAGTGGAATCTTAATATTTTTCAACTTGTGCGAAAAGGGAGGATTGAATTCAAAATTATCACTTGTAGATATTGTTGCAGTGCTAGGTTCCTTTAGAAGAATCTCGATCTTGCGACATGAAACTAAATACAGAAGTTGAATAAGATCTTCATCTTCCAAATTTAGTTGAGATTTAATTTCTACACAACTCATCTTCGTAGCTTCATTGAACAGCAGTAGCAGAGCTGCTTGGTATGTTGTTACTGCCAATTCTATTACCGATGGCTCTTGGCTCTACACAGTTCATATGGCTCACGATGTATAAGACTTTGTTCCTCTGCATTATGTATAACATTAACACATAGGTCGACTGGCACATTCTTATACAACAAAGTCAGTTTGAATGAATGGCATCAATCTACATTGCTTCTCTGCGACATATTTTGGCACTGATGCATAGTTAATATGGAATCGATACTCCATATATATGTAATCTAACCAATAGCATCAAATGGCGTCATCCTATATGACCATGGAAATAACTCCTAATGAAGACTGTAATCTTACAGAGACCAGCATAAATAAACATGTTGAGTTTAAGATCCATAAGGCACCGTTGAGTATTTTTTAAGTGATAAGACACCATTGTTGAGAATTCGATGTTTATATGTAATCTAACCAATAGCATCAAATGGCATCATCTTATATGACCATGGAAAGAACTCCTAATGAAGACTGTAATCTTACAGAGATCAGCATAAATAAACTTGTTGAATTTAAGATACACAAGGCACTGTTGAGTTTTTTTTTAAGTGACAAGACACCATTGTTGACAATTCGCTGTTTAGATTCAAGTCTAGGGCATATAGTTGGAATAGTAAGAAAATATATGTTGCTCCCTCAGAACTCACTGATACTTCTCACTGGCACTAGCTAGTAAGGTGCCTATGAAGAAGTGAAAGGAACAAATATCGATGATACCAAAGATCATCTGACTTCACTTCTAAGGAATGTCAGACTTTTACTGTGTCTTCAATCTCCATAACAAGTCCTGGAGTATCCACCGATCTTCATTCTCTGAAGCATTGATCTATCTCATTGGTATTACCTCCTTTGCCTATCTTCAATATCATAATCAAGGAAGAGTGTATGCATGGGCAGATTGTTCTGGCAGTCAGTGATATTGTTGACATCCACTGTCTGTACTATTAGCATTTCAAAATCAAAACTATCTTCTACACTTGGGGTTTCAGTCGAAGCAGGGTTTCAAATCATAACCCTGCAAAAAGTTTTGAATAACAGTAAGAAGATCTTCATCAAGTTTGAGCTTTAACTAGCAGCGGGGCTGCTCCATTTCAGTAGTATGAATGACTTGTTTCAAGTATGGTAGTAAGGATGACCAGGAAGAACAATCTGTACAGAATGGAGCTGAAGAGACACAAGAATTCAAAGTTGGAGAAAATATACAACTTGTGAAAGTAGACACAGTGGCTAGCAACCAGGAACCTTCTAACATGGGTGCTCCATTGAAGATGCCTATGCTTACAGAAGGCCTTGATAGTCTTCTTGCTTGAATTCTTTGTTTGGTACTGGACTTTAGTGATCCATTAGATAAGCCAAATCTTATGGAGAGTAATGATGCATTATTTTGTTCAGGTATTGATGATTCTCTTCCAGAAAATATCTCAGAGATTTAATTTAATTTCTACACAGCTCATCTTCGTAGCTTCATTGAACAGCAGTAGCAGAGCTGCTTGGTATGTTGTTACTGCCAATTCTATTACAGATGGCTCTTGGCTCTACACAGTTCATATGGCTCACGATGTATAAGACTTTGTTCCTCTGCAATATGTATAACATTAACACACAGGTTGACTGACACGTTCCTCTACAACAAAGTCGGTTTGAATGAATGGCATCAACCTACATTGCTTCTCTGCGACATATTTTGGCACTGATGCGAGGAGAGATACATTATAGAGCTACTTAGAGGGCTAGAGGTGGATTATTGTATAACACATATGCGAGGGAGTCACACCACAATCCAAGCTTTCTCTTTTAGTAGGCTTTAGTGTGTTACTGCTGTGGCATGCATTATGGCGATACCATCCCTACAGGAGCTATGGTCATTATTAGAAAGATTTCTGGTGAGCTTAGTATGCATTGATACAGTGGTTTTAGGAGATGGTTTATAAGGAGTGCAATGCAGATGTTGAGTGTAGAAACATACAGATCACATATGGAAATTTCATTATGGCTTTCTAGTGGGAGTGATTAACTTGTTGGAGACCAGAACTTCAGATGCTACCGAATACAGAAAACACTCTAATTTGATTTTTTGCCTGCCTTTCTCGAAACCTCGTTCTGGATAATCCACTCATCGGAGGTATGAAAGTGAAGGACTTGAAATACCAACCTTCATCTCCCAGATGCTGGGAACTTGGGAGAGAATGCTGGATGGTTTCAAGATCTCACTTCTGTGGAATATGGTTTCAATATTTTCATGCTGATCCTGAGACCCCGGGTGAGCAATCTGTCATTAGCAGATCCCAGTCTTTAAGCAGTTAGTCCTGTTTGGACACTAGGAGATCCCTCTTTAGCTCCTTTTACTGCTTTCATGAACCCCACCCATCTTAGTTACTGGTTCCTTAGCTCCTTTCGGTCGCAAGAGAGAGGATACGTTACGTAACGAGTCTTTATGTGCAAGATTGGTCAAGCGAGATTCTTATTCCCGGTCAAAAGATCTGAATTCCGGGATGAATGGGGAACTGGTATTAACGTCCTCCTTTTATATCTAATTTGGCCAGTATGTGGAGCACCGGTGTGCTGGCTGATTGCTCCTGGAGCGGTAGGGCCCCTCACTTTCTTTTGTTCGGCTTTCCCAGGTGATTGGAAGATCTGGCCATAGCTATAGGAATAAGCTGGGGGCGCTCTTGCCAGCCATTGTGGATTCGGTAATTGCTTGCCATTGTGAAAAGGTTGGAAGAGCTCAAATAAGAATAGGGGTCGCCTAATAATAGTAAGTAGGGCGACGCACTAATCTGAACCTATGGATGGAATCAGCCCAATCTATCTATCCTGTTGGCCCCGATTGGAATCCTGTAGGAAAAAACTGGCTTAGTCAATCAATGCTTGAGCAGAAACATCCCTCATCTCGCCGCCCATCCGATACAGCTGGGCATCCGATCTAGGTCAGACCTCATCAAGGTGTCGAGCATCCATAAGGTAATCCGATCAATAAGCGAGAACGAGCGCATGAATGAACCCTTTATAAGTCAGGGGCCTGCCTGTCACTTCAAACATAAAATTGAGATTGATGTGCCTGGATGGATGATTTGGACTAGCTAGATGCCGGCCCACCTCCCCGCTGGCACTACTCCCGATATAGGGATTCGATCCAGCCAAAGCAGGTGCAGGGAAGAATCCAACCGGGCGATTAGTCTTTGTGTTATGAGCTTTCTTGGTGGAAACACGTACACTGGTCTATGTGCCTCACTGATTAGTAATGTTATACCATCCTGTAATAAAGAGACTATAGATATGAAACCTACTCACTATCCATGGTACTTGTTGGCTCTCTCCCTCTTTCACACTGATCTAGCCTCTAAGATCTTTATAGAAATTTCTAAGATCTTTATAGATCTTTATATGAAACCAATTCTCAGACAGAGAAGAATGGATATCATGAAGAAAACCTAAATTTTATGGCTATAGAGGATGCAATTCCCAGAGGCCAGGCCAACAAGCCCTTCTGGGCTCATGGGGTTGACTTATTGGGATATTCTTTGGGGTCCAGGAGGCATGCCAATTTGCCATTTGAAGATCCTAATTCTCCTCGCCATTCGCAAATCGTTCGTCTGTGCTTATGCTCAGAGAGGACAGCTCAGCTTGAGAATGTAAGTTGATAATCTGTACTGATAGATTTATAGATAGTTTTGTAGCATTGCTGCAAGTCAATATCCAATACTGTGTACTGTTTGATTTAGTAGTGTCAGAGAAGTCATATGGGGAGGATAGGAATTATGTTATGCGGATATGAAGTCCATAAGGTTTATTTCCTAGTATCTAGGTCAATGAAGAGGATAGGAATTGTTCTGTAACTGTGGATAGGAAGTCCATAAGGTCTATAGCCTAGTGATAGCTAGGCCATAAAGTCTATTATATTCCATGTTAATAGAGTTTATTGTCCACAAAGAGTTTATAGTCCATGAGGTCTTACATTTGTGCATTGTTAATGCCAGTAAATGCACACTAGGTTTTGTTCTCTACGTTATATCATTATAAATTAATGAACTATAAGTTCTATGATTTCATGAGTATCAATTTTGATGTTGATGGATTGCCATCACAGGTTTGCAAGACAGAAAGAACAACAATGTGTGGAGCTTTAACAGCAGCTGGGCTTAAAGCCACTTCCGTTCTCAAGGAGCTTGGCAATCGCTGGGAGCATTACTCTGTCATAACTCTGGTTGACTGCAGAAGCCTCGTTGGCAGCAGCCTATCTGATCATAGTGTTGGTAAGGTTTTGCCAATTCCATATTTGCACATTGCTTTATTTTATTTTGAATTACCACTGCTGCTTCAAAGTTTTGTCTAGTTTTCACAGTATGTTTTTGTATTTATTTACAGTTATCGGTTTCTGTAGGTTTAATTTATTTATGGCATGATTTCTTGCACTCTATGAACTGGGTTTTTCTAGTGTGAGCAGTCATGTTGTTCATGGTATATATGTTGTACAGATACACTTGTATTCAGTAAGAAAGCAATTGTGTGTGGTTCTATCAGCTACAAACAGTATTAGTATATCTCAATTTGTATACCCTTTATTTTTTTATTAATTTTCTTCTGATCAGTTGTGTGAATATTTGTATTGCTTCCCTTGACCCTTATTTTGGTTTCTTGTGGGCACGAAGGTTTCTACCATTCTGCTATTATGAATACCCATCATATCAATGAAACAGGGGACTTTTGGGAGCTGGCCAGACAATGCTCAAATGCACTTGATACATCTATGAGGAATCGAAAACATTTCACAGACATGAGTGATGTCAACTTCCTTATGTGCCAAGCAATTCAACATCCTTATTTAACTCCATCATCTTCACTTCGCACTTCACTTATGTTGTATTTGAAGGTCCCATGGTGGACGAAATGGATGAATTGAAAAGGGCAATAGGTTTAGAGGATTATATGGGATGCTCTTCTGTTCATGGAGTAGGACCTTCTCTTGCAGTTTTTGATACAGTCAGAAATGGAGCTTTGGATTGTGCATGTGTATATCCCGCATCTTTGCATTCCAGAAAACAAATGCAAACTTTAATTAACTGTATGAAGAGTATCCTCATTGGTGCTGCTAAGCTCTGAGAGAAAGTGTCAGGTGCAGACCTTGACAGAAACCTGACTGTGCAAATGGGATAAAGGATATCATCTAGGAAAATCTTATGTAGCCATTGTTTTCGTTCATGCAAAGCAGTGTTTTTTTGTAGCACAGACTTTTATCATTAAATACTACCATATGATAAACAACGATCTTATCTATCAATTTGCAAGTATTGTTTATATTTTTCCCTCATATCTTTTCAGAGTGAGAATCCCAATTTCAATTTATTGAAAATAAAAATACACAAGTGTGGCCAAGCTCGGAATCCTATTGAGACAATAAGATGCAAGAGAATACACTGAGTCCTTATGTCCTTGGAGCACCTACTACATGAGAAAATAAAAAAAAAATCACCTAGTTAATTCAAGGAAAATGATATAGCCTAAATCCAAAGAAATGCAGAGGTTCCATCTTTCCATAGGTGCATAATAATATTGTATGCATAAGAGATAACATATACATAACAAAAATTTTCTCTGCTTTCTTTTATCTGTTGTCACCCAGATGGCCCTGGTTAGTTTTGTAGTCAAAAGTGGTCAAATCTTGTAGTCAATGGCTACAAAATTATTTGATGTTGTTGTCTGACATAAGGTTGTTTGCCTGTGCTGTAGTTGATCTATAAACTGAAGTATAACTAGAGGTGTTCTAGTTTTCAGCGGATATTTTATAGTATCTGAGAATTCATATGTATAGCACAAAGAAGTTCAATGCAATTCTTCACTATTAAGAAATATGTTAATAGATAGTAACCTTGTTTTCCTATTAGTGAACAAACATTTACATTCAGTCGGTATACATATTACAGGATTTCAAAACAAAAGGCTCAGAGTCTTTATAGAAATTTCACATATGGAAATTTCATTATGGCTTTCTAGTGGGAGTGATTAGCTTGTTGGAGACCAGAACTTCAGATGCTACCGAATACAAAAAACACTCTGATTTTCTTTTTTGCCTGCCTTTCTCGAAACCTCGTTCTGGATAATCCACTCATCGGAGGTATGAAAGTGAAGGACTTGAAATACCAACCTTCATCTCCCAGATGCTGGGAACTTGGGAGAGAATGCTGGATGGTTTCAAGATCTCACTTCTGTGGAATATGGTTTCAATATTTTCATGCTGATCCTGAGACCCCGGGTGAGCAATCTGTCATTAGCAGATCCCAGTCTTTAAGCAGTTAGTCCTGTTTGGACACTAGGAGATCCCTCTTTAGCTCCTTTTACTGCTTTCATGAACCCCACCCATCTACTCCTGAACCTGGACCACCTGTAACTCCTGCTACTGATCTTTAGTCAAATCCATGAAGGGAGCATGCCAGGAAAGCATTTTTATTGTTGATGGCATAACTGTTGCAGGTCCAATTAGAGAAAAATTGTTTGATATGGACAACAACAGAAAAGATGAGGGATTCATTGACCCTGCCAAAATTGAGGGAAACAATGGCCAGGAAGCTGGAGAGAACCAAAATTTCGAAGTTGGAGAAAATATACAGATTGTGGTGAGCAAGTAGGAACCTTCCCAACTGGATACTCCGTTGAGGATCCATGAGGTTACGCCGGGATATAATATATCAACCTGTTTAAGCACCTTATTTGACCTGGACTCTAGTATTCGATCCAAAAATTCAGAACTTAGAAAAAGTTACAATATATCCCCTTGTTTAAGTATGAATGAATCTCTTCTAGAAGACACAAAGAAAAGTCGGCAATGAGAGCATTCAGGTATTGAATTTTTCATTAAACATTATTTAGAATGTATTAATACTTATAAGTATCTTAAACATGTATTTGTGTGAAAATAAATTGAATTGGTTTATGTTTAAGGACAAGGCATCCAAGGCGAGGTTAACCAAGACAAAAGTCACTCATCGTAGTGGCCAGAAAGGTTTAAAAGCACTGATAACAACCTTTGTAAGTATATTAAACATGTGATATTTTTTTAATAAATTTTGTACTAGAAGAAAGTCATTGTTATCTAATTTCTCCCTATTTACTGATTGATAGGAACTAAAATATGGAAGACCTCCAAATCATTTGGAAAAGGAGGTGCTGCAGGAAAAGAGATGGGTTGAATTTGTTGTTTGGATGGACTCCATGGTATGTAATCTTAGTTGGATTTCCAATATACTTTTAAACCAAATTTTCATTTTATTTTTTAGTACTATTAGATATTATATCTTACTTCATTTTATGGTTAACATTGTATAACAAAAACATGCGTTGTGTTATGTAATTAATACTAACATGTAATATTGATTTTTTTTGTCAGAATGCTATAGGTAATGATTGCCAAGACGATGATCCAAATTATGTTCAACATATATCAGGAGATGATGAGGATGAGGATGAGTGATGGTGGTGAAGGAGGAGATGATGATGATAGTTGCGGTGTTGGTGATGATGTGGATCAGAGTAATGAGGATGGTCAAGATGATCATGAGGATGATCTTGGTGGTGGTAGCTAGGCATGCACATGCATTGTTTTTTATGAAGAAATTATTGTGTAGAATGACATTGTTATGTTTAGATGGGTGTTGTGAATTTACCCTATATCAATGAGACATTTTGATTTTGTAATCATACGATGAGTTTGATTTATGTGTGTTGTTAATTTATCGTAGAATAACGATATTCATGAAATATTTTGATTTGTTAATCATATTTGAATTTTACTTGTTTTGATTAAAAATAATACTGATTTTATTAGTATTATGTTGCTATTTTATACATGTTTTGAAAGTTGTTAATGACACATTGTTATTTTTTTGGATGGATGTTGTCAATTTCTCTTAAATTTCTTTACAAATGATTTTGAATTGTGATATCTGCTTTAATGATATTTAGAAACTATCATATATTTCACTATGAATCTATAAAGGGGGTCATATATGTAAAGAAAAATATACTCTATATAAGAAGTCAAATGCGGATGTAACCATGGATGCAAAATTGAAAGTAAAATTGGATGTTAAACTAGGAATTAATACAAAATGCAGACAATTGACATACAAAGTGTTTTAAATTAGAAGTGAAAAATTGTGCAATAGTTGACACAAAGAAGGGAACAAAACATGGCATACAAAAGGATATCAAATTGGGCAAAAACAAGGACACATAAATGGGCACCAAATTAGATGCAAAAAAAGACAACAACTAGATGTAAAATAAGATACAAAGTTGAACGTTAAAAAGAAGCAAAAAACGTTACAAATTAATATGCCAAATGATGATGCAAATAATGGTGTAAATTTGGGATGCAAACTTGGGTGCAAAAAAGGAAAAAAAAAGATGTAAGAAAAGACATAAAACAAGATGCAAAATGGGGCTGAAAAAAGGTGAAACCAAGGATGCCATATTGGATGTAAAAAATGATTCCTAATCACATGCAAATTTAGGCTCGAACTCAGACACAAAATTATATGCAAATGTGGACACAAAATGAGGCAAAAAAAGATGCAAATTTGGATGGTGAAAACGATGTAAAACTGGACACCAAAAAAATGCAAAATTGGATGAAAAAGTCGGTGTAAATAATGGTGCAACATTGGACACAAGTAGACACAAAAAAATGGTGCAAAAAGGGGCATAAAATAGCTTAAAATTGGATGCAAAACTTGGTGCAAAAACAAATACAAAAGTAGACGTAAAAAATGGCTCTAAATTGAATGTACCATTAGACACAAAATAAGATGCAAAGGTGGACACAACATATGACTCAACATAAGATGCAAATATAAATGCAAATTTGGATGCTCAAAATGATGTAACATTAGATGCAAGAGATGGTGTTAAAAATGATGCAAAATTGGATGAAACAAATGACGCAAAATATGGTGCAAAATGAGATGGGAAAAATGGAGACAAATCAAACATAAATGTGGATGTAAAAAATGGTCCAAAAAAAGATGCAAAAATGGGCACAAAAATGGATGCAAAATTTGGTGCTAAATCAAATTCAACACATGGTGCAAAGATAGGCACCAAAGCTGGTGCAAAAATAGAAGCAAAAACAAGTGTAAGACTAGATACAAAACCTGGCGTAAGACTAGATGCAAAAACTGACACAAAATGGATGCATAAAAAGACGTTAAATTGGATTCAAAATACAGTGTAAACTTGATGCAAATGATGGTGCAAAAATGGAAGCAAAGAATGACACAAAATAGGAAGCAAAAGAGAATGAAAAATAGATGCAAAAAATGACACAAAACTAGAAGCAAAACCTGTCATAAAATAAGATGCAAATCTTGGTTCAAAATTTGACACAAAAAATGATGCATAGTTTGGTGTAAAAAATGATGCAAAATCTAGCGTGAAAAAGGATGCAAAATCAGGTGCAAAAAAGGACGCTTTAAAAATTGTACAATAGAGCCAGATTTAGCGCCAGGTTGCTCATCACAATTACAAAAAAAAATGCACTAAAATCTGGCGCAAATCGCTGGTTTTGTTGTAGTGATACCTGAAAGGGAGGCTAGACTCCACAACTAAGCCACGAGTTGAAACCCCAACCTGAGTGCAACCAATGGCTAAAGTGCCATGATACCACAACTTGCTCACCGGGAGCAAGGCCATTAATAAAACTACAGGAAGGTGAAACAATGGAATCAGAATAGGGTTTTTACCTGTCAAATAAGCAGCCAAGCCATCGACGAGTGTAACAAGTAGAAAGCCTGTGAAATGTGACCAAAACCCAGTCAGAAAACATCACTTGCAAGTTGTAAAAGAATCGTTCACAGATAGTCAAAATAAATCATACCCAGAATGACAAACCAAACCTGAGACCTCCACGGAAAACCAGGTGTATAGTAGCCACCAGGTCCAACGATGAACATTCATATAACTAGCAAATGATAGAGGACCAGAACTAGAGAAGAACCAAGAGGATAACAGGCAACAGAGACCCATCTTCTTCCAGAGCTGAACCAGATGAGCCATAGAGGAACGAAAGGATAACTCAAACAAACAACAAATAAAATTAGCCCAGGTCGAGCCATACCATAGATGTTGTGCTCACACAAAACGAGGCCAACCTCAGGGCAGAAGAGCATTGAAGACACCATAAACCCTCACCAAACCTCGGTGTCTGCCGGTGCGGAAAGGACCAAGGATGGGCCAGCTGCCATGTAAGTCTTGCCACACAACCATCTCGGGATCACCATCAAAATTCATTGGACCTATTCACCCTCATTCCAAACAAAAATAGTACATCATTGTGTGCATTGACTATTTGACTAAGTGGGCTGAAACCAAGGCAATTAAAGTAGCAACAAAGGAGAAGGTAGCTGAGTTCCTAAGGGAAAATGTATTCTACAAATTTGGGTACCCTAGAGAGCTGGTCACAGAACAAGACAACTAGTTTACTTCCAACACGATTGAAGACTTGCTCAGCCAGCACAAGATCAGGCACAAAATGTCCACTCCCTATCATCCACAAGACAATGGGCAAGTGGAGGTGACCAACAAAGTGGTGGAGGGTATCTTGACTAAAGTGGTAAGCAACAATAGGAAGGATTGGGAAAATAGATTGGTTGAGGCCACCTAGGCCTATAATAACACTTGGAAGACCACCACTAGATTCACACCCTATGAGCTGGTCTATGGGAAAAATGCCCTGTTGTCCATTGAATTTGCATATAACACATTAAGGATGGAAGCCCAACTAGATCTAGATCTTAGTAGTACATAAAAAGAGAGATTGCTCTAGTTGAATGGTTTATATGAGTTCAAAATGCAGGCCCTCCTACATACAGAGGTAATTCAACTTCAGAGGAAGGTCTTGCATGATAAGAACATCAAGGAAAAACAATTTCAAAAGGTGATTGGGCTTTCTTATATGATTCTAGGTATAAAGATTTCAAGGGAAAGTTAAGGACAAGATGGCTAGGATCTCATGTTGTAGAAAGATGCCATGATAATGGCTCAGTACAGATCAAAACCATATATGAAGAGGCTATTCCTTTACTTATTAATGGACACTAATTGAAAATTTACAAGAGACCATTGTCAAAACAAGAGTTCATTGATGGTATCATAAAAACAATGATGGTAGTGGAGCAAGTTTTAGCTCCTACCTCATCAAATCACTAAGAAAAAAAAAAGAAAAAAGAATAAGGACTCAGGTGAAAACCTCCATGAGGCGCCTGAGTCCCACTATCAGGTTGAAAACCTCTTGGGGCGGCCCAATGGTGTCAATAAAAAATAAAAAATAAAAAAATATGAGAATAAAAAGACCCCTGGGTGAAAACCTCTTTTGAGGTGCCCAAGGCAAACATCTAGGATGAAAACCTCTCAGAGGCGGCCTAGTTGTTTTTTTTTTTTAAAAGGAAAAAGAGAAAAATCATGAAAATTTCTATTTTGCAGGTTAGCAAGAAGGACGATTAGAGAGCAAAGGAGGATCACAAAGAGACCTATTTCACTCACATTTTTATTTTCCCACTCATTGTCATTCATCACTCCACCATTTCTTTCATTTTTTTCCACTCTTTTGCTTTAGTTTACAAGGGGACTGTGTTTTCTACAGGATCCCCTGTAAACCTATAAGATCCCTTGAAAACCTACAAGATGAACTTGTAGGAATTACAGTGACCTAGAAATCCTATAGGAAGCGACCCTAGGGCGAAAAAATGACCTTCTATGCCAACAAAATAGCACCCCTACATCAACATTCCATTACCATACCTATGTTCACCTTCATCACCCGTGCATTCAATGCTAAACAAATCATTTTAAAAAACTAAATAAAATCACTCTCTTCGAAAAAAGAAGGAAACAGAGAGCAATAGGGAGCATCACCTAAGTATTCCTCATTCTCCACACTCCTAGTCTCCCTCTCCATCCATGTTGCCATCCTCAAAATCCTAGCAGAGTGTATGATTAAGAGTTCTAAGGGAGAAGCAGCTACAGGACATCCTGTAGCAGCCTATCCAATAGAATACAAATCATAAGAATAGCAAGCTTCCAGCATGATGATCCAAGAGCAGGAGGGATTCCAAAATAGCAGCAACACCATCATCCTCAACACCAAGTACATGCACAACAAAGGAATCATCAGAGAGCAACAAAAAAGGGAAGAAGAATAGCATGCAGCCAATACACACAGCAAGCACCTCCGGTCTTCAACAACTGCAGCAAGGTATTAACACCACAGGTAAGTATCCCACTCACTCTCTCATGTGCATAATGTATTCAAAATATGTAAAGGTTATGAGTAAGTTGGTTTACAAGAGAAAGGTGGCCAGTTAACTTGGCCACCTTCGATCAATCAACAAAGACAAAACAAGTTGTCCTCTCACACATGGCAACAGTCAACTCAAAAATAGAAAGGAGAAGGACAAACTAAGTTAAGGCTATGGATGCATGAAGTGGTAGTTGATTACGAGGAGTTGGGAATGATGAGGTGGTAGTGGGGACCAACAGTCCAAAAATGGAAACCGTACCTTGGCTACTAGCACACCACCTCACCCCAAATGACCATAAGAGGAAATAATCATCATCCACATGCATTCTTGCATTCATTTCCTCAAGGCTCACTCTAACAATTTGATCTCATACCCTGGAAACCTACATAAAGGAAAACTCCATTTTTTTTCAGCATAGGAATTCCTACAAGATTGCATAGGAAATCTTATAGGATTGCACAAGAAATCCTACAGGATTGCACATTGGAATCGTACAAGTTACAAAGAGACAGTCTATAGGATTGGACGAAAGGAGTTTCAAAGGGAAAACACGGGGGTTTGCTACAGAAAACACTACGAAGAGGTAGGCTCTGTAATTACATCCCTCTTTCCAAGTAAATTAAACAAAAAATCCTCTAGTTTGAGTGAATTTGGCAGTTATCCAAGAGAATTGTCCACACAGTCATTCCAGTTTTTTATTCTTGCATTTGAAATTGTATCAACCATCTCATCTCCTCAAACTTCACCAACCAAGATGAAAGGAGGGTTTAATAGAAGGGAGCCCATTAACACTGTGAGAATCCAACAACACCCTTAGGTGCTAGAAATCTTCACAAGGCATAATTGGATGGGGTATTTCGAAAAATTAAGGGGGTATGATGATGAGGTGGCCCGAGATTTTTCTCTCTCCCTCATTCCACTTACTAGAGTCCATGCCACTATTGTGGTAAGAGGCCTCTCCATAGAGCTCACCCCTAAACTCATCAACAAAGTTACCACACTTCCCCTAGGAGTACCATGGAGGAAGGAAGACAAAGGAGATATCCAGATTGCCAAAAGGAAATTCTTTTTAGAAGGTGAGGAACCCATTGAGGACAAGAATGGAGTAAGGAGAGCAAGTTTGCCATATCCCTGGAATGAGGTGAGCTACCAACTTATCAAATACATATCATGTGAGGGTAGGTATAGTGTGGTCTATGGCTATCATTTTAGGCTTCTTGAAGAGTTGAGATTTGGAGCAGAAACACCCCCTCACCACAGGCTCAACATACCATACTTCCTGCTACAATCACTGATAGACACAAGAATCAAGGTGCAAGAGGGAAATTTCCAACAGTTAGCTCACCATGGGTTAATTAGAATCCTTATAGAAGATGCCCTCCAAAACCTTAGAATTCCTATAAAATGGCCAGTTTTTAGAGACATGTAGGAAGAGGAGGACATCAAAGCTCTCACATATCATGTTAGTCCTACTGTCAGTGGAAAGGATGAGGAAGAGACTGAAGCTGATGAAGATGAGATGGATGAAGAAGAATATGAAACAAAAGAAAATGAGGAAGATGAAGAGAAAGAGGAGAAAGATAAGGAGGATGATGAAGAAACAAAGGAGGATGTTAAGGAGGACACTGATAAATAAGATGAGAAGCTACAAGAAGAAGAAGAAATGAAAGACATATGTAAAGAAAGCAATGGGAAAGAGTGGGTAGAAGGCAAGGAGAAGTTACCTAGGGTGTCTCGAGAACCCACTGAGAGAGAGGCAGCAACTGCCCTCACTTCTCTTAGCAACCCCATCATGCAAAAAGGCAAAAAGACAAAGGCAGACCCCTTTATATTTTAGGACAAGGAAAATCACAAGAATAAGGTAGGGGAAACACCAAACACCAACCAAAATTCCCATTGTGATTAAGGACACACCTAAACAATAGGAGAAAATGCCTTCTCCTAAGTCTCCTATCACCTATGTGAGAAGGCCTATGACTAGATCCACCTCCTCCAAGAGAAAAGCAATCCTACAAGATACACAACAGGATCTACAAGAAGCAAGAGCGGTTCTACAGGATACTCTACTGAACCCACAGGAGACACAAAAATTGGAAAAGAAGGGAGGATAACAACAAGAAACTAAATAAGAGCACCCAGAGTTAAAGGAACCTAACCCCCAACCTAACCTTGATTCCTACTACAGGTTTATTGAAGGAGGCAAGGTCATTCCTAAAAAATTTGCTATTCCACTATTCTTCAAGCTTGAGAAGGAGAGAGCTAGAACTCATCAATGGATGCAGATTGCCAAATCCAAGGAGGTGGAAGACATTGGGCACATGGAGGAGAAGATCAAGGATATGGGCAGAGAGCTAAGTAGTTTGAGAGACAGAGAAGCCATAAGGAAGAATCCTCTAGAAACAGAAAATTCATGGTTAAGAGGACAACTGCAAGAAAGAGAGAATCAATTGGCATGTATGGCCAATTTCTCTTTGGAAGCAATCTAGTGTAGGATTCTGGCTAAATCATATGCCCTATACATCAAGCAATAGTGGTTACAATTCCAGATTAAGACCCTAGCACAGAGAGGCACTATGCCATTTCAGGACTATAAGCAGTTCATTGATCTTTGTGATCAGAGCACACTAGAAGATAGGGCCAATATGTCTGAGTTTTATTCTCATAACATGGCCTTAACAGACATGAATGTCTAGGACCCTAATTCCAAGCTAGGAGATTTACAGTTGATGGCTTTGGCATCCTGGGTGAATCATGAGGAATCAAGGGCTGCAGAGATGAAGAAGATATTGGCAAGAGAACAAACTAAACCTCTTATGATCAGAGATGAACAATCAGATCAGATGGCGCTCATCAATACACATAATTTGATTACAAATGACCCTCAGCTTGAACCTAGGTATCTTGCTATCCAAGAGAAAGCAATTTCACATTTTGAGGAAATGTTCAGGTTGCTTGGAGATGATAGTATACATGCTTGCCTAAGGAGATGGAACACATTGGAATACAACTTAAAGATAAGAGAGTACCACTCTCCTCAAAGATTGAGAGAAGCAATAAATAGGACACCCATGTATAAGCAATCTATGCAAAGGATGAAAGTCAATTGGATTAGCTTGAAACCCAGTCCACCACTACTCTTAGGAATACTAGAAGGAAGGAAGGAAAAAGAAGAAAAGAGGTAGTGGGAGGAGGTAGAAAAGAAAGTAGGCTTCTATGAACAAGAAGAGGAAACCACAGCAAAGGCATGGGATGTCAAGGAGGCCACTAGAGATATGAAGGATATGGATATCATTTGAGTTGCTCAGAGGATGAGCAAAACTTTCAGTAGGGGTGTGATGATGAGCCTCATCATTGGGTAATTATATGGGCCTTAATTCACCTCCTAGCTTATTCAAACCAACTTTTGTCACAACTTATTACATGTTTTTTATTATATTTTGTTTATGGGATGAGTTAGATTTGGATATTATGCCTAGTGGACTAATATGCATTGAATGCAGGATTGAAGGAGAAAATCAAGGAATTTTGGCAAAGAGTAAGGTAAATCCTCCTCATTTACTTCTCCCCCATTCGAATATTCATCCATCCATCACACCAGCTCGGAGTGCAAGCAGCCAAGTCATGAGGATTAGCAGGCAGCAGAGCAAGTCAAAGACAAAGAGCTAGTTTATCTCGAGTCTGGGAGCTAAGCCTCCTTAATTTTAAGGAAGTCGTTGGGGACTTAAGTTGTATAAGTAGATAGGCCTTGAGCCTCATTAGGATTCGAATTTTTGTTGTAAAACTCTAAGTTATTTTCGAGATCCAGACTTGTGGAAGTCTTGTTGATGTAATTTTCTATTTTGGTAATAAGAATGAGTTTTGTTTTTAGCCAGCACTGAGTTAACTCAGAGGGCTGAAGATCTTGGGTTAGGGCCCAACCCAAGCAGCCAAGGCTCCTCTCTCTTGTATTTGTATGTTTATATTAGCCTGATAGCTTCATTGTTAATTTGTCTTTAGATGTATTTTCATTGCAAGTGGTGTAGATTGGATTGGTTGTTTATTAGTTTGCTTCCATTTTTGCCTTACTTCAGTAGTAGATTAGCAGGGATAAAAGGAGCATCACAAGGCTATCAGTAGGTGTCTTGGCTTGATTTCCTCCCTTTGGGATCATGATTTGAGGAAGGGACCCTTATGCAGCCCCAAAAACACATATTTCTTTTTCTTGTTTGAGCTTTAGAGTTTACTGTATTTAAGTTAGCATTTGATCAGTTTTGAAAAATAGGATTTCATTTCCATCTCTTTGATCTTCATTCTTGTAGTAGATCTCATCCATGCTTTCACTCCTTTCAGCAACTTTCCTCCTGTGTAATGTAGGGAGTTAGTTCATTAATTATGCTTTTCTAGCTTATGAGAATGCTTCTTGTTTACATATATTTTGGAAATTACACATGTTTTATGCAGAGCAGGTGCTTTAGGAGTAGACAGAGACTTCATAACCGGCAACTACCCTCCAATTCATCCACCATAGTCATTCCTTGTTCCATTTCCTTCATTAGTTTTCATCATTTTTCATAGAAATTTTTCCAATCACATTGAGCAAATCCAACCATCTTCTATCCTTGTTGTTGACGTCTGAGTGATCATAGACTTGTTCTCACTCCATTCCACCCATCAACTACATTCCCTAAGCCTTGCATCACCTCCAACACCTCCCATTTTTCTCTCGGCTATATCCTGTAGGTTTATAGGGAATCTTGTAGGTTTCTAGTACATATTGTAGGTTTTCCTGTAATGGCCTGTTTTGAGGTCAAATTGAGCGAAAAACACTAGGAAGCCACCAAAGGTCACCCAAGTGTCTCCCACACCATCCAAACATCTCCTAACCCTTCCATTCATCCTCCAACATCCTTAATTCACCTGCCACAACACCAAAAGAAATTAGTTTGCATACTTGATTTTGCATTAAAAGAACAAAAAGAAAAAAACAAATTTATTTCAGTCCCTTTACTTGCACAATAGTGACGTTTGATGCTTTTTACTTCCTTGCTTAGATAGTAGCATTTGGTTCATGTTAATTTAGCATTATTGTAAAGCATAGTTTCTTAGCAATTAATTAGGAAATGGTGTGATTTAGCATTGAATTTTGGTCTTTTCCATTATTGCAGTAGAATAGCTCTTCCTTAGAGTAGATTCCCCTTTCTTCCACCAAGAAACCAAGCTTCTTCTAACCCCATAAAAGTTTGGCTTGAAAACCCCAGTGGTCTCTCACCAACTGAACAATGACCAAAGGTAGAACCATCACTTTTACTTGTGTATATAGCACTGTCACCTCCAAGTTTGTAGGAACCCCGGGTTGATAAAATAAAGCTAGTAGCCCAAGAGTTGCACCATTCTTGTTGCAATACTGATGTTCATCAATTGTTATTGTTTTTCCCATGTAGTCCCCATATTGTTATTATTGTGTCCTATAGAAGCCCACTAATGTTATTGTTGTGCCCTTACATTATTATTGTTATGTAGGCTCTGATTATATTGTGACCCCTTAGACTCCTATATATAGAAAGAAGGTTTTGTTCATTTGAATCATCCAAGAATTGTTTATTGATGTAATGTAATGAGGTCCCCCCTAGAAGAGGATAATTTTTAAGTCATTGATCTATTTATTTGTGAGTTGGTTGCATAACATTTGGTATTAATGCTTTGGATTCTAGGGTTTCGTTGCTTCAAGCAAGTCATCATGGTATTTTCACTATAACATTTTTTCTATGATTCTTTAGAAGCTGAAACTGAAACCACGTGGAGTCAAAATCTTGGTGAAATTCGTGTGCGAATTTTAGATCTTGTCTCATTATTTTTAGACATATGATCTGAGGAGGTTAGGATTTTTGTAGGATCCATAATTCCATCTCAAACAGGTAACCTAGGGAAAATCATCATAACATTCTCTCTGAGCATTAGATTTGAATTTCATAGAAAAACAGAAAGAGGATGGACTCTAGTTTTTTGGGTATAATGTTTAGGGCTGATTATCAAAACAAGGATACATGGCATGCCATACAAGTTCACTCTACTCAACGAGTGTATAATCAGGCCATTGTGGGACATTAGGCATAAATATTTCTTTAAGAATCCAATCTTAGTATGACTTGTTGGGTTAGAAAGAAGACTAATAAGGCTACTACAGGACAGAATGTCATATCATGAAGATTAGTAATTATAGAGATACAACATCTACAATTTCTAGCTCCTAAAAAGCAAGAAAGAGGTGTGCATTTTTCAATTTACCATAATTTTTTATTTATTTATTTTATTTTATTTTATATTTTATATTTTATATTTTATATTTTATATTTTATATTTTATATTTATTTTTTTATATTTTATTTTTATTTTATTTTATTTTATTTTATTTTATTTATTTATTTATTTTTTCTGAAAAATTAGTTTGAAGTGATTCAAAGAGAAAAGTGAAGAATATATATCATTGTTTTATTTCAAAATGACTCGAAATAAAAAAAAATAGACACATCTAGTAAGCCACTAGAAATATCTTCTATGGCACATGAAGAAGAGAAAGAAATGTAGCATGATATATCAAAATTGTGAGATCAAGTGCAACAAACTTCTCTCTCACAAAGAGTAACAAAAAATGAAATGGAAGCTAAGATGGATGGTATGAAGAATATTTTAAAATCAAACATGGAAGGTTTAAAGGATAGCATGGAAGTTAATATGGATGGTATAGAAGCAAAAATGAAAGGAAACATCGAAGATTTGAAGAATGGTTTAAAATAAGACATGGAAGATTTGAAGAATGGTTTAAAAGAAGACATGGAAGGTTTGAAGGAAGGTTTGACAAAGTTGCTACAAAAATTTTTTCCTAATGGAAAAAAGGTATTAGATGAAACTCATGATGAGAACAAAATAAGTGTTAATCATGATTTCATCAACTCTAACATTGGATCGAAGACCCACCATATTCCAAAGATCAATATGAGGAAGTTTGATGGCAAGGATCTAGTAACATGGATACTACAGATGGAGCAATATTTTGATCTCCATAATGTGCACCACACACAAAAGGTACACATTGAAACTTTATATTTAGAACCCAATTAGTTTGTATGGTATCGATGGATTTGTTCTCGTAAACCACTTGTCACTTGTTCAATTTTTGCAGAGGACATGATAACGCATTATGAGGATACAAAGAGAAACACCTTCTTTAGCCGATTGATAAATCTCAAACAAAAGATTTCAATGGTGGAGCACATTGAGGACTTCCAAAAGTTGAATATAAGGGTAAATGATATTCCATAGGGGCATAGGATTGATGTCTTCATAGGGACTTTAGAGGATAACATCCAACATGAGGTTCACTTTTCGGAACTTGATTCATTGCAGAAGGCATTCAAGTTGGAAAGAAAAAATGAAAGAAAAATTATGGCAACAAGGCAGCCTACCACTCACAACTATAAAGATGGAAGTGTTGCTACTCCTAGTCTTCCACAACCTACAAGATTGACACCACAACAATTGGAAAAAAAAAGAGCAAAAGGAATTTTCTATAGTTTTGATAGAAGATACACAAAAGGTCATAAATGTGCTAAGAAGAAATTATTTTACATAGTTTATGTAGAGGATGAATAAAAGGAATAAGAAACTTCCAAAGAAGAGGATATACACCAGGAAACAACCCTAGAGAAAGAAGAAATGAGTTTGACCATATCTTGTAATGCATTGGCAGGAATTACCACTGCTCAAACTCTCAATATAGAAGGACATATCAAGAAGAAAAAGGTAATAGTCTTGATTGATTCGGGTAGTACCCATAATTTTATTCATTGTAAGATAGCCAAGGAATTGAATTTCTTTCTATACCCAACACCAGAGTGTCAGGTGATGGTTGCAAATGGAGGAACTATAAATTTCTCTAAAAAGTGCCATAATATCAAGCTAATGATGGGGGAATATGTATTGAATAGTCAAATTATCTCTATTCCAATGGGTGGTGTTGATGTTGTACTAGGAGTCCAATGGTTACAATCTTTGGGTATGATAGCTTTTAATTTTCAAGAACTTTTCTTGAAATGTTTTAGGGAAGGAAAGGAAGTTGAATTAAGGGGTATCATAAGGAAACCAGGAAATATGGTTAACTCTAATTTCATGAAAAATATTCTAAAGAAAGAACAAAGGGGCATAATTTCACAATTATGCTCAGTAGATGTTCAAACATCGAAATCATCTATTTCTTCATATCTCCAAAAAGTCTTACACAATCATTCCAAGGTATTTGACACTCTGAAAGGCCTCTTACCTATTCGTGGTCATGATCATGGTATTCATTTAATTCAAAGAAGTTTTCCTCCAAACATCAAGCCTTAAAGATATCCCTATGCCTAAAAGAGTGAAATTGAATGTATGGTTGCAGAAATGCTAGAGGCCAATATAATTCAACCTAGTCAAAGTTATTATTCAGCTTTAGTAGTATTGGTGCACAAGAAGGATGGATCATGGAGCATGTGTCCAGATTATAGGGAGATAAATGAGATCACTATTAAAGATAAATTTCCCATTCCTGTCATTGATGAATTACATGGAGAAATATACTTCACCAAGTTGGATTTTCATTCAGGATATCATCAAATTAGAATGAATACTGAAGACATTCCAAAAAAAAACATTTAGAACTCATGAGGGTCATTATGAATTTTCAGTCATGCCTTTTGGCCTTACCAATGCACCTTCTACATTTCAAGGTTTGATGAATTCCATTTTGAAACCCTTCCTTAGAAAAACTATGTTAGTATTTTTTGATGATATACTAATCTATATAAAGTCTTGGAAGGATCATGTTCAACATGTTGACAGGGTGTTCAAGCAGTTGGAGGAGAAACAATTATATGCTAAAACCTCCATATGTTTCTTTTGAGTATAGGAGGTGGAATATTTGGGTCATATGAGGGTGTTAAGGTATACCCTAAAAAAATTAAATCCAATAAGGAATGGAAAATTCCCACAACCATAAAGCATCTGCGAGTATTTCTCAGGTTGATAGGGTATTATTAGAAGTTTGTTAAGAATTATGGGAGAATAACAACACCTATAACAACATTACTGAGGAAAGATTCATTTTCTTGGACTCTAGAAGCAACTAAGCCATTTGAACATCTTAAAGAGGCAATGTGCCAAGCACCGTAAATTTATGTTGTTTTAATGCAAGAAGAAAGACCCATTTCTTTTGAAAGTCATCCAATCAAAGGAAAGTATTTACACAAACCTATTTATGAGAAGGAAATTTTGGCAATACTACATGCACTAAATAAATGAACTTAATGGGAAGACACTTCAAGGTAAAAACAAACCATGATAGTATTAAATACATTTTGGAACAAATAATATCTTCATAAGAGTGACAAAAAAGGGTCACAAAAATGTTGGGTTATGACTTTGAAATTATCTACAAAAAAGGGAAGAAAAAAGTTGTTGCAGATGCATTCTCAAAAAAGGACGAGGATGTGGAAGAATTGCTTTATGGCATTTCTATTATCCAACCAGATTGGATAACTGAAGCAAAGGATGAATGTACGAATGATGAAGAAGTGTGGATACCGACTCAAAAGTAGCAGCAAGATGCCAATACTTCTTATACATTCAGCTGGAAAAATGATTCATTATGGTAAATAGATCACTTATACCTTTGTAAGAATTCACAATTCAAACAAAATATTCTTTTGGAATTGCAAACATCTCCCTTAGGAGGCCACTCAATATTTTCAAAAACTTACCACAGGAACAAGATGATTTTTTTTTCGGATGACATTAAATATGATATTCAAAAGTTTGTGGTAGATTGTTTGGTTTTCGAACAAAATAAAGTTGAGACAATTAAGGCCCTGTTTCCGTTACAACCTTTATCCATTCCAAGTCAATGTTGGGAGGAGGTTTCAATGGATTTTATCATAGGTTTACCCAATTCCGGAGGAAAAAGTGTCATCATGGTGGTAGTTGATAGAATTACCTAGTATGAAAACTTTTCTACATTATCTCATCCATTTAAAGCCAATACAGTTGCTACTACATTTATGGAAACAATTCAAAAGCTACATGGAAACCCAAAGATTATTCTAAGCGAAAAAGATCCCATTTCCACTAGAAATTTTTGGACAAAATTATTTTCTTGCCTAGGTACTCAATTAACTCATAGGTCATCTTATCATCCCCAATATGATTTGAAAACTGAGATAGTGAACAAATGTTTGGAGGGATATCTTCGTTGATTTGTATATGATAAACACAATGGTTCAAGTGCTTACCTCTAGCTGAATGGTGGTGTAATACTTCCTTCCATATTGCAGCAAAAATGACCCCATTTATGGCACTTTATAGATGTCATCCACTGTCCATCACATCATATTTAAGAGAAAATTATAATGTTCAAGTAGTGGAAGATCACATTGAGAATCAAAAACAAGTTCTCCAACTCTTAAAGGATAACCTCACTTTGGCCCATAATTGAATGAAACAATAGGTAGATCAATATCACAATGAAAGAAGTTTTTATGTAGGTGACTGAGTATTTTTATGGCTACAACCATACAAACAAATGTCCCTCAAGCAAGCTAAGAAGGATAATAAATTATCACCGAAGTACTATGGTCCTTACAAGGTGTTACAAAATATTGGTACTATGGCATACAAATTAGTGCTTCCTGC
The DNA here is from genome assembly GCA_031772625.1 of Pinus tabuliformis. Lineage (NCBI taxonomy): Eukaryota > Viridiplantae > Streptophyta > Pinopsida > Pinales > Pinaceae > Pinus > Pinus tabuliformis. Next base: position 598,431,994 of record CM062815.1, on the reverse strand, counting down.
ATCTTGCCGAGTGCACCCAGTTTTCCATGTTTCATGCTTAAAGAAGGTTATAAGTAACAAGCTCCCAATTCAAATAATATTGCTATAATTTGACGAGGAAGGAAATATGATATTGGAACTTGAAGCAGTCACATAAAAAATATCTTGACAACTATGAAATCGATCAATTTCAGAGTGTCTCATCAAGTGGAAGAACTTACCTGCTGAAGATTCCACATGGAAGGATGAAAATTTTATATAGAATCATCCATAACTACTCAAGCATTGAGGAAAACACTTTTTTGAAGGAGAGGAGCATGTTAGGTCCCTATAATACTAGTGCATCCCCTTATTGTTATTGTTAGTGTAGCCCCTTATTGTTATTGTTATGCCCATGTAGTCCCCATATTGTTATTATTATGCCCCATAGAAGCCCACTAATGTTATTGTTGTGCCCTCACATTATTAGTATTATGTAGGCTCTGATTATATTGTAACCCCTTAGACTCCTATATATAGAAAGGAGGTTTTTCTCATTTGAATCATCCAAGAATTGTTCATTTATGTAATGTAAAGGAGGTTTCCCATCAAAGAGGATAATTTTTAAGTCAGTTACCTATCTATTTCTGAGCTGGTTGCATAACATTATGGTAGGAAAATGTATCCCAGGGATAGATAAATGAAGTCTTAGGTTGATACACTAGGAGAATGTTGATTTTATTATATCTAGATAAACCATCCATGAATAAATAGATTTCACAACCAGCGTAGTCATCAACAATATGATTGATAAACACGGTCAGGTAGTTTTCCTTTGGACAAGTGCGATTCACATCCTGATAATCGACGCATACACTGATTGTCCACTGTCTCTTTATGAGAGGGAAAATATTTGATACCCAATCAGTGAGAGGAATAGGGTAGATCAAACTAGCGCGAAGGATTTTTTCAACTTCACTCTTTATCGTAGCAGCCTTCTTTGGATGGAACAAACAGAGGCACTGTCGGACTGGTTTAGCATCAGGATATGTTTTAATTTCATGCACTATGATATTTGGGTCGATACCTGATATTTCCTCATAAGTCCAGGAAAATAAATCATGAAACTCTTGAAATAGGGATTTATTGGTCTCAATCTCAGATAGAGAACATGACACACCAATGTGTATATTTTTTACAATACGTCATTTAACAAATTTTTCAAGAGGTATCATCTCTTCGATATTCAAGGGATTGTTCATGGAATTTATTTCATGGATCAAAATGGAACTTGAAAAATATTCAACAAAATTGGATAGATATACATCATTGAGAATATCCTCAATGGAATCTAGTAAGGAGGAACGATGGTGTTGATCATCCCATGACACATCGTCTGGCATCATGATCTCCATGATGCTCTCATTGGTAGAGAATACATGAGATAATTGATTAGAAGATGTGCCATAATCCAATGATCGATCAAACTAATTGATTGAAAAAAATGTATGAAACACACAAGCTAAATAGATAGCTTTTTAATCTATATTAGCAGGGCTAAGCAACATCGGGTAGCCAAAACTATGGATGCTAGTTTCATCTAGTACAATCCATGGATAAGCCTAGAAAGTAGAAGATGATATCATATTGATATAAGTAACCGAAGATGAGTTGTTGGGAAGAGGAGGAGGAGGAAATGAAAAGGTTCCCATGAGCGAGGAATCCTTTAACAATCCAACCCCAACATGTTGATAAGATTGTAGAGTTTCCCTTACAAGCAGGACACTTCTAGTAACATGAGAATCGGAGGCAAAAAAGCTGAGTAACTATTTAATGGCCACAATTTCACCCTTATGAGGAAAGGTGATCATAGAGAAATAAGTCAAAACGAATGCGGGCATGGCATAAGCCCACATATGACATAATAGAAGATTATAATCGAGAGGCCTGTTAATAAATTTTGCTTCTATGGATACATCTTTTCCCCCTATTTCTACTTGTAAATAATTCATAATACCATAAGGCTTATATGTTCTCCCATGAAAAGTCTTCAATGTGGTGGGTGATTGACTCAATTGAGGTCAACCAATTGCTTTCCAATAGGACATAGACATGATGGAGGTTAAGGATGCCTCGTCCACAATAGAACAATAAATGTTCTTGTCACAGATGACGACTTGAATGATAAAGGCTAATGAGATGGAAGACGAGGGGTATAGTTTTCATGGTTGAAAAGAACAAGGTTGGAATCTGAAGGATCCACACATCTGATAGTTGAAAGAAAATCCTTTGTCTAGGTGGGGCCGTTTTTCAACATCTCGAGGGTCGACATAGCTAATGGAGAGTAAGCCAAGTCTTCAACTATTTTATAATTTTGAGCAGCCCTGGCACAGGAATTGAAAGAAGACTTATGAACTATTCCCTTTGGAGGCTTAATAGTTAACTCCATAAGAATTGTGGACGAAGGAAGATCAGATGGAGGAGATGCCAAACTGGCAGGTTGATCATTAGCTTAACCATTCAGAGGATTCACGTTACCATAGTCCTTGTTCTAAGTAGCCACCGTACCATTAGATTTATGCTTCATGGAGGAGAGAATTAAAATTGTGTTAGATGAATATGGGTCCCGAGAAACCATATGGGTCTCCTGATTTGGAAACGGGTCGGTCAACACAGTGAGTGAAGTTGAAGATTTTAGAAATTGATTCACTTCTATGTGGCGAGGATGGTCATAAGTAAAGTGCTCCACATTGCAAATCAAGCATGGATAGCAAGGATTTCATTTTTCATTAGAGGAATTATTTGTTTGTTTATCCTGTGGTGAAGAATCTTTCTTATTTTTACCTTTCCATTTCTTCTTGCTTCCTTGTTGTTGCTAAGATTTTTCTTTATCAGATAAAGGAACATTTATCTTAGAAGAACAAGTCACAAGAGGATTGTATGAAGAGTTTTGGGTAGAAACAGTAAGAGAAACACCAGATGGTTTTCTCACTATTTGCGAATGAGAAGAACCAATGATTCCATCAACAACATGAGATTCTTTACCAGGAGTGGAAGGAACAACATTTGAAGGTCTCATAGCATTTGGTATATTTTCATAGAGTGCACCACATTGGGTATAGATGAGGTCCAAATACTAAGCATGAAAAATTACTTGCTCTTTAGTCATGACTCCACCTTAGGTACATCCTCTTTGATAGATGGAAACAGGTATTTTATAAACCATTCCAATAGAAATTGATCTCGAATATAGGTCTTAACCAAACACCGACGATGCCACCACTCATGAATGTGATTTGAAATGTGAGTGGCTTTACTTTGTTTGAATTTGGTCAAAAGTTTTGTTCCAGTTTCATTCCATATGGGTAGCTAGAAATGCATGAGGAGGGCGGTAGTCAAGGAACTAAAATCATGAAATGAAGATCTAGGTAAATGAATGTACCATTTAGCTGTGGTACTTGTAAGAGTACATTGGAAAAAATGTAATTGTATGGAATCATCATTAAGGGAGTTCGAAGAACACCATAGATGATACGTAATGACATGGGTTGACGAGTCTTCTCTAGGATTCCCATTGAATTTTGGGATATTGGATGGAAACTTGGTGGTAATTATTGGCCACTAAGGAAAACAAGCGATGGGATCGTTGGTAAGGCGAGTTAAATCTAGAAATTCAAGAGTCTCCACAAAAGGTAATTGTTGGTTAAAATTCGGTGGAGGATAGCCTAGATAAGAAGGAATAACCTGAGAAATAGGTACTTGCATTCCTAGATAAGGAGGATTTTGATAAAGAGGAACCTGGGCACCAGAATGAGGAGGATTCTGGTAATCAGCATATGTATAACCTTGTTGACTAGATATAGGATAACCTTGCAAAGAATAGAATGGTTGGCTTTGGATATGTTGGCTTTGAAAAGGCACTTAAGGAACACCCTGATAAGGTTCATAATGTTTCCCTATGGGAATTTTTCATAATCCTGACATAAGGGGGGTTTGACTGGGATTGTGCCATACTATACACATTATGTCCTATCAGAATTTGAGGAGTACCATGCCCAAGTGGTTGATGTAAGGTGCATTATAAACACTAGGTAAGTGGAACCTGAGGGGTACCAAATACCAAAAAAATAGTTTGAGATGCAATGAAATCCTGTGAAGGTTGACTTACATGTGTTTGAACTTGTTGAGGTACGGGTGGATGGGTAGGAATTTGAGATGAAGATGACATAGTTTTAGGGTTCAACAATAAATCCAAAAATGAACCAGGTTGGATGAGAAAAGTAGGTTGCCAAACATTGTCAACCATCCCAGGATAAGGAGGATTATAACCAACTTGAGGTATACTAACAACAGGTTTCCCCCCTTCCATAGGAGGAGGGGATGCTGGAGGAAACTGCAATCCATATGCAGGGCACCCAACATAAGGGGAGTTAGGTTGTTGAATATAACCTTTCCCACTAACATAAGGGCCAATATTCTATTTAATCATCGGTGTATGCAGAGGAGAGGGATCAGGATGTGTAGCATTCATAAGATAATTACCTAATGGAATTCCAAAAATGGATGACATGGGAGAGGTCCAGGGACTGTAAGTTACACTAGAGAAGGTACCAGATAAAGACTGATAACCTAGTGGGATGGATAGGCTACCATAATAATGTGACTTTGGTGATTTTTCAAACATGGATGAGAAAATAGAATTTGATTTCTCAACGATAGTGATATACACGAGTTGGGAGATCAAATCGGATCTAGTCATGGTTAGCAATCCCAATGAAGATTTTCACAAGAAATTTGTAGGTAAGTCCAAAGAATCAGGTAAAGGTGCTTGTGTTGGAGTCTGAAGAGGAGGAAGAGGACCAGTTTGATAAAATTGAGTCCACTTCAATGACCAGGAGTAGACGAATGAGGCTATTCTTCTGTGATCTCTTCAATACTCACAAGTCTGTATGGAAGAGGTTCACCGTTGGATCTAAGATATATATTTGGAGGTTCTATCTTAGATAAACAAAGAGAAGGAGAAGGAAATAAAGTAACAGGTGAACATGGATGAGGTTCCTCATGTTCAACACCTCAAGAAGTAAAGTATCTGACTCAGGAAATTCAGGATCAATGACCTCAGGCAATAATGTTTCAGAAGCTCATGTTTCGATTGTGTCAGATTCACCATCAAGAGTAGAGATGATCTATGGCCTAGTACTCAAAGGGAAAGATGATTCTGGTTGATCAGATTTAGGAGGAGGACCAAAAGTAGCTCCGCAATTCCCTGATTCAGTAGTTTGCATCTTATTATGCTTCTGACGATAGCCAGGAGTAGCCTCTAGTGGAAGTGGAGGCTTATTTTGCATTCTACATTAACGACGGGGTGGGGGATTTTGTTCTTCAATGTTGGATAATTTTTTTTAGAAATTGACAAAAAAATAAATAAAAAATATGGAAATATAGGCATAAAGGATTACCAAGCAACCGTGAACTACAATATACACCTTGGAGAACTAAATATTTAACGTGTGTGAAGGAAATCGCCCCAAATGTTGTGTTCGGTGTATCACGGTATACAAGGCAGATGACTCGGTTACCTATGGTGAGGATAAAAAACCTAAAGGGATGTCCAAAATATACTTGATGGTACATGGAAGTGCAGCCCATAGTTTTTCTATCTAATGCATAACCATTCATTGAGAGTGTTACCATATACTTTACTTGCATGGAGCACAGTCCAATATACCCAAAGGTTTGTGGAGAACAATCCTATACACTCACATATGTGGAATGGGATTTCACCCCCAGGATAAAACGCTGGAAAACAAAAAAAAACTACATTTAAAAACACCAGAACAAGTCTCTAACCTATACCTGTAAATGTTTGCATTAATGTTACAAATGCTCCTTAGGTTGATTTAATAAATTTTACTATTTATCTTCAATTAAGTTTCAGTTCTGGGTCTCACTGTGAATGTCACTTGAATATCCTAAAATGAAAACTAGAATGAGGAAATGGAATCTTTCTCATTCAATGAAAATATATTTAAGGAAGGCAAGAGACAAAGAGTATGTAGGAAACAATATGCAACAAACAATGTGCAAAATGCAATTCCCTTTTCAATGCAACTATTCCAATATCAATGCACACACAAAACTATAAATGCCAATGCAAATATGTTTCTTTTCAAGTCATTTAATTTTAGAAAATGAAGAAAACTAAGGAGAAAATTCTAACCACTAATTCAAATAGGATTTTCAAAGCGATGACTAGAACACCAATTCATCTAAGCACTCAATGATCAAACAAAAACAGTTTGCAAATAACCGAAAGATAAGAAAAAAGGAAAATATCCAAACAAATCCCTACCAAAGGTATAAATAAAATCAAACCAAATGGAGACTTCAGAGGGACCACAAGACACTCAGAAACTCAAGGAAGAGAAACTAGAATCAAGGTTGGATCAGAGAGAAAATCAAGGCAAAAGCAAAGTTGTGCATGAATAGGGGTTAACACATGTGTAAAGGAGGTACCAGTGATATGCAACAGAGGCATAAAGAAAGCTTAGCAGGGGTGCAATGCTCTATCATAGGACTAAAGGGTGTGTTGGTCTAGGGATGAAAAGTTCCAGCATAAGGATTGCAATTGAGACTCAATGAAAGGTATTCCTAGTTCTATTCTTAACTGGATAAGATAGTAAAGGTCCAGAAACTATGTAAGACAAGCACGATGGAAAAATAAACCACCAAGGGAATACATTGTTACCTAGTATGGTTGCTAATTTTTTATGCATAATCTATGACTATGGACAAAAGTATCTTCCCTAGGCATGGTGAAATGACCTAGAACAACAGAAATACAAAGGCACTAATGTTTTCCTTTAAGTAAATAGATAACATGATGAATCCTACTTGGAACCTATCATATGATTTACTCCTTCTTTGGATTGAGTGCTCCAGTCCTAGCTCTGATCGCAATTATTAGAATATGCACAGTCAAATAACACAACCCAAGAAACCATGGAATCTTTGAAGCATCATCTAATCACTTTATTCAATAGATAAACATGGTATTGAAATATATGAAACCATAACATCATATATAGGAAAACAAAAAAATCTTTACATTAATAGAAGTGGAGTGTTATACAACCAAAAATAGGTGTTGATCCTATAAAGGAGATCCTCCAAGTTGACTTGTTATTTTCTTGTCACAAAGTGCACCTATAATTGCCCTAATGCATGGAAAGATATCTCTCACATCAGCAACATAAGGGTAGAATCACTCTCCAAAATCCAACCCCTTGGTTATGGATGGAAATAAATATATAGGTGAAGGAGGTAGTTCATGAATTCTTACCCTTTTACAAATTAGGGCTTGAGATCCACACTTGATGGGAGGATGAGATCAAGGGATAAGGGATGAAAACTCCAAGGTAAGATAGGATAGGATTCGAGACTTTTATCTAAGGTAAATGTTTACAACAGATCCTAGAAGCTTCTAGAAGAAGAGGCTTCGGGATTCTCTCTCTTTTTCCTGAATTTATAGAACCAACATAGGTGCATAGTGGAGCAACCTATAGGTGATCAACGCATGCCACGGTGCAACCACCTAGTAGTCAATGTTGTCTAGTAGGAGGCCAGGCAACATTGCTCCTTATAATCATTGAAACAAGGTGTTCTCGGGCAGAAACTCTGGGATTAGAATTAGTCATGCTTGGGGCTTTGTTCAAGGATGATGAGAAGGAGGTAAAAGAATATTAATTGATCCAGTTTCGAACTCTATTTGCATATCATTCATGAATTGATGTCCTAATTATTCCATGTCACTACCAAAGATTATGTCATCCAAGTATACTACTTTGATTAGTAGATGATCACCTTTAGACTTGACTTATAAATTGCTTTCTACAATACCTTCGTTAAAGCCTTGTCGAAGCTTGTTTGAGTCCACATAGGGACTTTTTTAGTTGGCACACAATCTCTTTACCGTCTATGAGCATGAATACTTCTGGATGGTCAATATAAACCTCTTCTTCTAGATCTCCATTGAGAAATGTAGACTTCACATCCATCTGATACACCTTGATATTTTTATGACTGGAAAAGGCAAGAAACATTCTGATAGCTTCTAGTCTCGCTACTAGTGCAAATGTTTCCTTGAAGTCTACCCCATCTGTCTGGGCATATCCTTTGCAAACCAATCAAGCCTTGTTCCTAATTACTCTACCTTGCTCATTTAGCTTGTTTTTGAAAACCTAGTTGATCCCAATGACATTTTCCCCTTTGGGTCTTGGAACAAAATCCCAAGTGTCATTCCTTTCAATTTGGTCAAGTTCTTCATTCATAACTCTCACCCATAATTTGTCCTCACTTGCTTGGCTGATATTTTTAGGCTCAATCTGAAACAACAGAGGAAGATTTGCACAACATAAACTGCCAACAAGTTTCCTCTGTTTGAACACCATGTCTTTAATCTCCAGGAATATGAATCTTAGGATATTTCTTCTCTAAATATATTGAAGGTGTTTTAGGCCTAAGAGTTGTGCTCATTTCCTTTCCTCCATTATCTGATCCTGCTTCTTCTTGATTTGAGGGCCTCATGTTTGAATTGGATTCTCCATTTGTGTTCATATTTCCTTTGGAAGACTCATGCTATGATTTTATTAATTATAATTAATAATAAACTATAAAATTAATAATAATTATCTTTATTATTAGTATTATTAATTAGCACTTAATTAGTAATAAAGAAAATTTATTACTAATACTTTGTAATCAATACTAGTAATAAAGTATTATTATTATTAACTTCATCAATTAATAAATATTCTTAATAAAATATGAATATAATAATATTGATTATTAAATACACTAACATTAAAACTTAACAAAATGTACTAATATATTTAAATAAAAATAAAAATAAAATAAAAATAAAAATTTTATTATGTTCATGCTAATTTCTAATTTGATCTTTTCTAGGGTTTTGCTTCTTTTTCTAAATTTGATGGTTGACTCTTCTCCTCTATTCTTGCATCCATCCCATATTTATTTCCTCTCACCCTTCTCTTCTTTTCAGATTGGTCCTGAAGATGAGTCTTGTTATAAACTCGAAACATCGAATGAAAAATGGTTACTATGGATAATCCGAATCAAAATTATCAAAAAAATATCTACAAACTCTCATTAGTACCTTGTACGGAAGGGACAATTGGAATGAGATTCATAATCTCGATAAATTTAGAGTTAAAATTCAAAGAAGAGAAGTTGATCTATTCTTCCTTAAAAATTGTCATGGTCTTAACTTTGGTTTCGTCCTTCGCTCGTGTAAAACACAACCTTCGAACTAGCATAACAACAGAGCATTCGACTCACTCAGCAAATCCCTAATCCACCATGAAATCCACAAAACCAGATTCTCTCTAGATCAACTACAATCTAAAGGCTTCATAATCATTTAAAGCTTGCAGCGACTATTAGACAGGAATTTTGGGTTATCATCGATGCCTCAGCTACTCTCAAAGTAGAGAGGGAAGGATGTTTAGCACGTCATAAACAAGAATGAAAAATTAACAAATTAAATACTCGGTTGATGGAACGTCAAAATTATGGAAACATTGTAAATGATAATAGTCCAAGTAAGGGAATGTCCTAGAGAACAAGGAACAATGTGAACATAATCACGATAAATGACGTGGTTGATAAACATACGGGTGAAATCATGAATAACTTGGCTGGCTAGCGGAATCACAAAACCAATGATGGACAAAACATGGGTAAGAACTATGTAGCTATGGATCTTGGTAACAATGACAACACTGAAATTCTATAGGAAAATCATACACAAGAAACTTGTATCGGTATATCATACATCATTAAAGAATGTGAGGCAAATTCAATCGAAAACAAGACAACACATATCAGGATTAATGATGAGAAATAAATCAACTGAGGGCCTTTAATAATTGGAGACAAAAACGTTTTCCTCCCCTACAAGAGTTCCAAATCAAATACAAGGGTGAGTAATAGTGTTGCAAGCTCCTCCCTTAGTATTTTATGTAATAATAATAAAGAATAACCTGATATAATTAATCAAGTTTCTAACTCTCCTCTTAGCTATTTAGGTAAAAAAGTGGTGAATATTTCTTCATACGAATTACAAGAGGAAGTGGAGGTCCTAAATAAAGGACTCAAATTTTCCATAGCTCCTAATCAAATTCTGCTAGAAGAAATTATTTGTAGTCTTGAATATGGGACTCACGCACTTAGGGATGAAGATAGAGAGAAAAGTCAGAAAATATTGTGTCATCATCTTAAGAAAAGAGAGGCCTCTCAAAAGAAATTTAAACCATTAGAAATTAAGAGCCCTAACATTTTTAAGGAATAATCATAACATTGTAATCCTGAAAGTAGACAAAGAAGGGGCTATTGTGGTTATGGATAAAGGATAATATACCACCAAAATGATATACCACCTATATAATAGTAGAAACTACAAGAAGCTCAAAGATAACCCTATTTCTATAAATTGTAAAAAATCCATCAAGGATTCAAACTTATACAAAAGAATGAAGAAGTGCTTGTCTCCTAATAGTGAAATCACCCCACGAATTTATGGAGCCCCGAAAATTCATAAAGTCGTTGCCCCCCCCATTCCTATTGTCACACTATTAGGGAACCCAAATAACATTTGGAAAAATATGTTGCTAGAACCTTGGACCCTCTAGTTGGTAAAATAAGCTCATTCATTAAATACTCCAGCCTATATGTACAATTCATCAAAAAAGAAAAACTAGATCCTGGGGATAAATTCTAAGTTTTGATGTTGTCCAAATCTTCACAAAGATCCTGTTAGAGGAAGTTGTATAGGTTGTAAAAGAGGTGACGAATCCCAAACTATAAAGCTTGCCAAAATATGTCTTCGTTCCACTTTCTTCACCTTCCAAGGTGAATTATTTGAATAAACATATGGAGTAGCTACGGGGTCCCTGTTGTCCCCTATAGTAGCCAACCTCTTTATGGGGAACTTTGAAAAGAAAACTCTTGACACTTTTGCATTGAAGCCCAAATTATGGATTAGGTTCGTGGATAACACTAGTGTCAATTGGCCTCATGGAGACATGGAGTTAAGTAACTTTCTAGATCACCTCAATACTATATCTAAAGATATCAAGTTCACAATGGAGGTTGAGGACAACAACAGTGTCGTATTCTTAGAAATTCTCCTCATAAGAAATGAATATGGATCACTTGGACATAAGGTGTTAAGAAAGAAAGCAACTGATAATTACCTACATGTAGACTCACACCATCACCCAATGCAAAATATGGGGGTACTCAAGGCTCTTTTAACAAGATGTTATGTAACCAGCTCGCAAAATAGAAGAAAAGATAGATCAATGACTTTAAAATCAGCCTCTTCGAGGGGGCAACCTCCTTTACGTTACAGAAATGAATAATTCTTGGATGATACAAATGAAAAAACCTCCTTTCTATATATTGGAGTCTAAAGGGTCACATTATAATCAAAGTCGACATAACAATAATAATATAAGGGCACAATAATAACAATAATGGGCTTCTATGGGGCACAATAATAGCAATATGGGGACAATAGGGGAACAACAATAAAAATAAGGACTACAATGACAATAGTAATGGGGGAATCACTAGTATTATAGGGACCTAACATGCCCCTCTCCTTCAGAAAAGTGTTGTCCTCAACTCTTGAGTAGTTCTAGATGCTTATGTATCAAATACTCACCCTCCCATGTGGAATCTTCAGTAGGTAAGTTCCTCCACTTGATGAGATACTCCCAAATTGATCGATTTCATAGCTTTCAAGTTCTTGTTTCTATGACTCCTTCAGGTTCCAATATGATTTTTCCTTCCTCTTCAAGTTCTCGCAATATTGTTTGAACTGGGATTTTGTCACCTATAACCTTATTTAAGAGTGAAACATGGAAAACTGGGTGCACTCAGGAAGCTGTAGGAAGCTCCAATTTGTATGCCATAGTACCAATCTTTTGCAACACCTTATACAGACCATAATACTTTGGTGATAATTTATTATCCTTCTTAGCTTGTTTGAGGGACATTTATTTATATGGTTGTAGCCGTAGGAATACCCAGTCACCTACATCAAAACTTCTTTCGCTGCGATGTTGATCTGCTTGTTGTTTCATTCTATTTTGCGCCAAAGTGAGGTTATCCTTTAAGAGTTGGAGAACTTGTTGTTGATGTTTGATGTGATCTTCCACTGTTTTAACCTTAGAATTTTCTCTTAAATTTGATGTGATGAACAGTGGATGATATCCATAAAGTGCCATAAATGGGGTCATTTTTGCTGCAATAAGGAAGGAAGTGTTACACCACAATTCAGCCAGAGGTGACCATTTGACCCATTGTGTTTATTTATCAAATACAAAGAAATGAATATATCCTTCCAAACATTTGTTTACTATCTCATTTTTCTCATCAGATTGAGGATGATAAGATGAGCTATGAGCTGATTGAGTGCCGAGACAAGAAAATAATTTTGTCCAAAACTTTCCAGTGAAAATGGGATCTTTGTCACTTATAATAATCTTTGGGTTTCCATGTAGCTTTTGAATTGTTTCCATAAATGCAGTAGAAATTGTACCAGATTTAAATGTAAGTGATAATGCACAAAAGTGTGCATATTTGGTAAGTCTGTCAACTACCACCATGATGACACCCTTTCCTTTAGACTTGGGTAAGCCTATGATAAAATCCATTGAAACCTCCTCCCAATGTTGGCTTGGAATAGATAAAGGTTGTAATAGACCTGGGGTCTTAATTGTTTCAAATTTATTTTTTTGGCAAACCAAACATTCCGCCACAAACTTTGGAATATCTGATTTAAGGCCATCCCAAAAAAACTCCTTCTTAACCCTGTGGTAAGTGTTTAAAAATCTTGAGTGCCCTCCTGAGGGAGAGGTGTGCAATTCAATAAGAATCTTTTTTTTGAGTTTAGAATTCTTACATAGGTATAAGCGATCTTTGTACCATAGTGTATCATTTTTTCAGCTAAATGTATTAGGTGTACTGGGATATTGTTGTAAATTTTGAATGACTGCCCACACTTCTTCATCATTCTTCCATTCATCCCTTGCTTCATTTATCCAATCTGATTGGATAATAGAAATGGTGCAAAGCAATGCTTCCACATCCTCATCCTTTCTTGAGAGTGCATTTGCCACAACATTTTTCTTCCCTTTTTTGTAGATGATTTCAAAGTCATAACCCAACATATTTGTGACCCATTTTTGTTGTTGTTCTAAAGATAATATTTGTTCTAAAAAGTATTTAACACTATCATGATCTGTTTTTACCTTGAAGTTTCTTCCCATTAGCTAGGGTCGGCATTTCTTAAGTGCATGTAGTATTGCCAACATTTCCTTCTCATAAATAGCTTTGTGTAAATACTTTGATTGGAAGACTTTCGAAAGCAATGGGTCTTTCTTCTTGCATTAAAACAACACCAATTCCATTTCCTGAGGATTCATATTCCACAATAAGGTTTTTGTGAAGTCCGACATAGCTAAGACTGGTGCTTGGCACATTTCTTCTTTAAGATGTTCAAAGGCCTCCATTGCTTCTGGAGTCCATGCAACTGCATATTTCTTCAATAATGCTGTTAGAGGTGCTGTTATTCATCCATAATTATTAAAAAAATTACAATAATACCCCGTCAACCCGAGAAATCCTCGCAAATTCTTTATTGATGTGAGGATTTTCCATTCCTTAATGGATTTAATTTTGCTAGGGTCTACCTTCACATCTTTGTGAGATACAATATGACCCAGATATTCCACCTCTTGTACTACAAAGAAACATTTGGAGCTTTTTGCATGTAATTTATTCTCCTCCAATAGTTTGAGCACCCTATCAACATGTTGAACATGATTCTTCTAAGACTTGACGTAGATTAGTATATCATCAAAAAATACTAACACAAATTTTATAAGGAAGGGTTTGAAAATGGAATTCATCAAACCTTGAAATGTAGAAGGGGAATTGGTAAGGCCAAAAGGCATGACCAAAAATTCATAATGACCCTCATGAGTTCAAAATTTTCTTTTTGGAATGTATTCAGTCTTCATTCTAATTTCATGATATCCTAAAGGAAGATCCAACTTGGTGAAATAAATTGATCCATGAAATTGATCCAATAATTCATCAATAACAGGAATGGGAAATCTATCTTTAATAGTGAGCTTGTTGAGCTCCCTATAACCTAGACACATGTGCCATGACCCATCCTTATTGTCCACCAATACTATTGGAGCAGAGAAAGAACGTTGATTAGGTTGAATTATGCCAGCCTCTAGCATTTCTACAACCATACGTTCAATTTCACTCTTTTGGGCATAGGGATATCTGTAAGGCTTGATGTTTGGAGGAACAATTCCTGGAATCAAATGAATAGGATGATCATGATCATGAACAGGTGGGAGGCCTTTAGGAGTCTCAAATACCTTGGAATGATTGTCCAAAACTTTTTGGAGATTTGGAGAAATAGATTATTTTGATGTGGGAACCTCTAGCAAACATAATTGTGCAATTACACCTCGTTTTTCTTTATTTAGAATATTTTGTCATTCCATTAGAGAAGATTATCTTTCCCAGTTTCCCTGTGATACCCCTTATTTCAACTTCCTTTCCTTCTAAATAAAATTTCATGAAAATTTCTTGAAAGGTAAAAGCTATTGTACCCAAGTATTCTAGCCATTGGACTCCTAGTACGACATCAGCACCACCCATTGGAATGGAAATAATTAGGCTATTCAATACATATTCTCCCATGGATAGCTTGATATTATGGAACTTTCCAGAGCAATTTATGGTTCCTCCACTTGCAACCATCACTTGACACTGTGGTGCTGGATATAGGAAGCAATTCAATTCCTTGGCTATCTTATAATGAATAAAATTATGGGTACTTCTCAAATCAATCAACACTATTAGCTTTTTCTTCTTGATATTTCCTTCTATCTTGATAGTTTGAGGAGTGGTAATTCTAGCCAATGCATTACAAGATATGGTCGGATTCATTTCTTCTTTCTCTAGGGTTTGTTCCTAGTGTATATCCTCTTCTTTTAATATTTCTTGTTCCTTTTCTTATTCCTCTTCACAATCTATGTAAAATAATTTCTTCTCAGCACACTTATGTCCTTTAGTGTATTTTCTATCACAAAGGTAACAAAGCACTTTTTCTCTTTTTTCTTCCAATCGTTGTGGTGTCAACCTTGTAGGTTGTGGAAGGCTAGGGGAAAAAACACTTCCATCTTTATAGTTGTGAGTGGTAGGCTTCCTTGTTGCCATAATTTTTCTTTCCATTTTTCTTGCCAACCTGAATGCCTTCTCCAATGAATTAGGTTCCCAAAGGCGAACCTCATGTTGGATGTTATCAATACAGTCCCTATGAAAACATCAACCCTATGCTCCTCTGGAATATATTTTACCCTTATATTCAATTTTTGGTAGTCCTCAATGTGCTCCATCATTGAACCCTTTCATTTGAGAATTATCAATTCCCTAAAATAAGTGTTGGTTTTTGTATCCTCATAATGTGCTATCATCTCTATTAGCACCTAAATCTGCCTCAGGCTAAAGGAAGGCAAAAATTAGGGTAACCACAAACCACGCTCAGTCTGGTAGCTAGCCTTACCAGAGCAGGAGAGGGCTCTCTCCGAGTCACGCTCAGTGAATGGATAAGCAAAAATGGTCTGAGATGACTTACAATGCAATATTTACCTTAGGCTAGTAAGTGGAAAGGGATTTTGAAAACAATTTTATGAATGATCGAGCTTCTGGGACGCATATGGGACTGGTGCTCAGCAAAGAACAGAGAATTGAATATGAAGGCACAGATTATTCCGTGAGGCAAGGTAGGCAAAAAGAGCAGCAATTTTGGTTTAAGGTAACATGGAATGGAAAGATTGCTGAAGAAAGTGAAAAGGGAATAGTCGCATGAATCCTTTTCAACAGAAGAATAGCACAGCACATGAAATTTTCCCACAGGAAGAGCAATATAAATTGAATTCTACCTAATCTCACTTAGAAAAGTTCACTGAAATGAAACGTGAATTGAATTATGAAACATAAAAAGATACATATGGAACATAAGAACACATGTGCTACACTCACAACCACAAGAATCGCATGAAACAGAGCTACTGCCTTTCATTAATTCTCTGTCAAAAATACACAGTGCAGAAACAAAGTTTCTTTCCCACAGTCTCCCAGAAGTTACAAGCCAGCCAACCCTTTGCAAATAACTTGCATACAATATATAGAATGTGTGAGGAAGAGATAGAACGCCTAGGGGTTGGGAAGTTACTCAAATCATTACGAAATGGAGATGGAGAGCCAACCATCAGCTACAAGTGCAGCATTGCAAATATGACATTTGGCATTGGGGTGATCATTTTCCTTCCTTCGCCACTTGGATCGAAGCCCATATAGAGAAAAAAATCTTTAAATTCCGCCTTTGGTGCCAAAAAACCAAGGTGTAGATGACCGGGCCCACTTGGAGAAGTCGCGACCCGAAATTTCACGGAATGGGAGCAAATTGGCAATTTTTTCCCCTGTGTGCTGCACCAAATTCTCTGTGCATCGCGCCACTTTGGAGCCTGTTTTGGGGCACTTGCAGGTGTCCAAAATGTGTCCAAGTGGCGTGATGCATAGAGAATTTGGCGCGGCGCACAGGGGAAAAAATTGCCAATTTGCTCCTGTTTCACGAAATTTCGGGTCGCGACTTCTCCAAGTGGGCCCGGTCATCTACACTTTGGTTTTTTGGTGAAGGAAGGCAAGGAAGGCAAACAGTCACCCCAATGCCAAATGTCATATTTGCAATGCTGCACCTGTAGCTGATGGTTGGCTCTCCATCTCCATTTCGTAATGATTTGAGTAACTTCCCAACCCCTGGGCGTTCTATCTCTTCCTCACACATTCTATATATTGTATGCAAGTTATTTGCAAAGGGTTGGATGGCTTATAACTTCGGGGAGACTGTGGGAAAGAAACTCTGTTTCTGCACTGTGTATTTTTGACAGAGAATTAATGAAAGGCAACAGCTCTGTTTCATGAGATTCTTGTGGTTGTGAGTGTAGCAAATGTGTTCTTATGTTCCATATGTATCTTGTTATGTTTCATAATTCAATTCACGTTTCATTTCAGTGAAATTTTCTAAGTGAGATTAGGTAGAATTCAATTTATATTGCTCTGTCTGTGGGAAAATTTCATGTGCAGTGTTATTCTTCTGTTGAAAAGGATTCATGCGACTATGCCATTTTCACTTTCTTCAAAAATCTTTCCATTCCGTGTTACCTTAAACCGAAATTGCTTCCCTTTTCGCCTACCTTGCCTCACGGAATAATCTGTGCCTTCATATTCAATTCTTTGTTCTTTACTGAGCGCCAGTCCCATATGTGTCCCAGAAGCTCGGTCATTCATAAAGTTGTTTTCAAAATCCCTTTCCACTTACTAGCCTAAGGTAAATATATCATTGTAAGTCATCTCAGACCATTTTTGCTTATCCATTCACTGAGCGTGACTCGGAGAGAGCCCTCTCCTGCTCTGGTAGGGCTAGCTACTAGAATGAGCGTGGTTTGTGGTTACCCTAATTTTTTCCTTCCTTCAGCTTGAGGCAGATTTAGGTGCTAACATAGTGACGACCATACTGGGGAATGAAAGTTGAAAATCAAATCCCCTTGTTTCATAATAATTCTAGGCTTCCAGATGATGAACTTAGGATTGGAAAGGCTAAAAGCATTCACCTGGCGACTCCATTCACTGAAGAATCCAGCAATCAATCCTTCATGGTGACTCCAATGCAGAGAGATCAGTAGCGGTAAGATTTTCAAAATGGATCGGATTGCAAGAAGATACGCTCCCATGAGCCAAGATCACATCCCAGGTTTTCCAAATAAAATGCCCAAGGTAGATTGGTCAAAGAATTTGCCTGTGTTCAAAAATGTGGAAGGTAATGACACTGCTCTTCATCTGGTGAAATTTCACATTCATGTGCATAGATTAAAGATCAATTTTCCTGAGGACTGTTTGATGAAAATGTTTATGGCTACTCTGGAAGACGAAGCCTGATCTTGGTATGAAAGCTTGCCACCTGCTTCCATTTATTGTCTAAAGGATTTTCATTCAATATTCTTTGAGAAGTATAAAGAATCTTATCCATCATTAAATTTAGTTCAGGATTGTTGCAAGCATGCTTATGGTTTTATTGAGAGCCTTGAAAAATACTATGAGGATGATAATTTTATGGACGAAGAAATCATGGAAGCATTGTATGAAAATCCGTTTCAACAGCCTATAGAACTCTTAGAGGAAACTTTGCAGCAGGATCAAAATCAACAGGTTAAAGATTTCCATATGACTGAAAATGATGAAAAAAGAAGTACTATTTTAGATCCGGTTGAAATAAATGAGGATACGCAGGAAAATGATGTTCCAATCTCCAAAAATGATGATGATAAACCAGATCGAGAGACGGATTGTGATGAGGAAAAAACATGTTGTTCCAGATCTCATAGAAGAGAATTGCATTGTTGACGCTTCCTCAAATGAAGAAGACAAAGTTACAGGCCTAACTGCCCTCATCTCATCAGAACACAACCTTCCTACCAAGGTAATCTAGTCAATTCATGAACAGCAAGAGGATATCTTTGTTCAAGTAGGTGAAAAAGTTTCTTTGGATGAATTTATGATAGATGATAGAGATGTCATGCTTAAGTTTCAAGGATCATCTGAAGTTTCTTTTTTCATGATTGATGAATGTGATGAATGTACTAAGAATCTGGCTATCATATCATGCCAAGATGATCAGAAATATATTCAGACTATAGCCGACCAGACCATTATGGATTCCATGTCAGATTCTTCTTCATATGTTTCGTGTTTTGAAACGTTCTTTGAAGAGGAAACCTGCTCATCTACTTGTTCAGAATTTTTTGAAGACCAGGAATGTGCTCTTATTTATGAAGAAAAATCAGAAGAAAGAGAAATAAACATCTCGTTTTCTCAGCAGGAGGTGGCAATGGCAAATCTTCACGTTTTTCAAGATCCTCTAGTAAGTTTGTTGCAACCAGCAGTGAAGGTGATTATTGTAGTGTTCAGTGATGAAGGAGATCATGGTAAATTAGCTTTTTGGAGACCCAGTTACAAGCATCTATTGTTGACCAGAAGATCTGATAGGAAGAATCAGTCAAGAAGCTATATTCTTGATTGGTTGCATTGGCATTTTGATATAGTTTGAGGATATATTGTCCTGTAAGAAACACAGGTGGCCATGTACTGCCACCAAGCTTTAAGTTTTTAGTCCAGGTCTTTGCCATTTCGAGTTAGTTTGTTAGAGTCAAGTTTTTCAGTTATTTTAGTTTGCATTGAGATAGTTTAAGTCGAGTTTCAGTCAATAAATTGAGTCATGTTGGTTTGTTGGAATAATGGACTCCATAGCCCAATGGATGAAGGCACTGTCTGCTCTCTGGCACCTCCACAGAGCAGCAGCTGCCATCCCAATTGGAGCCAATGTTAGACTCAGTCTTGTCAGTCCTCTGTCAGAGTCAAATTCACCAAGGTTCATTTCTCATCATTTGCAGTCATCAAACGCCATTTTGGTCAAAAAGAGTCATTTTAATTCTTGAGTCCAGGGTTTTGTCTCCAGAAGTGTGAAATAATGCTAGCAGGCCAGAGGGAGGATCAATAAGTTTTCATTTCAAGATTTCCATCAGCAATAATGCTCAAGGTTGATTCCTCTTCAAAACTCTGTTTTGAAGAGGGAATCGTCAAATCAATGGTTAGTAATAAGTTATTTTTAAAGTTTTCCATCATGAAGAATTTCAAATACAGGCCTTGGTCACCTTATTATCTTCAGCAGCTTCAGCAACCCTGCAATAGATAAAAGAGACCAACCGATGTTCCACACCGTCTGATGTAAAGCTTTCATCAAAATTTATTTGGAGAAGGAAGGGAAATCACGCTTCATCCGGTAATCCAGATATCTCCATAAATAGTGCATATGCAAACAAGAACGTTGAATTAAAGGCTGAGTGTCAAGAATATAACAACCTCCGTAATGTTGCCGAGCTCTCTTCGAGTTCTCCTGCTTTGTCTTCAAGAACGACTGTTGATATGGCCAAGGCGTTTAAGGGATTGGCAAATAATAAGGCCTCAACTATTGTCACTCAACCTCATGACTCTCCAGGTTTATTAGGAAAGTTAGGATCATCCTTGCATGTTAACAGTTTTGGACATGATTTGCCCATAGCTGGAGACAGAGTACCTTTGGATTTGAGCTTGAAGGTTAATATGCGCCTAATTTCTCCCTCTTCACTTAACTGGGGCCATATGTTGAATAATACTAGTAAGTACATGGGGATGAAAGAATTCATGTTTCGGTTTGATTGTTCACATGATAAAGTACATGCAAACTACAATTCTTGCTCACAGTTCTCCCAACAGAAGGAGATTTCCTTTTGGAAAGCATTGCACTCGTGGGTGTACCCACAATCTATGTTACCATCATCTCTTATTTCTACTATGGCATTATCTGCTGCTCATGGCAGTGTTGCAGAGAGTGAGTTCCTATCAAAATGACAATCAGCTTGGGAAGATTCATTTCGTTCCATATATTACATGTTTAGGAAAAAGACATGTGATATCTTTTATTTTTGCACTCAACAATTTATAGTCATGTTTGTGGGAGGTAGTTTAAATGCGAAAATGGAGAATACATGTGCTGCATATCTCACAAGATCCACTCGTGGGCTTCGAGCATTTTCCAAAGAAGCGTGATGTAGGCTTCTCTATGCCTCTCTGTAGCAGGGAAGTGGAGCAAGGTTGGGGGCAGTTTTCATGGCGCGGCGCATATACACAGGGGCGCGGCGCACACGGAGGGCGCGGCGCACACAGAGCCACCCCTCAGTTCAAGTTTTCAATGGGCGCGATGCACACCCAGGGCGCGGCGCACTGGGTATGCCGTGCGACGCACAGGGCAGACAATCAAAATTTTTATCGTTTCTCTGCAAAAATGCAAATCACTCGGCCATTTCTCAATACGATTGAAAAGAAGTGGCTGGCATTCCAGATGCTATATGCTTTGAAACAGAGCCATGAGCATGGTGTTTGTCACGGTGATATAAAATGTGAAAATGTACTTGTGACCTCTTGGAGTTAGTTGTACCTTGCCGACTATGCATCTTTCAAGCCAACATATATACCTGATGATGATCCATCGGACTTCTGGAGGAAGACGCCGTTGTTATCTTGCACCAGAGCGCTTTTAGGACTTCTAGAGGAAGACACCATTGTTATCTTGCACCAGAGCGCTTTTATGAACCAGGAAGTGAGGCTCAGATTGCTGCAGATGCTACTTTAAAGCCATCAATGGACATCATTTCCTTGGGCTGTGTTATTTCAGAAACTTTTTCTTGAGGGGCAGTTACTGTTTGAATTATCCCAGCTGCTTGCTTACCGCAGAGGACAGTATGACCCAGGGCCACATACCTCAAACTATGAAGGGATGGTATTAATTGCTTCCTTGCTATGTTCATGCCTTAGAAGTGTTACGCTTACACAGTCAAGGAGGGGTGCTATACTGTTATTGCGAAACTGTTCATATTATATTGATGATGAGGCTCGCTATGCTTTCTGATTCAGCTGCTATTGTGCGGTGTGCTGCATTGGAAACTATCTGTGATGTATTATCATTAGTCCAGGGGTTCCCCCCTAGTGATGCAAAGATATTTCCAGAGTATATTCTTCCTATGCTCTCAATGTTACCAGATGACCCTGAGGAGAGTGTCCGCATTTGTTATGCCGAGAACATATATAAGATTGCTGCATCTGCTTCTCGTTTTCTAATAAGGTCACAGTTGCTGAATGAAATGACCATTTTAGATCGATCAAATGTTTCTAATAAGGCCAACAAAGTTCCATTTGGTCCATCTCAAGTTCCGGGGTCACAAACTCCTGGGTATCAACAGAATAGTAGCGGCAATGTAGAACTTGCACAGTTACGGCAGACAATAGCTCAGGTTATACAAGATTTGGTGATGGGACCAAAAGCAGACAGCACTTATTCGGCGTGCATTGCTACAACATGTAAAAGAACTATGTGATTTCTTTGGAGAGAAGCAATGTAATGAATTTTTGTTACCAATTCTCCTGCTTTTCTAAATGACCATGATAAACAGTTACAAGCTGTATTTTTTCAACAGATTATACATGTATGTTATTTTGTTGGCCAAATGAGTGTGGAGGAGTATCTTCTGCCTAATATTGAGCAGGCTCTCAACGAACATGTAGAAGAAATCATTGTCAATGCATTGAAATGTTTGGCATTTCTTTCAAAAGAAAAATTACTCAGGAAAAGATCGTTTCTTGATGCGGTTCAGTGGGCTGCTCCTCTGCTTTGTCATCCAAGCCAATGGGTTAGGAGTTCAGCTGTTACATTTATTGCAGCAAGCAGTGGGAGTTTACACCCAGTTGATTCTCATGTTTATCTTTCACCAATTTTGCAGCCTTTCCTTTTTCGGGAGCCAACATCTTTAGACTCTGAGACTGATTTTTTGTCGTGTTTGAAGTCTCCAATGTCAAGAAAGGATTTCCATAACGTCCTAGAAAAAGTCAAGAATTTGCAGTGTTCCAAAATTTTAGAAAGGGACAACAGCCAGAGAAAACTTGGGCAGATTTTAGCTTCACCCAAAACAGTGGGGTTTGTTTCAATCTCGTCAAATACAGATGTTTCAAATAAAAGAATTCCTGAAAAGGGACCTTCTGTTTCTCCGACATCTGTTGATCTGGCATTGACTAAAAGCTGGCCAGGGAAGAAGTTGGATTTAAATGCAAACATACTTTGTCTCAACATATGGAATGAAGTTATAATCTCGGTGAAAGTATTTCAAGAAACTACGTGGCTATCTCCATTCTGGGCACGCAAAGGCTGCTCAGAGGGATAAAGGGCGCATAATCATACGCCTTGATCCTGCTAGACAGAGTAACGAATTTGTTGCGATTTGGATGCACGTGGTATTAAAGGAGAAATTGCAGCTTGGACCATGGATTATTACAAAACCGTAGATGTACAGGTGGAATGTCGGCATTCTTATGGCAATCAAATTCATGTCACCAATGGATTTTCTGGCAAAGTCTTCATTCAAAAGGCACGTTTAGTTTTCATTCAAATGATAAATGCTGAGCGCACTGAAGATGAGAAATAGCAGATCGCAGTGGATTGTCCAAGGACTGTGCCAGATGTTACTTTCTTTCAGCAAATAGACATACAAGCATCCCTCTCATTGTTATATATGCTCTTACATCTGGCATAGCAGGCTACATTGCAGCTGGAAATGGCGGTTCCCTTTATTCAAGGAGAAATTTAGTTTAAAAGCTAACTTTATTGAAAATTGGTTTTTATTCAAATGACAGATGGAAACATATTCTACCTGACTATAAGAAGATTAGACATTATGAAAGAAATATTCCACCAGGTTATGTCAGCTACTGGAACATGACACCAAAAGAACAAATGGACAAGAGACTACCAACTAATTATACCAAGGAACTATATGATGCAATGAATAAACATCTTGGCCCGAAAGGAAATGATGTTGGAGATATGATTATTGATACATCCGCATCAGATCATGGAAACATTTGAAGATTGCCTTACACCTGCAAACAATGTGATAATGCATGAAGATACAATGACTGAGACAACACTTCAGGGCCCTGGTGATACCTCTACTGATAGAGATAAACAATATCCAAGGAAAAAGCGAAAATCATCATCAAAAACTGCTGGCATTAAGGCAACCTTGTCTGAAAACAATAAGATGATCATTTCAAACCTTAAGATGGCTGAGGAGAGGCGGATGAAATGTCATGACAAATATTGTAATCTGTTTGAATGGAGAATGGAGATGGATGAGAAATATCTAAACCACCATGCAATGAATGTGCAACAGATGATCCATGTTGAGGAGCAGAAGGTGAAGAGCCAGAAACCGTAAAGCCTAAATTAAAACGCAAAATACTTACCACAACAGAAAGATAGGAAACTGATGGTTTATTTTTGACTGCAGTTGCAAAATTAAAGGGTCTATGTTCCACATTTCGTCTTTTAATTGGTTATCAACAAATAAAGTGTAACGCTGCTCCTTTTTAGAGCAAACTTTTCCTATTCTCATGATTTTAGGTGAAATGGACCCTATTCTCATCGATCTGTTTTCCCATTCCTAAGTCTATTTATTGTATGAAAATTTATGTGTAAAGGGTTCTGAGTTCTGGGAAACAGTGGAGGAATAACTCAGCGTTTGGCCGTACAGATTGACAGAGAAATAATTAAATGGTGCAGCTTTGATTTATAAGATTCTTGTGGTATGAGTTTCGGCATGTGTTTTTCTCTCTGTTTCATATGTATCCTGTGATGTTTTGCATTTCATTCATGATCGTTTCCAGCTGAATACTTTTAAGTGAGGAAGGTAGAATTCATTCATTACTCTGCCTTGAGGAAGTGTTCAGCCTTTATGTGTTTTCTTCTGCCTGGAAAGGATTCATACATTAATGCCCTTTTCAGCTTTCTTAAACAGTCTTTTCACCCGATTTAAATTCAATTCGATTGCTAAAACCTCATGCTTATCTCGCCTTATGAAATATCCCGTGCCTTTGGTGAAATCTCTGCTCATGCAGTCCTTGTCCCATGTAGCCCAACAACTTAGTCATTAAATCAAATATCCCTCATTCAAATTCATTTTACTAGCCTAAATCAGTTCCCATTTTATGTCATCTCGGACTCTATTGATCATTTTATATAGATAGACCCAGAGAGAGCCCTCTCCTGTCCTCATAGGGCTAGCTACAAGGCTGAGCTTGGTTTGATGTTGCCTTGAACCTTGCCTTCATTCAGCCCGAGACAGATTCGAGCGCTAACAATCTCTTTTGTAGAAATTGCCCAAGTGACAATTTGTTTACGAGAGAAAAGCCATCGATACCATACAAAATGATTTGGTTCTAAATATAAAGTTGCAATGTGTACCTTTTGTGTGTTTTTCACATTATGGAGATCGAAATATTGCTCCATTTGTAGTATACATGTTATGTGATCCTTGCCATCAACCTTCATTATATCGATCTTTGGAACATGGTGGATCTTCAATTGACCGTTAGAGCCTATGAAATCATGATTAACATTTCTTTTGTTCTCCTCATGAGTTTCATTTACTACCCTTTTGCAATTAGTAAGCATTTATTGTAGCAAATTTGTCAAATGTTTCTTCAAATCTTCCATGTCTCCTTTAAGGATTTTTTCTATAACATCCATCTTAGCGTCCCCGCCCATCTTCAAATCTTCCATGTTGCCTTTACGTTTTTCTTCCATACCATCCATCTTAGATTCCACGCCTTTCTTTAAACCATCCATATTAGCTTCCATGCCATCCATGTTAGCTTCCACACCTTGCTTTAAACTATCCATCTTAGCTTCTGTTACTTTTTGTGAGAATGAATTTTGTTGCACTTGGTCTCGTAATTTTGATATATCATGTTTCATTTCTTCCTCTTGTTCAAGAGTCATGCTAGAGATTTCAGGTTGCTTACTAGGTGTTTCCATTTTCTTTCTTTGGGGCCTCAATTAATGATAATAATGCTTCACTACACCCTTTGAATTCGTTTAAACTAATTTTTCAAACCAAACTTATGCAAAATTAAAAAAAAAACTACACACATTTTCTTAGTTTGTAGGAGCTCGATATTGAATATGTTGTATATCTGTAATTTTGGATCTCCAAGATCTAAAATTGCATATTGGTGTCGCACTCTGAGATCTCTTTCCAACCCCACCAGTCTGATCAAGATTGGATTCGCCAAGGAAGCATTATGCCAAATCTCCCACAATGACCTGATTATAGACTAGTTCATTAGAGCTAAGGTATACGAAGTTCCACATGTGACTCCTTCGACCTTAGGAACTGAAACTGATACACTAAAAATGACAGATCGTTTTCTTTTTGTATCTTTGTATGAAATTTCAATCTGATGCTCATAGAGAAAGTTATGATGATTTTACCCAAGTCACCTATTTGGGATATAATTTGGGAGCCTGCAAAATCCCTAACTTCCTTGGATCCTATCTCCAAAAATATAGCGAGAAAAGATTTGAAACTTGGATCTGAGGTTCATCGAGATTTCAGATCAAATGGGTTTTCATTTATGTTTCTGAAATGTCGTAGAAAACAAGTTATAGCAAAAATTCCACGATGGCCTGTTTGGAGTAGCGAAACCCTAGAATCCAAGGCTATGATACCAAATGTTATCTAACTAGCTCATAAAATAGAAGAAAAGATAGATCAACGACTTCAAAATCAGCCTCTTTGAGGGGGAACATCATTTACATTACGAAAATGAATAATTCTTGGATGATACAAATAAAAAAACTTTCTTTCTATATATAGGAGTCTAAGGGGTCTTTATATAATCAAAGCCGGCATAACAATAATAATATAAGGACACAACAATAACAATAGTGGGCTTCTATGAGGCATAATAATAACAATATGGGACAATTGGGGCACAAAAATAAAAATAAGGGATACAATGACAATATTATTGGGGGAATCACTAGTATTATAAGGACCCGACACAAGAAATTTTAGAATATCAGACTCCTCCCACGCTGAGGAATAAATTGAATATTTAAGAGAGGTCTTTGTAGACATCAGATATGAGAATATGGACATCATCAAGAACATTAGAAGAGCTAGATATAGGAATAAAGTTAGTCAACTTGAAAAAAACTCCCAAGTTTCTAGCGAAAGGGCTTATCTACCATATATTTAGGGGGTCATAGATAAGCTGGCTAGGGTTCTCAAAAAGAAATATATTGAAACCTCTTTCAAGAACATATCAACCATTTGACATAAGATGAGATCAGTTAAATATAGCCCTAATCAATGCCAACAAAAGGGTGTTTATAAAGTCATATGTTCATGTGGAAATTGTTATATTGGAGAAACAGGAAGGTCCTTCAAGATTAGATTCAAAGAACATGACACAAACATAAAAGATGATAGAACTTTATCTTGAACACTAGCAGAGCATTCAAATAAGACTTGTCACCATATTTGCCTAGAAGACATGAAATTTATAGCTAATGAGAACCATAAGTACAAACTTAAAATTCACGAAGGCGTTGACATCATTAAACATCCTCAAAGTGTAAATAGGGATGAGGCTTTGGAAGTTAGTAGAAACTGGATCCCCTTACTCTCCCACACAGCCAAAAAATAATCCTTTTCTCCCCCCTCTCTTTCCATGGCCCCCCTTTTTCTCTCCATTAATCCCATTGTCTTAGCGTGAGAGAAACAAAATGGAACAATTAACAAATTAAAGTCTCGATTGATGAAACATCAAAATTATGGCAACACTGTAAACATTAACAGTTGAAAAAAGACAGTGTCTTGGAGAACAAGGAAAAACCTGAATACAAGCACGATAAAGGAAGTGGTTGATTAACATACGGGTGAAATCATGAATACCTCGGTTTGCCAGGAGAATCAGAAAACCAATGATAGACATAACATGGGTAAGACCTGTGTAGCTATGGATCGTGCTAACAGTGACCGTGTTGAAAGTCCACGGGAAAATCATATACAAGAAACTTGTATAGGTATCTCATACATCATTGAAGACAATGCCTATTGGGATTAATGATGACAACTAAATCAACCAAGGGCCATCGATTATTGGAAACAAAAATGTTGTCCTCCCTTGCAAGTGTTCCAAATCAAATACAAGTGCGATTAATATCGTTGCAATCTCCTCCCTTTGTATTTTATGTAATAATAATAATAAGGAACAACCTGATATAGTTAATCAAGTTTCTAACTCTCCTTTTAGCAATTTAGGTAAAAATGTGGTGAATAATTCTTCATATGAATTACAAAAGGAGGAAGCAGAGGTCCTGAATAAAGGACTCAACTTTGCCATAGCCCCCAATCATATTTTGCTAGAAGAAATTATTTGTAGTCTTGAAGATGGGATTCAAGCACTTAGGGATGAAGATAGAGAGAAATTCAAACAAGATTGTGTCATCATCTTAAGAAAAGAGAGGCCTCTCAAAAGAAATTTAAACTATCAGTAATTAAGAGCCACAAAAAGTTTAAAGAATAATGATAACATTGTAATCCTGAAAGTAGACAAAGGAGGGGCTACTCTAGTTATCGATAAATAAGAATATTCCACCAAAATGAAAGACCACCTGTATTATAGTCATAGCTACAAGAAGCTCAAAGATAACCCTATTTCTAAAACTACCAAAATTGTTAAAAAAGTCATCAAGGACTCAAACTTAGATCAAATAATGAAGAAACACTTGGCTACTGATAATGAAATCACCTAGCGAATTTACGGAGCCCCAAATATTCTTAAAGTTGGTGCCCCCCTTAGACCTACTGTCAACACTATTAGGGAACCTACATATCAATTGGAAAAATATGTTGCTAGCATCTTGGCCATTCTCGTTGGTAAAACAAGTTCATTCATTAAACGCTATAGTCATTATATAGAATTCATCAAAAAGAAAAACCAGATCCTGGGGATGAGATTGTAAGTTTTGATGTTCTCAAACTCTTCATGAAGATCCCATTAGAGGATGTTGTACAAGTTGTAGAAGAGGTCACATATTCCCAAACTACAAAACTTGTTGAAATATGTCTTCATTCCATTTTCTTCCTTCCAAGGTTAATTCTTTGAACAAACATCTGGAGTAGCTATGAGGTCCCTGTTGTCCCTTGGAGTAGCCAACCTCTTTATGAAGAAATTCAAAAAGAAATCTCTTGACACTTTCCCATTGAAGCCCAATTCTGGATTAGGTTCATGGATGACACTAGTGTCAATTGACCTCATGGAGACAAGGAGTCAAGTAAATTTTGAGATCACGTCAAAAACATATCTAAAGATATCAAGTTCACAATGGAAGTTTAGGACAACAACAATGTCCCATTCTTAGAAATTCTCCTCATAAGAAATGAAGATGGATCACTTGGAAATAAGGTGCTCAAAAAGAAAGAACACACTAATAATTACCTAGATGCAGACTCATAACATCACCCTACACAAAATATGGGGGTACTCAAGACACTTTTCACAAGAGATTTCAGAATATCAGACACCTCGCATGCCGAGGAAGAAATTGAATATTTAATAGAGGTCTTTGCAGTCATTGAATATAAGAATATGGACATGATCAAGAACATTAGAAGAGCTAGATCCAGAAATAAAGATAGACAACCTGAAATAAACTCCCAAGTTGTTAGTAGAAGGGCTTATCTACCATACATTCAAGGGGTCACAGATAAGTTGGCTAGGGTTCTCAAAATGAAAGATATTGAAACCTCTTTGAAGCCCATATTGACCATTAGACATAACATGAGATCAGTTAAATATATCCCTGATCAACTCCAACAAAAGGGTGTTTATAAAGTCATATGTTCATGTGGAAATTGTTATATTGGAGAAACAGGAAGGTCCTTCAAGATTAGACTCAAAGAACATGGTGTAGACATAAAAAATGGCAAAACTTGATCTTTAGCACTGGCAGAGAATTCAACTAAGACTTGTCACCATATCTACCTATAAGACAAAAAAGTTATCATTAATGCGAACCATAAGTTTAAATGCAAAATTCGTGAAGCCCTTGAAATAATTAAACATCCTCAAAATCTCAATACGGATGAGGGTTCAGAAGTTAGCAGAAACTAGATCTCCTTACTCTGCTACAAAACCAACACAAAATCCATTTCTCCCATCTCTCTTTCCATGGTCCCTCTGTTTCTCGCCATTAATCCCCTTCCCTTCCCTCCCCCCTCACATTTATTACCTATTCATTTTTTATCCTCCCTCTCCCATCATGCCTTTATCTCATATCTAGATCTAATTATTTTCCTCCTATCTATAAACATTCTAATTTCCCCATTCTAACCTAATATCACTATTAGTTCCTCCATATAGTTCCCCCTTATGGAATTTCCTTTTCATATGCCCCATCCCCTTTGCCTCCTTTAATATGAAGTAAATCCTTGATTAATAATTATTATCCCTATGATTTTATTAATTATAATTAATATTAAACTATAAAATTAATAATAATTAGCTTTATTATTAGTATTATTAATTAGCACTTAATTAGTAATAAAGATATTTTATTACTAATACTTTGTAATCAATCCTAATAATATAGTATTATTATTATTAACTTTATCAATTAATAAATATTCTTAGTAAAATATGAATATAATAATATTGATTATTAAATAAACTAACATTAAAAGTTATAAAAATTTACTAATATATATAAAAAATCAAAATCAAAATAAAATAATAATAAAAAATTTATTACTTTCCTCCCAATTTCTGATTTTATCTTTTCTAGGGCTTTACTTCACTTTATGAATTTGTTGGTCGCCTCTCCTCCTCTTTTCTTGCATCCATCCCATATTTATTTCCTCTCACCTTTCTATTCTTTGCATATTCGTCGTGAAGATGAGTCTCATTATAGACTCGAAGTGTAGAATGAAAAATGGATACTGTGGATAATCCAAATCAAAACTCTTAAAATTCTCACCACAAAAATCTACAAAATATCATTAGTACATTGTACGGAAGGGATAGTTGGAATGAGATTCATAATCTCAAAAAGTTAGGATTAAAATTCAAATAACAAAAGCTGATCTATTCTTCCAAAAACAATGTCACGGTCTTAAATTGGTTGCATCCTTCGCTTATGTAAAGCATAGAATTTGCAACCAGCATAACAACAGAGCATTCAAGTGGCTCAACAAATCCCTGATCCACCATGAAATCCTCAAAACCAGATTATCTATAGATCAACTATCATCCAAAGCCTTCGAGAATCATTTAAATCTTGCAGTGACTATTAGAGAGGACCGTGGGTTATCATCGATGTATGGAACTTTAAAATTCTGGAACCACTATAAATGATAACTTTCCAAGCAAGACAGTGTCTTGGAGAAAAAGGAACAACCTGAATACAAGGACGATAAATGACATGGTTGATAAACATATGGGTGAAATCATGAATACCTCGACTAGTCAACGGAATCATAAAACCAATGAAGGATAGAACGTGGGTAAGACCTAAATAGTTGTAGATATTGGTAATAGAGACAATATTGAAAGTCTGTGGCAAAATTGTACACAAGAAACATGTATCATTATA
This sequence comes from Pinus tabuliformis, assembly GCA_031772625.1. Lineage (NCBI taxonomy): Eukaryota > Viridiplantae > Streptophyta > Pinopsida > Pinales > Pinaceae > Pinus > Pinus tabuliformis. The sequence goes on along the minus strand of CM062815.1, from coordinate 598,400,775 downwards.
TCATACATTGTTGAAGAATGTGAGGTGAATTCGATAACAAACAAGAAAACACATATCAGAATTATTGATGACAATTACATCAACTGAGGGCCTTCGATAATTGAAAACAACAACATTGTCCTCCCTTGCAATCATTCCAAATCAAATACAAGCATGAGTAATAATGTTGCAAGATCCTCCCTTAGTAGTTTATATAATAATAATAAAGAACAACATGATATAATTAATCAAGTTTCTAACTCTCCTCTTAGCTATTTAGGTAAAAAAGTGGTGAATATTTCTTCATATGAATTACAAAAGGAGGAAGTGAAAGTCATGAATAAAGGACTCAACTTCTCCATATCCTCCCAATCATATTCCACTAGAAGAAATTATTTGTAGTCTTGAAGATGGGATTCAAGTGCTTAGGGATGAAGATAGAGAGCAAGTTAGACAAAATTGCGTCGTTATCTTAAGAAAAGTGAGGCCTCCCAAAAGAAATTTAGACCATGGGCAGTTAGGAACCCTAAAAAGTTTAAGCAATAATGATAACATTGTAATCTTAAAAGCAGACAAAGGAGGGGATATTGTGGTTATGGATAAAGAAGAATATGCCACCAAAATGAAAGACCACCTATATAATAGTGGTAGCTACAAGAAGCTCAAAGATAACCTTATTTCTAAAGTTACCAAATTGTTAAAAAATCCATCAAGGACTCAGACTTAGACAAAATAATAAAGAAGTGTTTGTCTATAGACAATGAAATCACCTCTCAAATTTACGGAGCCCCAAAAATTCATAAAATCAGTGCCCCCCTCAGACCTATTTTCAATACTATTAGGGTACCCACATCTCAATTGGAAAAATATGTTGCTAGAACCTTGGTCCCTTTGGTTGGTAAAACAAGCTCATTCATTAAAGACTCCATCTGGTATGTAGAATTCATCAAAAAAGAAAAACTAGATCTTGGGGATAATATTGTAAGTTTTGATGTTGTCCCAACTCTTCAAAAAGATACCGTTAGAGGAAGTTGTACAGGTTGTAAAAAAGGTCATGGATTGACAAGCTGCAAAACTTGCCAAAATATGACTTCTTTCCACTTTCTTCACCTTCCAAGGTGAATTCTTTGAACAAAAATCTGGAGTAGCTATGTGGTCCTTGCTGTCCTCTATAGTAGCCAACCTCTCTATGGATAAATTTGAAAATAAATCTCTTGACAATTTCCCAATAAAGCCCAAATTTTGGATTAGGTTCATGGATGACACTAGTGTGAATTGGCCTCATGGAGACAAGGAGTTAAGTAAATTTCCAGATCACCTCAACAACACATGTAAAGATATCAAGTTCGTAATGAAGGTTGAGGACAACAACAATATCCTATTCTTAGAAATTTTCCTCATAAGAAATTAGCATGGATCGCTTGGACATAAGGTGTTTAGAAAGAAAGCACACACTGATAATTACCTCCATGCAGACTCACACCATCACTCGATACAAAAGATGGGGGTACTCAAGACTCTTTTCAAAAGAGATTCTAGAATATCAAACTCTTCCCACACTGAGGAAGAAATTGAATATTTAAGAAAGGTATTTGCAGAAATCAGATATAATAATATGGACATCATCAAGAACATTAGAAGAGCTAGATCTAGAAATAAAGATAGACAAGTTGAAACAAACTCCCAAGTTGCTAGCGGAAGGGCTTACCTACCATACATTCAGGGCATCATAGATTAACTGGCTAGGGTTCTCAAAAATAAATATATTGAAACCTATTTCAAGCCAATGTCTACCGGTAGACATAAGATGAGATCATTTTAAAGATAGCCTTGATCAACTCCAACAAAAGGGTGTTTATAAAGTCATATGTTTATGTGGAGATTTTTATATTGAAGAAACAAGAAGGTACTTCAAGGTTAGACTCAAAGAACATGGCACACACATAAAAAATGACAGAACTCGATCTTCATCATTGGAAATCATTCAACTAAGACATGTCACCATATCTACCTAGAAGACATGAAAGTTATCACTAATTATAACTATAAGTATAGACATAAATTTATGAAACCTTTGAAATCTTTAAACATCCTCAAAATCTCAATAGGGATGGGGGTTTGGAAGTTAGTAGAAACTAGATCCCCTTACTCTCCCAGACAACCAACACATAATCATTTTCTCCCCTCTCTCTTTCCATGGCCCCCCTTTTTCTCACCATCAATCCCCTTCCCTTTCCTCCCCCCTCACATTTTGTTACCTCTTCATTTTTTATCCTCTTGCTCCCATCACGCCTTTATCTCATATCCAGAGCTAATTCTTTTCCTCCTATCTATAAAAATTCTAAGTTCCCCATTCTAAACCAATATCACTATTAGTTCCTCCATATAGTTCTCCCTTATGGAATTCCTTTTTCATAAGCCCCGTCTGCTTTTCTTCCTTTAATATGAAGTAAATCCCTGATTAATGATTATTATCCCTATGAATTTTTTAATTATAATTAATATTAAACTATAAAATAATAATAATTAGCTTTATTATTAGTATTATTAATTAAATTTAATTAGTAATAAAGAAAATTTATTACTAATACTTTGTAATCAGTACTAATAATAAAGTATTATTATTATTAACATTATCAATTAATAAATATTCTTAATAAAATATGAATATAACAATATTGATTATTAAATACACTAACATTAAAACTTAATAAAATTTACTAATATATATAAAAATAAAAATAAAAATAAAATAATAATAATAAATTTATTATGTTCATGCTAATTTTTTATTTTATCTTTTCTAGGGTTTTTCTTCATTTTCTGAATTTGTTGGTTGGCTCTCCTCCTCTTTTCTTGCATCCCTCCCATATTTATTTCCTCTCACCCTTATAATATTTGCATATTGGTCCTAAATATGAGTCTTGTTATATACTTGAAACATGGACTAAAAAATGGACAATATGTATAATTAGAATCAAAACTCTCAAAATTCCTACAACAGAAATCTACAAACTCTCATTAGTACCCTATACGGAAGGGACAGTTGGAATGAGATTCGTAATATCGAAAAACTTAGGGTTAAAATTATAAGAAGAGAAGCTGATCTATTCTTCCTTAAACAATGTAATGATATTAATTTGGTTCCATCCTTCGCTTATGTAAAACATAGACTTCATAACCAGCATAACAACAGAGCCTTCAACTAGCTTAGCAAATCCCTGATCCACCATGAAATCCACAAAACCAAATTCTCTCTAGATCGACTATCATCGACATCCTTTAAGAATAATGTAAAGCTTGCAACGACTATTAGACAAGACCTATGGGTTATCAAATATGCCTTGTTTTCTCTCAAATAAGAGAGGGAAGGATGCTTAGCATGGGAGAAACCGAATGGAAAAATTAAGAAATTAAAGTCTTAGTTGATGAAACGTCAAAATTCTGGAAACACTGTAAACAATAACAATCCAAGCACCACAGTGTCTTGGAGAACAAGGAAAAATGTGAATACAAACACGATAAATGACGTGGTTGATAAACATATGGGTAAAATCATGAATACCTCAGCTGGCTAGTGGATTGAAAAAACCAACGATGCACAGAACGTGGGTAAGACCGACATAGCTGTGGATCCTGGTAATAGTGACAATAGTGAAAGTTTGCAGGAAATCATACACATGAAACCTGTACCGTTGTATCATACATTGTTGAAGAATGTGAGGTGAATTCGACAGCAAACAAGATAATGCATATCAGGATTAATGATGACAACTACATTGACCTAGGGCCTTTGATAATTAGAAACAACAACATTGTCCTCCCCTACAAGTGTTCCAAATTAAATACAAGAGTGAGTAATAATGTTGCAAGATCATCCCTTAGTCGTTTATGTAATAATCATAAAGAACAACCTGATATAATGAATCAAGTTTTCTAACTCTCCTCTTAGCTATTTATGTAAAAAAGTGGTGAATATTTATTCATATGAATTTGAAAAGGAGGAAGTGGAGGTCGTGAATTAAGGACTCAATTTTTCCATAGCCCTCAATCATATTCCAATAGAATAAATTATTTGTAGTCTTGAAGATGGGATTCAAGCACTTAGGGATGAAGATAGAGAGCAAGTCAGACAAGATTGTGTCATCATCTTAAGAAAAGTGAGGCCTCCCAAAAGAAATTTAAACTATGAGCAATTAAGAGCCCTAAAGAGTTTAAGGAATAATAATAACATTGTAATATTGAATGTTGGCAAAGGAAGGGCTACTATGGTTATGGATAAAGAAGAATATGCGACAAAAATGAAATACTACCTATATAATAGTGGCAGCTACAAGAAGATCAAAGATAACCCTATTTCTAAAATTACCAAAATTTTAAAAAGAACCATAAAAGGCTTAAACTTAGACGAAATAATGAAGAATTTATTGTCTCCTGATAGTGAAATCACCTCGCAAAATTACGAAGCTCCAAAAATTCATAAAGTCAGTGCCCCTTCAGACCTATTGTCAAAACTATTGGGGCACCCACATATCAATTGGAAAAATTTGTTGATAGCACCTTGGTCCCTCTGGTAGGTAAAACAAGCTCATTCATTAAAGACTCTAGCCAGTATGTAGAATTCATCAAAAAAGAAAAACTGGATCCTGGGGATAAGATTGTGAGTTTTGATGTTGTCAAACTCTTCACAATGATCCCATTAGAGGAAGTTGTATAGGTTGTAAAATAGTTCACAGGTCTCCAAACTACAAAACTTTTCAAAATATGTCTTCGTTCTGATTTCTTCACCTTCCAAGGTGAATTCTTTGAACAAACATCTGGAGTAGCTATGGCATCTCCCCTATCCCCTATAGTAGCCAACCTCTTTATGGAGAAATTTGAAGAGAAATCTCTTGACACTTTCCCATTGAAGCCCAAATTTTGGATTATGTTCATGGATGACAATAGTGTTAATTAGCGTCATGGAGACAAGGAGTTATGTAAATTTCTAGATCACCTCAACATTATATCTAAAGATATTATGTTCACAATGGAGGTTGAGGACAACAAAAATATCCCTTTCTTAGATTTTGTTGGGTGTGGAGCCTGGTTATCTTATGTATTCAAAGGTCTCAGCTAGATGTATACCCCAAGAAGATTGTACACCCCTCCACGCAGGGGGTGCGGGGGGGACTTGTAAAAGTATAATAGTTTCTAGTCAATCTGGGCCGTTCATTAGGCGGATGATCTGATGGTAGAAGTGATATTTAATTTAGGGTTTTTTGCTCTAGAAGGCAACCCCTCACTATATATGAAGGAATTGTATTGCATCTATGTATATTTGTATTCTAAGTGAGGAAGAGAGAGGAGATTGAAAGCGAAGAGGGAGTTACAGCAGATCTGCTGTAGGTTGTATCTCTTCTGTTTGCTGGATAATATAATAAAAGAAGGACTGGTTGTTTCTCCATGGGTGTAGCCCAAACTAGGTGAACCACGTATATCTGTGTCTCTATTGTTTTATGCATTTTCTGTGTTTATATTTATGCAATATTTTATGTGTTCCATTGCTCTGTAATATATAATTTTTCTAACAACTAGTATTAGAGCCAAAGGTCTATTTGGCTGATAAAATTGTAGGAGAGAAGGGTTCCTGGTTCGAGTGGGAGCAATGGCGGAAGATGGTAGGTTTAGAGTCAAAAAATTCAATGGCCAAAACTACCAGCTGTGGAAGATGCAGATGGAATATTATCTGTATCAGAGAGATCTGTACCTACCATTGAGTGGAAAGACAAAGAAGCTGATGGGTATGACAGACATAGAATGGGATATTCTCGACATAAAGGCACTTGGAACAATACATCTGTGCCTAGCGGCATTGGTAGCGTTTAATATTTCAAAGGAAACGACAATAGAGGGTTTAATGTCGACATTGGCCAAACTATATGAAAATCCTTCAGCCTCAAATATGGTATTTCTTATGAAGTGTTTATTTAATATGAAGATGTCAGAAGGTGGATCTGTTGCTGATCATTTAAATGATTTTAATACAGTTACAAGTCAGTTAAGTTCTATAGGGGTAAATTTTGATGATGAAGTTAGGGCTCTGTTATTTCTGTGCTCATTGCTAGAAAGTTGGAATGGTTTAGTTATGCCCATTAGTAACTCTGTCTCTGGATCTAGTATTTTAAAGTTTGATGATGTTGTCGGTGCAATCCTTAGTGAGGAAATACAACGGAAAAGCTCCACTGAGACATCAGGTAATGCTTTGACTGCAGAGACCAAGGGAAGAAAAATGGAAAGAGGAAAGAGCCTAGGATATCGCAGTAAGTCAAGAAAAGGCAGATCCAAGGCTAGATTGGGGATAGTGTGTTGGAAATGTGGGAAGAAAGGACACCTGAAGAAAGATTACAAGTCTCAGAAGGGAAAAGAAGGAGACATGCAATAAGAAACTAATCATGAAGCGAATGTAACAGGTGATGTGTTGCACGATGCTTTGATTCTTTCATTAGAAAATATTATTGATGCCTGGGTGGTAGATTCAGGGGCCTCATTCCATGACACACCTAATAAGAAACATTTTCATGATTATGTTCAAGGAGATTTTAGACAGGTTCGATTGGGTGATGTTAAACCCTGTAAAATCGTTGGAATGGGTACAATTTTCATAAAATAGCAGAATGGAAATAAATGGCTATTGAAGGAGGTAAGGCATGTTATAGATCTGAAGAAAAACTTGATTTCAATAGGGTAGTTGGGAGGTGAAGGTTGCATAACTATTTTCATAGATAAAACCTGGAAGGTCACTAAAGGATCCCCGGTAATAGCGGAAGGAGAAAAGGTTAGTATATTGTACTTATGCAATGGTATTTCTAATTTTGTTATTGATTTAACCTCTATAGGAGAAGATACAGCATTGTGGCATCATAGACTTGGGCACATGAGTGAGAAGGGGATGGAGATTCTTCACTCAAGAAATTTGCTGCCAGGTTTGAAGCATGTTGATTTAAAATTCTGTGAGAATTGTGTTTATGGAAAACATAAGAGAGTCAAATTCGTTAGAGTTGGGAAAGAAAAGAAGAGCAAAAAAGTAGAGCTTGTGCATACAGATGTATGGGGACCTCCTTAGGTATCATCTCTTGGTGGCTCTCATTATTATGTTACTTTTATTGATGAAGCAACCAGAAAAACCTAAATTTGTTGTATTCGAAATAAATTTTATGTATTTGATACTTTCAAGAAATGGAAAGCTTTGGTTGAAAATGAGACAGGGAAAATGTTGAAGTGTCTTAGATTAGATAATGGAGGTGAATATTGCGGCAAAGAGTTTGATAGGTACTATTCAGAGAATGGAATTCACAGATAGAAGTCAGTTCCAAGAATACCACAAGAAATGGTGTGTCAGAAAGGATGAACATGACAATCATGGAGCGTGCAAGGTGCATGAGATTGCATGCAGGATTGCCTTTACAATTTTGGGCAGATGCTATAGATACTGTTGTTTATCTAATAAACAGAGGGCCTTCAAGTTCCTTGGATTGTGGTATTCCAGAGGAAGCATGGGCAGGTAAAAAGGTAAACTACTCTTTTTTAAAGACTTTTGGTTGTGAAGCCTTTGTCCACATTAACAAAGAAAATAGAACAAAGCTTGAGGCAAAATCAAAGAAATGTACCTTTATTGGATATGGTGTTAATGAATTTGGTTATCGCTTATATGATTATGAAAATCACAAAGTCATTAGGAGCAGAGATGTAATATTCAATGAAAAGGTCTTGTATAAGAATCAGTTGCAGGAAAAGAAACAGGAAAAAGAAAACAGAGAATACATAGTGCTTGACGATATCACAGGAAAAGTGATGGTGCTTGAAAATCATAATGATCAACAGCCAGAACAACAACCACAACAACAACAAGCACTTCAAACACCTGAAAGTGGTGTTAGAAGATATACCAGGATAAGTAGACCCCCTGAACGATACTCTCCTTCATTATATTATGTATTTTTGACTGATTCTGGTGAACCAAAATGTTATGAAGAAGCAGTGCAAGTAGAAACCAGGAAGAAGTGGGAGCAAGCCATGAAAGAGGAGATGGACTCCTTAACACATAACCAGACTTGGGACTTAGTCAGGTTGCTTGGAGGTAAAACAACATTGCAGAATAAATGGGTTTACAAGTTGAAGGAAGAAGATGGAGGTAGAAAAAGGTATAAAGCTAGACTTGTGGTGAAAGGGTTTGCACAGAAAAAGGGTATAGACTTTGATGAAATATTTTCTCCTGTTGTGAAAATGACTTCAATCAGAACTATTCTAAGTCTAGTAGCAGCTGAAGATTTTCATCTTCAACAGTTAGATGTAAAGACAACCTTTCTCCATGGGGATTTGGAGGAAGAGATATATATGCAGCAATCGCAAGGATATGAGGTAAAAGAGAAGGAGAAACTAGTGTGCAGGTTGAAGAAGAGGTTGTATGGCTTAAAATAGGCTCCAAGAAAGCGGTATCTAAAATTTGACAAGGTTATGTCTGAACAAGGTTATACTAGATGTCACTCTGATCATTGTGTTTATCTCAAAAGACAAAATGATGGCAACTATATTATATTGTTATTGTATTTAGATGATATGCTTGTTGCAGGTTCTAACATGCAGGATATAAATGTGCTCAAAAGAAAATTGGCAAACTCATTTGCAATGAAGGATTTGGGTGCTGCAAAACAAATCCTTGGTATGAGAATAACTAGAGACAAGAAGAATCGTAAATTAACATTGTCTCAAAGTGAGTACATAGAAAGGGTGTTGAAAAGGTTTAATATGCAAGATGCAAAACCAGTTAGTATACCTTTGGCTAGCCATTTCAAATTAAGTAAGGAGGCGTGTCCCAAGACTCAGGAAGAAATGGCTCATATGTCTAAAGTTCCATATGCATCAACAGTTGGAAGCTTAATGTATGCAATGGTCTGCACAAGGCCTGATATTTCACATGTAGTGGGATTTGTAAGTAGGTACATGAACAATCCAGGAAAAGAACATTGGATGGTGGTGAAGTGGATTCTCAGGTATTTGAGAGGTACCACAAATCAAGCATTATGCTTTGGTGGTTCAAACATTGCTCTATAGGGATATGTTGATGCAAATATGGTAGGTGACAGAGATAATGGGAGGAGCACTACAGGATATGTATTTACTGTAGGTGGAACAATTGTCAGTTGGGTTTCAAAAATCCAAAGTGTTGTTGCACTTTCAACAACAGAAGTAGAGTATGTTGCTGCTACAGAGGCTAGTAAAGAAATGATTTGGTTACAAAGGTTTCTAGATGAATTGGGTAAGAAGTAGGAGTTGGGCAGGTTATACAGTGACAGCCAGAGTGTCATACATCTTGCAAAGAACTCTGCATTTCATTCCAAGACTAAGCATATACAGCTCAAGTACCATTTCATATGGTCAGCATTGGATGATGGACAGTTGAAGCTGGAAAAGATACACACTAGCCAAAATCTTGCAGATATGTTAACAAAAGTTGTAACCAGGGAGAAATTGAGAATCTACTCAGTTTCTATTGGTCTTCAAGTATGATGAAGAAGATTAGAAACAACCAGGTCCAAAGTGGAGTCATTATCTAGCAAATGAAGCAGCGGTGGAGTTGCTATAATCAGTCTCCAAGTGGGAGATTGTTGGGTGTGGAGCCTAATTATCTTTTGTATTCAAAGGTCTCAGCCGGATGTATACCCCAGGAAGATTGTACACCCCTCCATGTGGGGGGGGGGTGTGGGGGGAACTTGTCCCCCCCCCCATGGGGGTCTGGGGGGGCTAATTCCCCTTGGCCGGGGGGTCTAGGGGCAACGCCCCCGAAGCTAGATATGGATGTAAAATTGCCTTGTAAAAGTATAGTAATTTCTAGTCAATCTGGGCCGTTCATTAGGCGGATGATCTGACAGTAGAAGTTATGTTTAATTTAGGTTTTTTTCCCTAGAATTCCACCCCTCACTATATATGAGGGAATTGTATTGCATCTATGTATATCTATATTCTGAGTGAGGAAGAGAGAGGAGATTGAGAGAGAAGAGGGAGTTATAGCGGATCTGTTGTAGGTTGTATCTCTTCTGTTTGCTGGATAATATAATAAAAGAAGGACTGGCTGTTTCTCTGTGGACGTAGCCCAAACTAGGTGAACCACGTATATCCGTGTCTCTCTTGTTTTATGCTTTTTCTGTGTTTATATTTCTGCAATATTTTATGTGTTCCATTACTTTGTAATATATAATTTTCTAACAGATCTTCTCCTCATAAGAAATGAAGATGGATTGCTTGGACATAAGGTGCTCAGAAAGAAAGAACACACTGATAATTACCTACATGCAGGCTCACACCATCACCTGACGCAAAAGATGGGTGTACTCAAGGCTCTTTTCATGAGCGCTTTCAGAATATCAGACTCCTCGTATGCTGAGGAAGAAATTGAATATTTAAGAATGTTCTTTGCAAACATCAAATATAATCATATCGACATCATTAAGAACATTAGAAGGGCTAGATCAAGAAATAAAGATAGACAACCTGAAACAAATTACCAATTTTCTAGTGGAGTGGCTTATCTACCATACTTTCAGGGGGTCATAGATAAGCTAGCTATGGTTCTCAGAAAGAAAGATATTGAAACCTCTTTCAAGTCCATGTCAACCATCAGACATAAGATGACATTATTTAAAGATATCCCTGATCAACTCCAATAAAAGGGTGTTTATAAAGTCATATGTTCATGTGGAAATTGATATATTGGAGAATAGGAAGGTCCTTCAAGATTAGACTCAAAGTAAAAGGCGTAGACATAAAAAAAGGCAAAACTCTATCTTCAACATTGACACAACATTCAACTACGAATTTTCACCATATCTTCCTAGAAGACACGAAATTTATTGCTAATGAGAACCATAAGCATAAATATAAAATTCTTGAAGCCTTTGAAATCATTAAACATCCTCAAAATCTCAATAGGGATGGGGATTTTGAAGTTAGCAGGAACTGGATCCCCTTACTCTCCCACACAACCAACACATAACTCTTTTCTCCCCTCTCTCTTTCCATGCCCCCCCTTTTTCTAACCATTAATCCCCTTCCCTTCCCTTCCCACTCACATTTTTTTACCTCTTCAATATTTTTCCTCCCACTCCCATCATCCCTTCATCTCATATACAAATCTAATTATTTTCCTCATATCTCTAAACTTTCTAACTAGTAACCCCATTCTAACCTAATATCGCTATTATTTACTACATATAGTTCCCCCTTTTGGAATTTCCTTTTCATATGCCCCATCCCCTTTGCCTCCTTTAATATGATGTAATTTCTTGATTAATAGTTATTATCCCTATGATTTTATTAATTATAATTAATAATAAACTGTAAAATTAATAATAATTAGCTTTATTATTAGTATTATTAATTAGCACTTAATTAGTAATAAATAAAATTTATTACTAATGCTTTGTAATCAATACTAATAATAAAGTAATATTGTTATTAACTTTATCAAGTAATAAATACTCATAATAAAATTTGAAGATAATAATATTGAATATTAAATACACTATCATTAAAAATTAATAAAATTTACTAATATATAAAAAATTAATATTAAAATAAAATAATAATAAAAAATTATTACATTCACGCTAATTTCTCATTTTATCTTTTCTAGGTTTTGCTTCACTTTCTAAATTTGTTGGCCGACTCTCCTCCTCTTTTCTTGCATCCATCTAATATTTATTTCCTCTCATCCTTGTCTTCTTTTCATATTGGTCCTAAATATAAGTATTGTTATAGACTCAAAACGTAGAATGAAAAATGGATAATGTGGATAATTTGAATAAAAAATCTCAAAATTCTCACCACAAAAATATACGAACTCTCATTAGTTGAACAATTTCAATTATTTTAGTACTAATATTATTGAGAATGTATTGTAATGGTTTTTATTACTCTCCCATCCCTGTGGACTATTCCACAGGATGCTAGACAAATATTTCTCATTGGTTGGTTGTAATGACCGTCACATCTTTTGTGGACTATTCTGCTAGATGTTAGATAGATCCCTTTTATTTGTGTGTGTCTCTTCTTGGGTGGTACTATTACCTATCTCTTAGAGGCTCACACTGTAGAATAAATTTGACACACCTACAACCAAACACTCACTAGGCATATATTATTTCTTTCTGAATGCACCACACGTACCTCTCTTGCTGACAGTTAGAGCCAACAAAAATCTATAAGAATTCATGGCAACTGGGCTGATATTCTAGATGGGGCTCCTACTCCAAATAGTGTGAAGTCTAATTGGGACTCCACACTGGGGAAACCCCATAGTTGACGTATTTCTAACACCATCAACAAATGGCACTAGGAGGGCTAGATGACAAGATGTTCTTGTTGAATCTGTTTTGAAAGTCTTATCTCAAATGTCTCATCCTTAAAGATTACTCCCCGAATGTTTCTCTAATTTGTCCATTTGTCAATTTTCAATCGCTGATGAGCCTGTCTATCACTTATCTCAATTAAAGTTTGATGGTGAGGATGGAAGTCTATAACTACACAATTTTTTGATTTTTTGAAATTTTGTGAATCTTACAAAATCAATGATGAAGAGTTTGCTTCTTTTCTTTTCTTCCTCACCCTCAAAGGTCGTGTTAATCAATGTTTTCATACCTTACCACCCAATTTGATCCATTATTTCGATCATTTCCTCAAGGATATTTATGAAGCCTTTGATAGGTATGATTACCAAGTTTTTTATGAAAGAATCAATCAATTAAGAATGAAGGCTGATGAATCAGTTGAGGATTTCTCTAATTGATTACTTCACCTTTCTTACGAATTTACTGAAGAAAAATTGGAGGAATTTTGAGGCCTAAAATGGTCCTCCTAAGGAAATTATAAAATAATAGTGGAAATAATAAAATAATATTAGATTACATCATCAAATTTTAGGGGGAAAAAAGGAAAAAACTACTTTTTCAACTCATATTTTCAACTTATCTCCCTATGGGTTTACTCAAATTTTGAGCAAGAACACTCGTTGGATGCAGAATTGGATTCTTCATCCAAGGAGTAACCATGGTGCATGCTTTTGATGGACCCTGCTACACCAAAAATGATAAATACATGAAAAACGTGATCGTAATAACATTTTATCATGTATTTCTCATTTTTCGTGTAGTAGGGTCCATGAAAAGTATGCAACATGGGTACCCTTTGGATGAGGAATTAAATTTTTCACCCAATGAGTACTCCCACTTGAAATTTTAGTAAAACATTAGGGACATATGTTGAAAATAAGAGTTGAAAAAATAGTTTTATTATTTTATTATTTTTTAATCTTTTTACTTTTTTACTCCGAAAATGGTGAATTACCCCCCATCATTGACATCATCATCTTGAATCCTATTGGTTCTTATAAAGTTTATTTTTGTTGTACATTTTTCTTAGGATGCCCATTTTAGACCTCAAAGTTCCTCTAATGATGCAGATTTGGATTTCTTTAAACAAAAGTTTTAGTGATTGGTTCATGTATCTTTGCATGGTGAACCTCAATTCCCACGATGTTTCTACTTCCCCAACTCTTGCGAATCATGAGACACCTCTAATTCCAGAGGAGGAATTCATTTCTCCTTTTGTTCTTTATCCTCCTCCTTTTCCAGATCCGATGAGGGTGTCTCTGTGCGATGATAATAAAGTTGGGAAATATGTAAATCAAGTTCCTAATCCATATTCTCATTCTTCTTCCTCTTGTCATGACTTAGATTCAATGGAGGAAATACCATAATGGCTCATGAAGCCCATGGTGAAGACTAACTCCTCCATTCTACCAAATTATGTTATTATTCATAAATTTAGTCTCAAATCTGATCTAGATTTCTGTTATCCTCTATCATCTACATGCTATAAACTTTGTAACATGATCCACCCAATAAACTTGCTCCACCAGCTAGTTTTTCACACTCTCTCAATTTTTGAGTTTCTATTTCAAATTGTGATCAAATACAAGGAAGTCACATTACACAGGGTAGGGGAATAGGAAGGTGAAGATGTTTTCAATATTTCTTCCCTTTCCCAAAATCCTCCAAGTGAAGATGATGTGCTTCCTTTCTTGGATGATTTTAAATATGCTAATATTTGTAGTGGATTAAATGCAATCAATTCTTTCAATCAATATTTAGCCTTGGGAAACAATCATTCTGATTATGATGAATTTGTTGATGTATGCAATCACGAATGCCCAAGTGCATCATCTTATCTTTCTTTTTCTCATGAAGACTTTGCTTTAGATCTAGAATTTGATTCGATCAAAGAATATGTCTGTATCACAACTTCCTCTTCATCTCACTATCTCTTGTTCCCTATCATTTGCAATGCATCTACTTGCAGCAAAGAAACTCCATGCTCTTCAAGTTCTTCATCTGATGAGTTAATTTTTCAATGGACACAAGGTGGTGATATTACCCATGATGAAAATGAAAACAATGAAATTATTGACTGCTCCTTCCATACCTCATAAACTCTTCTCTTGCATGAAGACAACTCTCCAAAACATCTTACTCATCAAATTTATTTGATTCATACATATTCAGATTTGTGATTAGATGAATATTTCAACTTGAGTAATAAGATTATTGAAGTTTAAAAACATGGTCAAGTCAGTGATAGAGATGGCTTCCATTTGGTGAGTAGTGGTCTTATTGAAGCTAGTGGTAGTAGCTTTCCTCACACCATGAATAATCTTGTTCAATCTTTAGGATGTGATTTTACAATCCTTGAAAGTTTCAGTACTTGCTAGGGAATTGAGTCACTTCAACTTCCATTGATGGTTATGTTAGGATCTCACGACTCTATTAAGCCCCCCAAACTAAGTCAAATATGGTTTCTCCCACATAATCCTTCTATTTGCATGGTTTCACTCGATGAAAAATTATTTTTGAAAAATGTTTGGTATCTTGGATGTCATCTTTCAAATTTCCAAGATTTTACTTCTGACCGGATTTAGGAATATTTTTCAGTTCATTCATCTTCATGCAAATTTTTCCTAATGAACTCGGGTCTGGAATTTGTATCGCTCATAGAGTCATGGAATTCTGAAGTTGATCATTTGAAAGACCATATTCGGTTGAAGGAATCATATCTATCAGATTGATTTCATGATGAGTTGAGAGCTAATCCTAGTTTTCCTTATGAATATCATATCATGAATCTTGTTCTTCATCACACATGGAATCCTCTTGAGTGTGAAAGAATGCATTAGTTATTGTGGGAATTAAATTCTTCTTCGCTCACTGCATCTCAACCAGTTTCATATGTTTGTTGTACTGGAATTACTTTTCTCTTCTTTCAATGATTATGGTGCTAGTGTAGTGTGTTACTGGTTACAAAGAAATATTTTCTCACATTCATCACGGGAGGAAGGTATTTTTGTTCTTTAGAGAATTTGTGGAACTGTTCAAAGTGATTTATCTTTGTTAATTACAAACTGGGAATCTAAAGCTTTAATCAACCCACCTGATCATGATTCTGTCTCTAATGACTATCATTCAGCTTATCATTTTCCCATCAGTATATTCAATAACAATTGTTTTACATCCTTCCATTTTGATTGTTCACCATCTCACTGTTTAGATATGTGTCAAGTGTGTTAGGTCCCTATACTACTAGTGTAACCCTTATTGTTATTTGTAAAACCCCCTTATTATATTATTGTGCCCATGTAGTCCCCATATTGTTATTATTATGCCCCATAGAAGCCCACTATTGTTATTATTGTGCCCTTAAATTATTATTTTTATGTCGGCTCTGATTATATTATGACCCCTTAGACTCCTATATATAGAAAGGAGGTCTTGTAACTTGTATCATCCAAGAATTGTTCATTTGTGTAATATAAAGGAGGTTGTCCCTTCGAAGAGGCTGAATTTTGAGGTGTTGATCTATCTTTTTGTGAGCTGGTTTCATAACATTTGGTATCAGAGACTTGGATTCTAGGGTTTCACTGCTGCAAACAGGTCATCGTGGAATTTTCACTATAACTCTTTCACTATAAATTTTTTTCTGCGATGTTTCAAAAGCTACAAAAAACACCCATGTGAGAAGAAATCTTGTTGAACCACGCATCCAAATTTCAGATCTTGTTTCGCTATATTTTTGGAGATATGATCTAAGGAAGTTAGGGTTTTTGCAAGCTCCAGAATTTCATCTAAAATAGGTCTTCGTGGTATTTTCGCTATATCCTTTTCGCTACAAAGTTTCAGTAGCTAAAGAAAAAACCCATTTGAGAAGAAATCATTCTGAATCTCGGGTCCGAATTTCAGATCTTGTCTCGCTACATTTTCGGATATATGATCTGAGGAAGTTAGGGTTTTTGCAGACTCCCGAATTACATCCTAAATAGGTGACCTTGGGCAAATCATCATAACTTTCTCTTTGAGAAACAAACTAAAATTTCGTAAGAAGTTACAGAAAGAGGACAGACTGTAGTTTTTTGTGCATAGTTTTTAGATCGAAAGGTCGAAAAAATGACACATGGCACATCATACAAGTTCGCTCTACTAGAACATTATATAATCATGACATCTTAGGAGATTGGGCATAACTCTTTCTTGGAGAATCAAATTATGATCATACTTGTAGGGTTAGAAAGAGGACTTAGAGGGCTACTGCAGGAGACAGTTTTAGAACTTTGAGATCTGAAAGTACAGAGTTAAAGTCATTTCAAGATCGTGCTCCTGAAATCAAGAAAAGGTGATTAGGAAGTTTGATGGAAAGGATCCAATAAATTGGATACTACAGATGGAGCAATATTTTGATCTACATGGTGTACCATTGTTACAAAAGGTATGTATTGCATCTTCATATTTAAAACTGGATCAATTTTTATGGTATAAAGGGATTTTTCTCGTAAACAACTTGTTACGTGGTCAATTTTCACGGAGGAAATGATAGAACATTATGAGGATACAAAGAGCAACACCTTCTTTAGAGCAATACCACAATAATTTGAAGAAAAAAGAGAAAAAGGGCTTTCTTACAATTGTGATAAAAAAAAACATTAAAGGTCATAAGTGTGTTGAGAAGAAATTATTTTACATTGATTGTGGAGAGGAGGAAGAAAAGGATCAAGAAATGTCAAAAGAAGATATACACCAAGAACCAACCCCAGAGAAAGAAGAAATGAATCCGACCATATCTCGTAAAGCATTGGAAAGAATTACCACTCCTAAAACTCTTAAGATAGAAGGACATATCAAGAAGAAAAAGGTTCAAGAAGTGAAAGATCACATTGATAAAGAAGAAATGAATCTGACCATATATTGTAATGCATTGGACAAAATTACTACTCCTCAAACTATCAATATAGAAGGACATATCAAGAAGAAAAATGCTCAAGAATTGAAAGATCACATCGAGTCTCAAGAAATCAATCCGACCATATCTTGTAATGAATTGGAAGAAATTACCACTCCTCAAACTATCAAGATAGAAGGAAAAATCAAGAAGAAAAAGGTAAGAGTGTTGATTGATTTGGGTAGTACCCATAATTTTATTGATTGTAAGATAGCCAAGGAATTGAATTGCTTCCTATATCCAGCATCAGAGTGTCAAGTGATGGTTGCAAGTGGAGGAACCATAAATTGCTATGGAAAGTGCCATAATATCAAGCTATCCATGGGAGAATATGTATTGAATAGCCCAATGCTTTCCATTCCAATGGGTGGTGCTGATGTTTTACTAGGAGTCCAATGGCTACAATCTTTGGGTATGATAGCTTTTAATTTTCAAGAACTTTTCTTGAAATTTTTTTGGGAAGGAAAGGAAGTTGAATTGAGGAGAATTGAAGGAAAACCTAGAAAGATAATCAACTCTAACAACATGACAAAGCTTATAAATAAAGAACAATGGGGTGTAATTGCACAATTATGTTCACTAGAGGATCTCACATCAAAATAATGTATTTCTCCAGATCTCCAAAACGTTTTGGACAATCATTCCAAGGTATTTGAGAGTCCCAAAGGCCTCCCACCTATTCGTGATCATGATGATGCTATTCATTTGATTCCACGAAGTGTTCCTCCAAACATCAGGCCTTACATATATATATCCATATGCCTAAAGGAGTGGGAACTCATTCAAAAGTTGCAGAATATCCCAGTTCAAACAGTATTACAAGAACTTGTCAAGGAAGGAAAAATCATATTGGAACCTAAAGCAGTCATAGAACTGAGAAATCTAAAGCTAAAAAATAGATCAATTTCAAAGTATCTCATCAAGTGGAAGAACTTACCCACTGAAGATTCCATATGGGAGGACAATAATTTATACAGAAGCATCAAGAACTACTCAAGCATTGAGGAAAACACCTTTTGAAGGAGAGAGGCATGTTAGGTCCCTATACTACTAGTGTAACCCCTTATTGTTATTAGTACAAACCCTTTATTATATTGTTGTGCCCATGTAGTCCCCATATTGTTATTATTGTGCCCCATAGAAGCCCACTATTATTATTATTGTGCCCTTACATTATTATTGTTATGTCGGCTTTGATTATATTATGACCCCTTAGACTCCTATATATAGAAAGGAGGTCTTGTCATTTGTATCATCCAAGAATTGTTCATTTGTGTAATGTATAGGTGGTTGCCCCCTCAAAGAGGCTGAATTCTAAGGCATTGATCTATCTTTTCTATCTTTTTGTGAGCTGGTTTCATAAAAGAGTGATTGAGGAACTTCCCCTTCACTGATGGTTATGTTAGGTTCTCACTGTCTCGACAGGATTGTTGAATATGATCAGATATATTTTCAATCACAAGATTCCCATCATAATCCTATGTCTCTAATTGAAAATTCATGTTTTGAATATTTCGGGGTTTTCAAGAGAATTATCATGACTTTTACGATCCCATCACTTAATGGTTGGAATAGTCTTACTTGGGAAGCTCCATTTCAAATAACAAGTTTCAATATTTCCTCACACTTGCTAAGGAGTTCAGTGTAGATGGAGACACATTCGAGGGAAGCTTCATATGTTTATTGAATGACGGTTCTCTTCAAAAGGGTAAGAATATAAAATGGTTAAAAGTGGTGGCTAAGGCCTATCTTTCTGCTAACAAGAAATACCTTCAAATTTTTGTGCAAGCTAGTCAAGTCCTTATCTCTTCTATTGCACATTGTTTTATATTTGTTTTAATCGATCACATCTTTGTGATTGTAGGTTAGAAACAATTATGGTGGCTACATTGGAAATTCCTTTATACATGATCTCGACCTTCTAGATGGTTAGGTTAGGAGTACGTCTAGTTGCATTTTAGTTTATGTACATACCCATCCTGCATTCATTTACCATAGTTTGTGTTGAGGCATGTTAATTACCTATCATTTAATTGTCAACCCGGGGGTTTCGTAAAACTTGTGAAGCATTTGTGCACTATATATGCTAGAAATTAACTTTGAATTTAGATCAATCTAACTACAAAACCAAATAATGAAAAACTAAATTCACATATTCTAATTCAGCACTCAATTCAAAAGAAATTATAGTATAGCACATGTAATTGAACTCTTAATCTTTCAATCTTGCAGGCATTGAAAAGAACACCACTCTTTCAGAAATGAAAGAAAAAAAATCATTCTTAACCTCTCACACAGGAAAAGTTATGAAAGAAAATAAAAACAATTTCTCTTAACTTCTAGATAGAAGGCAAATAAAAACAATCAATTTTAACCTCTCACACAGGAAAAGATATGAAAGCAAATAAAAACAAATGCTCTTAACTTCTACATAGAAAGCAAATAAAGGCAATCACACTTAACCTCTCACACAGGAAAAGATACGAAAGAAATAAATCTTAATCTATGAAAGTAATAAATCTTAATATATGAAAACAATATCCCGGATGCGGGTGATCAATCTAGAACATAGTACGAGGATGGCTTGGCGGGAGGGCGCGTGGCCACTCACCGCAGCCAGATGGAGCTGCAGGACGCAGCAGTTAATAGTTCACACATTAAACTTTA
The DNA here is from genome assembly GCA_031772625.1 of Pinus tabuliformis. NCBI lineage: Eukaryota > Viridiplantae > Streptophyta > Pinopsida > Pinales > Pinaceae > Pinus > Pinus tabuliformis. The sequence goes on along the minus strand of CM062815.1, from coordinate 598,380,771 downwards.
TTACTGCATTAATGCAGCTCTCCCAGGTGTGGCATTTTGATAACCTGACTGCAACGATGCTCGGCATGGTTCTCATTTTCGCTCTTCACATTTGCTTTTGCTAGCAAAGCAAGGTCAAAGCTTCTTGTGCTAGAGATAGTTCAGGGCACTGTCTAGCTCTGGTGCGAGAAGCTAACACTTTTCCAGGCTTACATGCTCCAATTCACCTGTTTCGAATTCTCCCCTGTAGCCACTGCGCATTCCCCTCTTTGACTGTTTGTTCTACTTCCCTAGCTCATTTCAACATACCCAGAGATCGCACCAGAATGGTTTGCAGATGAGGCAGCTCTTGTGGCCGGGTCCTCCGCTAGGCGTCCTCAACAACCTCGAACCCTTCATCTGAGGCTTCAGACTTCAGTTTTTATTGCTATTCGGTAACTAGAAGCGGGCGTGGCAGAGGAAGGAGGTAGTTAATGTCAAAGGTGAGCTCTCAGCACTCCAGAACGCACACGGCTCACTTCCACCTCCCCTGTAGACTTGGTAATTCCTCCTTCATTGTATCGGTCACTGTTGAGCTGAATGAGAAAGCTGGGGGTTTGAAGATAGTCAGCTCAGGAGTTCCTCAGCACCAACGGATGGAAAACAGGAATGATCCCTCGACGAATGTGATTGCGCAAAGACGAGATATTGGGGGTTGTGCTATTCAAGATTCACCCACTCCAGCTAGCCCGAGCACTCCTGTAGCAGAAGAACTTGCAATAAAAGAGGGTCAATCCGCAAAGCCTGAAGAACCAGATCATTTTGGCTGTCGCATTATTAAGTAGTAGCCTCCAACTCAGCATGAATACTGAACAGGCTTGCATGTCTTTGGTTTTGTTCAATTGTCGAAAGCGGTTGTTCAATCCTCTCAGGTTTGCGTGTCTTTGGTTCTGTTCAATTGTCGAAAGAGGTTTTGTTCATCCTATGTTTGTAGTTCCTAGTATCAGGTTTTTTCAACTCTTTTTGAGGGCTGGTTTCCCCTGCGTGGGAGGCATTCCCTATTTGTTGGTTAATGTTTTGGCTAAGGTGGTTTACTAGTCAGATTTGGGTCACTGTCCGGATACTAAGTCTTTCGTTATGGATTCAGTTATTCCAAGTCCTAAAGCTAGTTTTTTTGTAAGTCCTTGGGATAGTTTGTCAAATGTTCTTTGTTAGTATGCCATTTCATGGGCTAGAACTCTCGAGACCTTCATCTTGCTGTAAGCATATTTTGTATCAATATAGAAGTAGACTAATTTAGAAACAAATAAATAAATATATGAAAATAATAAATCTCACACATTGTAGGCGGCCAATCCAAAAGCATGAGAGATGGCAAGTTGAGAGGCTCCAAATGCAACCATAACCAAATCAAGGTGAACATCACTCCTGAGCATGGTGCCAAATCCAAATTCTATATTCAAAACATGATCATTTCCCCAAATTTACACATGCCTTTGAAAGGAGAAGGCTCTCCTATTTATACAAAAAATATAAGAAGCTACCTCATTAATGGGGTCCATTATTCTCTCCCTGGATCCCTAGGAAATCTCATAGAGTTATAATCAAAATAGGTAATGATGAGACACATATCCTCTTTGACCTTTATCCAAATCTCCTTCCATATCTTGAAGGGAATTCGAATTTGAGCGTTGGATGCCACATAAGGGTGTCTTGGAAGCTTCCAAATGACCTACACATGTCATGAAACTCAAGACACTTTTAAGTATTAGCAAGTATATTCCTTTTTTCTAAGTTTTAACCATTTAATTCACTTATAATACTAGAAATGATTAGATTTTGGAAAACACAAAGATAACCCCATGTAATCATGAAAATGGAGGCTAATGAAAGGTTATATGGTCATGGAGTTGCGACATGTGAGTGAAATGGTGGAGATAAAGGTGAAATTGGATGATATTTTGAATACAGTTTGGATACTCTACATACCCCCGAATTGACGTTGTTGCATGTCCTCATGCAATCTACTGCATTGCTTAATCATGATTTTCTTTTGAATGAGCTTGGCTTATATCAATTTTCCTTAAACTTTGCATTTGACAATTTCATTTCTTTTTTTTTTGCAAAGTATTCCTTGTCATACATTTAATTGCAACATGTTTGCTTGGTTCTTGTGTGACAACCAAATTTTAATTGGTATTGGTTCTTGTGTTTCAATACCTTGTGCCTTTTTGTTGTAGTATTATTCATTGAACATATTTAAGAATGCATCTTTGAGTCAGTGATTTAATATGCTCATCATTTAGGAATTTATTTGCAAATCACATAACTTTTGAACCATAATGCAATCATAATTGATTAGGACAAGTATGTTAGGATGAAATGAAGTGAAATGGAATGAAGTGATATGGATGTGATAATAAATGGATTTCCCTTCCCTCTAACTAAAGGTGTTTACACTTGTTTTTTCAAATGAGAAAGGAAATATGGTGAAGTATTTTTCAAAAATTATAATTTTAGTATTCAAGGAATTTTATGATCTAGAAAAGAACATACCCTTACCTACCTAGGAAGTCGACAATATGTGCATATGTAGAGAAGTTGTAATTGCTGCTGGATCATGGAATAGAATGTAGAATTTCATCTGCTTCTTCGTTGCATAAATGATGGATGAGGCGGTGAAAGTGGATTCTTTATTTCTGCTATTGAATCTGCTGTATCTGCTACAAAATACTAAAATTATATAGTCTTCACCTGCTACAAAAGCCGATGGTACAATTCTAGTCATGCGAATAAATGTGTTGTTGTCGAGCATGAAGAGAAGTCATTGGATTACCGGTCATTGATGAATGACGTTAACCAATGCGATGCAAACTCGCCATTAATGCCAACAAGTGCCAAGGTACCTAAGTACATCTTGCAAAGTGAAAATAGATGAGTGTTGGAAATAATACTGAGAGGGGGGGTGAATCAGTATTATCAAATTCTTTTCAATATACCATCCTGATTTATACTTTAAATTATTCTTCAAATATTGATGATTAACTTGTATGTCAATACCATATAATAGTGATCAAGAATAATGAAAAACAGATAGTCACACCAAAGAACACTAGATATAAGGTGGAAACCCAATGTGGGTGAAAACCACCTGCTGCAATATGTCTCTATCTTCTTTCAATTAGAAACTTCTTTTACAATGATTTTGTACTAGTGAAGTCCTTTACCAGTACGCAGGCTGCAACTTGCAGAGAGCTACAACTCTCTCTCGTTTTCCAGTCTCTCCTGGAAGGGAGCTACAACCCCCTTTTCTCTTCTACTTCTTTAAGGACCATGTTTCATTAATTTTCAGACTGCATCCAAGAAGATCAAATAATCATCAAGTACATGCGAATCACCCAATCTCCTTATACAATCAACCAATGAATCACCCAGCTTCTCAGAATGCTGTAAACAGAAAAGTAATACCAGAAATATAAACCCAGAACTCTGCAGCAATAGACAAAAGACAGCCAACAAAAGTTTCAAGATAGGTCCGCAACTTCACCAATAGAGTCTTGCGAATATCCACAGCTCTTTTGTGTCTAAACTGCACAGATCTGCACTGGTAGATCTTCTGCTCTGCGTATCTCCGCACCACTCGTTCTGCTGCCCTACGTACCTCTTCTCAGATCTGCACCTCCACTGTCTACCGGACAGCATACCTATGCAACTGGTTCTTCTATTTCTCTGCGTACCTCCACATTGTGCCTTCTTCTGCGCTGCATACCTCGTACTGTGCCTTTTGCTGCGCTGCGTACCCCCGCACTGCGCCTTCTCCTGCGCTGCGTACCCCCGCACTCACACCGTGGATCACTTGCGAACCTCTGATTACGGCCAAGTTAATAGTCCTCTAATGTGCCACAGACAGTCAGATCCACAGATCTGATCATGCGCCCGAGAGATCACGACTTATCAATAGATTCGCCTTAAGTTTTCTCCTTGATTTAGATCTAGCTTTTAGAACCAATCACCCAAAATTTCAGATCTTAAGATATTCAAATTTCACTAGTGTCTAGCCAAGTGATCTCCTTTCCTTTTTATAGGCAAGCCCTTATTCAAACCATGGGACAAAACCATCGAAAACCAATAAAAGGGATCAAAATGGGGTTCAATAATTTAGATCCTATACCACAGGCCAAAACCATAGGATCATGAACGACGGGCTAAATACTAAGGGCCAAACATAAGAAACCCCACATGAGCGTGCTTCTCTGCATTGGAGTGATTGAACTGGGGGATCGCACCTTCTGAACAAAGAACCTGCGGGTCCGCACCTTTTGAACGATTCACCTGCGAACCTCTTATTTTTCATCATTTTGAGAGCCTGAACAAAGTTTTGCCACTTCAGTGAGTTGCCATCAAGTACAACACCTGTACCATAGAGCCAAAGCAGAATCATAATGGCAACAATCTCCCCCTTTGGACTTGATGGCAACCTCAAGATCCTCAATGTCATTCTCCCCCTTTGACATCAAGGGCAAAGGGTTATGCTCCCCCTGAGAACATGCTCCCCCTGACTATAAACCAGATCTGCAAAAGGAAAGAAATTTCTTCAAGAAGAACCATAATCCACCAAACACCATAAATGACCATGAAAGAGATAGAGACATATTGCAGCAATATTCAGATCAGCATCCATGATCTCCTTTTGTACTTCCTCCAAGATCTTCTACCATAATGCCAACAATGCATTATATGCTCCCCCTGAACCTGTTCCATTCGATCTTCGACCAATCCGCAACCCAGCAAATGTATGTGTATACCCCATATGAAACTTGCGTACAACCAACAATGAGATTCAACAACAGGATGATTAATCAACAACCCCCAGCTTTTGCCTGAGGTATTCAAAGGTCTCCCTGGGCAATGGTTTGGTGAGTATATCAACAGCTTGTTCCTTAGAAGGAACATACTCCAACTTGACCTTTTGTTCAAGCACTTGTTCCCTAAGAAAGTGATACTTGATCGGTATGTGCTTGGTCTTTGAATGCACGATTGGGTTCTTTGAAATGTTGATTGCACTTGTAGTATCACATAAGATGGAGATAGGTGGTGTACAAGTGATTTGAAAATCCTACAAGGTCTGCATCATCCAAAGGAGTTGAGTGCAGCAAGATGCAGCAGCCACATATTCTACTTCAGTTGTAGATAAAGCAATCGAACTCTGTTTCTTGTTGAACCAAGATACTAATCTGGAACCCATAAAGAATGCACCACCACTTGTGCTCTTCCTGTCATCCACGCTTCCGGCCCAATCTGCATCTGTATAAGCATGAAGTGTGAGATATGTATCTCTAGGATACCATAAGCCATAGTTTTGAGTTCCTTGAAGGTACTTGAAAATTCTCTTCACTGCCTGAAGATGAGTTTCCTTTGGATTTGCCTAAAATCTTCCAACTATTTCCACTGCATGCATGATGTCTGGTCGGGTACCTGTCAAATAAAGTAGACTTCCAATCATAGATCTGTAGGTTGGTTGATGCACTGCTGCTGATTCATCATTTGCACTAAGGCTACATCCTGTGACCATGGGGGTACATACTGGTTTTGCATCTTCCATGCCATATTTCTTCAAAATCTGCTTGAGATACTTGGTTTGAGACAAGAAGATCCCGCCTTCATTTTGTTGGATTTGCAATCCAAGAAAATATGTCAGTTCTCCAAGCAAAGACATTTCGAATTCTTTCCGCATCACCAAGGCAAAGCTTTGACTCATAGCTTCTTCATTACTGCCAAAGATAATATCATCTACATACACAACAAGTATTAGCAATTTGTCATTTTCAATTTTTATATAAAGATTGCTATCTGTTGATCCCTTTGAAAAGCCTTGTTGATGAAGATATTTGTCCAAACGGTAGTACCAAGCCCTTGGCGCCTGTTTAAGACCATAGAGAGCCTTTTTTAGTCTGCATTAAAGGTTTGGATCATTCCCAAGGATGAAACCATCTGGTTGCTCAATATACACTTCTTCTTCTAAGTCTCCATTCAGAAAGGCTGATTTCACGTCCATTTGAAATACTTTGAACTTTTGAAAGCTTGAGAGAGCAAGGAACATTCAGATGGCCTCAAGTCTAGCAACGGGAGCAAAAGTTTCTTCAAAGTCTATTCCTTCTTGTTGAGCGTACCCTTTACAAACAAGTCTGGCCTTGTTTCTAATTACTTTCCCATTTTCATTTAACTTATTTTTGAAGATCCATTTTGTCCCTATGACATTCTTATCTTTTGGTCTAGGAACCAACTCCCAAGTGTTGTTCTTTTCGATCTGCTCAAGTTCTTCATCCATTTCCTTGACGCAACATTCATCTTTGCATGCTTCTTTTACATTTTGTAGCTCAGTGGAGGAGAGCAATGCCAAATAGCTTGAGGCTTCTGCAATTGTTCTTCTTGTTTGTACACCTGCCTCTTTATGCCCCAAAATTTGAGATTCTGGATGATTCTTCTGAACGTACCTGGATGGAGTCTTCTCTTCTATCCTTATCTATTCGTCTGGTGCCTCTTGGGGTTCTTCTTCATCATCAGTCTATTTTTGAGGGTAGTCTTCATCTTCTTCGATATTTTCATGATTTACTTGCCTAGGAATGTATCCTTTTTCATCAACCACTACATCAATGCTGTCAACAATTCTTCCAAGCCTTTTATTGTAACACTTATATGCTTTGCTGTGGGGAGAATAACCAAGAAGAATGCCTTCATCTGCTCTAGGTTCAATTTTGCCAAGTTATTCATCATTATTCTTAATATAGCATTTGCTCCCAAAAATTTTGAAATGCTTTACCGAAGGAGTCTCCCCATACTAGAGCTCATGAGGAGTTTGAGTGTTGTTCACTTGGACATTTGTTTTGTTGAGAATAACAACCGCAGCAAATGTAGCTTCACCCCAGAAGGTTGCGGGAGTTCCAGATTCATCAAGCATAGCACGAGCCATTTGTTGAACCGTTCTGTTCATCCTTTCCACCACTCCATTTTGCTGAGGAGTCCTAGCTGTAGAGAATTCCATTCTTATTCCATGTTCTTCACAGAAATCGAAAAATTCATTTGAGGTAAACTCCCCACCTCTGTCAGACCTAAGGCACTTAATTTTGTGATCTGATTCGTTTTCAGCCATGGATTTGAAAGATTTAAATTTTTTGAATGCTTCGTCCTTATGTTTCATAAGTCCCAACCAAACCATCCTAGAGAAGTCGTCAATGAATAATATAAAGTATTCTTCTCCTCAAGGTGACCTTGTTCTAAATGGACCACATACATCTGTATGGACTAGTTCAAGAGGCCTGCTGGCTGATCCTTCCTTCTCAGGGAAGTTAGTTCTGGTTTGCTTACCAAACTGACATGATTTGCATATGGTGTTGTCTGGAATTTTGATATCTGGAAGACCACGAACTGCCTGGTATTTGCATGCTTTCCTTATTTGTGAAAGCTTAGATTCCCTAAGCTCTGGTGCCATAACTAGTGTTCATCATCCTTGCTCAAATAGCATTGTTGTTGTCCTTCTTCAAATATGTATAAATTATTTGGAGTTCTTCTACCTTTGATCACTGTTTTTCTTGTATCAATATCACGAACACTACATCCATTTGATCGAAATATTACCTCGGTTCCTTGATCGCACATCTGACTGACACTCAGTAGATTATGCTTCAAGACATCAACATACAAAACATTTCCAGCTTTGACCTTTTCTTTCAACTTAGCAGTGCCTTTTCCTTTTATGGCTGCAGGGGTATCATTTCCAAAAGAAACTTTCTTTCCCTTTTCTAAAGCAGTATATGATTCAAGTTTTTCTTTATCACCTGTCATATGCTTTGAACATCCACTATCGATGTACCATAGATTTTCCTGTCCTTCTGCATAAAAAGCTATCCCACATCTTTTTGGTTGTGGTTCATTTATTCTCCATGTTCTGGTGCTTGAGGCTTGTTCCTTTGTCTGTCGAAACCTGCTCCTGCATTTAGAATCTTCATGATCGAAGCTATTACAAATAGAACATTCAATTTCATTTTCAAGTGCCGAAAAGTTATTATAGGTCCTTTTTGTAATCCCAGTCATACTTCTTTGTTTTTGAGCTTCTCTAGTCATGATCGTCTTATAGGCAACACATTGAGCTGCTTTGTGACCAAAGTTATGGCAAGAGAAACATTGGCCATTGAAGAAACTTCTGCGACTATCAAATCTACCAGCCAAATGATTGTAATTTCTATTGTCATCCATTCTTGAAGCAAATTGAGAAGTTTTTACCTGTGGCTGGTTGTAGCTTTTGTTCACCCTTAAGATGGATTGTCCCTGGTTTACTTGGTAGTCTTTGTTTTTTCTTGATGTAATTCATCCCTGCTTTACCTGGTGATCTCCATTGGGCCTTTGCTCATTCCTCCTTGTTGCATCAAGATAACTCTTTGAGGTGGATGCTTGAGATGTTTCTCCAGTATAACCCAGACCTGTCTTGATTAGTGGAGAACGCTGCACATTGATAATCTCATCCAGAGTTTCAGATCCTTTAAAAATTTAAGATTAAGAGCCTTTGTTTTCTCAATTTCTTTTCTAAGGCCAACAATTTCACATTCTAACTTCTCAAGAAATTTTTCTTTTTCATCAATTTGAAATTGCAGAGTATCAATCATCACATTCTTTTCTTCTAAACATGTCTTGAGTCTATAAATCTCTTCATAAAAGCTATCCACATCTATAGCATCCATGTAATCATCATCTTCAAAAGCCATTAAAAGTTTATAGTCATTACCTCGTTCATCTTCATCACTATTTGATAGTCCATCACTGTCTTCATGAGTGTAATAGCTTTTCTTATTTGCATTTTGTTTCTTATTCCATCTAACAGGTTCCTTTCCCTTGTCAATCTTATCCTTATGAGGACATTTGGTAGCATAATGACCTACTCTTCCACAAGCAAAGCATTTGAAAGGTAACTTACCTCTGAATCTTCCAGTACCCCGTTGAAGATTTCTAACAAAATTTGATTCTTCTTCTTCTTCTAACACGTGTCCTGACTCATAGTTCTCTCCTTTGCCTGAAGCCTTGAAGGCAGCTTCTCTCCTGTCTAATGGACCTCCTTTCCTCATTTCATAAGCAGTTAGAATTCCGTGCAGTTGTGACATTTTAAGGTTTTGTAGATTCTCTTTTTCTTCTATTGCAGAAACTTTAGATTCAAACCTAGGGGACAAAGATCTTAGAACTTTTTCAACCACAACAGCCTCTTTTATTTCTTCACCCAAATTTTTCATATAATTAACAATCTCATCTACACGAAGAAAATAGTTAGCCACAATTTCATCATTATACATCCTGAGATTTTCATACTGAATCCTGAGGGTTTGAAGTTTTGCTCGTTTTACCTGATCATCTCCTTCATAGCTCAGAACAATCTTGTCCCACATCTCTTTTGCAGATTTAAACTGCATTACCTTGACAAATTCTGATTGAGATAGGCATCCTAATAGAGTATTGACTGCCTTTGCATTTGTTTCATATTTCTTCTTCTCAGCCGGATCTATAGGAGTTGCTGATGGAAAAGTATACCCTGTATCTATGATATCCCAGACTTCTGTACCAAGAGATTGAAGATAGGCAGTAACTCTTACCTTCCAATAAATGAAGTTTGTCCCATCAAAAATCGGTGGCCTGATTGATGCTTCCCTCTCGTAGTTTCTCATGATGAAAGATCTTTCTTCAAGCGATCAAGCTTCTTCTGAAGAACCTGCTCTGATACCAATTGTTGGAAATAATACTGAGAGGGGGGTGAATCAGTATTATCAAATTCTTTTCATTATACCATCCTGATTTATACTTTAAATTATTCTTCAAATATTGATGATTAACTTGTATGTCAATACCATATAATAATGAGCAAGAACAATGAAAAATAGATAGTCACACCAAAGAACACCAGATATAAGGTGGAAACCCAATGTGGGTGAAAACCACCTACTGTAATATGTCTCTATCTTCTTTCAATTAGAAACTTCTTTTACAATGATTTTGTACTAGTGCAGTCCTTTACCAGTACGTAGGTTGCAACCTGCAGAGAGCTACAACTCTCTCTCATTTTCCAGTCTCTCCTAGAAGGGAGCTACAACCCCCTTTGCTCTTCTACTTCTTTAAGGACCACGTTTCATTAATTTTCAGACTGCATCCAAGAAGATCAAATAATCATCAAGTACATGCGAATCACCCAATCTCCTTATACAATCAACCAATGAATCACCCAGCTTCTCAAAATGCTGTAAACAGAAAAGTAATACCAGAAATCTAAACCCAGAACTCTGCAGCAATAGATAAAAGACAGCCAACAAAAGTTTCAAGATAGGTCTGCAACTTCACCAATAGAGTCCTGCGAATATCCGCAGCTCTTCTGTGTCTAAATTGCGCAGATCCACACTGGTAGATCTTCTGCTCTGCGTATCTCCGCACCACTCATTCTGCTGCCCTGTGTACCTCTGCTCAGATCCGCACCTCCACTGTGTGCCAGACATCGTACCTCCGCAACTGGTTCTTCTGTTTCCCTACGTACCTTCGCACTGTGCCTTCTTCTGCGCTGCGTACCTCACATTATGCCTTTTGCTGCGCTGCGTACCCCCGCACTACGCCTTTTCCTGTGCTGCGCACCCCCGCACTCACACCGTGGATCGCCTGCGAACCTCTGATTAGGGCCAAGTTAGCAGTCCTCCAATGTGCCACAGACAGTCAGATCCACAGATCTAATCATGCGCCTGAGAGATCACGACTTATCAATAGATTCGCCTTAAGTTTTCTCCTTGATTTAGATCTAGCTTTTAGAACCAATCACCCAAAATTTCAGATCTTAAGATATTTAAATTTCACTAGTGTCTAGCCAAGTGATCTCCTTTCCTTTTTATAGGCAAGCCCTTATTCAAACCATGGGACAAAACCATCGAAAACCAATACAAGGGATCAAAACGGGGTCCAATAATTTAGATCCTATACGACGGGCCAAAACCATAGGATCATGAACGACGGGCTAAATACCAAGGGCCAAACATAAGAAACCCCACGTGAGCGCGCTTCTCTGTATTGGAGTGAGGGAACTAGGGGATCGCACCTTCTGAACGGAGAACCTGCGGGTATGACCGCACTTCCTGGACGACGAACCTGCTGGTCCGCACCTTTTGAACGATTCACCTGCGAACCTCTTATTTTTCATCATTTTGAGAGCCTGAATAGAGTTTTGCCACTTCAGTGAGTTGCCATCAAGTACAACACTTGTACCATAGAGCCAAACCAGAATCATAATGCCAACAATGAGTTGATGTTGAGCCACTTGCAAGATCTAACAATCAAGGGACATTGATGTATTCCCATGATTGTCAGCGAGAAAACTTGCCTTTGACACATACAAGCCTCAAGGTACTAATAAGGACTCTAGCCCTGAGCCTAGATAATATGCTGATGTCGATAGGACAAGACTTGTTAGAAGGGAGGCCTTAATGAATCCTGCATCATCTAATGCGAGCATTAAATGATGATTTTGGAAGGACTATGGTTGAAAACGTTTGCAGTGGATCAAATTTTATTTAATGGAAAGGAAAATGACAAGAGGGCAAACAAGAAAACATAAAGCAAAAGGCAAATTAGCATGTAAGCTAGCTGAATGTCTATTAATGGGTTAATGAATGGAAATTATGGAAAATGTAAATGGAAAATGTGAAGGAAACATGCGACTCTTTGCAAGGAAAATCGTGATGACGATGCTTAGTGAAAATTCTTCGGTAGCTTGTGAGTTTGGAGAGGAAAAATGATGGCATTTATGGGTGATAGAAATGGATTCAATTGGTTTATGTCTCTTGAAATTGATCGTAGAAAACCAATCATGCATAAATTGGCCTCCTTCAATTCTTTGATTGTCCTGGAACCTGGAAACAAACATGGCACTAACATTGCAACAAACGTAAGTGTGTTCAAATAGAAGTGATCAATTTCTCTAGCTACATACGAAAAATTTGCATAATTAACACTGTCATGACGTATCTTCGTTTCAAATGGTTAGTCCAATTTGACAATTGCAATAATAAATCCAATTTCTAAAAGAAAACAATTTCCTCAATTTATGTTTGAACCATAGCATTTCATAAAGATAAAGAAATATTATTCACAATTACTTAATGATTCCTGCAAAATAATCCTCAATTCATCAATCAATCTTGTAGATAAAGCACCTTCATAGTTCTTCTTCTTTCCTGCATCATGCTTGAAAACATAATTGTTAGACAAAATCAATAATTTTTTATCATGATTTTCTGATTAGAATTCATTGATGACAAGTAGATCATTGAGTTAAATACATAGCTGCAGAATTGATTTTCAGTGCATAATTGTGGTTCCGTCGCAGAATTGTGCAATTTCTGTAGCTAAAATACTTAATAGACAGTTAAGTACACATAGATATGCATTTTTTTTGTTACGAACAAATAACCAGTCCAATCTTCAAATTGATCAATACCTCTTCCAGAAAAATTAGCAAATAATTATTTATTTATTTATTTTATTTCTTGCTCTGACAGGTGTGTTTGATTGGACCATCACAATAACTTTTTTTGAATTTGCTCCAGTCACTAAATGAATTTCACATCAAATTTTTTTATGACAATTTTCCATGGCAATTTTCTTGAAAAAGAATAATAATAAAACACACAATCTAAATATTAATTAATGAAATTTTTACAAAACTAAAAAAATAAAATAGATATACATAAAAGAAAAACATAACTAGAAAAATATATCTACAACCTAAAAAATATATACAAGTAAATTTAAAAAAAAAATCCTATAAAATAAATGTGCAATCTAAAACATGACATACATAACAAAAAAACCATAACATTATACATTAAACATTAAAACACATTAAAAAAATGTAACATATAGCGTAAATATCATATAACAATCTAAAAAAATAAAAAAAATACAACAGAACAAAAAATACCACAGAACAACGTAATCAAAAGAAAACGAAATTTCCATGAAACCCGTTTTATCGATGTCATAGTGGAAAATTTTCACTCCCAGGTTAAAGCCACCGGAGAAGTGATTGGCATCAAATCTGATATGGCCAATGGCTCTCTTGCCTCCACCTTCTAGTCGATTAATGGGAACAAGAGTCGTCTTAGATCTCTGCCCACTCTCCAACTTGCTTTCTAACTTAATCGATCTGAATGAACCGAGCTCAAAGAAATTTGGACACTGCTAAATCCCTTAATGGACTTCTTCGCAGAAGCCATAGACGTAGAACAACTGGCTTCAGCGATAGCAAGAGCCTCTTCTGAAGGGATATAAGGTACCCTAGAAGCCTCTTGAGTACTGATATTAAGATCTCTCATTCGAGAAGCTAGAACAATTGCAGGAATATTAGACATATGTTCTTGAGGTGGAGGACTTCGAGGTTGATCCATTCTCGACAATCTCAATCCTCGTTATACTTGACAACAAAACCATGATGGGTATAAAGAGTTGAGCCACCAACATATGAGTATCACCATGGTGGATCTACCTCCTGTAGATTAGGAAAACCAGATCGGGGCCGCCGCAACTATTGTCTGTGTATTAATTGCAAATCATTTTTTCTCATGCAATTTCCAAAGTAAGGCTACAAAGAACCCCAAATATCTCCCAATCGGTTACGAATTTGAGGAAATTGTTCCTGGGTTTTATAAGTGACACTATTCTAAGAAAAAATCACATTTTATTTTTCTGAGATTAGCTTTAATTTGGCCGGAAAACGTGTTTCACAAATGACGTTTTTAATTTGTTACGCATTTCCTCTGCTTCAAGTAACTACTTCTAACGCTGGTGGGTTCTATCAAATACAGGAAGATATGCATTCATATGATGCAGTATGTATGTGATTTATCACTCACAGCCCTTGTTATTCATTTGGGGTAACATTTGTAAAAGGAAATACAATTTCTCGGTGTTATGTGACCATACGTAGCGATGGAAGATGCTTGCATGTATTTTTCTGGACAGAAGATTCTGGTGGGCTTAGAGATTGCGATATCATTGTGTCCTGGGAGCCTGACTCGAGTGAGAGTGTGGGAAAGCAATGGATCGTAATGCTCAGAAACAAAACAGACATTTTTGAACTTTGCAATCGAGTGCTATCTGGAGGGCTTCCATTTTTTGGTTTTTAGTTTTTGTTTTTAACACAATTATTTTTTCAAAATTACTTGACGAAACATGAGTTTAACTGTAAAAATATACACTCACATTTTTACCAGTCATGTTCGCCCCCTGGATGGTAGCAAAATTAAAGTTTTTTTGGTATGGATCTCCCACAACAACGAAATCCTTTGCCCTCTAAAATGGAGTTTGGTAACCATATATGCAACAACTTAGATCTAATTCAAAGCAATATATGTATATATATATATATATATATATATATATATATATATATATATATATGATGAAATTAGGATTTCGATTTTCAAGCTAATGCAAAAAAAATTTCTTTGCAGGTTGCATGACGAAGAGTTGTCAATTTGTCAATTTCTAATTTCTCTAAAAAAATTGATAATTTTTATTAAAAAATTTACATTTTCCTTGTTCAAAAACATGAAGATTTTTTTTTTTCTATGTTATTTTTTTATTATTATTAAAAATCTAACATGATTTTTTATTTTTTAATTATTTAAAATCAAAACATGAATTTTTTTATTGAAAATATTTGTGACGTTAATGAAACAATGCAAGAAAAAAAAAATCTAAATATTTTAAAGTCTAAAAATTAAAAAAAATGCAATCAAGAACTTAAAAAATGTAATCAAGCTTGATTTTATTTCCTAGTTTATCCTACTTCAAAAAATATTTTCATTTTTTAAGTATATGAATGTTTCCAATGGAGCCATTTACGGATTAAACTTTCTAAAATTTTCATATCCAAATTTGTGAAATGTACTTGATTGTGCATGAGGACATGAAAAATCATTTTAACCTTTAGATTTCCCGCAAAGATCTCTTGAAGAACAGATGATTGTCGTGGTGCAATTGCTTTTCGATACCATTCCTCATTGTAGTCCTTGTGCTCCAAAGAATGTTTGATCTACATTCTAGATCCTTTGTCCATAAATGGTTAATATAAAAAAAAATGATATTTTTTTTATAAAAATGATATGTAGCTAAATGATTCATGCACCTACATGCTTTAATCATGCATCTAGAAAAAAACTAAAAAATGAACTCTAGACGGAAAGCTAGTTCCTATGCACACTTTCCCGAAACGATGCCAAAATGTTGAGGCAAGTTAATTACCTATCATTTAATTGTCAACCCGGGAGTTTCGTAAAACTTGCAAAGCATGTGTGCACTATATATGCTAGAAATTAACTTTCATTTTAGATCAATCTAACTACGAAACCAAATAATGAAAAACTAAATTCACCTATTCTAATTTAGCACTCAATTTGAAAGAAATTATAGTACAATTATAGTACAACGCGTAGAATTGAAATCTTAATGTTTCAATCTTGCGGGAACTGAAAAGCACACCACTCTTTTAGAAATGAAGGGAAAAACAATCATTCTTAACCTCTCACACAGGAAAAGATATGAAAGCAAATAAAAACAAGTTCTCTTAACTTCTAGGTAGAAAGCAAATAAAAACAATCACTCTCAACCTCTCACACGGGAAAAGATATAAAAGAAAATAAAAACAAATGCTCTTAACTTTTAGGTAGAAAGAAAATAAAGACAATCACTCTTAACCTCTCACACAGGAAAAGATATGAAATAAATAAATCTTAATCTATGAAAAGCAATAAATCTCACACATTGTAGGTGGCCAATCCAAAAGCATGAGAAATGGCAAGTTGAGAGGCTCCAAATGCAACCATAACCAAATCAAGGTGAACATCACTCATGAGCATGGTGCCAAGTCCAAATCCTATATTCAAAACATGATCATTTCCCCAACTTTACACATGCCTTTGAAATGAGAAGGCTCTCCTATTTATAAAAAATATAAGAAGCTACCTCATTAATGGAGGTCCATTATTCTCTCCTTAGATTCCTAGAAAATCTCATAGAGTTACAATCAAAATAGGTAATGATGAGACACATATCCTCTTTGACCTTTATCTAAATATCCTTCCATATCTTGAAGGGAATTCTAACTTTAGCATTGGAAGCCACATAAGGGTGTCTTGGAAGCTTCCAAATGACCTACATATGTCATGAAACTCAAGCCACTTTTAAGTATTAGCAAGTATATGTCATTTTTCTAAGTTTTAACCATTTAATTCACTTATAATACTAGAAATCATTAGCTTTGGGAAAACACAAAGGTAACCCCATGTGATCATGAAAATGGAGGCTAATGAAAGGTTATATTGTCATGAAGTTGCGACATGTGGGTGAAATGGTGGAGATAAAGGTGAAAGTGGATGATATTTTGAATACAGTTTGGAGACTCTATAGTTTGTCTTGTTTTTTTTATGATTTTGGTTTCACATCATGTTTTTCTTTAGCCATTTTTTGTATTCTCTTTTGGTTCTGTTTCCTTGTTGTGTGTTGTCATTCCTTTTGTTTTGTGAGACCGTACATGGATATTCTCTGTTGGCTCAAAGGGAATGTTGAAACATAGAAAAGGATTTTGTGACACTTCAACATTTGGTTGACCTTCTTTCCATCTTCCTTGTGTCAGTTATACCTTTTGGTCGATGAAGTTCTGACAAAAAATATGATCCATCCGTGAGGATAGTTTTGGTTAAACCATGAACCTGTATCTATTCAAGTTAACTTCATGCCCACACTTGGTTTTTATGTTTACGTGTTTTCATGCCTATCTAATTAGTAGAGTAGGGAAAAAAGTCTAAATGAGAAAACCTAAAAAAAAGGTATATATATGCTTCTCTGAAGGAACAACCTCTTATGAACGATCCCTCTTTCGCCCATAAAATGAATAAGTGCCAATGCACAATCCTATAAAATAACTAAATAAAGGTGAAATAAGAGAAAGACTTCCTACGCAGAGAGGTGAAGCAAGCAACTCTGGAGGGTATTGTCCAGGCTCATTGGTAGTGGAGCAATGTTTATGTTCCTGAAGTGATTCCACCAGGGTACTGTCCAAGCCTATTGGCAGTGGAACAACACCAAAAAAAACATACTCTGAAAATATTAAGTTCGTGAACTTCACTACACTTCCCAACTCAAAACTTTGCAATATCACTTAATTTTATGATGTGTTCAACCAAGAGAGAGGTATATAGGGGACCATTGTTATTCACAGGGTAAGTAGGGAGACCAAATTAATATACATGATGAATCAATACACCCTGAATAACCAAGACCCTGCACAAAAGAGTTAACCAAGGAAGAGAAGCTAGAATTATACCAGTGTGTCACCAAGTGTTGTCTTTGCTACAACACCCTCCAAAAGTTTGGCCCACACTCAATTTCAAAGACTTCCTTGGTCTTGTACATTGTCGTCGCAAAGATTGAAACCTATTACATGTGTTCTTTTTAAGAGTTTTTGTCCCCTTTGCAACATAGGAAAACTGTCATCTTTTCACATGTTAGTTGTCGCATCATGTATATAAGCCCTTTTTGTTTGTTTCAAGAGGTCACCTTTGTCTAAAAGAGTTCTTCTAACCTTGTAAACATTCATCGCACTCATTTCCAATTTTTTAAGCATTGTCGCACAAGTGTCATCACGGTTGTCACAAAGTGTATCTTAAGTGTCGCACTTGTCGTAAGTTGTTAGATAGAGGGAAATGCATTGTCATGTGTCCTATATGATCTATGTTGTTGTGTCATCAAGTAGTCTAATTGTGTCATCACAATAGAAGTCTTATCATTTTTTAGGTTAGTCTCACCGATCCCACACTTTGTCATTTCCTGAAAATCTTCCTGACCAAGAAACCTAGCATCACCCAGCCTCCCTAAGCTACGCGCTATGTAGTCTCAGTCCTCTAGCTATGACCTTGATTCTTAGAAATGCACAATGCATAGTTTCTTCCTCCGCGAACTACTACACTGCATCGTTTCAGTGCTCAATCCCTAACCTTGATTCCTAGAATTGTGCAATTCCTTCTCCCAGCCTGACCCTGGCTGTGGAATGTGCAATACGTAGTCTTAAGCTCATCCTTGAGCTCCTAAACTATACAAATGTGCAATCGAATGACCTCCCTTATCTCTTAGAACTAAGAAATGTGCTCTCCTAGTTCTCATCCCATTAGCTTGTCACACTGATATCCATAATTTGCATTTTCTCCCTTTTTCGAGCCTGAACTACACACTACATAGTCTCAAGGCTTAAGGCTCCTCTTGACTGCTTGAACTGTGCATTGTGTAGTTTCAAGGCTTAAGGATTTTCTTGAATTCCTAAAATTCACAACTACGCAGTCATTTAACCCCTTTCCCATCTTTCCATCTAGTTCTGGCTCAGGCAATGGGTAGATATGCACAATCTTAGACTAGGGGGTTTCAAGCTGATGTCATCTCACCATGAGTGAATTTCATAGATAGGTACCTTATCATTCCATGGCGAGATGATGAAGAAGGATATGAAGGAGTGCGACATGCTGAAATACATTCTTGTATCTAAGTATGAAAGTTGATCAATCAAGAGAAGTCAAAGGGACACCAGTTTGTGATCACCACTCAAGACATGAGAATATTGAAGATCCCTTATCACCAGGCCATGAAAAGATGAAAAGAAAAGTATTCTCAATCAGACCTATGACACACAGTAGTAATAGTGGCTTGGCATTGCCACATCATCAAGCAGTCGATGTCAGTTGTGTCATGTCATTTCATGTCATGAGTTGTCACATGCCACACCATTGTGTTCAATGATGTAAATTATGTTTCGAAAATGTATTGTAAAGTGGAAGTTGAAAGGACAGGTATGTAATATGAAGAGTCGTGTAAAGTTGAAAAGTCATATGAAGTTAAATAGTCATGAGGGTAGATGAAGATTCATAAGGAAGGTGAAGCATCACCTCCTCATTATTATATATACATCCTCATTGTAAGAGCAAAGGAATTTTCACCTTGGCTCCTCCTGCAAGGAATTAGAGAGACAAACTAATTATTTTGAGGAGCAAGGAGTGGCTCTAATGCTCCACTATTGGATCTAGTGATTTTCATTGTGTACATGTTTCTTGGAACTTTTATTTAACAACGAAATCCTTCATGGAAAACATGTTCTTCATGCATGGATTATGAATATTTGTAAGACTATTCTGTGGATGTTTGTATTTCATGTTTTCTTTCATCTGTGTTAAACATAGTTGAACTATTTCATTATTTTAGTTCTTATATCATTAAGAATGTTTTGTAATGTTTGTTATTACTGTCCCATCCCTATGGACTATTCCATAGGATGCTAGATAGATCTTTCTCAATGATTGGTTGTAATGATCGTCACTTCTTTTGTGGACTATTCCTCTGGATGTTAGACAGATCTCTCTTGTTTGTTTATGTCCCTTCTTGGGTGGTACTATTACCTCTCTCATAGAGGCTCACTTTACTCTTTCCCTTCGTTATAGAAAACTATGAAAAAACTACAACTAAACACTCACCATAAAAGCCTTCTTTCTTTTTGAAGGTACCACACTTTCCTCTCTTTTGCTGAGAATTAGAGCCACAATAAATCTATAATAATTCATAGCAATCGGGCCGATATTCTGGATGGGGCTCCTACTACATATGGTGTGAGGTCTAATTGTGACTCCACAACAGGGATACCCCTTGGTTGATGGATTTCCAGAACCGTCAACACTACCAAATTGAATCATTGCAAGGACCCAAATACAAAACCAACTCTACAAACAACCCAATCGATCACGGATAAATTTGAAATTTTTGAGTTCTATCATATCAAGAGAGAGAAAAAATATTTGGCAGATGATCAATTTTAGTATGAAAATTATTATTATGTGTACCAAAAACACTTCACTTAAGTCACTAGTGACAAGTGACCCTAACAACAAGATATGGTTGTTTATGCTTCATAACTGTAGTGAAAAAAATAAGAAAACCCTGCAGTAAAAATATCATATGCAACCCAAAACATAGAACAACAAGAAATAACCAATGTAATAACCCAATAAAATCTTTGAATGAATAATATTTTTATTATAAAACACCTATTCAAGGGATTTACAACATGGGTTTGAAAAATCCCCCTTTGTGGGATTGGTCCTTTTATGTCCTTGTGCTTTAGCGATCCGTTTCTCTCTCAAAATGAAAAAGACGAAAAAAACAATATTGAACTCAAGTGGGAGCTCAAATGTTATGAGATGATAATGGTGACAACGATAATGATCATGGTGAAGAATGAATCAAAACCCCTTGTATTTATAACAAAGTATTGGGCTAAATTAGGAATTCGAAAATAATAAAATATTATTGACTAAATCAAAATCTAACTGTTAAGAATACTTTATTATATTTTTTGGAGAGGGAAAATATATTGAAAGTGGTCAAATATCTTTATTTAGAAAATGTTTAAAGTAATTAACACATAAAATGATTTATTAATAACTTTGTGAGGATTTAAGAAAAATGTGAATTTGAAATAATTATTAAATAATGGTTTAACAATTATTCCAAAAATAAGACCAAGGAATAATAAATAAATAGTTATTTATTTAATTATTCCAAGGTGATTTCGTCAAATGTGTTAAGAAATAACTAATAAATAATGATTTAATAATTATTTCTAGAGAAAATTAAATAAATAATGATTTATTCAAATATTCTCACGGGGTTTTTTATTTTAAATGAAAATAATTTGAAAAAATGGTTTAATAAATTATTTCCTATGGTGAAAGTGATCTTACTATGTTAAAATTAATCCTAGATGGTGTATTTCTATCTGCCTAGTTAGAAATATCTAGATGATCATTTTTTGGGTGATAACTGATTGGACCCCAATGTATGAGCACCAGGAGAAAATTGTATGACAAAAATACATTGTAGGTTACACTTCCATGAGACATCAAATGGGATTTAGAGAAAGAGATAAAGACAGATAGTTGAAGAAATGCAAGGAAGGATGGAGGAATGGAGGGGACAAGACCTACTAAGCTGATATAAGCCTCCTTTTATTTTGGAGTGCATGATATCAAATGAGGCGGGGGAGGCATACCCATACCCGCCAAGATAACTAAGTACAAATAATAATGGTGTGGCCAACAATGTTGGACTGACTACAAAGCACATGATATGATGGCATCAAAGGGACAAAATGTGATACAATGATACAATGAGTCCCATATACATAATGTGCCTAGAAAACAGAGTCCATGGCTAATTATAATGACATCTGAGTACATGAGATAGCATGCCCCTCAAGCTGACATCATCAGGAGGAATCACAACCGAAGAAGCCCTGCTGCACATGAAAGGGCTCTCAAGATCTGAATGGATCATTAGAATGAGACATGCATCATGGAATTGCATATGAGGCTAGATCATAATCAGCTGACATCAGATCATGTGGGGGGATACCTGAAGGGCCACCCCTTCATGAGTTTTGGAACATCTCACACACACCCAGGAAATACTAGTATAATCTGTTGGATCACTAAACCATCAAGTGTATGATTCTTGATCGTGTGATAATGAGTTGGAGTTGAGCACGCGAGAAGCAACCAAGTTAAAGGAAAATGACGATTCCCTTTTCTTGATCTGAGGAACCAAAAAATGATGAAAGCTCGAACCAAGGTGCACCATGCTCTAGACCACTCTCCTGGAATAAATGTACAGAAATCGATAGAAGAGGGCCCACTAGATGTGAGGTAATGAGGATTCCTCAACAAAGGCACATGGTTCATAGAAATGTGACTGATGGACTGACACCAGGGATGATGATGGAAGGATACAAAATGAGAGGTGGACTGATGACTTCCCTTGTCAAAGCATGGTATGCATGGTTTTCCTGGCAACAACTGACTCGATTCAAGAGGGGATGGTCAATTACTCAAATGGAGGCTTTTCAGATGGAGAAACATAGATGGAGGCCAAATATGAGCATAAGGGTATGAATGTGATACATAGATGGATGATACATTATAACATGACTCAAGTGGACTCATAACATACTTCATAGATGCAAGGGTGATTCATTGTTGATGCTATAAACAAGGGTGACCTGATGATGCTTCCATAAGGGGGAGAGTCCCAAAGGAGACTATAAAAGCATTAGTATGGGGGGCTCATATGAAGAAATTTGATTTGAATAAGTGGCAAAGTGAGACCTCGCCGAAAAATGGCTTCCTGGTGAAGTTTCAAATTACCAAAAAGAAAAGAGACCCATTATAGAACTCAGTGAGAGCTTTCCAATAGTGTTGATGGTTCATTAAACTGAGCTATGATTTGGTCACAATGGGCGATGAAAAAACTAGGGTTTTCCTATAAGAAGTGTTATAGACATTTTTGTGCCTTACAACTATAAGCATGAAATGTCCATAAACCAAGGGATCCTAAGTCCCTAAAGATGTTGTTCCAGCTCCTAAAGAAACAAGGTCAACAAATTACAGCTTCTCCCAAAAGTTCTCCACCAGAAACTGCTCAAAACTAGTTAAATCAGGATCAATTCAGATGCTCCACTAGCTAGCTGCGTTGCAAAGCACCCAAATACACTGGCTAGGTGCATTGCAACGCACTTGAATGCACTACCAGGGTGCATTGAGCGGGAAATTACAAGTGGCAGAGTCATTCCGCGAGGTGGAGGGACAATGGAAGCTTCCAGAATCTTCTCCAATGACACTTGCCTCACTGAATTCGACCAGTGATGAGTAAGAGGCTCTCAGTCTCCAAGTGGAAGCAAGAAATGATAGAGAGAAGCCACTAATCAACTCATGGGATGAATCATCCTCTTTGCATACATCTATATATGGATCCTCACCAAGAGATCCAGAGGCTGGAATTTTGTACATTGCAGAGAATTGCTATTGGTTTTGTGATTGACATCAGAGTATTGGGTGATTTATGCTTTGTTGGAGGTGAAGAAGGGATTCTATGCTGGGAGGCTGATGCTGGATTAGGACTCATCGGTTGTAACTCCTCCTGGATCTTCTTATTTTATCAATAAAACTACTTGAGTTTCTCCTACATGCTTGTATATCTGATGTGTGTTATATTTGCATGTTTAGCTTAAATCTGATCCTAAGCTTTTTATGAACATAAATCTATGTCTTTGTGTAGTTTCTCTCTTCTGTGAACTTGCAGGAACTTGGTGACGCTGGGCAAGTGAGGGAAAAGATCGGTGGAAGCTGGCAAAGGGAGGATAGATTGGATCGAACAACTAACGCAAGACACAGGTCGGTTCATCTTAATCATCTTCGTTTATAGTTCATAAAGAAGAATACAAGAGTAGTTTTCCTTGTTTGTTTCTGAGGTCACTGTCACAACCCTGTGGGATAGGGTCATTCTGAATAGACACTTTTCCCGAAAAAAAAATGGCGACTCCGCTGGGGATCGCTTCTTGTCGACATCAGCTCATTATCCAAGAAGTTGATCTAGGAACACCCGTTCAGTACTTTGAAGCTTGCATGCCTCAATGGCAATTTTCTCACTTCCGGTGACAGGTATACATCAATGACCTTCGACCGAAAGATTTTGCATGGTGTTCGACGCCAAGTCCTTTATTCACACCACGTGAATTGTACTGTAGTACCTTGAGGGTCATTATCATTATCGGTGATTCCTCTCGCGCTTGTTAACAGTTTACATCATTGACTAGTAATCAAGCGATGTCTTTCCATGTTCGACTTCAAAACAATTCTCACATGGATCGACTTGTACTTCAAGTGAAGATCGGACAAGATTGAAGACCCCGGATCTAGTTTCATCCATCCGGGCTGTGATATATATTCAGGAAAAATAAAGACATTGAAATGTACAGCATTGCAGCACAGATAATCATCCTACCAAAAGGATGATGACTTCATCAGAATCATCAGTCTACCATTAGACGATTGTCTGTCCTATGTACATGAAAATGAATTTATAAAGCTGAGCATGGGAATGCCCGCCTCAGCTAGATCATGAAAACAGTATGAAAATAATGTATTGTATTGTATCTTATTACAGTTCTCCTCCCCAGCATTAGAAGAACTTCGGATCCTCCTAATAAAGCATTTCACTCGATAAACGGCCTCATACTTTAGGGGGCAACTGTTATAGACATTTTTGTGCCTTACAGCTATAAGCATGAAATGTCCATAAACCAAGGGATCCTAAGTCCCTAAATATGTTGTTCCAACTCCTAAAGAAATAATGTCAACAAATTACAGCTTCTCCCAGAAGTTCTCCACCAGAAACTGCTCAAAACTAGTTAAATCAGGATCAATTCAGATGCTCCACTAGCTAGCTGTGTTGCAAAGCACCCAAATACACTGGCTAGGTGCATTGCAACACACTTGAATGCACTACCAGGGTGCGTTGAGCGGGAAATGACAAGTGGCAGAGTCATTCCGCGAGGTGGAGGGACAATGGAAGCTTCCAGAATCTTCTCCAATGACACTTGCCTCACTGAATTCGACCAGTGATGAGTAAGAGGCTCTCAGTCTCCAAGTGGAAGCAAGAACTAGCAGAGAGAAGCCACTAATCAACTCATGGGATGACTCATCCTCTTTGCATACATCTATATATGGATCCCTCACCAAGAGATCCAGGGGCTGGAATTTTGTACATTGCAGAGAATTGCTGTTGGTTTTGTGATTGATATCAGAGTATTGGGTGATTTATGCTTTGTTGGAGGTGAAGAAGGGATTCTATGCTGGGAGACTGATGCTGGATTAGGACTCATCGGTTGTAACTCCTCCTGGATCTTCTTGTTTTATCAATAAAACTACTTGAGTTTCTCCTACATGCTTGTATATCTGATGTGTGTTATATTTGTATGTTTAGCTTAAATCTGATCCTAAGCTTTTTATGAACATAAATCTATGTCTTTGTGTAGTTTCTCTCTTCTGTGAAATTGCAGGAACTTGGTGACGCTGGGAAAGTGAGGGAGCAGATCGGTGGAAGTTGGCAAAGAGAGGATAGATTGGATCGAACAACTAGCGCAAGACATAGGTCGGTTCATCTTAATCATCTTCGTTTATAGTTCATAAAGAAGAATACAAGAGTAGTTTTCCTTGTTTGTTTCTGAGGTCACTGTCACAACCCTATGGGATAGGGTCGTTCTGAACAGACACTTTTCCCGAAAACAAAATGGCGACTCCACTGGGGAGCATGTCTAGTTAGTTTATTTGTGTTTCTATTGTTGTTCATCTCATAAACTTAGGAGTGGCGAATTGAACTGCATTTGCCATTTACAAATGCAAAGTAGAGATCTGCTACTCTAGTCCATTCACTGGGCCTGTTTATGATCTGAACAGTTGACTCACAAATGATCTGATTACCCTTTGTGATAGCTCTCAAACCTCTTGTAAATCAACCCTCTGATTGTACACATTTGATTGCTTTTATCCGGCCAAAAACCATAGATTAAACTGCAAACCGTGACCCAGAACCCGGAGACAATTCTCGTTTCTGCTTCAGCGCAGGCTCTGTGAAGAGACTCTGCATTTCAGCGCAGTTCCTGAGAGGGCTACCTGCGTTGCAATTCAGTTTCTCTGTGTAGCAGGTGCGTTGAACAACCTAGCCCTGCCTAGCTGAGGTTTTTTGCTCACTTTTTCCAGTTTTCCCTCTGATTTTTGCAGCCTGTGATCAGTGTGTTTGTGTGTCTAAAAGCCCCTTTTCTCTGCCTTAATTCCGCCTCAGTTGTATAAAAGAAACTGTATTTGTTTTTGTGTATTTGTTACGTCATTTACCATTTCCCATTGCAAAAGTAAACTGGTTGTATTGTCGCCCTTAGATCTAGACCTGTCGTAAGTGTCATTTTGATCTTAGGAGAAAGTATATTTGCTGTTGACAGTTGATTATGCTTTTACTTTTTCCTTTGGTTTGAATTTGTGAATTTCTAGTGTCGAAACAAGTGTTTACTTCAAAATCATAAAGTGTCGTAATCGTCTCTACCTTTTGATTTCGAAAAGAAGCTTGTTTGTGTTTTTCGCTTGAAATCGAATTCAAATTTATACAACAACTTTCTTTTTAGGCATCAATATTAAGAAAGTGAAAAACAAATACATGCACAAGTGCATTTGCACATTGACAGTTTGTATGGCTTGATTTAGGAAAAGTGCATTTACAGTGTGCTCTTTGCTCTTTGAGAAAAGATTGTGTCTTTCTTTTCCCCTTGTAGCTAGGATTTTCATTGCTGAAAAGAGATAAAAAGCTTGCTTATCATCTTTAGATTGCATTTTAGGAATTACATCTACATCTCATGGTGAACCCAAAAGGCAAACTTCATAAGAAAGATCAACCTAAAATAAATTCAATGAACTTAACAACGCTTTGTAACTTAACGCACAACATCTAGAGGTCTAGGCTAGAGATGTATTCCGGCGTCGTAAAACCTGGTAACTGTTGTCCTCACCGTTGGTTGGGTGATTCCTCCACTTTGAGATGATAAGTGCCAGTACGGACTTGTGCTCCCACGTACCATCGAGTATATATTGGGAGACCCCTATAGGCATAAAACCTTTATCCATAGGAAGCCGTGTCGGCCGCCCTATTGATCGCAATGCATTGAACACAGCATTCGGGAAGATTGACCACCCGTACCCTAAAAAGTATTATGCGGTTTTGCGATTGGTTTGGCACTCCCTCTACCTAGAGCTCCAGAGCAGTCCCTTTCGTTCCTTTTCAGACTCCTTAACGGAATAGGTCCATCTGAGCACTTGTCACTTCAGGCTCATTAAAAATCGAAGGAGACTAGAGTCATCTTTTGTTTTTTCTCGACTCTTTAAAACTAAAAAAGCAAGTTGTGTCAAAGCGTGTTAAAATTTATTTTAAACAGAATATTCATACCCTTTTTCCTGCGTTGATATTTAGGTTGAGAAAATGGAGCCTACCAACCAAGGAATTCCCCTTGGTGGAAATCCTAGTCCCTTCTCCTCTTGGGGAGATGTTGGTGCGCCCCATATGGCCACATTGTCGCTTCCAGGACTGACAATTGGCTTGCCAGTATGGCTCTTCTCAACCAATGTCATTCAGAACACCACTATTCCTGAACAGTTGAATTAGTAATTAGACGAGTCCAGAGTTACCCACCAGCCTTCTACTTCCTCTAATTCTTCCTTTCCTCCTTCCTCTTCGCTTGACGGGACTGGTAAAGCTAAAAGCCAAGTTCCTAAGGAGAAGAAGGAAAAGAAGAAGAAAGAGAAAAAGAAGAAGGATCCGAAGGCAAATAAGGGAAAACGAGTGTCGTCTAACGAAAATCCACACACAGCACCGACCAGGCCTAAATCGCCATGTGTCATTTGTAGAGGAGACCACTTTCACAGAGATTGTCCTTGCATCCCCCGGATACTAAGGGACTGGTCTCCTCGTTTGCACAATCCGGTGTCATCAACCTCTGGAGATCATGTTGAAAGCACATCGTTAACTAGTGAAAGTGAAGCCCCAAGACAAAAAGGGAGAGCTAGATTTCCCTGTAGACTGTGCGAAGGCGACCATGCCCTCCACCGTTGTCCCTTCTTAGACGAGGCTAAAAGAGTTTTGGATGATCGTCCGGTTTCACCGTTACGACTTCCTCCTGGATATAAAAAGCTCTTGCCGAGTCCGTCACTAGTTGAGAACCCAGCTGGCCCGCTCAAGTGGTCAGCTGAAGCGTCTATCATTGAGGATAAACCAACTGAATCCATACTAGACGAAAGTCAAAAGGTCGAGGTGGCAGTTGACCCGGTATTGCCTTCAGAGGTTTTATCTTTGAATGATACAGTCACTGAAGAGAATAAGGATGACACCGTCCAAATTCTCTTCATCAACACAGACTCCGACGAACATGGGGGCAATCTACCCATTCCTTTACCGCAGGAAGGAAGTTCGTCAGAGCCATACCCGGCCGTCTACTCGGTCCCACCTCCAAGCAACCTAGTTGTATCCTTCGACTGGAATCAACTAGGTAGACCCCGTTTGCCAGCAAGCATACCATTCCGAATTATCGTTCAAATATATAGAATGGTCATGGCTGGTACCATCATTGATGAGGGGGCTTCTGTGAGTATCCTTTCCTCTATTGCTTGGAAAGCGCTTGGTTCGCCATCGCTGTTTCCTGAAATGAGAAATTTGATAGGCTTTGATAAAGGAACCAGTCGACCTTTAGGGATCCTTCCCGATGTGCCCATAACATTGAGAGGGAAGACAGTTCGCCTGAACGTCATGGTCGTTCAAGGACCCTTGGATTATAACCTACTCCTTGGATGAGACTATATTTATTGCATGGGAGCCATCGTCTCCTCACTCTTTAGAGCAATGTGTTTTCCGCACGAAGGAAGATTGGTCAAGCTCGTGGATCAGCTTTCATTTCCTGGATCACGCATAGCAAATAGTCATATACTGTCCCTAAATGGTCTCTTCATACAAGAAATGTCTCAAGTCCCAGTCCGTCCTCCCGATGAGCGCGAGTAATTCGGAGGGATATGACTGAAACCCAGGGGGCATGCGTCCTGGTCTGCTTCGGTAGGAAAACTTCAGGTATAGGGCAGGTTTCCACGGGAGAATATGATTAGTTTGTACCCCGTCCGTGATTGGAAGAGGGGTTATTCTAGAATAAGATTCTCTTGTCAAAGTTATGTGAGTTGGTGGGCATTGTCGCTCACCTTTGTTTATCTCGGTAGACATCGTCGAAGAAGTGTTTTGTTTGCTGTGTGAATAGAACAATCTTTGGGTAACCTGTAAGAGGTCGTACCCTTCCTGATAAAACGAATGTTTTGTCAGCTCGAATAAAGGGTGACCCTTCCTGATAAAACGAATGTTTTGTCAGCTCGAATAGAGGGAGACCTCGAAACTCTGTTTTATACCTGGGGGCATGCAAACCTTTTGGAGTGCAAGCGAAGGGCGACTATTTTTTTTTTAAATTTTTAGGTCCTCCCTTTAAACCCGTAGGCTAACCCTTTAAACTCATAGGATTAGTCGTCACCTAACTTGCATAAAGAAAGGATGTGGGGCAAAAATCTAAAAGTTGTCGTTTTTATATGAGACATTCTTATCATATGACTGGATTAATCGAGCAGTTTTAGCGCATAGTTCAAGCTCGTTAAAAAATAAACATAAGACCGAGCAAATGTTTCCACCCGCGTTTAAGCTCGTTAAAAAATTTTCGGAGTTTTTATTTTGGTTGAGTTATGTGATCCACATGTAAAACATTGATGGTGTGTTTCTTTTTATAAATGTTGCAAATGTCTATCTAACACATAGTTTGCTAATGAGTCGGTTAATGTGTTTAAGTTTCTGGAAATATGCTGGTATTGAATAAGATCAAATTGTCTTTCCAAAATCTTAACCCTTAGGAACATGCGATAAATAGCTGGGTTTCGGACGGAATATATACCATTGAGTTGCAATATTACAAGCTGTGAGTCTAGCCTGACGATTAGTCGGCGTATACCATGAGTGATGGCATCAGAGAGAAGTTCTATCAACGTGCTATATTCAGCGATATTGTTTGTTGATTGACCAATACATACACCTCTGAAACTTACTAACTCGCCGCTTGGATCAAAAATGGCTCAGGCTGCGGAGGACAGGTTCCGCGAACTACGACTTGCTCCATCGGCATATCCAACACATGGTTCCAATGGGTTTGACATCTGCAATAAATGTAAAAAGGTGGATTACTCGACCAGAACAAACACTCTTAGCGAAAACAAAAATATAACAAAGGCACATTGGTTACTACTAGGCGTAGTAACACTTGAGGTACAACCCATTACGGGGTTGCGCTAGTGGAATCTCATCGTAATCCATCAACTCATAGGCTCCTTTCGCTAACACTTGTTTAACAATATAGGGGCCCATCCATAAAGAGTTAAATTTACCTGCTCCCAATTTATCGGATTCTGGGGAGCGTGTCTAGTTAGTTTATTTGTGTTTCTATTGTTGTTCATCTCATAAACTTAGGAGTGGTGAATCAAACTGCATTTGCCATTTACAAATGCAAAGTAGAGATCTGCTACTCTAGTCCATTCACTGGGCCTGTTTATGATCTGAATAGTTGACTCACAAATGATCTGATTACCCTTTGTGATAGCTCTCAAACCTCTTGTAAATCAACCCTCTGATTGTACACATTTGATTGCTTTTATCCGGCCAAAAACCATAGATTAAACTGCAAACCGTGACCCAGAACCGGAGACAATTCTCGTTTCTGCTTTAGCGCAGGCTCTGTAAAGAAACTCTGCATTTCAGCGCAGTTCCTGAGAGGGCTACTTGCGTTGCAATTCAGTTTCTCTGTGTAGCAGGTGCGTTGAACAGCCTAGCCCTGCCTAGCTGAGGTTCTTTGCTCACTTTTTCCAGTTTTGCCTCTGATTTTTGCAGCCTGTGATCAGTGTGGTTGTCTGTCTAAAAGCCCCTTTTCTCTGCCTTAATTCCACCTCAGTTGTATAAAAGAAACTGTATTTGTTTTTGTGTATTTGTTACGTCATTTACAGTTTCCCATTGCAAAAGTAAACTGGTCATACTGTCGCCCTTAGATCTAGACCTGTCGTAAGTGTCGTTTTGATCTTAGGAGAAAGTATATTTGCTGTTGACAGTTGATTACGCTTTTACTTTTGCCTTTGGCTTGAATTTGTGAATTTCTAGTGTCGAAACAAGTGTTTACTTCAAAATCATAAAGTGTCGTAATCGTCTCTACCTTTTGATTTCGAAAAGAAGCTTGTTTGTGTTTTTCACTTGAAATCGAATTCAAATTTATACAACAACTTTCTTTTTAGGCATCAATATTAAGAAAGTGAAAAACAAATACATGCACAAGTGCATTTGCATATTGACAGTTTGTATGGCTTGATTTAGGAAAAGTGCATTTACAGTGTGCTCTTTGCTCTTTGAGAAAAGATTGTGTCTTTCTTTTCCCCTTGTAGCTAGGATTTTCATTGCTGAAAAGAGATAAAAAGCTTGCTTATCATCTTTAGACTGCATTTTAGGAATTACATCTACATCTCGTGGTGAACCCAAAAGGCAAACTTCATAAGAAAGATCAACCTAAAATAAATTCAATGAACTTAACAACGCTTTGTAACTTAACGCACAACATCTAGAGGTCTAGGCTAGAGACGTATTCCGGCGTCGTAAAGCCTGGTAACTGTTGTCCTCACTGTTGGTTGGGTGAATCCTCCACTTTGAGACATTAAGTGCTAGTACGGACTTGTGCTCCCACGTACCGTTGAGTATATATTAGGAGACCCATATAGGCATAAAACCTTTATCCATAGGAAGCCATGTCAGCCGCCCTACTGATCGCAATGCACTGAACACAGCATTCGGGAAGATTGACCGCCCGTACCCTAAAAAGTATTCTGCAGTTTTGCGATTGGTTTGGCACTCCCTCTACCTAGACCTCCAGAGCAGTCCCTTTCGTTCCTTTTTAGACTCCTTAACGGAAAAGGTCCATCTGAGCACTTGTCACTTCAGGCTCATTAAAAATCGAAGGAGACTAGAGTCATCTTTTGTTTTTTCTCGACTCTTTAAAATTGAAAAAACAAAGTTGTGTCAAAAGCATCTAAAATTCATTTAACACGGAAACATACTTTCCCTTTTATTTTAGTTGATCGAGTAATCCGCAATCGTGGAAGAAAGTCAATTGAAACCCCGTCGTTCGCGGAGGCTTACGAGTCAACTGTCTTTGTCTCCGGAAGCGAAACTAGTACGGACAAAGCGAACTCGTTTAACCGGATCCAAGTCTCCTATCAAAGTTAGAACAAGTGTTCCAATGACATTAGAGACTCCGGTTACTCCAAACATTTCTGGAATCCCTGCCTCAATAGAAGAAGTCCAACAGCCCCAGAAGGACAGTGGTACTGATCCTAGTTTGAGAACAAGCACTTGTGTTACTGAACCAGTTCCTTCCATAACCGGTTCAGAGAGTCTTACTCTTCAAACATCTGTCGCTACCTCTTCGGCACCAGAAATATTTTATGGACCTGACGGTCTTCCGCTTCCACCTGGTCTGATTGCGATAGAGGAAATTGTAGAAGATCCGCAAGCAAGTACTCCAACGCATTTTGGAGTCGGGGTCACTCTATTTCCTTTAACATCAGAAGTTAGTCTACCACCAGCAAAAGTTCCTGTAGAATCACTAGGTAATCTTTTGGATAGACTACAAATGTCTGAACAACTGTCAACATCTAGGACTGTGTCTTCTGACACAGCGACGGTGGAGCTCCCTGCTGTCACTCCGACAATGTTTGCTGGCGTACCATCTGTCCCGACTAGCTCACAACCGCTAGAAGGAGTCCGTCCAGGGGCTATTTCGATAGTTTGGTCCGTTCCTGTTTGTTCATCCAGAATTATACCCAGAAACTCTTATGTTGAGTCTCAACAAATTGATCCGTTTGGAGGACAATTTGGGCAGTCCAGTCCCCAAGGGCAAACAATCCCCTTCAGTTCTGGATTACCACCGTATGGGGGGTAGTACGCCCTTTCATTGCCACCTTCGGGAGGATATCCATACGGGAGTTCACAACAACATTCAGGTTATACTGGAATTACCTCAAGTGGTTGGGTACCTATACTACCTCAACAACCAAGGGTTGTATATTCGATGCAACAATGTGTACCTGTGTCAAACATACCCACTACGCCAGCTATTGTGACTGTGTCGCAAGTTCAAGCGCTGCCTGTTGTGTGTCAACCTCAAGTTTCTCAGGTTGTAATGCAACAGCCCATTGACCCTGCGACTCAACCACAATCGCCAACTAGTGGGGCAACACAGGCCCAGATGGGTACAATTACCCCTCACCTTGGTCAAACAGTTAGTATCGGGCAACAACACATGGCTTCACAACTGTGGTTGGTGCAACACCAACAACCACAATTCCAACAAGTATACCAAGGTGCTGAGCAACAGATCTTTACAAACAGTGGACAGCCGTACATTCGAAACGGTCAAAATCAACCATTTTATAATGGTCAAGTCCACCAACCTTACCAAACATATCAGCATCAAATGCATTATGTTGGTATGCAAAGACCAACTGCTCAGGCGATTCCGTCATATCCTGGGTATGCTTCACCTAACCTGAATCAACAGTTACCATTCGTGGCAACGTTAGAGTTACCTGATTTAAACCGGCTAACAAACGATCCAATTTCTTACACCCCTTGGTGGCCAGCGATTCCACACAAACTTCCATCAGATATTCCTAAATTTAATGGAAATCCGGGTGAAGATCCATCAAATCACGTGATGACATTTCATCTATGGTGTTCATCAAACACTTTACATGATGATTCAATAAGGCTTCACCTTTTTCAGAGGACATTAACAGGTCCGGCAGCAAAATGGTACATTGAATTGCCTAGAGCTTCGTTCAACAGCTTCAGCACCTTAGCCACAACCTTTTTAACCCATTTTCAATTACCGATAAGGTATGAAATGGGAACAGAACTACTTACCAACTTTAAACAAACAACAGCCACTCACATATCTGAGCATATACATGAGTGGCGACGTCGTCGTAGGATGGTAAAAACGTACGTCCCCGATCAGCTATTAGCTGAATGGTTTATCAAGTCATTACTTCTTGCCATCACGGAAGATGTGTCAAAGAGGGGAGTTGTAACGGAAGAGCAAGTTATCACTCGTGCGCAATATCTGGACTTGGTCTATACCCAGTCTGGCACGCTCTACGACAAAATGCCTGACGCCCCTAGACCGGAATTCTCAATTCCTCCTCCTCCTAAATCAAACAATGACTCTCATGCCAGCGATGGCGTGATTGGAACGACAAACGCGAAATCGACAAAGGCTACATCCAAGAAGGCCCGTAAGATTTCAGATCAAAATGCAAAAGACGAAATTCTTGCTTCGGAAGTAAATGCCGTATCGACAGATAAGGGCAAACAAACCAAACAACCAGGAAGCAAGAAATAAGGTAAAGGGAAGAAGAAGAAACAGGATGAGTCATCACCTGAAAAATCTTCTTCAAACCCTCCTGGAAATAGGAAACCAAAAAATCCATGTTATATATGCGATGAGGATCATTGGACAGCAGATTGTCCATACAAAGCTGAGCTTAAGAAATTCTTTAAAAGTTCGAAAACCTCAGCAGTGTTAACCGATCCGTTTCTGAATCCAGGAACAAATCTGGTTGAAAGTGGAAATGCTTCCCCATCTCAAGTGCTAATGTTGTCGATTTCGAAACAGCAAAATGATGCTTTGATCTCGACAAGGAACAAAGATTACGGGAATCCTCAGCTGTCGAACAACAAGGATAAAGGTCAACCAAGTAGTTCGACAACAACTTCGACAGAAGTTGTACCACCCACCATCCCTGAATTGAAAATAAAACCGCCAAAGGGAGTAGTACACAAGTCGACATTTAATCCTCGCGCTAGAGCGGCACAACATTATAACATAGTGGAAGATTTGGCCCAATCGCCATCTGCTATGTCGACTCTTGAACTACTACAAAACTGCCCATCCCAAAGGCAGGCTTTGTTATCAGTCATTGGTGGGATTGATCCAAAGGATTCCAATCTTGTATCCTTTGACCACAAAGGGTACGATCCTCAGTTACCAGCTCAATTAGCTTTCCTTGTTCAAGTGAAAGCCCTCAACAAAACTGTTCACCGAACAATTATTGATGAGGGGGCATCTACATGTATCATGTCGATGAGCTGTTGGAAAACTTTAGGATCTCCAACCTTGTCGCGATCTGCGACAACATTAAAAGTATTCGACGGAAGAACGTATACCCCGTACGGTATCCTAAATAACTTGAAAGTTGAACTAGGAGGGAAAACAGTAGAAATAGATGTTGAAGTCATCGATGGGAATCTTGATTACAACATCCTACTAGGAAGACCATGGATATATGCCATGGCAGCTGTTGTGTCGACCTATTTTAGAAAGATTGCATTTCCCTTTCAGGGAGGGATTACAATCGTTGACCAACAAAACTTCCTCCCCAATGGTTCACAAGTTATGGGAAGCATTCCCATGATCCATGGAAACCCCCATTCGCTTCAGAATATCGGAGTAGGCCTACTAAAAGATCCTATACTAATGGGAACTTTCGCTCTTCCACCTCCAATCAATCTGGCAGAAGTAGTGTCAATATGAACCTGCAATATGATATCTTCCGCAAAGATCTCAGAAAACGATATTCACATGGATCATGAAATGGTTTTGCCCCCGAGCCCAATAGAAATATTATAGCAATCAATGTTTCTGGCATGGGAGGCAAACCCAAATCAACGCTCATCAAGCATTTGGATGGATAGGTCTAGAGAATATGGTACTCCTTCAGACCCTTGGTCGCAAGTGCATGACACCGACGAAGGAATTCTCCAAGCTATGGTAGTTGAAGGAGCGCCATGGAATGATTCCCACCATCGTTCTCTTCTTCCAAATTACGAAGAAGATACTCAAAATGACCTCTACCATCCTTCAGTAATTGATTTTCTATCAAATACTGTAAAGACGGTGGATTCCGAGTGAAACTTGTCCAACATTGAAGAGACTATAGCCATAAATATCTCGACCAAAACAGATATTGTAGAGAATATTTATGTCGGCAAATGTTGTTCTCCTTCAGAACTGGAAATATATAACGCTCTTTTTCGCGAATTCAGAGATGTCTTTGCCTGGTCATACAGTGAAATGCCAGGCATCGACTCGAGTATCGTTGAACACGAAATCAAGATGTATCCAGATGTTAAACCGGTATGGCAACGACTGAGGCAAGTGCACCCCAAGAAAGCCGCTGCCATTAAGGTAGAATTTGAAAAACTCCTGCATGCTGGTTTCATCTACCCAGTTCCGCTAACCGATTGGGTATCGAACATTGTCCCGGTTATGAAAAAATAGGGGACAATTAGAGTGTGCGTCGATTATAGGGATGTAAATCAAGCTTGTCCAAAAGACAACTACCCTACACCCTTTATCGACCAGATAATTGATGAATGCGCCGGATGCGAAATATTTTCGTTCATGGATCGATTCTCCGGGTATAATCAAATAAATATCCGCCCACAGGACCAGTCAAAGACTGCATTCATTTGTCCGTGGGGCACATTCGCATATCGAAAATTACCCTTTGGTTTAAAGAACGCAGGGGCAACGTTTCAGAGGGCAATGAATTATGCCTTCCATGACATCAAAAACATCGTTCAACCTTATCTCGACGACCTTTCGGCTCATTTGCGAAAGCGGACTAATCATCCGCAGCATTTAAGAGTGATATTTCTACGTTGCCGACACTACAAGATACGACTCAATCCGCACAAATGTGTATTTTGCGTTTACTTGGCTTTGTAGTCTCCAAGGATGGGATTCGTCTCGACCCTTGTAAGGTCCAGGCAATCATAAATTTTCCTCCACCTTCGAATTTGCTTCAGATTCAGAAACTCCAAGGGAAAGCAAACTTTCTGAGGAGGTTCATTCCAAATTACGCCGAACTTGCTAAAGGTTATACACGTCTTTTGAAAAAAGGGGTACCCTTTAACTGGGATCAGGTTGCGCAAGCTTCCTTTGATGCTTTAAAGGATTCCCTAATGAAAGCATCATTAATGTATGCCCCTGATTATCAAAGAGACTTTAACCTGTATCTGGCTGCAGCAGATACAACCATCGCAATGGTTTTAGTTCAAGAAGTCGATGGAATAGAACATCCTATTTATTATTTAAGTAAAAACTTAAATGTTACAGAAAGCAAATATTCTTATGTTGAAAAACTAGCGCTTGCAGCGGTTCAGGCAATGCAAAGATTTCGACACTATGTCCTCTTTCGGAAAACTACCATTCTGTCAGATTGCAACCCCATGACTTATATATTGTCGCGACAGTTGCTGGGGGGCAAATATTCAAAATGGATAGCAATCCTTCAAGAGTTTGATCTGGAATTTGTAAAATCCAAGTCAAAGAAAGCTCTAGTTTTCGCAGAATTATTATGCGATCTCCCATCGTCGTCCAACGATGAAACATCCGAAGAATCAATCGTGGACGAAAGTTTGTTTCTGATATCCACAAGCAATGAGTGGTATGGAGACATAATCATTTATCTCCAAACCCAAAAATTTAGGCCAAATACCTCTCACTCTAAACAAAAACGTATTCGATACCAAGCAAAAGACTACATGATCGTCGGTGATACACTTTACCGTCGTGGTATTGATATGGTTCTGAGGAGGTGCCTCACCCATGAGGTAGCTGAAAAAGCCCTGAATGAGTGTCATTCAGGCGCGTGTGGGGGGCATCAATCTGGATATGCTATAGCACAAAAAATCTTACGAGCAGGATACTTCTGGCCAACCATGTTCAAAGATTGCATAACTGCAGTCAGAAGTTGCCATGCTTGTCAAATTTTTGATAGCAAAACCAGAAGACCACACGCACCTTTACAGCCAAAAGTTGCTGTTGGGCCATTTGCCAAATGGGGCATCGATTTCATGACATGTAACCCCACCTCGACCGGGGGGCATGGGTATATTATAGTCGTTGTTGACTATTTTACCAAATGGGCTGAGGCGATGCCTACATTAGATAATACTGGTGAAACAGCTGCCCTTTTCTTTTTCAATCATGTAGTCGCCAGATTCGGCATACCACAGGCTATAGTCACAGATCATGGATCGCATTTTCGCAATCACATGATGGTTGAATTAGCTGCCAAACTAGGGCTATCTCACGACAGCTCTACTCCATATTATCTGCAGGCCAACGGGCAAGTTGAAGCGATCAACAAGGTCCTGAAGTGCATGCTGCAAAGGATGATCGGAGTTCACAAAAGAAGATGGCACCTAATCCTGTACTCAGCTTTGTGGGCTTACCGAACATCGGTAAGGAATGTGACCGGGTTCACACCCTTCCAACTGGTATATGGCCTAGAAGCAGTCTTACCAGTCCAGTGTGAAATCTCGTCTCTCAAACTCGCAATCGATCTCCTCCCTGGAACTTCAGAAGAAGAAGCTCGTTTCTTGGAATTAATCCAATTGGATGAAACCCGTCGTGATGTCGCGTTGGCTAACGAAGCCCATAAGAAACGAGTCAAGGCGTAGTTCGACAAAAATGTCAAACCCCGTGTCTTCTCGGAAGGTGACTTGGTCCTGCTTTACGACCAAGAATCCGATAAATTGGGAGCAGGTAAATTTAACTCTTTATGGATGGGCCCCTATATTGTTAAACGAGTGTTAGCGAAAGGAGCCTATGAGTTGATGGATTACGACGGGATTCCACTGGCGCAACCCCGTAATGGGTTGTACCTCAAGCGTTACTACGCCTAGTAGTAACCAATGTGCTTTTGTTATATTTTTGTTTTCGCTAAGAGTGTTTGTTTTGGTCGAGTAATCCACCTTTTTACATTTATTGCAGATGTCAAACCCATTGGAACCATGTGTTGGATATGCCGACGGAGCAAGTCGTAGTTCGCGAAACCTGTCCTCCGCAGCCTGGGCCATTTTTGATCCAAGCGGCGAGTTAGTAAGTTTCAGAGGTGTATGTATTGGTCAATCAACAAACAATATCGCTGAATATAGTGCGTTGATAGAACTTCTCTCTGATGCCATCACTCATGGTATACGCCGGCTAATCGTCAGGCTAGACTCACAGCTCGTAATACTGCAACTCAATGGTATATATTCCGTCCGAAACCCAGCTATTTATCGCATGTTCCTAAGGGTTAAGATTTTGGAAAGACAATTTGATCTTATTCAATACCAGCATATTTCCATAAACTTAAACACATTAACCGACTCATTAGCGAACTATGTGTTAGATAGACATTTGCAACATTTATAAAAAGAAACACACCATCAATGTTTTACATGTGGATCACATAACTCAACCAGAATAAAAACTCCGAAAATCAAAAATACATATATAGTTGTTTATGGTTTACACATAATGTTCTGTAACCAAGACAAAATCGGTCACACGACCCAAAAACTCAAAATGCTAGGGGGCACCCTAGTCTAATGATGCTCGTGATAGCAAGTCACAGCCTGCGCGATCATGCGTAAGAGACGAGTCCATTGTCTGGGCACACCAGTAGTATGTCGCTGTAACTGCAAAGGTAGCTCGTCCATCCTCACATCTGGAATACCGAGAGTAAGGCTCTCCACCTGCTCCTGCACAGCTGTAAGAGTCTCGGCCACATCGAGGTCGCAAAGAATAACCCTTCCGGCGGCCTCTCTTGCTGGGGCAACGGCTGGTACTCTCACGCGAACTACTGGACGAACAGGACCAACATCTGCATGTACACATGAGTTTGATTAAAGTCTTGATAGAATAAAGCACAAGGACATTATAAATAAAAATAGTAAACAGTGATATGGTCAAAGATTTTACCAATAGCACCCCACTGCTCGCCATCCGGCAGTACTAAATCTGGATCACCCCGGAAGTCCATGCCAGCATATGGATACTCGGCATAAACCATCTCCTGACGATCAAACCACCTGAAGAAGGTATCAGAGAAAGAAATCTGAGATTGACCAGCATGCCTAGACATATGGTCAACCCATCTCTGCATGCGTGGTTCAGTAGGAGAAGGTAAGTCGAGCGCAATGTACTGCGGCTGCATCAGTGGTATCTTCTCCAAGGCAAAGGCGGTCAAAATGGAACCGAACCCAAAGTTCTTCAACTTCCCGTCCTTTATCTTGGTCAACTGACTTTTCATCACAAGAAGTACTGCATCGCACCAGTTGAATATTTTCGGCTGGAGGCATTCCAAGGCATGCTGCATATAGGATCTATTGGCTACGTGAAGAGACGCACTACCGGCCATCCTACCAAAAGTAAACAGGATAGACCTAAGGGACCTGTCGGTGACATCATGGATGATGATCTTTCCATCTTTACTAGGCTGAGATCCTTCCCTGCAATACTGGCGGACATAATCTCTCACAGAGTCACTTCCTCGGGCCGAACCTGACAAAGAGATGGGGGCACCCCACCTCGACAAGCCAGTCAAGAAGTAAATGTCTACTGCAATCAAGGGGATAGATTTGCCCCTAATCTGGAAAACTTGGTTGATAGGATCCCAAGCATCGAGCAAATACTGCAGCAGGTTGATCTGCTGTCTCATGCTAGAGATGCGGAAGAACTTCAACAAGCCATAGTTCCGCAGCGCGTTCACTGTAACAGGATCATGTAGGGCAATCATGTCCTCTTCTTCATGTTCTCGTTCTCGCCATGTAAGGGTCATTTTGCTCCAATATCTCTGCAAAAACAAACAAGAGAGGAGATTAGATCCTGATTTTGATGAGAAACAGGTAAAAATTCCATAAATAACTGTGCAACAAATTCCTTTTCTGCGCCCAACGCACCTACAGCAGTGTTCCACCTGCGTTGAATGTCAAACTGCCTTCATACTGGCCAACATTCAACGCAGGTTTCGATGCACTTAGGGTGCGTTGATGGCAGAACGAACCCATCAAACCCCAGGGGCTCAAAAAAGCAGAGAATGAAACACAGAATGCAAAAAGGAAACCATGAAATGAAAGAGCTCGGGTTCAGCTCCTACTTGGTCCAGACGGCGCCGGGAATCGTCCACAGAATCTCCCGAAATTAGCTGATGAAAATCAAGGGGGAGAAGGCACCTCCAAAGCTCCAACAAACCAAGTTCAAATGAAATGGTAAAATGAGAGGTAAAATCACTTTTTGATTGCTTTTTACGTAGTTCAAAGTAAAATATTAGCATTTTAATCTCATTTTCAAGCAAATGTTGTTCATTTCTAACTAGTTTGATGAAGCAGTTGAAAATACAGTACTATCTTTGAAAAGACG
The DNA here is from genome assembly GCA_031772625.1 of Pinus tabuliformis. Lineage (NCBI taxonomy): Eukaryota > Viridiplantae > Streptophyta > Pinopsida > Pinales > Pinaceae > Pinus > Pinus tabuliformis. The sequence continues at coordinate 598,339,961 of CM062815.1, read as the reverse complement.
AAGCTATTTATGGTAAAAAATCAAAACAAGACCATCTAATCGAGCAGTTTTAGCGCATAGTTCAAGCTCGTTAAAAAATAAACATAAGATCGAGCAAGTGTTTCCACCCGCGTTTAAGCTCGTTAAAAAATGAACTATCCCCTGGTAAATAACCACCGTGAATGTAGTACTTCAGCCATTAAAGCCTTGGTCGTGTTTGCACCGTCACCTCCACTTTTCATTGGCCGATCATTCACCTCCATTTGATTGTTTACCCATTTTGAGGAACAGCTGCGAAGAGTGATTTCACTAGCCATCCTTGTGACACTGCCGTGATTGGAAAATTCCAAACCTTACCTGGAATCAACTGCTACCCATTTTATCACTCGTTCCTCAAAAGACGAGTCTTCTTTAAGCTCTTTTCATCTGACTCGTAAAATATGAAAAGATTGTCGAGTTTTGGCCTTCCAGCTCGTTAAAGCGACTGGAAGTGCTATCCCTCCTCTAGATTTTAATCTTTTTGGACCTGAGGGATTATTGCACAAAAAGATCGAGCGCTTGTTTTGTTCGGCTCGTTAAAACTATCGAAAACTCATCCCTTATGTATTATTTTATACTTTTTTGGACTTAAGGGATTAGATGACGAAAAAGGAATTCCAGAGTTATCTTTATGTACCTTTTCAGACTCCCTAAAAAGGAAAAGGACCGAGTTATCTTTGTCGTTAGGCTCGTTAAAAAGATTAATAGCGACAAACTTGTCTTTAGACGAGAACGAGTTTCACTATCGCTAGGCTCGTTAAAACATAGCGATGGGTTTGCCCGAAGGGCAAATTATAGAAAAAGCATATGTTATCCTCCTCAAGCTTGACAAAAATAAAGAGGTACTGGTCAGAAATGACTGGGGAAAAATTGGGAAGAAAACTCAAGGAAACTTTATTGGTAGCAAGTCGCTCTTGAACATGACACTTCCACTCGTACCAGAGTCGGGTTGGGTTGTTTCATTCACCGGTCACATCGCCATGGTCACGCCATACCATCCACATTTGGGGTAAATGCTACCAATCCATCACATAAGTGTCGCCGACATGTTCAAGAGAAGTCATCTAGAGAAGTCACCCATGTCCCATCCACTACCATACATTATACTTCATTCTTTCATGACCGCCACCCTGAACCATATATCACCAGATCGTTTTCACCTCCATCAAAATCATTTGCTCCGTTCCGTGTCATTGATGTGGGATTCATTAAGGCCCTCCTTTGACGGATCGCTTTTTGTCGACATCAGCTCATTATCCAAGAAGTTGATCTAGGAACACCCCTTCAGTACTTTGAAGCTTGCATGCCTCAATGGCAAGTTTCTCACTTCCGGCGACAGGTATACATCAATGACCTTCGACTGAAAGATTTTGCGTGGTGTTCGACGCCAAGTCCTTTATTCACACCACGTGAATTGTATTGCAGTACCTTGAGGGTCATTATCATTATCGGTGATCCCTCTCGCGCTTGTTAACAGTTTACATCATTGACTGGTAATCAAGCGATGTCTTTCCATGTTCGACTTCAAAACAATTCTCACATGGATCAACTTGTACTTCGAGAGAAGATCGGACGAGATTGAAGACCCCGGATCTAGTTTCATCCATTCGGGCTGCGATATATATTCAGGAAAAATAAAGACATTGAAATGTACAGCATTGCAGCACAGATAATCATCCTACCAAAAGGATGATGACTTCATCAGAATCATCAGTCTACCATCAGACGATTGTCTGTCCTATGTACATGAAAATGAATTTATAAAGCTGAGCATGGGAATGCCCGCCTCAGCTAGATCATGAAAACAGTATGAAAATAATGTATTGTATTGTATCTTATTACAGGTCTCCTCCCCAGCATTAGAAGAACTTCGGATCCTCCTAATAAAGCATTTCACTCGATAAACGGCCTCATACTTTAGGGGGCAACTGTTATAGACATTTTTGTGCCTTACAGCTATAAGCATGAAATGTCCATAAACCAAGGGATCCTAAGTCCCTAAAGATGTTGTTCCAGCTCCTAAAGAAACAAGGTCAACAAATTACAGCTTCTCCCAGAAGTTCTCCACCAGAAACTACTCAAAACTAGTTAAATCAGGATCAATTCAGATGCTCCACTAGCTAGCTGCGTTGCAAAGCACCCAAATACACTGGCTAGGTGCGTTGCAACACACTTGAATGCACTACCAGGGTGCGTTGAGCGGGAAATGACAAGTGGCAGAGTCATTCCGCGAGGTGGAGGGACAATGGAAGCTTCCAGAATCTTCTCCAATGACACTTGCCTCACTGAATTCGACCAGTGATGAGTAAGAGGCTCTCAGTCTCCAAGTGGAAGCAAGAAATGATAGAGAGAAGCCACTAATCAACTCATGGGATGACTCATCCTCTTTGCATACATCTATATATGGATCCCTCACCAAGAGATCCAGGGGCTGGAATTTTGTACATTGCAGAGAATTGCTGTTGGTTTTGTGATTGATATCAGAGTATTGGGTGATTTATGCTTTGTTGGAGGTGAAGAAGGGATTCTATGCTGGGAGGCTGATGCTGGATCAGGACTCATCGGTTGTAACTCCTCCTGGATCTTCTTGTTTTATCAATAAAACTACTTGAGTTTCTCCTACATTCTTGTATATCTGATGTGTGTTATATTTGGATGTTTAGCTTAAATCTGATCCTAAGCTTTTTATGAACATAAATCTATGTCTTTGTGTAGTTTCTCTCTTCTGTGAACTTGCAGGAACTTGGTGACGTTGGGCAAGTGAGGGAGCAGATTGGTGGAAGCTGGCAAAGAGAGGATAGATTGGATCGAACAACTAGCGCAAGACACAGGTCGGTTCATCTTAATCATCTTCATTTATAGTTCATAAAGAAGAATACAAGAGTAGTTTTCCTTGTTTGTTTCTGAGGTCACTGTCACAACCCTGTGGGATAGGGTCGTTCTGAATAGACACTTTCCCAAAAACAAGAAGGCTTCTTGCCACCCAATCCAATTAATTTTCACATTGATATGTTGGAGAATTCGGAGAGGAGGAGAATGCCTTAAATATCGAGGAGATCATAGTGGACAAACCAAACATTAGAATTTGGATCTATGAGTTGCAGGTAGGTGGTCTAACCTTACTCATCAATTTTGGTGCATTAAACTTTTAGATTAGGGCCTCAGCTTAGTGGGAGAAACAATTTCCTTTCCTCATGGTAACAACGTACATGTTTTCCCCTTTTCTACATTTTGGAATGCAAAAACTAGGGAAAAAATTACATCCAACCTAGGTTTGATAAAAAAAACTTCACTTTGGGCTGAAGGCAAAATTAGGTCTGACGGTTTCTGTTGAGCCGAAGCTAAGAACCAGGTGTGGATGCTTTTGAATCTGAACTGAAAAAACATAATGGTATTTTGTAGGTATGGTAGAGCTAAAGCTGGTATGGCGAGAACGAGACTTTTATACTCTTTGTGTTGAGGTTCAGGGGAACCAAGCAGTTAGAGGGACTCTGGCGCGATATGGGTTGCTGAAGTTTGTGGAGAACCCATTGATGAGGGCCGGTGAGACACTATTTTCTAGTATTGTGAGTTATTTGAATCTAAATCAGGAGGGCTTTGTGGTATAGGGGCATATGATCGAGATCACTATCCAATATATATACCTCTTAATAGGATTTCTACCCTTGGGGGTGGTGGGTGAGATACATCTGGTGTTGCCTCATGGGAGGCATATAGGGGAGTTTGTGGAGCGTCATTGTGTACCGAGTGCTCATGAAAAGGGTATGACCACACAGATTGATGATTTGGAGAGACTCAAGACACGGGCTACAACCACAATAGTGGTGTGGATCTTGGGTATTCATGCCTTTCATCACATCACTGGGGGGCAAATGATTCTTGTAGAGAGTGTACTAGCACGGACCTACTATGGGTGATACAAGATGATGTTTTCGTCATTGAAATGACAATTGGGACTATGCAGGCAACAAACCAATGATAACTGGTCATTTGGGACAGTTGTGTGCTTATTCTTCTTTGATAAGATATCGACGATCTGTCCACATGTACAAATCCGTGATGGGGGCCAACAAGAGCCCACGATATGCCACTAGGGGCAGCTACTGCAACAAGGTGGAGGAGGGGGATTCAGACGGGTGTTTCAACCCAACTTATTTTCTCATTAGGATCAAATGCCACTGTACATAAATGAGTATCCATATATTGGAATGAACTTTAAGGGGGATTCTGATATACCACTATCACCAAGATGAGTGTGGGGTCAAGATGGTAAGTAATAGTTGCTATATTTTGCTTGCATATAAATTTTATAAAATATATGTATGTGGTATTGATTACCAAACTTGTGGTATGGAGATATAGCACCAGTAAGGCTGAAAAGATATGCAGGATGAGCCACATCACCTCGAGCTGCAGATCAGAGAGGTTCAACATCACAACAAAGGGTGAATAACGATGCACTACTAGAGGATATCCATCATAGGTTTGACGTGGTACTGACCGGGGCAACAAAGCGTGGATGGAATGAGTTAGAAGATCAGTAAATGGATGAGTGCATTGGCCTTCTGTTGGAATGGAAAGCTATCATGAGGCGCATAGGTATGGCCGGTCAGGCGGTTCAAGACTTACGGGGATGGAGCCATTGTCATGAGATCCTCCATATTATAGTGATTAGGCATAGGGACATGTGGGCCCCTATTTCTTTTATTGTAACATGCTATGGGCAAGTCATATGTATATAGAGTAGTGGAATCCAAACACTATATGTTGGATATTATGATACATAATATTATATTTGTTATGCATCTTTTGTGACGATTTTGGTTCACCATTTGTTTATGTTATGGATTTCTTCGTGTATATGAATGTGATAAATGCCAATATAGAATTTTATTTGCAATGGTATCTACATAGTTATTTTTTTCTCTAGGAACATGAGTGAATGTAATATATTTAAATTCACGTGCCAAAAGATTAACTCATAGATATTTTCTAAACATGACAGGATTACGCACATGATAAATATATTTCAATTGCATGAAAGGTAGCAAGGAATCAAGACAAACATGAAGGTGAAGGATGCGATGATCAAGGGCGTCATCTAGAAAACCTATTACTACATCATATTCAGCCTGGTTATTGGTTGTAGGTCCAATGAAGACATCGTTGGAGTGAAATAACAAATGCAAAGGGGTGAAGATGGCCCAAGTTTCCCTGGCTAGATTCCTTGAGAAATGAATCGCACCATTGGCATAATCGATATGTGATGTGGATGACGGATCCATATGAAAGATGTAAGAGGACAACAAATTAGATGACATGGAATGCAAGCTACCTAAATGTAGAAAGAAAAAAGGACATGCATTTCGATGGGAAATTATATAGGTAAAATTTCTTCAGGTAGAGTGCATTGTGAGGGTTAGGAAGTATTTCACCTTTTTGACCCTCTAAAAGGTATACCTCCTTTCCCAATCACTTACGAATGATATAAGGACCTAGCCATAATGGTTCAAACTTCCCATGCCCTAGTACATCATGTGTTTGGTCATACAAGAGGACAAGGTTGCCTTCTTGAAAGCTATGAGGGTGGAATTTAAAGTCATACTGAACTTTGGTGTGCTTTTTAGTTGCTTCAATGGTTTGCAATGCAACACAATGACCTTTATTAACACGCTCAAGCATGATGAGTATTTGTTCTAAAGTTTGGGTGTCCGGGCAGTTTGACAGCAAGGTGGAGGGAGGGGATTTCACACTCAATCGATAACATTGCCTCATGTCTGCCAATGAGGTGGAAAGGAGTAAAACTAGTGGAACTTTTTATGGAGGTTCTATAGGCCCACAACATAGGGAATAGAATAAGGTGCTAGTTGGTCTTGTGTTTATTCACTGTCCCTTGAAGCATATTTTTAAGAAGTTTATTAACAATTTCAACTTGGCTATTGCCTTGGGAGTAATAAGATGATGAATATTGGTGTTTGAAGCCTAACAGTGAGGATAGATCACACTAGATCTCATCTTCGAAGTGTCAGCCATGGTCAGAAACCAATTGCTTCTGAACCTTGAGTCAAGGGATAACATGGTTAAAGAAGAACAAGGTTGTAGTAGTTGTGGTGTTATTGAATGTTGGGATGGCTTCATCCCATTTGGTGAAATAGTTGACGACCACAATAATATAGCTATGGTTATTAACAGATGGGGGTCGACAGTCCATAAAGTCATAGCCCATTTATAGAAAGGACCAACTGTTAGAAGGTTAAGCACGAGCCTTAGAAGCCTATAATTGACAATTGGGGAAGTGTTTGACTTTCTCAATATAATTGCTAAAGGGAGAAGGTAAAAAGTATCCAGTGCACATGATTTTCCAGGTAGTAGCCATTCTACAGTGATGGACACCATAAGCACCACCATGATAGGCATTGAGCACTTTCTCAACTTCAGTGTGGGTGAGACAATGATGGAGGACAATATCAACATTGTGACTATAAATATTGTCACTTAGGAGGAGATAGCGAGGGGCTTGATGTGGAATACATCATCAATCATCACAAGTAATATGGGGTGTGAATTTCTAGGTTTGTAAATAGGTAAGTATGTATCCATACCATGGATGATCTAAGGTTATAGTGAACTAGTGTTCATATGGAAGGTTATCATTTAAAAATGGATCTGACGTACCAGCAGGAAATTCAGAAATGAGATCAACAAGGGCTAAACCTTTCTTACTCTTTGGTATGAAAATTTTTAGATCAAATTTTTGAAGGATAATGATCCAACAAGTATATTTCCCATTTATGATACGTTGAAACAACAGGAAGAACATGGGGTTGGAATTAGTCACAACTTTGGTGGTACACATAATGATATAATGACAAAGTTTTTTAACAGAGAACACAAAAACCAGCGCCAACTTATCTTTATGGGAATAAGACATAAGGGGACCATTAAGGTTCTTACTGACATAATATATAACATTCTCATTTCCAAAACTATCTTCTTGGATTAAGACCCCAACAACTGAATAGGTCGAAGCTGAGACATACAAGATGAAGTCCCTTTCGAAGTTAGGTGGGCTATTAAAGAGAGTGGAAGTGAGATCACGTTTGAGGGCATCAAAAAACTATTTATCTTGGTCATCCCAAATGAATGGAATGTTAGATCGAAGGATTCTAAGAAACCCATGAGAAGTGGTGGCATAGTCAGGAAAAAACCGACGAAGAAAGTTGGCTTTGCCTTGGAGGCTTTGTAACTAGCGAAGGGTCCAAGGAGGAGGAAGTTAGAGAATGGCTTAAACTTTGAGAGGGTTAAGAGTGATGCCAACTTTGGACACAATGAAGCCAAATATTCGGCCAATAGGAACACAAAATACACACTAAAGGGGATTGAGGTGAATGTTATACTTGCAACATCAAAGGAAAATGGTACAAAAACCATGAAGGTGTTGCAACTGAAGGTTGGAACGAGCGGTTAAATCATCTAGATACGTAAGGATAATGTGATCCAAGTAGAGAAAATAGTATGACATGACATGCTAAAAAATGGCCCCAGCATTCTTTAAACCGAAAGGAATGACTATATAATAAAAACTTCCCCACGGACTAGTGAATCCAGTTTTTAGTTGATCAACATGACGAATACGTATATGGTTATATCTAGAGAATCCATCCATAAAGGAAATAATATCATGTCTCACACATTCATTAGTGAATTGGTCTATGAAATATGTGGGAAAGTTGTCTTTGGGACAAGCTTGTTTAGATCATGAAATTATGTGCAAACACGAATGATGCCTTGCTTCTTTAGGGCGAGAACTGGATTGGACACCCATGTGGTGTATTCAATGGGGTAAATGAAACCAACTTGCTTGGGCTTATCTATTTTGGCTTTGATGGCATCATGCTTGGAAGGATGGATAGGCCTTTGCTTTTGGCAGACAGGAATGGCATCGGCCCAAGTGTCAATGTGATGTTAAAAAATTACGGGATCAAGTCCAGGAATATCGGAATAAGACTAGGTGAAAAAATCATTAAATTCTTTGAATAGCTTAGTGTAAGTGACAATTTCTCCTAGGGTGCATTGTGCCCCCAAGGTGATGTTTTATTCGACCCCTAGTTTATTCAAAATTTTAATTTTGATGGTAGTGGAGATGTTAGCCATATTTCCTTCTTAAAAAGAATATGCTACAAGAATGGGATTTCTAAACCAATCAAACTCAACATGGACGAATTCTTTAGATTCCACAATATATTGATCATGGGTTTGTTGCAGAAGGATGTATGCACGATGGTGCATATCATCCCAAGGATAATCAGGGGTGTTCATGGCTTCCATGATGTCTTCATCAGAATGAAAGATTATAGTATTGGAGGAAGAGAGACCACATGATGAAGAGGAGATACCTCAGACATATTCATGAGAGAGAAGTTTCACATGTGCATCTTCAACAAGGGGAGACAAAGGACTAGTATATGTAGCATCTACCAATGTTGAGACTAAAGTGTTATTCAAATAAGGTTGGATAGAATCACAATAGGAAACATCAAGGGAGTTCGAATATATCGGTCCCATGGATGATGAAAGGAAGAGAATATGGGTGGAACTATCCATCATCTCAACATCAAGATGGGGAATCACAATCATGGGGTGGGAAACCTCCTATTTCTGCATAACAATGGGACCATAACCCATAATTAAAGGACAAGTGGAATCACTACAAGTGACATCTAACTCATGAAGCACTAGAATGTGTATCGCGAAAATCTTCGACATGATGATAGTGATGGGAATAATGGCTGTAATTATCACACAAAGAACAAGGGTGATTCATGCATAAGGATTTGTTCTTCTTAGCTGACTTGGGTAAGGTGACATGGACCTCAAGAATTTTAGAGTTAGGAGAGGGATCAAATACCACATTCTTGATATGAGGGAGCTCAAGACAATTATTGGTGGCATTCCCAACAACATCACATAAAGTGCATATAGGAGTAGGCTTTGGCAGTTTAGGTGGAACTGGATTTGTTTGGGGTGCCTTGTCTTTGGGTCCCTTTTTCTATGCATTTACCCCCTCACTAGATGCTTTCACAATAGGGTTGGCTTGTTATTAAGGTTGTTATGGAACTGAAGCAAAGGAAGGGGTATGAACAATATGTTGAATCAGGGTCAAAGCTGTGTAACGTTTGAGTTGATTAGGAGGAGCGTTTGCAGGAGGATCAATTTACTAGACTGGGATCCCCAAGATGATATTAGGTAGACTCAACATAGCCATAACAAGGGTAGAAAATATTCCAGGTGATAGGAATAAGAAAGGTATCTGACCGTAAGGGTAATTACCTAAGGAAACTACTCCTGGATGGTTAATACTTGGGTGAATAATTCTGGGTTGAAAAGGGCCTAGAGAGACACTAGTGGAAGGAAATGAGCCTAGAGGAATCTTACCTAAAGGCTAGGTTGAGTTAGGAGCAAGAGGTTGGGGAGGAGATGGCTGTTGTGAAGGTGTACTAGACTAATTGTGGGAGCTTGTGATGCTTGAAGCATGTAAACACTAGATGAGATAGCCTCAAAAGGATAGTCGGTGGACCATAATAAACCACAATAAATGTGGAATCTTTATAGAATCTAAGAGACACATAAGTTAAGGAAGTGATTTTCTTATTTCTAGTCATCGAAGAGGTAGTGGTTTGAGGAGATGTATAAGATTGAGGGTCATACTAAGTAAATTGATAAATATTGATGATATTTCCATTATGGGGAAAGCACATCTTGTGAAAGACAACGAATTCTACAACGGACATGGAATAGTTGTAATTGTGACCCAACAAGATGTTATAATCTAATGGGGCATCAACGAATTCGATAATAAATATAGTCTTGTTGGGAACATTGATGGGACAGTTACGATAGAAATCGAGGGGTTGTGAGGGATGACTATCCCAAGCATGAAGAGCGATAGCTGATGGGGACAGCTCAGGGGAACCAAGTTTCTTCCAAGCACTAGCATCCATTATACAAGTTGAGGTGCCTTCGTCTATGATGCACAGTTGGACTGTGGAATTCTTTATGGAGACCGGTATTTGAAAGGCAACTGAGGAAGGAAGGGGGGATGTTCCACTTCGTCAACATCAAAGACAGTCAGACGATCGCTAGAAGGATCCACACCACATAAAGCAAAGAGTAGAGATTTCCTTTGGGATGGGAAGGTCTAGAGGACTTCCAGCATTGACATCATATCACGGGACTATGTCAAGTCATCTACTATGCTATACGTATGGGCAACTTTGGAAGAAGAAACATTTCGATGTAATAGACCTTTGGTGATATTGGGGAGAACCTCAACTTTAGGTAGAGGGATCTGTAAGGAACCATTTGGTGATGGCAATGGATTAGTGGAAACTTCGGGTTGGGAATCGGTTGCTGAATTTGGGAATCGGTTGCTGAATTTGCAGGGGGATTTTCATATTGGCGCAACCAAGTTAGGAGGTTGGACTTCATCGAAATTCATCATGAGGATCTGGTAATTGTTTTGGCCATATTGGGAAGATTCGGGAGCTAAATTACCCTATGTGGGTTGGGCAGCGACATATCCTTGATGGGGAAAAGGATTTGTAAGAACAATCGTTTCTGATGAAGAAAGAGGGGGAAAAGGTGGAGCAATAGGATGAGATCCTCTAGAAGTAGGAATTTGAGCTTCCCATGCATGTTGCATCTAAGGTAAAAGGGGACACTCATGAGTATAATGGGAAAATATGAAGCAACAAGAAAAAGGTTTATTCATATGAAGAGCCTTCTTTTGCTTGGTTTATCCACCCTGTTTCTCGGTTTTGGGAGTAGGTTGCTAACCCTAAGGGGCCTTAGGTGGTGGACCCTAGTTTCCTTGGTTACCTTGAGAGGGCTGGTTCTGGTTACCCTTCCCCTTATTCTTTTGCTTGGGGTTGGGGGGATTGATAGAACTCTATTGAGGATATAATTTACCTTAAGGAGGTGGTTGTTGTTGTGGAATAGGTTGAGGAGGCATGGGAGGTGGGGGTGTTAGTGCTTGAGGGACTGGAGTGTTGGGTAGTGCATAAGGATAGAAAGGATTGGAGGAAACATTGGGATAACTAGGTGAAGTGAAAATTGGCCTTGGAATCAAGTGATGCAGATGGGGATATACATATGACATGCTTCAACCTTGGTAAGTGTTGCCATGGGAAGGAGAAGGGGGGGGATAGGTGTAAGTGGAACTAGTTCTCCCCTGCGGTTGAACATAACTCAAATTAGGTTCATGATATGAGGAGGTGGAGGGTGTATCCAACGATACCATCAGTGACATGAGATTCCCCTGATGAATTAGCAGCACCAGGCCAAGGAAAATGTGGAAGGACAGTATAAAAATATCTTGATTGTGCATAGATAAGGTCATATTTCAAAGCTACTTGGAGCGCTTCTTCCTTAGATTAGGGGAAGTGGTAAGAAATATATTTACCAATTGGCGCTAAAAGTGATCTAAGGAACCAATCCACATAGACATAGTCTTCAAATTTAGGAGCCCTACACATGCTTCTCCTTCTTTGCCATTCTTGAACATGTTTAGATAGGCGGGTGGAAGAAGCTTGACAGAAAGAGGTCAATATTTTGGTACCAGTGTCTTAATGGAGAGGTAACTAGAATTATGATATAAAAGCTTTGGCTAGAGTCATGAAAGTGGAATGGGAGGCATGCAGTTGGTCCACATACCACTTGGCAGCAGCTCTAGTAAGGGTGCATTGAAAAATATGAAGACCAATGGAGTCTTCACTGATGGAATTAGATGAGCACCACATATGAAATGAGTGAACATGATTTGTGGGATCTTCTACAAGAGTTAATTTGAATTTGGAGACATCCGAAGGAAGCTTGGTAGGCATGGTAGGGTAACTGGGGTCATGGAGAAGAAGATCGTTAATGACCTGGCTAAAATCATGGAGGCTCAAAACAATCATATAGGGTAGCAATAGTGGCTTAGTGATCATATCAGTGGAGGTTCCACCTATTAGGTTACCTTGGTTACCACCTTGGTTTCCCACACCCATGTTGGTTCCTAAAATGGTGGTGGTACGGAGTTGAGAAGACGCAGAATCAACGAAAGAACTAGAAGAATCAACAAGATTAGAGTCAAAATAAGGACTCAATGGATGACTAGGAGGATGAACTATAACTTGACGGGGAGGAGTAATACGTCCTAAAGGAAACTGGGGGCAAAGGCCATGAAGTCTTTGTGAAAAATGCCTAGGGGGCAAAGGCCATGAAGTCTTTGTGAAAAATGCCTAGGGGGCTCAATGATGTCAAGACAAAGCTGACTCAATGGACTAAAAGTGGATGATAGGAGAAAAAGAGAAACAAACAACAAGAAAACATCTAGTGTAGTGGCACCAAATGTAAACTAACTATACTAATATCCTACTCTAATTCAAGAAAACACATCTTATAAAATAAAAATGACCTCTAACCTATAGGTGATATAAATCCACAAACAAGTTGTAAATCTACTATTTTTTATGGACTCCCAAAATACTTCTTATTTGATGAAATCTGATCCCTACAAGTAGAGCAATCCAAAGAAAGGTGGTGTAGAGAACTAACTATTACCCACATCCAGTCCTATAGGGTGTTTTCCTGCCATTGGTCACTATGGTTACCTTCATCCCACGAGGGTGGTCGAGTCTGGAGATTTTTGGTGATCAACCATCACATGGGATTCCCTGCCATGGGTTCGGTAGCCCCGAGGAGAACTGCTCACATGATGACCTAGACTAAACCCCTCCGAATCAAGTTTCTGCCACACTTTGTCTTTGGACCATTGGATGGTGAAGGATTTTAAGCTCCCTAATGTATTAACTTTTTTTTCTCAATGTAAATGATCGATGGGTGTTATTGGAAGCCTATCTCATCAATCCTACACCTAACTACATAGATTGCCCAACCCTGGTGCCCAAGCAAGCTTAATCTATGTGCGTTGAATTATTAAGGTGTAGTGTTTCAAGTCTTGGCTTGGAAGTGTTAACAAGGACCACATTCACTTAGGGTGTATGTGTGTGAAAATGATGTGTCAAGTGGATGACTTAATTGAGCATGTTTTATGATGTCATGTGCTGTTGAAAATAAAATGCTAAAAAACTGTAAATAATGCTGAAAATGGATAGTAAAATGAACAAAAAATATGAGCACAAAAAGCCCCACCCAAGAAGGCTATCAATCAACTAAAAAAGAGGAGGCAAACAAGCTCCTCAAAGACACTTAAATGGCCAATAGATCTAATTTTTAAGGGATTGAGATCTAAAGACACAAATATGTTGTAAAGGGTGCAGAAAAAAAACAAAAATCAAAGTTAATCAATGTTGCAAAGGGTAGGAAAAAAGATCCAAAAACATAGGACACTCAAAGCATTCCTGAGGGGTAAGGAAAAACTAAAATCTAAAGGGAGTAAAATGATGAAGAAACCTATCCAAAAGGTTTGTAAAAATATTGGACAAAACCCTAGAAGTTAGTGGTTAAAAATGTTGTACCCTAGACTCCTCAACTCAACAAATCTGTTTCTAAATGATGGAGGTGTACTCTAAACCATAGGGGGATTTTTCCTTCCTCAATGAGAAATTAATAAGAGAATATAGGCCTGGGGGTGGCTTAGGAAAGAATAGAAACCCTTCCAAGTACACGCAACATAGTCGACAAATTTGAAAATTCTAAAGAAAAGAAATCTAGAAAATGATAGAATGTAAATTTTGATTTGAAAAGTGCGTTGGAATGTAGAAAATGGGCCAAAAAGTGCATTTTTTCCCCTGTGACCTGTGCAAAGATGCGAAAAACCAACAAAAACCAAAAACTTTTCCAAAAAACAATGCGAATCTAAAAATAGAAATTGAGAGACTGAAAATAGATAGAAAAACACTGGAGAACATTGAAATGACAATCACCAAGGATATGAATTATTACACCAGTGGAGTCTCCAATTTTTTATGACTATGTAGCTAAAAACCCAAAGAAGTCGCGATTTGTTGATGACTATGTAGTTAAAAGCTGAGTAGAGCTACTGTTTGTTAGTATGAAAATTCTTAGTATGTGTACCAAAAATGCTTCACTTAAGTCACTAGTGACAAGCGACCCTAACAACAATATATGGTTTTTTACGCTTCAGATCTACATTGACAAAATAATAAAACCATGCTGTAAAAAAAATCATATGCAACCCAAAACATAGAACAAAAATAAATTATCATTGTAATAGCCCAATAGAAGCTTTGAATGAATATTATTTTTATTAGAAAACACCTGGTGAAGGAGATTTACAACATGGGTATGAAAAATTCCCCTCTGTGGGATGGGTCCTTTGATGTTCTTGTGCTTCAATGATTTGTTTCTGTTGGACAATTGGCATTGTCTAGATGGCCAGTGGCCTAGTGAAGGCATCCACAAGTGTGTTTTCATTGATGTCAATAGTCATGTCGGTGATATGTGTTGGGAATTTGGAATTGGCTAACTGTTGGCAGGAGCAATACCTAAATGTTTGTAGGAGCATTTCCTAGCTATTGGCAGGAGTGTTGGCATTGATGTCAACCAAACTAGCTTGAATTCTTGTCGCAGCAGATGTTGGCAATGATGGCCCTGGAGGAATCTCATGGTATTTGTAGGCTTCATGTAGAGAATCATCATAGTAGTATGCTTATTAGAGAAGCCAGAAACTGATGATTACAGTGATGGACCAGATAGAATTCCATGGTAGTTTCAGGCTTCATGCAAAGGATCACCTTGGTGGTTGTGAGTTTAGTTGTTTGGAGAGTCAAGGAGCAGAAGAAAGGCAGAGATTGTGGAGACATATTCGAGGTAGAAGGTAGGCTCAAAGCCTACATTAGACCCTCTAAATTGGAAAGTGATATGGAATAGATTTCCAACAATATATGGAAGTCTAGAAATGGATTCTTGGTTCAAAAGTTATGGCCTGTCAATAATCAAGGACTTGAAATCCTAAGAAGGTTGGAATATCGAAGGTCTAGCATATCAGATATCGGAAGATTAGTACATCAACATATAGGTGCATCCATGATCGGAGGTCAACATATCAATGCATCAATGATAATAGGCCAGTATATCTATGCATTAACGATCGGAGGCTAGCATATCGATGCATCAGTGATCAAAGGTCAGTGTATCGACACATCAGGAGATCGAAACCCTAGAGATCGACGTATTAGTGCATTGGAATGTCAGAGCTTGGCATACCAGTGATATCAGAATATAAGAAATGTGATACATCGGATCAGGTTGTATCAGAGGTTGGAGGATATCTAAATCTCGAATATTGGCATATTGGAACATCAGCATATCGAAGATCGCAACATCAGAACTTTTTCAAGTGAGGAACCTTTAAAATGTTGTGATATCAATAAGTGTCGATAAGCCTTTAAAATCACCGAGGAATGCCAAAAGAGAATTAACCAGGGATTTTCGGTGAAAAACCAAGGTTGAAAATTCCTCCTCTCTCTCCTCAATAATGACACATGGCAGCATGTGATTAGCTCCGATAAGGACACATGGAAGGATCTGATTGGCTCCAATAAGGGAAAATTGGCATATGACATCAACATGACGTGATGATACGATAGGACACATGGAAGGCATATTCAACATTATTTGGTAGGCTAATGGGCTAGAACTGGGTGACATGTGTCACCACTAAGGAGTCGCCACATGGAGTGTTGACGTCAAATCGCAAGTCGGCGATCAGAGTTTGAAGAAATCAGAACTCTACAATAGTTAGAGTATTGAAAAGTTATGATATAGAATGGCTTCCGATATTTGCCTGGCACATGGTCACAAGAGTTCAAAGAACCAAGGGCGCAGATCATTTGATGGAGGGAGAATGGCCACTGGCAGGAGAGAGGCAGGTGATAGGAAGCGGTCCTATGGTTAGAAGTACATTGTGAGGGCTAAGTAGAAGGAGATCGATAATTAGAGGATTAGGATATCAAAACTTCAGAATAGTTGGTTATTGAAAAAATTCTGATAGAGGGAGCTTCCGATGTTAGGTGGGCTCCTGGTGATGTAAATCCATAGAGCCAAGTGCACAGAGCAACAAAAAATGAAGATTGGCCCTAGAAGGAACATTGTACCACTGTGGTGTAACAATGTTGAATTTCTCTGATAGGGCAGTACATATAGGTAAAGGCATATGGGTCGACAACTGTGAGATTGAATGCGACAATAGAGGAGTTGGTCTTAGAAGTAATGGAAACTATTAGAGATCACTGGGTCAAGGTAGCAAGGACCATGATATTTAGGAAGGAGTGTTGGGTCTACCTGGAGCTCATCTAAGAATTAATTTCTTAGCATGAAGCTCCATGCAGTCAGGAGATGAAGGATTGCAAGGTTGATTACTATTTTTGCACTGTGACAAGAAACAGACAGGATATGCAACAATGGAAAGGAAGGCCATTCCTGAGTATATTTGAGAAGTTATGCCAAAGGACAACCAAGCCATGTGAAACCATGAATAGGCATGGAGAGCCTTAGTGATAGGAGAGATGTTCACAGAGAGTATTGTGCTTGGTGGAGTGTGTAGGTGGACTGAGAATTCATTCTCAGTATGGAGAAACTGTCAATTTCCCACACTCATGGTTAATGTAGTGGTAGAGACCAAGTCAGTCATGACAACAGAATGGTAGAGCCATGTCGAGGTACACATGCACAATGTGAATACAGGAGAGAGTGGCAGCATCTATCAGGGGGCAGTAGAGGAACAAAACCTAGGAGCTCAGATAAGCAAAGTGGTGGAAACCAACATTGTTGCAAGATAGCTAAGTGGAAATGCTATGAGTGAGTGCACTACCGTGTAAGGTTGAGAGAGAGCCAGTTCTATGGATAAAGGTCAAGAATGCCTATGCATAGGTAAGAGACCTTGAGAGATGCGTTTTGTGAGTAAAGCCAGAAGTTGTCTCTGTGTTGACGTGAGAAAGGCTGAAGTCGTCTGTGCTATGTTCGAAGGGCTGAATGTGCCTATGTTGTGAAAAAGGCTGAAGGTGCCTGTACAAAGAAAGAAGCCCGAGAATTGTGTGTGTGTTGTGGAGAGCAATAAGTTGAGACCTGAGTCATTGCTGATGAAGAGCAGAGAATAGGTCTACGTGGACTATTATGAGTGATTGTTGTTGAGCAGATCAATGGGTTGTTGCAGAGTGTGTAGAGTGTGTAGAGTGAGGAGATAACAAAATTGATATCATGCATAGTGGTTGCCAATTATAAAGAACATATAGTTCCTATTTGAGTGTGAGGTGGTGCCTGCATATAGGAAGTTGGTGCTTCCTGCTAGTCTGTTCTAGCAAACAATCAAAAGGAGTTGGTGTTTCCTGTGAGTGGGTGCTCACAAAACAAATTGATGTAATACATTAGGTGCTCTTATTTACATCAGTAACAACAACAAGCTTTGGTGGTTTTTTCCTAAAAGCATTTCCATGTAAAAAACTTATGCCTCATGTGTATGATACTAATGGTGTGTATGTTTATTTGTTGATTTCATGTTGCTGCCATATTACATATTGCCATTGATTATATGGATGGGTGCCAAGCTTGAATAAGAAAAGTAAATAGGCATAAAAGTTTAAAATTATCCTTAATACTGATTCACCCCCCCTCTCATCATTATCATTGTTTCCAACAGTTTCTCTCTTTCAATATGTAGAAAACTCAAAAAGCAATATCAAACTCCAGTGGTAGCTAAAATTTTATGAGATGATAATGATCATGGTGAAGAATGAATGGAAAACCCTCTTATCTATAACAAAGTATTAGGCTAAATTAGGAATTGTAAAATAATAAAATATTGTTGACCAAATAAAAATCTAACTGTTAGGAATTATTTATTATATTTTTTGGAGAGAAAAAAAATATTCAAAGTGGTCAAATATCTTTATTTAGAAAATGGTTGAAGTAATTAACAAATAAATGATTTATTGATCACTTTGTGAGGATTTAAGAAAAGTGTGAATTTGAAATAATTATTAAATAATGGTTTAACAATTAGTCCAAAAATAAAACTAACGAATAATAAGTAAATAGTGATTTATTTAATTATTCCAAGATGATTTGGTCAAATGTGTTAAGAAATAACTATTAAATAATGATTTAATAATTTCTTCTTGAGAAAATTAAAAAATAATGATTTATTCAATTATTCTCATGAGGTTTTTTTATTATAAACAAAAATAATTTAATAAAAATGGTTTACTAAATAATTTCCTATGGTGAAAGTAATTTTACTATGATAAAATTAATCCTACATTGTGTATTTCGATCCACCTAGTTAGAAATGGCTAGTTGGTCATTTTTTAGGTGATAACAATCAAGCCAATAAAGGCTTCAATTTGGTTCAAAGTGAGTTGATAAAGGAGGGTGACATAACAACTATATGTCGCATACCATGATTTCTCATAACTCAAGGATCTTGAGATGTTTAAGAGTAATTAAGGAGGATAATATCATTGACGAAGGTTGCATAAATTTGGTAGTCATTTCATGTTACAAAATCTCATTGGTGATCGCTCCAGCATGATGATGGGCCATTCATCCAAAAAATGGTTAAAAGCGAGGATTAATGTCAAACATGTGACAAGGTGGGATGTCATCAATAAAGGATTAAATATTGTTTTGACCGAGGAAGAACATCATAGTTCGGCTGTGTGTTCTTATATTCTAGACCAAGAAGTAATGAGTTCACAATTGTTAATGCGAACAACATTAAACTCGAAGGGACTCCCCCAACCATCATTTTGGAGTTCAAGTTTGACTATAAGAGGATGATTG
Organism: Pinus tabuliformis; assembly: GCA_031772625.1. Lineage (NCBI taxonomy): Eukaryota > Viridiplantae > Streptophyta > Pinopsida > Pinales > Pinaceae > Pinus > Pinus tabuliformis. The sequence goes on along the minus strand of CM062815.1, from coordinate 598,321,139 downwards.
TATAGAATTCACACATAGTGGTTCTCCATACATTCTTTCTTAGCCAAAGAGATCATGGCCTTCTCGTTTGGAAATGGCGTTGGTGGCTCCCCAGATGCAATTGACTGGGCATTTAAGTAGGAAATCAAGGAGATTATCTATAGGATAGGTGGAATTTTTTTTTTTTTAGTATCCCTCTCATTTCACCCACATAAAGGGTCAGTTGGAAGGTTTGAAAAACAAATGTTTAAATTGTGCAAGTGGCGGTGGAGGTAATTATATCCAAGATAGAAGTGATTATAAGGTGGAGAACTCTAAAGTCAATGTGGAGAATGCATTTGTTTTAGTTTTAAAAGAAATATTCGACCTCGATGATAGTGGTGAACAGGATATGGAGATAGGTGAGGAAAGAGCTCTCTCTCTGGTGTATCCTGATCAACAGGAGTTGGAGCAAGAGCAGGGGAAGCAAGGAGTAGTGGAATTATTCCAGTGGGAGGAAACAAATAGAGTTTCTATAGAGGAACTTGTGTAGAACAATATGGAGGGAATTAGGTAGTTAATTTCATAGTAATATCTAGGTATATTATGTATGTAGGTATATAAGTATTAGTGGGGTATTTTGGAGAAATTATAAGAAGAATGATGTAGTAAATTTGGAAAAAACAATATTGCATACCCAAAGATAATGGTTGGAGCAATTTTGGAGGACTCTGGAAATTGTGATTGTTTTGAATGTAATGGCACTCTCCAGATTCTAGTTTAGTTAATAGAAATGTACTTGCACCTTAAAAAAAAAAAAACATGTGAAAATGATGCATGTCTAGTAGCCGACATAAGTAAAAATGATACATCATTTACAAATAATATAAATAAAAATGATGAATTATGTAATACAAAATGATACAAGTAAATATGATATGTCATGTCCAAATGATATTAGTCAAAATGATACATGTCAAAAAGATACACCTCAATAATATGGTATATAAGGTTGTGAAAATGATACATATGATAGTAACCATGAGATTTGACATCATAGAAATATGTAAAAAATGATCCACGATGTAATCTATATGATCATGAATGTCACTAGTTGCTATCAATAATTGCCTCATGATGATGATGGTGATGATGATCATAATCATCATCATCATCATATTCATCATCTTTTGTATCGACATTGGCCTCATTTTCACCTATATTTGTGTCATCATGAGCATCATGTGCCATCTCAGCATCGGAGCCAACATGATCTAGATCTATGTGATGAGGATCATTCAAATCATTTGGAAGATCCTTGTTCTACAAAAAAAAAAATTACAATGAAAAGTTATTATTTATTTCATGTAATCATTAATTTCTCTGTTATATATCTAATATTAAAACATATGAAAGGAAAAAATAATCATATTACATCATATCAAAGTTCACAAACGATAATAAAATTTCAAATAAGTTACAACTAAGATGTTATAACAATGGATACAGTAACAATGGATGTTGTAACAACAAGCCATTTCATCTTGATTATTAGAGCTTGAAAATGGGAAACCAAAGCGATGTTTCTGTCACCAAACACTACACCAGCACTTGGGGGATCAAGAGAACAAATTGAGAAGCACAAACATAGGTAACAATGAATTGAGAAGCAGATTCTATAACATCAGGTGTTGTAATAGTAGATGTTGTAACAACATATGCCATAAAAACATGTCAATGTTAAATCTGCTGAAAAATGCTTAAAAAATGCTAAAACTATCATAAAAGTTGATGCTATAACAACTGCTACTATTGAAACTACTGAAATAGTGACCATTATAGCGGATGTTGTAACAGAGGATGGTGTAACAATAGATGTTGTAACAATTGAGGGGGTAGCGAGTTATTTCATCTTGCTTTTCAAGGCTTGAAATGGGGAACCAAAGAGGTGTTTCTGCCACTCAACACTACACCAATACTTGGGGGATTAAGAAAATAATTTGAGAAACACAAACATAGGAAACAATAGATTGAAAAGAAGATTATGTAACAACGGTTATTGTAACAACGGATGTTTTAAGAATAGATGTTGTAACAACAAATGTCATAACACATTCTATAACAACGGATGTTGTAACAATAAGCCATTTCATCTTGCATGTCAAAGCTTGAAAGTGGGCAACCAGAAAGGTGTTTCTGCTACCTAACATTACATTAGCACTTGGGGGATCAAGAAAACAAATTGAGAAGCACAAACATAGGTAATAGTGGATTGAGAAGCAGATGTTGTAACAACAGATGTTGTAGAAACAAATCTTGTAAGAACAAATGCCATAACAAATTTCATTGTTAAATATGTTGAAAATGTTGTAGAAGCTGATGTTGTAACATCCATTGCTATTGAAAAGGTTGAAACTGCTATAAAAGGTGATGCTATAACAACTGCTACTATTGGAACTACTGAAACAATGACCATTATAGTGGATGTTATAATAACAAATGTTGTAACAATTGAGGGGGTAGAAAATGATTTCATTTTGCTTGTCAAAGTGTGAAAGTGGGTATCCAAAGACGTGTTTTTGCCACCCAACACTACACTAGCACTTGGGAAATAAATAAATAAAATTGAGAAGCAAAAACACATGTAATAATGGATTTAGAAGGATACACTCTAACAAGAGATGTATAACATCACCCAACTCCTCATACTATTAATGGAATGGAGTAAACATATATTTTGTTTTCCTTCAAACTATCACTAGTACAAGTTGAGAGATTAGTATCTATGTGACTAAAAAATTTAGTAACCACAAATATCTCAAGTGAATTACTACTAAATTTGAGCAATTTTAAGTGACCCAACTAAAAGCGACTAACTTAAATGGTCAATTCCATCCAAGACTAAACACTATGACTAGATAATAAGTGATAAAATTAAAAATAATTAACGTAAACAACTAATAAAAATATGACTAACTAACAAGTACAACAAGTATATGAATTAGTATACCTTTTATTTATTTATTTAGATGCTATGTTCTTCTTAAAATGGACAAAAACATCAAGAACAAAGTTCCATGGTCAAAATTCCCATCAATCGCATGGAATTCTATCTTTCAACAAAATTCCTAGTGAATTCATAGAAGAATATCAACGAAAAAATGGTTTGTCCACTCTATATGAAATTACATGAATTATCAAAGCAAAATTAGTTGAAAAAAATAAGAATGTTGATTTGCTTAAATTGTATAGGTCAAAATTACCACCTAATAAATATGGAGTTCTGTTGAGCAAAAAGATTTACAAAAAGGTATTAAACGTGAAACAGATTCTCAATATATAGATTCACCATTCAATTTTAGTAAAATACAAGTGAAAAAAGATACTAGATGTTAAAGTGAAAAAGGATGTTATAAAATTAATTTAAAAATTTACACTTTTAAAACTAACTTCTAATTTATTGACATAAATTTTATAAGTCGTCTTTATCACACACTTATTATACATAATTACTTTAGAAACGATCTTTATTTTATAATTATAGTTATTATACATAATTATTTCAAACACCCTCTCTATTTCTATATTATTTTATATACATAATTACTTAAAAAATAACATAAACAACTCAAAATTAAACATAAATATAAAATAAAGTGCCAATATAAAAACTTAATATCACTACCATAACAATTAAAAATAAAAACATCTACCTTTATCATATGCTACTACCCGTATAAAACAACGAAAACCTAAATCCATACCCCCAAGAAGTAAATGGATGGTCACGTAACAACAAAACCCTAAATCCATACCCCCAAGAAGTAAAATCCGTTGTGTGGATGGTGACCTAACAACGAAAACCTAATTCCATGCCCCCAGAAGTGAAATCCGTTACATGGATGGTGACGTATTTGATAGTTATATGTGTGGGAGTCGATTTGTATATGAAAAGTCCTAATTTTTTTGAATCACAACGAACTCAACCTGTGCTCCACTATGGTTCTCGAGCGCAATGCTATAATGCTTGCCACGGTAGATAAATGAAAAAAATGAAGAGTCCATCTAGCTACAATTTCCTATACATTTCATTTTAGAACACTGTGTTTACTCCATCAAAGGTGGAAGTGCCAAGGAAAGGGATTGAAGGTGTTGGAGGTACTACACACCTAGGATTTTCATTACTGGCACATGCAGGCACTTAGAGCATTCACTGACATGCAAGGCTTCAACATTGGAATCTTCACCATATTGGCGTCTTTGACTGTCCATGCATGCATGGGACTACATGTAAGATCCTTTCTGCATGATTTACTTCCTGATTTGCTCCTCCTTTTACTCTGCAATTGGCTAGTTCTTTCCGGAACTTGCTGTAAGTGTCGAGTCCTCTCATTGATCACCACTATGGCACATTACCTTGGGATCTTCACCTAGTGATGCATATTAGTTGACTCTCATGTAGTATATCATGAGCATTGTAACCTATTTTCTGTTAATCAATAATTATTTTTGTTCTTTCGAATTTTTTTAGTGTTTTTGCTTTGCAATGGTGTGTGTTCAACCTTTACTAGCTAGATTCATCTCTGCAGGTTTTTTAACACATTTACATGATATCAGAGCCCACAGGTTGCTAGATAAAAGGTGTACCAGTACTTTATTTTGCATGTATTACAGTTTGGAAATTGAAGATCGACAGAAAAATGGAGTTTCCTAAAGCATCAATCCTAACACTGTACAACTATCACGAATGGAAGGACCAAATGGCTCGATACCTTCATCAGAAAGGGTTGTACAGGATTACCATGGCTGCAGAAGTGGAACCCACTTCAGCGATAGAGAAATCCAAGTATCTCAACCGCATGGATGATGCCCACGGATCCATATGCATGTGCATCTCCCAGAGTTGCAGTTTCCTCTATCTGCCTACAGTACTCCGAATGAGATTTGCAAAAAGGTTGAAGAACTCTATGAGAAACATGATGAGATGAAAGGACATCTGCTCGAAGTGGAGCTGTTCTCATTGGATCCATAGAACTATGACAGAATTCAATACCTCTTCACCAAATATAATGATCTATTGTTGCAACTCAATGGTTGTGGAATTGACAAATCCAAGGAGGAGAGTCGCCAAGTTCTCTCTATTATGTCAAAGCTCGGACCAAAATACTTCATCTTTGTGTCTACATTTCATTCAGTAAGGCTCGCAACAGGTAAATCCTACACTATGCCTTCTCTCAAAGAGTACATGGAGTCCCTCACTTTTGAGCAAGATAAACTCATTGGCATGGGGAGAATCAAACCTCCAAAAGTGCATGCACCTGCTGTGCATGATGGTAGCTACAATAAAAATCATAGATATGATTCAAAGCAGAAAAATCAGTAGCAAAAAGACAAGGGAAAAGCGCATTCCCATCCAAATAAGGAAGGGTACACCAAGCCCTTCAATGACTCCTTCGGCTCCAAAAATAAGAAAGGAAGAAAAGGAGACAAATGCACCTACTGTCATTGAGGATTCCATCTGGAATCCTCTTGCATGAAGAAACAAATTGACCAAATGGCAGAAATCCTTCAGAAGCACAACCTTGGGGACCAAGAAGAAAACTGAGGATCCACCACACAGGATGATCCAGGTGGATGTTGGTGGCCACCCACCTATCCCATTTGGACCCCCATAACTGTCTCTTTCAGTTTTTTTTAGTTTCCTAAATTGTAGCACACTTTACTATTTTTAGCAGTTTTTCAGGTCCTGAACTTCCAGAGTCGTTTTGAGGCCCTGAACGATGTTTTTTGGGAAATATAGGGACAACATGGGTCCGTAGATTGATGTTGCCCTTCCCAAAGTCATAGTTCTCGGATAGATATTTCTAACGAGCTATTGTATGCGTCAAACGCAGATCGTATGCCAAAGTTACGACCCTGAGAAATTGATGTACCAATTTACCCAAACGGGGCCCACAATTTGGCGTTTCATCTTCTAGGGTTAGGTTTTGGGAAGTGAAATGTTTTCCATTGTTTCTTAACAATAAATAGGCCTTTGAGCCTCATTGTCACACAGTTCAGAGGCATGTAGTCACCACATCTCTTCTCAGAGATAGGCTACCATCGCCCTTGCTGTTTATTTCCATTTTCTGTTTGTAAGCATATCTCAGTATTTTACATTAATGAAATTAAGTATTATTTCTGCTGCATCTTTGTGTTGATGGTTATCTCTGTAATTTTTTGCATTCCTGTTTAAATCCGGATCAGTGGTATCAGAGCGGTCTGCTTTTTCTTTGTTTTTATTTGCATGTCCCCAACGAGGTCAGGATATAAGGAGTTAGGGCTTGAACTGGTTGAACCTTTGCAAAACCAGCCTTGCAAATCTTGTCGACCTCCCATGGCGGATGAGAAGAAATAGGAGGGGTAGGAGATCTTATCAAAATCTTGCTCGAAGAAGTCCTCGAGCGGCAAAGGAATCCGATGATGGTAGCTTTGCGCAGATCCTTCAATGGCTACCCAGAGGCGATGCATCTGCTTCCAACGGCTACTCTAGAAACGCCACACCCTTTAAGGCACAAGTTAATTTTGAAATCCCCATCTTCGAGGGTCGAATAGACGCAGATGCCGTAGATAAATGGTTAAATCTGCTAGATGGGTATTTTTTTGTTAATGAATTTTCAAGTCAGGAAAAGATTGTTTTCGCTCTTCTCAAAGCAGCCCCCCACGTTAAACACTGGTGGGAAACCTAATGCAAGCAGAATGATGAAAGTACAAGCTCACTGTTTTTAGCCGCACCCACTTGGAATGGCTTCCGGGATGCCATCAAGGAGCAGTGCTACCCTGTCAAAAGCTATGAGGACAGATACATCAAATGGACCACACTACGACAGGGACGAGACCAAGATGTGTTGGAGTTCACAAACATTTTTCATACCCTTCACACACAGTTGGGTATCAAAGATTTTGAGCTGCATCTGGTACTCAAATACTATGACTGCCTACACAGATACATCTAGGAAGAGATGGAGTTCTTGAACATATCCTCACTCGGCACAACATATCCATACACTGTCAAAATTGAGAAAAAGTTCAAACAGAGAAAGAAAGACTTCGGATTTGAAAATCTGAAGCCCAAAGGACAAAGCCAAGGTAGGGTGACCCAAGACAACGCCTCGAAGCTGTAAGAAAATAACAACACCACAAAGAAGCCGAAGAAGGACACAAGAAAGTGGTGTGAGTTCCACAAGAGTACCACTCATAACACAAGTGAGTGTCGGACCAAGTAGTGGCTGGTGGCTGAGTTGAAGGCTTCCGAATCAAATGCATGTTCCGACCCTGAGCCAGAACTTGACAAAGGGAATGGCAAAGGGAAGTAGATCATTGATGCGAAGCACAGCACCACTGTTGCCATCGCCAAGATCCAGAAAAATGAGCCCAAAGATCTAGAGGAGGGGGAAGGTCTTTTCCACTCACAGATGTGGGTGAAGGGTTCACCGCTGCAATTCATTGTCGAAAGTGACAGCCAAGAAAACCTCATTTCAGCAGAGATTTTGAAGCGGTTGGGCCTATCGACTACACCACACCCGTAGCCGTACAGTATCGGGTGGTTTCATGAAGGTCGAGATCTCAAAGTTCGCCAGCAGTGCCGCCTTCACTACAACATCAATCCCTTCACAAACGAGGTATTGTGTGATGTTACACCTCTGGATGTTTGTGATGTATTATTAGGCAAGCCATACTTGTGGAGGCAACATGCTGTGTATGAGTCAAGGCCTCCTGCTGTCATTATTTCTTTGAATAATTCATTATACAGGATACCAAAGGTAGTTCCACCCACTCCCACCTCTTTGAACACTACTAAGAAAGGCAGCGAGCTCATCTCACAGACTAGGAAATTTATTTTCTGTCTGGTACACTCCCAAAGTAAGGGGATGATCATTGCTACATCCATGACGCCCGCAAAGGGTTCCTCCACACAGCAGTAGCAACAGAGAGATACAGTCATGACAGAACAAAGGAACAACTTCTCCTCACCCATAGGGGTACCACACAAGTTTCAGGTGGGTGACAAAGTTTGGTTATATCTGTAGAGAGAACGCCTTACCAGAACCCATTAGAAACTCAGACCACTTCAACATGGTCCTTACACCAGTAACAAGGCTACTGGAAACAATGCTTTGAGGCACAACGTTCCTCCATTACTTCGCTTGCACCGAGTGTTCAATGTGGACCATCGTCAACCATGTTTCCCACCATTTCTGGACACATCAGAGATTGTAGAACAACTCACCAGAGACCCAGCTCAACAGAAGTTTCCTCATCTCAGGGAGGAACTCAACGTAATCGGGACCATTGCTTCCTAAGGGGGGGAGGAATGATCCAGGTGGATGTTGGTGGCCACCCACCTATCCCATTTGGACCCCCACAACTGTCTCTTTCAGTTTTTTTTCAGTTTCTTAAATTGTAGCACAGTTTAATATTTTTAGCAGTTTTTCGGGCCCTGAACTTCCGGAGCCGTTTTGAAGCCCTAAACAACATTTTTTAGGAAATCTAAGGGGCAACATGGGTCCATGGAACGATGTTGCACGTCCTAAAGTGGTAGTGCTCGGATAGATATTTCTAACAAGCTATTGTATGCATCAAATAGAGATCGTATGCCAAAGTTACGACCTTGGGAAATTGATGAACCAATTTATCCAAATGGGGCCCACAATTTGGCGTTTCATCTTCTAGGGTTAGGTTTGTGGATGTGAAGGGCTTTCCATTGTTTCTCAACAATAAATAGGCCTTTGAGCCTCATTGTAACACAGTTCAGAGGCATGTAGCCACCACATCTCTTCTCAGAGATAAGTTACCATCGCCCTAGCTGTTTATCTCCATTTTCTGTTTGTAAGCATATCTCAGTATTTTACATTAATGAAATGAAGTATTATTTCCTCTGCATCTTTGTGTTTATGGTTATCTCCATAATTTTTTGCGTTCTTGTTTAAATATGGATCAGTGGTATCAGAGCGGTCTATTTTTTCTCTGTTTTTCTTTGCAAGTCCCCAACGAGGTTGGGATATAAGGAGTTAGGGCTTGAACTGGTCGAACCTTAGCAAGACCAGCCTCGCAAATCTCGACGAACTCTCATGGTGGATGAGAAGAAATACGAGGGGGCAGGAGATCCTATCAAAATCTTTCTCAAAGATGCCCTTGAATGGCGAAGGAACACGATGATGGATAGCTTTGCGTAGATCCTTCAGCGGCTGCCTTGAGGCGACGCATCTGCTTCCAACAGCTACTCTAGAAACGCCACACTCTTTAAGGTACAAGTTAATTTTGAAATCCCCATCTTCGAGGGTCAAATAGATGCAGATGCCGTAGATAAATGGTTAATCTGCTAGATGGGTATTTTTATGTTCATGAATTTTCAAGTCGGGAAAAGATTGTTTTCGCCCTTCTCGAAGTAGCCCGCCACGTCAAGAATTGGTGGGAAACCTACTGCGAGTAGAAAGATGAAAGTACAGGCTCACTGTTTTCAGCCGCAGCCACCTGGAATGACTTCCGGGATGCATCAAGGAGTAGTACTACCCTGTCAAAATCTATGAGGATAGATACATCAAATGGACTAGACTGCGGCAGGGATGAGACCAAGATGTGCCGGAGTTCACAAACATTTTTCATACCCTTCACACACAGTTGGGTATCAAAGATTCTGAGCTGCATCTGGTACTCAAATACCGTGGCCGCCTGCATAGATACATCTAGGAAGAGATGGATTTCTTGAACATCTCCTCACTCGGCACAGCATACCGATATGCTGTCAAAATCGAGCAAAAGCTCAAACAGAAGAAGCGATACTTTGGATCTGCAAATCTGAAGCCTAAACGACAAAGCCAAGGCGGGGTGACCCAAGACAAACCCTCGAAGTTGCAAGAAAAGAACAACACGATGAAGCCAAAGAAGGACATAGGAAAGTGATGTGAGTTCCACAAGAGTCCCACTCATAACACAAGTGAGTGTCGGACCAAGCAGTCGCTAGTGGCCGAGTTGAAGGCTTCTTAATCAGATGCATGTTCCGACTCTGAGCCAGAACCTGACAAGGGGAATGGCAAAGGTAAGCAGATCATTGATGCAGAGCCCAATGCCACTATTGCCACCGCCAAGATCCAGAAAAATGAGCCCAAAGATCCAGAGGAGGGGGAACGTCCTTTCCACTCACAGATGTGGGTGAAGGGTTCACCACTACAATTCATTGTCGACAGTAGAAGCCAAAAGAACCTCATTTCAGCAAAGGCCATGAAGCGGTTGGGCCTACCGACTACACCACACCCACAGCTGTACAGTATTGGATTGCTTCACAAAGGACGAGATCTCAAAGTTTGCTAGCAATGCCGCCTTCCCTACAGCATCAAGCCCTTCACAGATGAGGTATTGTGTGATGTCACACCTTTGGATGTTTGTGATGTATTATTAGGCCAGCCATACTTGTGGAGGCGACATGTTGTGTATGAGTCAAGGCCTCGTGTTGTCATTATTTCTTTGAATAATTCATTATACAGGATACCAAAGGTAGCTCCATCTACCGCCACCTCTTTGATCACTGCTAAGAAAGGAAACAAGCTCATCTCAGAGACTAGGAAATTTATTTTCTGTCTGGTTCGCTCCCAAAGTAAGGGGAAGATCGTTGCTACAACCATGATGCTCGCGAAGGATTCTTCCATGCAGCAGCAGCAACAGAGGGATACAGTCATTACAGAACATAGGAACAACTTCTCCTCACCCATAGGGGTACCACACAAGTTTCAGGTGGGCGACAAATTTTGGTTACAGTTGTAGAGAGAACGCCTTACCAGAACCCATCAGAAACTCAGACGACTTTGACATGGTCCTTACATCAGTAACAAGGCTACAGGCAACAATTCTTTGAAGCATAGTGTTCCTCTATTCCTTTGCTTGCACCGAGTATTCAATGTGGACCGTCGTCGACCATGCTTCCCACCATTTCTGGAGACATCAGAGATTGCATAACAGCGCACCAGAGACCTAGCTTAGCAGAAGCCTCCTCATCTCAGGGAGTAACTCAACGCAATGGGACCATTGCTTCCTAAAGGGGGGAGGAATGATCCAGGTGGATGTTGGTGGCCACCTACCTATCCCATTTGGACCCTCACAATTGTCTCTTTCAGTTTTTTTCAATTTCCTAAATTGTAGCACAATTTACTATTTTTAGCTGTTTTTTGGGTCCTCAACTTCGGGAGCCATTTTGAGATCCTAAACGATTATTTTTTGGAAATCTAGGGGCAACATGGTTCCATGGATTGATGTTTCCCTTCCCAAAGTGGTAGTTCTCGGATAGATCTTTCTAACAAGCTATTGTGCGCATCAAACGGAGATCGTATGCCAAAGTTACAACCCCGGGAAATTGATGTACCAATTTACGCAAATGGGGCCCACAATTTGCGTTTCATCTTCTAGGGTTAGGTTTTGGGATGTGAAGGGTATTTCATTGTTTCTCAACAATAAATAGGCCTTCGAGCCTCATTGTAGCACAATTCAGAGGCATGTAGCCACCACATCTCTTCTTAGAGATAAGCTGCCATCGCCCTAGCTGTTTATTTCCATTTTCTGTTTGTAAGCATATCTCAGTGTTTTACATTAATGAAATGAAGTATTATTTCCGCTGAATCTTTGTGTTTATGGTTATCTCTGTAATTTGTTGCATTCTTGTTTAAATCTGCATCAGTGGTATTATAGCGGTCTTCTTTTTCTCTGTTTTTCTTTGCATGTCCGCAACGAGGTAGGATATAAGGAGTTAGGGCTTGAACTAGTTGAAACTTTGAAAGACCAGCCTCGCAAATCTCAACAACCTCCCATGGTGGATGAGAAGAAATACGAGAGGGCAGGAGATCCTATAAAAATCTTGCTTGAAGAATCCCTCGAGCAGCAAACGAACGCGATGATGGATAGCTTTGCGCAAATCCTTCAGCGCCTACCCAAAGGCAACACATCTGCTTCCAACAACTACTCTAGAAATGCCACACCCTTTAAGGTACAAGTTAATTTTGAAATACCCATATTCGAGGGTCAAATAGACGCAGATATCGTAGATAAATGGTTAATCTGCTAGATGGGTATTTTTATGTTCATGAATTTTCAAGTCGGGAAAAGATTGTTTTCGCTCTTCTCAAAGCAGCCCGCCACGTCAAGAATTGGTGGGAAACCTACTGCGAGTAGAAGGATGAAAGTACAGGCTCACTATTTTTTGCCGCAACCACCTGGAATGACTTCCAGGATGCATCAAGGAGTAGTACTACCCTGTCAAAAGCTATGAGGATAGATACATCAAATGGACTAGACTGCGGCAGGGATGAGACCAAGATGTGCCGGAGTTCACAAACATTTTTCATACCCTTCGCACACAGTTGGGTATCAAAGATTCTGAGCTGCATCTGGTACTCAAATACCGTGTCTGCCTGCATAGATACATCTAGGAAGAGATGGATTTCTTGAACATCTCCTCACTCGGCACAGCATACCGATACGCTGTCAAAATCGAGCAAAAGCTCAAACAGAAGAAGCGAGACTTTGGATCTGCAAATTTGAAGCCCAAAGGACAAAGCCAAGGCAGGGTGACCCAAGACAAACCCTTGAAGTTGCAAGAGAAGAACAACATGATGAAGCCAAAGAAGGACACAAGAAAGTGGTGTGAGTTCCACAAGAGTCCCACTCATAACACAAGTGAGTTTCGGACCAAGTAGTCGCTAGTGGCCGAGTTGAATGCTTCTGAATCAGATGCATGTTCAGACACTGAGCTAGAACTTGACAAGGGGAATGGAAAAGGGAAGTAGATCATTGATGCGGAGCCAAGCGCCACTGTTGCCACTGCCAAGATCCAGAAAAATGAGCCCTAAGATCCAGAGGAGGGGGAACGTCTTTTCCACTCACAGATGTGGGTGAAGGGTTCACCGTTGCAATTCATTGGCAACAGTGGTAGCCAAAAGAACCTCATTTTAGTAGAGGTCGTGAAGCGGTTGGGCCTACCGACTACACCACACCCACAGTCGTACAGTATCGGGTGGCTTCACAAAGGACAATATCTCAAAGTTTGCCAGAAGTGCATCCTTCCCTACAGCATCAAGCCCTTCACAGATGAGGTATTGTGTGGTGTTACACCTCTGGATGTTTGTGACGTATGATTAGGCTAGCCATACTTGTGGAGGCAACATGCTGTGTATGAGTCAAGGCCTCGTGTTGTCATTATTTCTTTGAATAATTCATTATATAGGATACCAGAGGTAGTTCCACCTACTGCCACCTCTTTGATCACTACTAAGAAAGGCAGCAAGCTCATCTCACAGACTAGGAAATTTATTTTCTGTCCGATGTGTTCCCAAAGTAAGGGGATGATCATTGCTACATCCATGACCCCTGTGAAGGGTTCCTCCATGCAACAGCAACAACAGAGGGATACAGTCATGACAGAACAAAGGAACAACTTCTCGTCACCCATAGGGGTACCACACAAGTTTCAGGTGGGCGACAAAGTTTGGTTACATCTGCAGAGAGAACGCCTTATCAGAACCCATCAGAAACTCAGACCACTTCGACATGGTCCGTACACCAGTAACAAGGCTACGGGAAACAATGCTTTGAAGCACAACGTTCCTCCATCCTTCGCTTTCACCGAGTGTTCAATGTGGACTGTCGTTGACCATGCTTCCCACCTTTTCTGGACACATAACAGATTGCAGAACATCTCACCATAGACCCAGCTCAGTAGAAGCTTCCTCATCTCAGGGAGGAACTCAACGCAATGGGGACCATTGCTTCCTACAGGGGGGAGGAATGATGCAGGTGGATGTTGGTGGCCACCCACCTATCCCATTTGGACCCCACAACTGTCTCTTTTAGTTTTTTTCAGTTTCCTAAATTGTAGCATAATTTACTATTTTTAGTAGTTTTTCGGCTCTTGAACTTTCGGAGCCGTTTTGAGGCCCTAAACGACGTTTTCTGGGAAATCTGGGGGCAACATGGATCTATGGACCGATGTTGCACTTCGCAAAGTGGTAGTGCTAGGATAGATATTTGTAACGAGCTATTGTATGCATCAAACAGACATCATATGCCAAAGTTACGACCTTGGGAAATTGATGAATCAATTTATCCAAATGGGGCCCACAATTTGGCGTTTCATCTTCTAGGGTTATGTTTTGGGATGTGAAGGGTTTTTCATTGTTTCTCAACAATAAATAGGCCTTTGAGCCTCATTGTAACACAGTTCAGAGGCATGTAGCCACCACAACTCTTCTCAGAGATAAGCTACCATTGCCCTAGCTGTTTATTTCCATTTTCTATTTGTAAGGATATCTTAGTATTTTACATTAATGAAATGAAGTATTATTTCCGTTGCATCTTTGTGTTTATGGTTATCTCTGTAATTTGTTGTGTTCCTGTTTAAATCTGGATCAGTGGTATCAGAGCGGTCTCTTTTTTCTCTGTTTTTCTTTACATGTCCTCAACGAGGTCGGGATATAAGGAGTTAGGGCTTGAACTGGTCGAGCCTTTGCAAGACCAGCCTCACAAATCTCGACGACCTCCCATGGTGGATGAGAAGAAATATGAGAGGGCAAGAGATCCTATCAAAATCTTTCTCAAAGAAGCTCTCGAATGGCAAAGGAATGCAATGATGGATAGCTTTGCGCAGATCCTTCAGCGGCTGCCCAGAGGCGACGCATCTTCTTCCAACAGCTACACTAGAAATGCCACACCCTTTAAAGTACAAGTTAATTTTGAAATCCCCATCTTCGAGGGTCAAATAGACGAAGATGCTGTAGATAAATGGTTAAATCTGCTAGATGGGTATTTTTCTGTTCATGAATTTTCAAGTCAGGAAAATATTATTTTCGCTCTTCGCAAAGCAGCCCCCCACGTTAAGGACTAGTGGGAAACCTACTGTGAGCAGAAGGATGAAAGTACAGGTTCACTGTTTTCAGCCGCACCCACTTGGAATGACTTCTGGGATGCCATCAAGGAGTAGTACTACCCTGTCAAAAGCTATGAGGACAGATACATCAAATGGACCACACTGCGGCAGGGACGAGACGAAGATGTGCCGGAGTTCACGAACATTTTTCATACCCTTCGCACATAGTTGGGTATCAAATATTCTGAGCTACATCTGGTATTCAAATACCGCGACTGCCTGCACAGATACATCTAGGACGAGATGGTGTTCTTGAACATCTCCTCAATCGGCACAGCATACCGATACGCTGTCAAAATCGAGAAAAAGTTCAAATAGAAGAAGCAAGACTTTGGATCTGCAAATATGAAGCCCAAAGGACAAAGCCAAGTTATGGTGACCCAAGACAACCCCTTGAAGCCGCAAGAAAAGAACAACACCATGAAGCCGAAGAAGGACACGGGAAAGTGGTGTGAGTTCCACAAGAGTCCCACTCATAACACAAGTGAGTTTCGGACCAAGCAGTTGCTGGTGGCCGAGTTGAAGGCTTCTTAATCAGATGCATGTTCTAACCTTGAGCCAAAACCTGAAAAGGGGAATGGCAAAGGGAAGCAGATCATTGATGTGGAGCCCAGCGCCACTGTTGCCACTGCCAAGATTCAGACAAATGAGCCTGAAGATCCAGAGGAGGGGGAATGTCTTTTCCACTCACAAATGTGGGTGAAGGGTTCACCATTGCAATTCATTGTCGATGGTGGCATCCAAAAGAACCTCATTTCAGCAAAGGCCATGAAGCAGTTGGGCCTACCGACTACACCACACCCGCAGCCATACAGTATCGGGTGGCTTCACAAAGGACGAGATCTCAAAGTTCGCTAGCAGTGCCACCTTCCCTACAGCATCAAGCCCTTCACAGACAAGGTATTGTGTGATGTTACACCTCTGGATGTTTGTGACATATTATTAGGCCAGCCATACTTGTGGAGGTGACATGTTGTGTATGAGTCAAGGCCTCGTGTTGTCATTATTTCTTTGAATAATACATTATACAGGATACTAGAGGTAGCTCCACCTAACACCACCTCTTTGATCACTTCTAAGAAAGGAAGCAAGCCCATATCATAGACTAGGAAATTTATTTTCTGTCTGGTTCGCTCCCAAAGTAAGGGGAAGATCATTGCTACATCCATGACCCCCACGAAGGTTTCCTCCATGCAGCAGCAGCAAAATAGGGATACAGTCATGACAGAACATATGAACAACTTCTCCTCACCCATAGGGGTACCACGCAAGTTTCAGGTGGGTGACAAAGTTTGGTTACATCTGTAGAGAGAATGGCTTACCAAAAGCATTAGAAACTCAGACCACTTCGACATGGTCCTTACACCAGTAACAAGGCTACGGGCAACAATTCTTTGAACCACAACGTTCCTCCATTCCTTTTCTTGCACCGAGTATTCAATGTGGACCATCGTCGACCATGCTTCCCACCATTTTTGGAGGCATCATAGATTGCAGAACAGCTCCCCAGAGACCCAGCTTAGCAAAAGCATCCTCATCTCAGGGAGGAACTCAACGCAATGGGGACCATTGCTTCCTAAAGGGGGGAGGAATGATCCAGGTAAATGTTGGTGGCTACCCACCTATCCCATTTGGATTCCCACCACTATCTCTTTCAATTTCTTTTTTCAGTTTCCTAAATTGTAGCACAGTTTACTATTTTTAGCAGTTTTTCAGGTCCTGAACTTCCGGAGCCGTTTTGAGGCCCTAAACGACGTTTTTTGGGAAATCTAGGGGCAACATGGGTCCATGGACCATTGTTGCCCTTCCCAAAGTGGTAGTTATTAGATAGATCTTTCTAACGAGCTATTGTACGTGTCAAAGGGAGATCGTATGCCAAAGTTACAACCCCGGGAAATTGATGTACCAATTTACCCAAACGAGGCCCACAATTTGGTGTTTCATCTTCTAGGGTTAGGTTTTGGGATGCGAATGGGTTTCCATTGTTTCTCAACAATAAATAGGCCTTCGAGCCTCATTGTGGCACAGCTCAGAGGCATGTAGCCACCAGATCTCTTCTTAGAGATAAGCTGCCATTGCCCTAGCTGTTTATTTCCATTTTCTGTTTTTAAGCATATTTTAGTATTTTACATTAATGAAATGAAGTATTATTTCCGTTGCATCTTTGTGTTTATGGTTATCTCTGTAATTTGTTGCATTCTTGTTTAAATCCAGATCAGTGGTATCAGAGCGGTCTGCTTTTTCTTTGTTTTTCTTTGCATGTCCCCAACGAGGTTGGGATATAAGTAGTTGGGGCTTGAACTGGTCGAACCTTTGCAAGACCAGCCTCGCAAATCTCGACGACCTCCCATGGCGGATGAGAAGAAATACGAGGGGGTAGGAGATCCTATCAAAATCTTGCTTGAAGAAGCCCTCAAGTGGTAAAGGAACGCGATGATGGATAGCCTTGCCCATATCCTTCAGCGGCTGCCCAGAGGCAACGCATCTGCTTCCAACAGCTACTCTAGAAATGCCACACCCTTTAAGGTACAAGTTAATTTTGAAATCCCCATATTTGAGGGTCAAATAGACGAAGATGCCGTAGATAAATGGTTAATCGGCTAGATGGGTATTTTTCTATTCATGAATTTTCAAGTCGGGAAAAGATTGTTTTCGCTCTTCTCAAAGCAGCCCACCACGTCAAGGATTGGTGAGAAACCTACTGTGAGCAGAAGGATGAAAGTACAGGCTCACTATTTTCAGTCGCACCCACTTGGAATGACTTCCAGAATGCATCAAGGAGTAGTACTACCCTGTCAAAAGCTATGAGGACAGATACATCAAATGGACCAGACTGCGGCAGGGATGAGACCAAGATGTGCCAGATTTCACAAACATTTTTCATACCCTTCGCACACAGTTGGGTATCAAATATTATGAGTTGCATCTAGTACTAAAATACCGTGGCTACCTACAAAGATACACCCAGGAAGAGATGGAGTTCTTGAACATCTCCTCACTCGGCACAGAATACCAATACGCTGTCAAAATCGAGCAAAAGTTCAAACAGAAGTAGCAAGACTTTGGATTTGCAAATTCGAAGCCCAAAGGACAAAGCCAAGGCGGGGTGACCCAAGACAATCCCTCGAAGCCGCAAGAAAAGAACAACATGACGAAGTCGAAGAAGGACACAGGAAAGTGGTGTGAGTTCCACAAGAGTCCCACTCATAACACAAGTGAGTGTCGGACCAAGCAGTCACTGGTGGCTGAGTTGAAGGCTTCTGAATCAGATGCATGTTCCGAACCTGATCCAGAACCTGACAAGGGGAATGGAAAAGGGAAGCAGATCATTGATGCGGAGCCTAGCGCCATTGTTGCCACTGCCAAGATCCAGAAAAATGAGCCCAAAGATCCATAGGAGGGGGAACGTCTTTTCCACTCACAGATGTGGGTGAAGGGTTCACTGCTGCAATTCATTGTTGACAGTGGCAGCCAAAAGAACCTCATTTCAGCAAAGGTCATGAAGCAGTTGGGCCTATCGAATACACCACACCCACAGTTGTACAGTATCAGGTGGCTTCATGAAGGATGAGATCTCAAAGTTTTCCAGCAGTGCCTCCTTCCCTACAGCATCAAGCCCTTCACAAACGAAGTATTGTGTGATGTTACACCTCTGGATGTTTGTGATGTATTATTAGGCCAGCCATACTTGTGGAGGCGACATGTTGTGTATGAGTCAAGGCCTCCTATTGTCATTATTTTTTTGAATAATTCATTATACAAGATAATAGAGGTAGCTCCACCTACTGCCACCTCTTTGATTTCTGCTAAGAAAGGCAGCAAGCTCATCTCATAGACTAGGAAATTTATTTTCTGTTCGGTTCACTCCCAAAGTAAGTGGAAGATCATTGCTACATCCATGACCCCCGCGAAGGATTCCTCCATGCAGTAGCAAAAACAGAGGGATATAGTCATGAAAGAACACAAGAACAACTTCTCCTCACCCATAGGGGTACCACACAAGTTTCAGGTGGGCGACAAAGTTTGGTTACATTTGCAGAGAGAACGCCTTACTAGAACCCATCAGAAACTTAGACCACTTCAACATGGTCCTTACACTAGTAACAAGGCTACGGGAAACAATGCTTTGAAGCATAGCATTCCTCCATTCCTTCGCTTGCACCGAGTGTTCAATGTGGACTGTCATTGACCATGCTTCTCACCATTTCTGGACACATCAGAGATTGCAAAACAACTCACCAGAGACGCAGCTTAGCAGAAGCTTCCTCATCTCAGGGAGGAACTCAACGCAATGGGGACCATTGCTTCCTAAGGCAGGGAGTAATGATCTAGGTGGATGTTGGTGACCACCCACCTATCCCATTTGGACCCCACAACTGTTTCTTTTAGTTTTTTTCAGTTTCCTAAATTGTAGCACAGTTTACTATTTTTAGCAGTTTTTCGAATCTTGAACTTCTAGAGCCGTTTTGAGGCCCTAAACGACATTTTCTGGGAAATATCGGGGAAACTTGGGTCGATGGACTGATTTTTCCCTCCCCAAAGTGGTAGTGCTCAGATAGATCTTTCTAACAAGCTAGTGTATGTGTCAAACGAAGATCGTATGCCAAAGATACGACCCCAGGAAATTGATGTACCTGTTAGCTCTACTACATGTTTGAACATTTTGAGGGTCAAATGCAGGCCCGTCCGTGCTGCTACTGTTCAAGGAAAGCCTGTATCAGTCATCCTCCTCGCTCCCCTCACTCTGCTCACACTCCCGTAACCTCCCTGCTTTCCCTTTTCTCCTCCAAAACTTATCATAAACCCACTTTCCTTCAGGTCCTCGGGCACAAAGTTTGAGCCCAAAAGACCGCGAGCGCATGACCGCGCATTGTTCGCAAGCCCTCTCCTGTCACATCAGTCGAAAGCCTATATGATCATGTGCTCATCGTCTGATCCTCTCTGCCGGGATTGGACGACATTTGCTCCTCCCGCCCTCGCAAACTAATCGTGATTTAACCCGCGGGGAAAGTGGTTTCCCTCCCGTCGCATCTGCCACACGTCGTCTCCTGAGTGGAGTCGCCACCCCACTTACGATTACCACTTGCCTCCCGTAAGCAGTGCAAAAAATACTACCCGCCGCTCAAAACCATTTTCTCGGCTGTTAAATCCCATGCTTCTCGTCTGCCTAATAGTCGTTGGATCTGTCTGCCTGAGATCTAACAGCTCACAATTGTCCATTCATGTTTTCTCTCGATGTCTCCTGTAAGCCGATCTCCGCCATCCATTTGCAAGATCTGACAGCTCACAATCATTTTGCCTCCATTTCCACCCGATACTCCATGCCAAGAGATCTCTATCGTCCATCTCTGTGATCCAACGGCCGATATCTATTCTCTGCCCGCTTGTACATCCACCACGCAGTCAACACACCCTGGTCATTCCGTGCATCTGAAGGACAAAGGTGGCCAGTGTTCAGTACTCCAAGCAGTTACTCATCAACAACTGCTTTCAAGAGACAGCATGGCTGAGAAAGGAAAAGATCAGCTTCGAGCAGGTAAACACAATCAACAATTATGGAATGTCATCCCATATGACACTCTAGTTACCTGAGAGGACTGCAGAACACCAGAAAATATCAAATTAATGCGTTGAAGCAGTTAGATTGCAGCAAAGACCCATATTAGATAGTTAAAGTGGTTGGTGAACCATTATGACCCCTCCACACATAGAATAGCAGAGCATTTTGTAATGAAACTCTATACATACCCAGCAAACAGATGTAATGAGGGTTGAGGGTTGTTGTTTTGATGTAAGGTTCAACTTCTGGAGACTGTAACTACTTTGATACTTGTAGCGTCTAGTCTTCATTTTCAGCTAATACAAGCTTCTTTTGCTGTTAATTACTCACTTTCCATTTCTACTCTACTCTACGTTTTGCTTGTTATGCATTTGTTCATGTGCTCTTGATATTTAGCATTAGAGGGGCTATCATCCCACCTCTGTGTTGAAGTCTAGTATGTATCATTTAATGTGTTATGCAGGTTTTTGTTTACTTAGTGCCAGAGAGCTGTCATCATGTTTGTGCATTAGGAAATAGATTTACAGACCTCTTTACTGGTTGCAGTCGGCCATCACATGGCCTTGTGCATCTACTGGTGTGGTCAGTATTCTCCATGTTCACCTAATCCTCAAACTGTAAGTAATTGGTGGTCTAAAGCCTTGTAGTCTGGGGGTGTTCACCCATGTTTGGAGTTAAGCATAGTAGGAGTGGTTATCTGGCTTGGACAAGCATCATTCCTTCCATTCATCTATCTCCAACATTTTTTTTGAGTTTGTAATGTTCCCGAGCATCTCTGGGATACAGCCTAGGAGAGTTTCTTGGGGTGATAACATTAATTGGCGCCGCTGCAGGGGAGAGGAGATTGAAGCTCAACTTCCCTGGGAGAATGACATAGTTCTAGATTTTGATGATAGACAAAGTTTAGGCATATTTCTAGTTGTAATCATCTATCTAGTGACTCCATTGGAGGAAGACAAACCTTTGGTGACTCCACATCACAGTCATGGCTCAGTTTATGAGGCACATTCGAAGAAATCCTCAGAAATCACCAGCAGTTCCAGTGCTTGACCCTGAGAAGATTGTTAAACCGAAGAAAACATCGGAGAAAGGAGCATCAGGATCAAGTAAGCCCAAGAAATCTTATCTATCTCTGCATGAGGAGTTTGTAGTTGAGAATACACAACTTGAAGATATAAGGCCTAGTATTTCTCATGAAAAAATACCTACAGAGATTCATAAAGCTCCTTATCCATTTAGTTCCCCTTTGAATTCCAGTCCAAAGAAAGCTTCCCATATAGTCCAAAACATCCCATTGTCACTGTCATCCATTACATTGCTTCAAACTACTCAATCTGCCAGTGTCCTTCCACATATCCCAGTCATGGCAGGCCAGCAAGCTCCCACAAAGATGGAAAGAATTATTGCTGCTAGGTATGGAACCCTGGTCTTGCCTGCTCCTTTGAAAGTTATGCCTGCAGGAGAATATCAAAAATACAAGCCTAAGTTCACTGGTACAGAGGGAGTAACTGCTGAAGAACACCTTGAGTCTTTTTATAGCTATGCAGATAACCTAGATATTAGTGAAGATGATGTATGGATGAGAGTTTTTATCCAGAGCCTTGATGGTGAGGCTAGGAAGTGGTTCAGAGAATTGCCCCATAGATCCATAACAGATATTGAACCATTGGATGATTCATTTTTGAAGCAATGGGGAGATAGAAAATACTTTCTATATTATCATATTGAGTTTGGTAACCTAAAGAGGGAAAATGGGGAATCATTGTCTGATTTTAATAAAAAAATTAACCATATGTATAGTAAGATACCAGCTGAGGTAAAGCCTACCCGCACTTCTGCCAAACTCACCTATGCCAATGCTTTTGACTCTGATTTCTGCCTGTTATTGAGAGAAAGAAGATGTGCCACTCTAGCGGATATGCAAGATGCAGCCCTAGAAGTAGAATCTAATATTATGGCTGTAGAAAAGCTCAAAACACATGCTGATAGAAGGAGGCAGAGAGGTGAGGGTTCTTCTTCCTCTACCTCATCTTCAGAGCCTAAATTAGATAAATTAACTAGAATGATATAGTCATTTGCTGCAGAGATATCTAAGCTGAAGATTGAGCAGAACTCAGGAAAGACAAGGCAGCAGAACACATTTGCTCCAAGAAATCCAAATCCATTTAGAAGAGCAAATGAACAGTTGCAAATCATTCAGAGGGGCAAAGAACCAAATGAAGAGCAGAAAGTTAAATCTCCTTTTCAAAATGTGGTCATGGAGGAGGAGCAGATTGAAGATGAGGATAAAATTCATTGTATGGAAGATAAAGGCAGTGCTGACTTTTTTACATTGGCTGCATACGAAGAATCTTTGCTATAGGAACAAGACAATCAAAGGTGGGACAAAGAGGCTGTCCTAGAAGCTGAAGAGCAGCAAAGATACAAGCTGAGGTCAAATGCAAAAAATGTCAAAGAGAATCCTACTCAAAGAGCTGTTGTCCAAACAGAGTCACAGAATATCAGGCAAAGAAGACCAGCAGCTGATCCAGTCATCCTCAAAGCTCTAGTTCAAGAGGTAAGAGGTTCTAACAAGCTACCTTCCTCTTTCAGCTTAGATTCAGAAGCCCAAAAGCTAAAAATATTTGTGCCTCTGGTAGAGTTGGTAAAGAGTGAAGTGTTTAGAAAGCCTATCCTTGAAGCTCTTGATCTGGAAACCACACAAACCTCCACTGACTCTATCAATTTGCAAGATGACAAGCCTCTAGTTGTGCTTAGCCCTATGATCGTACCTTCTAATAATAATTCCCCATCATTTTATGTCTCATTGACCATTCATGACAAAATCCTCCACAATTGCTTGCTAGACACAGGGGCCAGCCACAATTTGATGCCTAAAGCTGTCTTGGAAGAGTTAGGCCTTGACATCACTAGACCATATCATGATCTATTCTCTTTTGATTCAAGGAAAGTGAAATGCCTAAGATTAATCAAAGACCTGGCCATTACCTTAACTCAGCTACCCACAAAGAGTATGATGATGGATATTGTGGTAGCAGATGTCCCTCCTAAGTTTGGCATGCTGCTGTCCAGGGGATGGATTAAGAGATTAGGTGGGACATTACAAAATGATCTATCTTATGCCACTGTCCCAGTTTTTGGAGGAGAAAGCAGGAGATTGTACAGGGAAGCACAGTTGGCATACATCATCAGTGATAAGAACAATCCTTCTAATCATCCCATATATGCAGTGGACACTGATTTTGGAGCATGCATTCTCCGAATGGAAGAATCTCAGAAGGCCTTAATGCAACTTAGGAAACTAGCAAATCAGGCAGAGGAAGAGCAAGGAAGTCAGGTTTGGGAGATGTTCTTTGATGGAGCATGTTCCAGGGAGACTGCAGGAGCAGGGGTGGTGCTGGTATCTCCAGAGCAAGAAAGCATACATCTGTCTTTCAATTTGGCTTTTTAAGTCACAAATAACATGGTAGAATATGAGGCTCTGCTATTGGGCCTTAATGCAGCTAAGGAAAGAGGAATCAGGAGCATAAAGGTGTTCAGAGATGCTGATTTTATCATTCACCAAGTAAACAGAATGTTTCAAGCAAAGCACCCAAGGCTGAAAGCATACAGAGATGAGGTATGCAGAATCAAAGATTCCTTTGATAATTTCTGTCTTTCATATATCCTAGAGCCAAAAACCAACTTGTTGATTCCCTTTCTGTGTCTGCTAGCATGTTTATCCCCCCATGCCTCCCAGACTAGTTTACGAAGTCCAAATGAAATATAGACCATCCTTGCCTAATAATGTCCACCATTGGAAAGTTTTTAAGGATGATGCTAAAGTAAATAGATTCCTGCAATTCATTGATGAGTTTTCTGAAATACAAATTGGCCAAGAAAATGAAGCCTTGGAAGAGAGCCCTCAATCCCAGCTTAGAAATAAAATTGGAAAAGATAGCATTGTCTAGCTTCCTAGCAATTATATACCTAAGGGTTTAATTCCTTTAGAAATATTGTTTGACCATAATGATGTCCCTTACAAGGTTGCCCAAAAAGAAGATCAATCTGCAGTCTGTAAGCATGATATAGGGAGTCCAGACCAACCTAGATATATAAATCTATCTTCCCATCTGTTTGCTGACCAAAGTTCTGAATATTGCAATTTAATGAAGCAATTTTCTGATGTCTTTGCCTGGGAATATAATGACCTGAAAACATATGATAAGAAGATCATCCAGCATAAAATCCCTCTAGAGAAAGATACCATCCCTTTCAAATAGAAGCTGAGACCAATAAACCCTCTGCTCCTCCCTCTAATTGAAAAGAAAATAAAAAAACTACTGGCTACCAAAATCATAGTCCCTCTTAGATATTCAAAATGGGTAGCCAACCTAGTAGTGGTGAGGAAGAAAAGTGGAGAAATCAGACTCTGTGTTGATTTCAGAAACATGAACAAGTGCTCTAAGAAAGACAATTACCCTTTGCCCAAGATGGAGCATTTGTTGCAGAAGGTCTCAGGAGCCAAAGTGATGTCTTTCCTGGATGGATTTTCAGGCTATAACCAGATCGTTGTACATCCAGATGACCAAGAGAAGACTGCATTCACCATTCCTTGGGGCACTTTTATGGATTGATGAATGTTGGAGCAACCTTTTAGAGAGCTATGGATATAGCGTTTGTAGGAGAGAAGGACAAGTTTATCCTTGTTTACCTTGATGATATAACAGTACACTCCAATAGCCATCATGACCATTTACAACATTTAAAGAAAGTTTTCCTGAAGTGTAGAAGGTTTGGGATTTCAGTCAATCCTAAAAAATCACAATTTTCTTTAGAAGAAGGTAAGTTGTTAGGACATGTTGTTTCTACTGCAGGTGTTGGAATTGACCCAGAAAGAGTAAAAGCAATATAGACTCTGTCTGTCTTGAGATCAAAGAAGGATATCCAGTCCTTTCTGGGCAAGATTAATTTTGTGAGGAGGTTTATACCAAATTTTGCAGAATTGGTGAAGCATATTACCTCCATGTTGAGGAAGGGGTCAGAAATAAAATGGACTGATTCAGCAAGAAAATCTTTTGAGTCGATTAAGAAGGCTATTATGGAGGCTCCCACTTTAATAAGTCTAGATTACAGCAAGGAGTTCCATATATTTTCTTTTGCCTCTAATGACACCCATGCAATAGTTTTATTGCAAGCAGATGAAGAAGGCTCAGAGCATCCAGTGGCATTCTTCAGCAAGACATTAAGTGTATGCTCTTATCAAGTCTTTGAAATCTTTCAGAGTTTATGTTTTGCATTCTAAGATAATCACATATGTACCCTCTGCTACAATAAAAGATGTTTTAACACAACCTGATGATGATGGAAGAAGGGCTAAATGGATTGCAAAGTTGATTGAATTTATTATAGAGCTAAAGCCCACCAAGCTTGTCAGAGGTCAGGGTCTTGCTAGACTATTAGCTACAGTAAATTGTAGAACATTGGACATAAATCTCATGGGCTCAATTTCAGAAAGTGGTCAAACAAAAGAAGAGGAAGTAGTTGAACCAGAGAGAAAGCAGCTAGTAGCAGAAAATCTAGCTTCTTGTGATTGGTATTCTGAAATAATTAAATTCTTGCTGAAGCTAGAAATCCCTCCAGGCCTTGCTCAAAGTCAAGTCAGAACTGTTAAACTTAGGGCAGCAAAATATTGTATCCATGAAAATCTGCTCTACTGGAGGGATCCTTCTGGAATGCTTTTGAGGTGTCTGGACAAAGAACAATATATTAAGGTTATGCATCAATTTCATTCCAGCATGTGTGGAGGGCATCATTATTGGAAAACCACAGCCCACAAAATCCTCAGAGCTAGGTACTATTGGCCCTCCTTATTTTCTGATGTATTTTCATTTGTTAAATATTGTGACAGGTGCCAAAGATTTGAAGGGAAACAGCAATTGAAGTCCCTTCCCTTAAAACCGATACATGCAAAAGGACCTTTTCAGCAGTGAGGCTTGGATTTCATTGGAGAGATCAATCCACATTTCAGTGGCCAACATAGATGGATCTTAGTAGCCACAGATTATTTCACAAAGTGGATTGAAGCAATCCCGACTAGAAAGGTAGATCAAAATGTGGTCATGAAGTTTTTGACAGAAAATATCTTCACCAGATTTGGTTGTCCACATAAATTAGTCACAGACAATGTAGCAGCTTTTAGGGAAAAATAATTGGTGGATATGTGTGATTCAATGGGCATCAAGCTAGTTCATTCCACCTCATATTACCCACAAGACAATGGTTTAGTAGAGTCTTCAAATAAAAGCCTGATAAGGATAAAAAAAAAAAGTTGTTAGAGGACAAAAAAAAGAATTGGGATTCTAAGCTCAAGTATGCACTATGGGCTGACGGAGTGACCATTAAGAAATCTAAAGGGAATTCTCCATTCAAGCTAGTGTATGGCACTGAGGCTATATTCCCAATTCAGTTAAATCTCCCTGTGGTGAAGTTCCTACAACCAGAATGGAATGAGGAAGAAGACATGGCACGAAGGATCACTGATTTGGCAGAGGTACATCAAATCCGAGAACAGCTGGTTGAAAAGGCTGCAGCACATCAGAAAAAGATAAAGGATTCTTTTGACAGGAAGACAAAGACAGATAATTTTCAGGTTGGAGACTTGGTTCTGAAGTGGGATGTACTGAAAGAGAAAAGAGGCAACCATGGGAAGTTTGATGCTTTTTGGACAGGGCCTTTTATTATTTCTCAGATCCAAAGGAACAATACCTTCCTGCTAAAAAGTATGGGAGGAGAAATAGCTTTTGATGGCCCAGTTAATGGGAATTTCCTGAAAATTTATGTGATTTAAGGTCTTTTGGCTTTAAAATTGTAAATATTTGATTTTATCAGTCTTAGTGTAGGTTTAGTCAGACTCCATGCCCAATGGAACACTGGGAATTTTTCTAATTTGTTTTCATCAGAAAAGCATTGATTTGTAGGTTCTTTAGACCTCACAAGGAGGATCTCATCCCCAAAAGGAGCCAGTGTTAGCTCTGCTACATGTTTGAACATTTTGAGGGTCAAATGCAGGCCCATTCGTGCTGCCGCTATTCAAGGAAAGCCTGTATCGGTCATCCTCGTCACTCCCCTCACTCCGCTCACACTCCCATAACCTCCCCGCTTTCCCTGTTCTCCTCCAAAACTTAGCATAAACCCGCTTTCCTTTAGGTTCCCCGGCACAAAGTTTAAACCCACAAGACTGTGAGTGCATGACCGCACGTTGTTCATAAGCCCTCTCCTGTGACATCAGTCGGAAGCCCGTACGATCAGATCCGCACCGTCCGATCCTCTCCGCCGTGATCGGACGGCATTCGCTCCTCCTGCCCTCGCAAACTAATCTTGCTTTAACCTGCAGGGAAAGTGGTTTCCCTCCCATCGCATCTGCCACGCATCATCTCCTGAGTGGAATCGCCACCCCGCGTACAATTACTTCTTGCCTCCCATAAGTGGTGTGTTATAGACATTTTTGTGCCTTACAACTATGAGCATGAAATGTCCATAATCTAAGGGATCCAAAGTCCCTAAACATGTTGTTCCTACCCCTATAGGAACAAGGCTAACAAATCACAGCAATTCACAGAAGTTCTCCACCAGAAACTGCTCAAAAACAAGTCAATTCAGGATCAATTCAGAGGCTCCACTAGCTGTCTGCGCTGAAATGTAGAGATTACACTGGCTAGGTGCACTGCAACACAGGTAGAAGCACTACCAGGGTGCGCTGAGCGGGAAGTGACAAATGGCAAGTTCATTCAACGAGGTGGAAAAGATCTTGGAAGCTTCCAGAATCTTTTCCAATGACACTTGCCCCAATGAATTCGACTAGTGATGAGTAAGAGGCTCTTAGTCTCCAAGTGGAAGTAAGAACTGACAGAGGGAGAGGACACTAGTCAGATCTCAAGCTGACTCATCCTCTCTCCAAACATCTATATATGGATCTCTCTTCCATGAGATCCAGGAGGCTGGAATTTTGTTGTTGCAAAGAATTGCTGTTGGTTTGAGACTGGAATCATTGGGTGCTTAATGCTTTGAAGGGAGGTGAAGATAGGAATTTCATTTGCTGGGAAGGAGATGCTGGATTGGAACTCTCTTGGTTGTATCTCCTCCTGAACCTTGTTATTCATCAATAAAGCTATCTTGGTTTCTCCTATATACTGATGTATCTTTGATGTATGATTGCATTAGTATGTTTAGTTTATTTCTAATCCTGAACTAGTTATGAATATGAATCTATGTCTTTGTGTAGTGTTCTCTTCTTGTGATCTTGCAGGGACCTGTTGAAGCTGGGCGAGCGAG
Organism: Pinus tabuliformis; assembly: GCA_031772625.1. Taxonomy (NCBI): domain Eukaryota; kingdom Viridiplantae; phylum Streptophyta; class Pinopsida; order Pinales; family Pinaceae; genus Pinus; species Pinus tabuliformis. The sequence continues at coordinate 598,292,361 of CM062815.1, read as the reverse complement.
AAGGCAAGTAGCTGGGAACTCTCAAAGAGAAGAGAAACCGGATCGAGGGACAAACGGGTGACACCGGTTAGTCCATCCGTCTCTCTTCATTCTTAATTCATAAAGGAAGAATACTAGAATAGCTGTGTCTGTTTGTTGCTAAGGCACTGTCACACCTTAGGTGGATAGGATCGACCTGCATAGGCATTTTTCCCCACAACAAATTGGCGACTCCGCTGGGGAGATCTGTTTAGTCATTTTACTTGTGTCTCTATCATTGTTTGTTTCATAGACTCAACAGCAACAATCGAACTGCATCTGCTATTCTCAGATGCAAAGTAGACAGCTGCTGCTTTGATCCAATCACTGGATTTGTCTATGATCTGAACAATGGACTCACAAATGATTTGATGATCCTTTGTGATAGATCTTAGTCCTCCCTCAAAGCATCCCTTTGATTGTACCTTGCTTGTTGCTTTTATTTGGCCTGAAACCATAGATTAATCAGCAAACTGTGACCCAGAACCTAGTGAGGAACTCTCGTTTCTCCTTCAGCGCAGACTCTGTGAAGAGGTTCTGCATTTCAACACAGGTCCCGTGAAGGCTACCTGCGCTGAATGTCAAAACCTCTGTGTTGAGGGTGCGTTTATCCAATTAGGCCTTGTACAGCTGGGGTTCTCTGCTCTGTTTTGCCATGTTTTGATCTCTGATTTTTGCAGCCTGTAACCAGCATAGATACCTGTCTGATAACTCCTTTTCTCTGCTTAAATTCCGCCTCCTTTTGTACAAAAAGACTGTGAGTGTTTTTATGTGTTTGTGGTGTCATTTACAGTTTTCCTTTGCAAGAGTGAAATAATCATCCTGTAGCCCTTGATTTAGATCTGTTGATTGTGATCTTAGGAGAGAGTTCATTGGCTGTTTACAGTTGATTATACATTTACTTTTGCTTTTTGTTTGAGTTTGTCTCTTTTAAGTGTCGAAACAAGTGTTCATTTCGAAAGTCGTAAAGTGTTGTATTCTCTTCTACCCTTTCTGATTTCAAAAAAGTAAACTTGTTTGTATTTGTCATTTAAAAGCAAATTCAAAGTTGTACAAAAAGCTTTCTTTTTAGGCATCAATATTAAGAAAGCGGAAAACAAACACCTGCATTGTGCATTTGCATCTTGATAGTTTGCATGCTTGATTTAGGAAAAGTGCATTAGAGTGTGCTGATTGCTCTTTGAGAAAAGATGGTGTCTTTCTTTTCCCTTTGTAGCTAGGATTTTCATTGTTGAAAAGATATAAAAGCTTGCTTATCATCTTTAGACTGCATTTAGGAATTGTATCATACATCTCGTGGTGATCCAAAAAGGCAAACTTCTAAAAAGATCAACCTAAAATAAATTGAATGAACTTAACAACGCTTTGTAACTTAACGCACAACATAGAGGTCTAGGCTAGAGACGTGTTCCAGCGTCGTAAAGCCTGGTGACTATCGATCTCACTGATGGTGGGTGATTCCTCCTGAGGGACGATAGCGCCAGTACGGATTGTGCTCCCACGTACCATCGAGTATATATTGGGAGACCCCTATAGGCATAAAACCTTTATCCTTAGGAAGCCGTGTCGGCCGCCCTACTGATCGCAATGCACTGAATACAACATTCAGGAAGATTGACCGCCCGTACCTTAAAAAGTATTCTGCGGTTTTGCGAAAAGTTTGGCACACCCTCTACCTAGAACTCCAGAGCAGTTCCTTTTGGCCTTTTTCAGACTCTATAACGGAAAAAGTCCATTCGAGCATTTGTCACTTCAGGCTCGTTAAAACATCGAAGGAAACTAGAGTCATCTTTAGCTTTTTCTCGACTCTTTAAAATTGAAAAAGCAAGTTGTGTCTAAAGCATTGTTAAAATTTATTTTAAACGGAACAATCACCCCTTCTTCCTGCGTTGATCTTTAGGTTGAGAAAATGGAGCACACCAACCAAGGAATTTCCCTTGGTGGAAATCCTAGTCCCTTCTCCTCTTGGGGAGATGTTGGTGCGCCCCATATGGCCACATTGTCGCTTCCAGGACTGACAATTGGCTTGTCGGTCTGGCTCTTTTCAACCAATGTCGTTCAGAACACCACTATTCCTGAACAGTCGAATCAATAGTTAGACCAGACCAGAGTTACCCACCAGCCTTCTACTTCATCTAATTTTTCCTCTCCTCCTTCCTCTTCTCTTGACGGAACTGGTAAAACGAAAAACCAAGTTCCTAAGGAGAAGAAGGAAAAGAAGAAGAAAGAGAAGAAGAAGAAGGAGCCAAAAGCGACTAGGGGCAAACAAGTGTCGTCTGACAGAAATCCACACACAGCACTGACTAGGCCTAAATCGCCATGTGTCATATGCAAGGGAGACCACTTCCACAGAGATTGTCCCTGGATCCCTCGGATACTAAGGGACTGGTCTCCTCGTTTGCACAATTCGGTGGCGTCAACCTCTGATAGCCATGTTGACAGCACATCGTCAACTAGTGAAAGTGAAGCCATAGGACAGAGAGGGAAAGCTAGATTTCCCTGCAAACTGTGTGAAGGTGACCATGCCATCCACCGTTGTCCCTTCTTAGACGAGGCTAAAAGAGTTTTGGAAGATCGCCCGGTTTTACCAGCGCGACTTCCTCCTGGATATCAAAAACTCCTGCCAAGTCCTTCACCAGTTGAGAACCCGGCTGGCCCACTCAGGTGGTCAGCCGAAGCACCTATCATTGAGGATGAACCATCTGAATCCATACCTGACGAAAGTCAAAAGGTCGAGATGGCAGTTGACCCGATCTTGCCTTCAGAGGATTTATCTTCGAATGATATAGTCACTGAAGAGGATAAAGATGACACCATCCAAATTCTCTTCATCAGCTCAGACTCCGATGAGCACGGGGACACTCCCCCCATTCCTTTATCGCAGGAAGGAAGCTCGTCAGAGCGATACCTGGCCGTTTACTCGGTCCCACCACCAAGCAACCTAGTTGTCTCCTTCGATTGGAACCAACTAGGCAGACCCCGTTTGCCAGCAAGCATACCATTCAGAATTATCGTCCAAATATACAGAATGGTCATGGCTGGCACCATCATTGATGAGGGGGCATCTGTGAGTATCCTTTCCTCTGTTGCTTGGAAAGCGCTTGGTTCGCCAGCGCTTTTGCCTGAAATGAGAAATCTGACAGGCTTTGATAAAGGAACCATTCGACCTTTAGGGATCCTCCCCAATGTGCCCATAACATTGAGAGGGAAGACCGTTCAAATGAACGTGATGGTCGTTCAAGGACCCTTGGATTATAACCTACTCCTTGGACGAGACTATATATATTGCATGGGAGCCATCGTCTCCTCAATCTTTAGAGTAATGTGTTTTCCACACGAAGGAAGAGTGGTCAAGCTCGTGGACCAGCTTTCATTTCCCGGATCACGCATCGCAAATACTCATATACCATCCCTAAATGGTCTCTTCACGCAAGAAATGTCTCAACCTACGGTGCATCCTCCCGATGAGCGCGAGTGATTCGGAAGGATATGACTGGAACCCAGGGGGCATGCGCCCTGGTCTGCTTCGGCAGGAAAACTTTGGGTATAAGGTAGGTTTCCGCGGGAGAATATGACTAGTCCATACCCCATCCGTGGTTGGAAGTGGGGTTGTTCTGGAATAAGATTCTTTTGTCAAAGTTATGTGAGTTGGCAGGCATCGTCGCTCACCTTTGTTTATCTCGGTAGACATCGCCGAAGAAGTGTTTTGTTTGAAAGATTAACAGGACAATCTTTGGGTAACCTGAAAGAGGTAGGCCTCTCTTGGTAAAACAATTGTTTTGGCGGAAGTGAAGTAGAGGTAACCTTGAAACTCTGTTTTATATCTGGGGGCATGCAAACCTTTTGGAGTGCAAGCAAAGAGCGATTATTTATCTGTTTTTTGGGTTAGTCGTTTCCTAACTTGCATAAAGAAAGCATTCCAGGAGCATAGCTTTGTGAGGTGCAAGCTCCATAAAAAATGGGATCTTACATGAGACATTCTTATCATATGACTGGATAATCGAGCAGTTTTAGCACATAGTTCATGCTCGTTAAAAAATAAACATAAGATTGAGTAGTGTTTTTCCGCGTTTAAGCTCGTTAAAAAATGAACTACCCTCCGGTAAATAACCACCGTGAATGTAACATTATCAGCCATTAAAGCCTTGGTCGTGTTTGCACCGTCACCTCCACCTTTCATTGGCCGATCAATCACCTCCATTTGATTGTTTACCCATTTTGAGGAACAGCTGCAAAGAGTGATCTCACTTAGCCATCCTTGTGACACTACCGTGATTGGAACATTCCAACCGTTACCTGGAATCAACTGCTACCCGTTTTATCACTCGTTCCTCAAAAGACGAGTCTTCTTTAAGCTCTTTTCATCTGACTCGTAAAATATGAAAAGATTGCCGAGTTTTGGCCTTCCAGCTCGTTAAAGTGACCGGAAGTGCCATCCCTCCTCTAGATTTTAATCTTTTTGGACCTGAGGGATTATTGCACAAAAAGATCGAGCGCTTGTTTTGTTCGACTCATTAAAACTATCGAAAACCCATCCCTTCTGTATTGTTTTATACTTTTTCGAACTTAAGGGATTAGATGACGAAAAAGGAACTTCGGAGTTGACTTTACGTACCTTTTCAGACTCTCTAAAAATGAAAAGGACCGAGTTATCTTTGTCGTTAGACTCGTTAAAAACATTAAATAGCGACAAACTTGTCTCTAGACGAGAACGAGTTTCACTATCGCTAGGCTCGTTAAAACATAGCGATGGGCTTGCCCGAAGGGAAAGTTATAGAACAAGCATATGTTATCCTCCTCAAGCTTGACAAAAATAAAGAGGTACTGGTCAGCAATGACTGGGGAAAATTGGGAGAAACTCGAGAAAACTTTGATGGTAGCAAGTCGCTCTTGAACATGACACTTTTCCTCCGTACCAGAATCGGGTTGGGTTGTTTCATTCACCGGTCACATCACCATGGTCTCACCATACCATCCATATTTGGGGTAATGCTACCAATCCATCGCATAAGTGTCACCATATGTTCAAGAGAAGTCGTTCAGAGAAGTCAACCGTGTCCCATCCACTGCCGTACATTATCCTTCATCCTTTCATGACCGCCACCCTGAATCATATGTCCTCAGATCGTTTTCACCTCCATCAAAATCATTAGCTCCGTTCTGTGTCATTGATGTGGGATTCATTAAGGCCCTCCTTTGACGGATCGCTTCTTGTCGACATCAGCTCATTATCCAAGAAGTTGATCTAGGAACACCCCCTTCAGTACTTTGAAGCTTGCATGCCTCAACGGCAAGTTTCTCACTTCCGGCGACAGGTATACATCAATGACCTTCGACCGAAAGATTTTGCGTGGTGTTCGATGCCAAGTCCTTTATTCACACCACGTGAATTGTACTGCAGTACCTTGAGGGTCATTATCATTATCGGTGATTCCTCTCGCGCTTGTTAACGGTTTACCTCATTGACTGGTAATCAAGCGACGTCTTTCCATGTTCGACTTCAGAACATTTCTCACATGGATCGACTTGTACTTAGAGTGAAGATCGAACGAGTTTGAAGACCCCGGATCTAGTTTCATCCATCCGGGCTGCGATATATATTCAGGAAAGATAAAGACACTGACATGTACATCATTGCAACAGATAATCATCCTACCCAAAGGATGATAATTTCATCAAAATTATCAGTCTACCATCAGACGATTGTTTGTTCTATGTACAGAAAAATGAATTTATAAAGCTGAGCATGGGAATGCCCGCCTCAGCTAAATCATGAAAGCAGTATGAAAAATAATGTATTGTATTGTATCTTATTACAGGTCTCCTCCCAGCATTGGATGAACTTCGGATCCTCCTAATAAAGCATTTCACCCGATAAATGGCCTCATACTTTAGGGGGCAACTGTTATAGACATTTTTGTGCCTTACAGCTATGAGCATGAAATGTCCATAATCTAAGGGATCCAAAGTCCCTAAACATGTTGTTCCTACCCCTAGAGGAACAAGGCTAACAAATCACAGCAATTCACAGAAGTTCTCCACCAGAAACTGCTCAAAAACAAGTCAATTCAGGATCAATTCAGAGGCTCCACTAGCTGTCTGCGCTGAAATGCAGAGATTACATTGGCTAGGTGCACTGCAACGCAGGTAGAAGCACTACCAGGGTGCGCTGAGCAGGAAGTGACAAATGGCAAGTTCATTCAACGAGGTGGAAAAGATCCTGGAAGCTTCCAGAATCTTCTCCAATGACACTTGCCCCAATGAATTCGACTAGTGATGAGTAAGAGGCTCTTAGCCTCCAAGTGGAAGTAAGAACTGACAGAGGGAGAGGACACTAGTCAGATCTCAAGCTGACTCATCCTCTCTCCAAACATCTATATATGGATCTCTCTTCCATGAGATCCAGGAGGCTGGAATTTTGTTGTTGCAAAGAATTGCTGTTGGTTTGAGACTAGAATCATTGGGTGCTTAATGCTTTGAAGGGAGGTGAAGATAGGAATTTCATTTGCTGGGAAGGAGATGCTGGATTGGAACTCTCTTGGTTGTATCTCCTCCTGAACCTTGTTATTCATCAATAAAGCTATCTTGGTTTCTCCTATATACTAATGTATCTTTGATGTATGATTGCATTAGTATGTTTAGTTTATTTCTAATCCTAAACTAGTTATGAATATGAATCTATGTCTTTGTGTAGTGTTCTCTTCTTGTGATCTTGCAGGGACCTGTTGAAGTTGGGCGAGCGAGAAGGCAAGTAGCTGGGAACTCTCAAAGAGAAGAGAAACTGGATCAAGGGACAAACAGAGACACCGGTTAGTCCATCCGTCTCTCTTCATTCTTAATTCATAAAGGAAGAATACTAGAATAGCTGTGTCTGTTTGTTGCTAAGGCACTGTCACACCTTAGGTGGATACGATCGACCTGCATAGGCATTTTTCCCCACAACATGGTGCGATCAATACCACCCATTGCTCAAAACCATTTTCCTAGCTGTTAAATCCCATGCATGTCGTCCGCCCGATAGCCGTTGGATCTGTCCACCCAAGATCCAATGGCTTACGATTGTCCGTTCATGTTTTCTCTCGATGTCTCCTGTAAGCCAATATCCGTCATCCATATGCAAGATCTGATAGCTCACAATCATTTTGCCTCCGTTTCCGCCCAATACTCCATGCCAAGAGATCTCTGCCATCCATCTCTGTGATCCAACGGCCGATATCTATTCTCCGCCCACATGTACATCCAACACATAGTCAACACACCCTGGTCATGCCGTGCATTCGAAGGACGAAGGTGGCCAGTGTTCAGTACTCCGAGAAGTTACTCCTCAACAACTGCTTTCAAGAGACAGAATGGCTGAGAAAGGAAAAGATTAGCCTCAAGCAGGTAAACACAATCAATAGTTATGGAATGTCATCCCATATGACACTCCAGTTACTTGAGAGGATTGCAGAACACCAGAAAATGTCAAATTAATTCATTGAAGCAGTCAGATTGTAGCAGAGACCCATATCAGATAGTTAAAGTGGTTGGTGGACCATTATGACCCCTCCACGCATAGAATAGCAAAGAATTTTGTAATGAAACTCTGTATATACCCAGCAAACAGATGTAATGAGGGTTGAGGGTTGTTGTTTTGATTTAAGGTTCAACTTCTGGAGACTGTAACTACTTTGTGTTATGAAACCAGCTCAAGAAAAGATAGAAAAGAAAGATCAACGCCTTAGAATTCAGCCTCTTCGAGGGGGCAACCTCCTTTACATTACATGAATGAACAATTCTTGGATGATACAAATGACAAAACCTCCTTTCTATATATAGGAGTCTAAGGAGTCACAATATAATCCAGCCGACCTAACAATAATAATATAAAGCCACAAAAATAACAATAGAGGGATTCTATGGGGCACAGAAATAACAATATGGGGGTAATAGGGGCACAACAATATAAATAAGGGGTATAACTACAATAGTAATGGGGTAATCACTAGTATTATAGGGACCCAACATGCCCCTCTCCTTCAAAAAAGTGTTGTCCTCAACGCTTGAGCAGTTCTGGATACTTCTGCATAAAATTCTCATCCTCCCATGTGGAATCTTCAGCGGATAAGTTCTTCCACTTGATAAGATACTCTGAAATTGATCGATTTCGTAGCTGTCGAGTTCTTGTTTCTGTGACTGCTTCCGGTTCCAATATAATTTTTCCTTCCTCGTCAAGTTCTGGAAATATTGTTTGAACTGGGAGCTTGTCGCCTATAACCTTCTTTAAACATGAAACATGGAAAACTGGGTGCAATCGAGAAGCTGCAGGAAGCTCCAATTTGTATGCCATAGTACCAATCTTTTCCAACACCTTGTACGGACCATAATACTTTGGTGATAATTTATTATCCTTCTTAGCTTGCTTAGGGACATTTGCTTATATGGTTGTAGCCGTAGGAATACCCAATCACCTACATCAAAACTTCTTTCACTGCGATGTTGATCTGCCTGTTGTTTCATTCTATTTTGTGCCAACACGAGGTTATCCTTTAAGAGTTGGAGGACTTGTTGTTGATGTTCGATGTGATGTTCCACTGCCTGAACCTTAGAATTTTCTCTTAAATATGATGTGATTGATGGTGGTTGGTACCCATAAAGTGCCATAAATGGGGTCATTTTTGTTGCTGTATGGAAGGAAGTGTTATACCACCATTCAGCCAGAGGCAACCATTTGACCCATTGTGTCTGTTTATCAGATACAAAGCAACGAAGATATCCTTCCAAACATTTGTTTACTATCTCAGTTTGCCCATCAGATTGAGGATGATAAGATGAGCTATGAGCTAACTGAGTACCAAGACAAGAAAATAATTCTGTCCAAAAATTTCCAGTGAAAATGGGATCTCTGTCACTTACAATAATCTTTGGGTTTCCATGTAGCTTTTGAACTGTTTCCATAAATGCAGTAGAAACTGTACTGGCTTTAAATGGATGTGATAATGCACAAAAGTGTGCATACTTGGTAAGTCTGTCAACTACCACCATGATGACACTCTTTCCCTCAGACTTGGGTAAACCTGTGATAAAATCCATTGAAACCTCCTCCCAACGTTGGCTTGGAATGGATAAAGGTTGTAATAGACCCGGTGTCTTAATTGTTTCAACTTTATTTTGTTGGCAAACCAAACATTCCGCCACAAACTTTTGAATATCTGATTTAAGGCCATCCCAAAAAAATTCCTTCTTAACCCTGTGGTAAGTTTTTAAAAATCCTGAGTGCCCTCCTAAGGGAGAAGTGTGCAATTCCATAAGAATCTTTTGTTTTAGCTGGGAATTCTTACAGAGGTATAAGCGATCTTTGTACCATAACGAATCATTTTTCCAGCTAAATGTATCAGAAGTACTGGAATCTTGTTGTAGCTTTCGAATAAGTGCCCACACTTCTTCGTCATTCTTCCATTCCTCCTTTGCTTCGTTTATCCAATCTGGTTGGATAATAGAAATGGCACACAACAATGCTTCCACATCCTCATCCTTTCTTGAGAGTGCATCTGCCACCACATTTTGCTTCCCTTTTTTGTAGATGATTTCAAAGTCATAACCCAACATCTTTGTGACCCACTTTTGTTGCTCTTCAGAGGATAATCTTTGTTCTAAAAAGTATTTAAGGCTATCATGATCCGTTTTTACCTTGAAGTGTCTTCCCATTAGGTAGGGTCGCCATTTCTTAAGTGCATGGAGTATTGCCAACATTTCCTTCTCATAAATAGCTTTGCTTAAAAACTTTCCCTTGATTGGACGACTTTCAAAAGCAATGGGTCTTTCATCTTGCATTAGAACAACACCAATTCCATTTCCTGAAGCATCACATTCCACAATAAAGGTTTTTGTGAAGTCCGGTGTAGCTAAGACCGGTGCTTGGCACATTGCCTCTTTAAGATGTTTAAAGGCCTTTGTTGCTTCCGGAGTCCATGAAAATGAATCTTTCTTCAATAATGTTGTTAGAGGTGCTGCTATTCTCCCATAATTCTTAACAAACTTGCGATAATACCCTGTCAACCCAAGAAATCCTCGCAGATGCTTTATGGATGTGGGGATTTTCCATTCCTTAATGGCTTTAATTTTGCTAGGGTCTACCTTAACTCCTTCATGAGATACAATATGACCCAAATATTCCACCTCCTGGACTCCAAAGAAACATTTGGATCTTTTTGCATATAATTGTTTCTCCTCCAATAGTTGTAGCACCTTGTCAACATGTTCAACATGATCCTTCCAAGACTTGTTGTAGATTAGTATATCATCAAAAAATACTAACACAAATTTTCTAAGGAATGGTTTGAAAATTGAATTCATCAAACCTTGAAATGTTGAAGGTGCATTGGTAAGGCCAAAAGGCATGACCAAAAATTCATAATGACCCTCATGAGTTCTAAATGTCGTTTTCGGAATGTCTTCAATCTTCATTCTGATTTGATGATATCCCGAACGAAGATCCAACTTGGTGAAGTAAATTGATCCATGCAATTCATCCAGTAATTCATCAATGACAGGAATGGGGAACTTATCTTTAATAGTGAGCTTGTTGAGCTCCCTATAATCTGGACACATGCGCCATGATCCATCCTTCTTGTGCACCAATACTACTGGAGCTGAGAAAGAACTTTGACTCGGTTGAATTATACCAGCCTCTAGCATTTCTGCAACCATACGTTCAATTTCACTTTTTTGGACATATGGATATCTGTACGGCCTGATGTTTGGAGGAACACTTCCTGGAATCAGATGAATAGCATGATCATGATCACGCATAGGTGGGAGACCTTTGGGAGTCTCAAATACCTTGGAATGATTGTCCAGGACTTTTTGGAGATCTGGAGAAATAGATGATTCCAATGTGGAAACATCTAGCGAACATAATTGTGCAATTACACCTCTTTGCTCCTTTTTTAGAAGCTTTGTCATGCCATTAGAGCTGATTATCTTTCCTGGTTTCCCTGCAATACCCCTTAATTCAACTTCCTTTCCTTCCACAGAAAATTTCATGAAAAGTTCTTGAAAATTAAAAGCTATTGTACCCAAGGATTGTAGCCATTGGACTCCTAGTACAACATCAGCACCTCCCATTGGAATGGAAAGCATTGGGCTAGTCAATACATATTCTCCCATGGATAGCTTGATATTATGGCACTTTCCAGAACAATTTATTGTTCCTCCATTTGCAATCATCACTTGACACTCTGGTGCTGGATATAGGAAGCAATTCAATTCTTTTGCTACCCTACAATGAATAAAATTGTGGGTGCTTCCTGAATCAATCAACACTATTACCTTTTTCTTCTTGATTTGTCCTTCTATCTTGATGGTTTGAGGAGTGGTAATTCCCGCCAATGCATTACAAGATATGGTCGGATTTATTTGTTCTTCATCTAGGCTTTGTTCCTGGAATATATCCTCTTCTTTTGACCTTTCTTGCTCCTTTTCTTCTTCCTCTTCACAATCTATGTAGAATAATTTCTTCTCAGCACACTTATGACCTTTTGTGTATTTGCTATCACAATTGTAACAAAGCCCTTTTGCTCTTTTTTCTTCCAATTGTTGTGGTGTCAACCTTGTAGGTTGTGGAAGACTATGGGCAACAACACTTCCTTCTTTATAGTTGTGAATGGTATGCTTCCTAGTTGCCATAATTTTGCTTTCCATTTTTCTTGCTAACCTGAATGCCTTCTCTAATGAATCAGGTTCCCAAAGGCATACATCATGTTGGATATTATCCTTTAAAGACCCTATGAACACATCAATCCTATGCTCCTCTGGAATATCTTTTACCCTTATGTTCAATTTTTGGAACTCCTCAATGTGCTCCATTATTGAACCCTTTTGTTTGAGACTTATCAATTGGCTAAAAAAAGTGTTGCTTTTTGTATCCTCATAATGTGCTATCAATTCTTCCGTAAAAATTGCCCAAGTGATAAATTGTTTACGAGAACAAAGCCATTGATACCATACAAACTGATTTGGTTCCAAATATAAAGTTGCCATACGTACCTTTTGTGTGTTTTGCACATTATTGAGATCGAAGAATTGCTCCATCTGTAATATCCATGTGGCGGGATCCTTGCCATCAAACTTCCTCATATCGATTTTTGGAATATGGTGGGTCTTCAATCCAACATTAGAGTCTATGGAATCATGATTAACATTTCTTTTGTTCACATCATGAGTTTCCTTTACAACCTTTTCACCATTAGTAAGTATTTCTTGTAGAAAATTTGTCAAATCTGTCTTCAAATCTGTCCTCAAATCTGTCTTCAGATCATCCATCTTAGCTTCCATGCCCTTTATCTTAGATTCCACGCCATTTATCTTAGATTCCACGCCATTTATCTTAGCATCTGTTAGCTTTTGTGAGCGTGACATTTGTTGCACTTGTTCTTGTAATTTTGATATATCATGTAGCATTTCTTCCTCTTCTTCATGAGTCATGCTAGAGCTTTCAGGTTCCTTACTAGGTGTTTGCATTTTCTTTCCTTGGGGCATCAGTTACCGATAATAATGCTTTACTATGCCCTTTGAATTCCTTCAAACCAAGCTTATGCAAAAATTAAAAAAAAAAAACTACACACCTTTTTTTACTTTGTAGAAGCCTGATATTGAATCTGATGTATCTCTGTAATTTCGAATCATCCAATTCTGAAATTGTGATCTGTAGTATCCTTGTATGTCCTCTTTCCAATGCCACTAGTTTGATCCAAATTGGATTCTCCAAGAAAGAGTTATGCACAATCTCCCACAGTGACCTGATTATAGACTATTTCAGTAGAGCGAAAATGTATGAAGTGCCACGTGTCACTGCTTCAACCTTTGACTCTAAAAGATATATAAAAGAAAACTACAGTCCGTCCTCTTTCTGTACCTTCTTACAAAATTTCAATCCGATTCTCAGAAAGAAAGTTATGACGATTTTCCCCAGGTCACCTGTTTTGAGTGTAATTCAGGAGTCTGCAAAAAGACCAACTTCCTCAGATCATATCTCCGAAAATATCACGCGAAAAGCTCTGAAATTTGGACCCAAGGTTCAGCGCGATTTCTTCTCAAATGGGTTTTTTTTGCAACTTCTGAAACGTCACAAAAAAAACTTTATAGCGAAAATGCCACGATGACCTGTTTGGAGCAGCGAAACCCTAGAATCCAAAGCTCTGATACCAAATGTTATGAAACCAGCTCAAGAAAAGATAGAAAAGAAATATCAACGCCTTAGAATTCAGCCTCTTCGAGGGGCAACCTCCTTTACATTACATGAATGAACAATTCTTGGATGATACAAATGACAAAACCTCCTTTCTATATATAGGAGTCTAAGGAGTCACAATATAATCCAGCCGACCTAACAATAATAATATAAAGCCACAAAAACAACAATAGAGGGATTCTATGGGGCACAGAAATAACAATATGGGGGTAATAGGGGCACAACAATATAAATAAGGGGTATAACTACAATAGTAATGGGGTAATCACTAGTATTATAGGGACCCAACACTTTGATACTTGCAGCGTCTGGTCTTCATTTTCAGCTAATACAAGATCCTTTTGTTGTTAATTGCTCACTTTCCATTTCTACTCTGCTCTAGGCTATGCCTGTTATGCATTTGTTCATGTTCTCTTGATATTTAGCATTAGAAGGGCTGTCATCCCACCTTTGTGTTGAATTCTAGTATGTATCATTGAATGTGTTATGCAGGTTTTTGTTTACTTAGTGCTAGAGAGCTATCATCCCATTTGTGTAATAGGAAATAGATTTGTAGACCTCTTTACTGGTTGCAGCTGGCCATCACATGGTCTTGTACATCTACTGGTGTGGTCAGTATTCTCCATATTCACCTAATCCTCAAACTGTGAGTAATTGGTGGTCTAAATCCTTGTAGTCTGAGGGTGTTCACCCATGTCTGGAGTTAAGCATAGTAGGAGTGGTTATCTGGCTTGGACAAGCATCAGTCCTTCCATTCATCCATCTCCAACATTTTTGTTGAGTTTGTAATGTTCCCGAGCATCTCTGAGATACAACCTAGGAGAGTGGTGATAACAATACCAATTTACCCAAACGGGGCCCACAATTTGGCGTTTCATCTTCTAGGGTTAGGTTTTGGGATGTGAAGGGTTTTCCATTGTTTCTCAACAATAAATAGGCCTTCGAGCCTCATTGTAACACAGTTCAGAGGCATGTAGCCACCACATCTCTTCTCAGAGATAAGCTACCATCACCCTAGCTGTTTATTTCCATTTTCTATTTGTAAGCATATCTCAGTATTTTACATTAATGAAATGAAGTATTATTTCCACTGCATCTTTGTGTTTATGGTTATCTTTGTAATTTGTTGCGTTCTTGTTTAAATTCCGATCACAGGAAAGGTAACATTTTTCATGCTTTAGTTGGAATTAACTCTTCCCTTGATGCATGGGTTATAGATTCTGGTGCATCACATCATATGGCTACTAAAAAGGAAGTATATTCCTCTTTGTATGCATGTAAAGGACCTCCGATCCTCATGGGAGATGACTCACCTATTGAGGTCACCGTGTTAGCTACCTATACCAATAGGTTTCATATTTCATGATTGGCAAAGAAAGTTGCAAATATGCTCTGCTTTGATGATGCAAAGATCCCATGTTTCCAAAAAGAACACACTGTGTGTATATAGCTTGATGGGTACTCAATTTTGATGGATGGTCCAACAGCTTAAGCTGGATCATGCCATGTTTTAAATTTTCAGTTGTAGAATAGAGAAAGAAGTCTGTCCAAACTGTTTAATCTTGGCAGAAAAGTAGCTTAGGTAGAGAAGTAAGGTTCCCAACTGCTTAATCTGGGACCCTGGAGGCAATAAGGGTAGCATTAGATAGAAAATCAAAAGGAGAAAGCCAAAGAAAAGAAAAGGCAAATAAGGGTCTGCAAGTCTAAGTGCACCCTCCAAGAAGAAACAAAAAATGCTAGGCAAGTAGATGGGTAGGCAGATAGGGGTTGCAGAAATGTCATTCCTTACAATTGAAGGTGTGCTAACCTATTTCACAAAGCAAAATCAATGGATTGAGAAGGTCTTCTTCTCTATCAGGTTGCAGCAAAGCAAAGAAGCATGTCTAACTTCCCAATTTTCCCCTTTTCAATTCATTACTAACATCCCCTCATCAGCTGAGATTCATGGAAGAATTGGTGGTTTTATGGTGATTCTTAGTCTTTTAAAAGCCACATTTCTTGTCTAATATTCTTTTCATTTTGATCTACTCCCTAAGCTAAGTGATTTTCAAATAAACTTAGTGATATCACTCCCCATCCACCCTTTTCATCCACATTAACCCCTAACATCTATTATGTAATTCCCCCATGTCACCCTTTCCCTACTATTATAACACTATGGTGTATAAACCCCCAAGCATTGTATAAATATCCCTCCCCTTGGCATTATAGCCATATGTTCTCGGTCAGGGATCAAATTGACAGCTGGTCAGTTTGAGAACCCTAAGCCTTACCCCTTTTTCCCTCTTAAAGCCATTTTCCCCATTAAAACCTTCATTTGCTAAGAAAACCTTATGAAAAAACCCCTTTTATCCATAACCCGCTTCATTTGCAAAAAGCACACAAAACCCACTTTTTCCAACTTATCCAAAGTATGGGCGCGATATTATTTCCATTTGAAATACAAAGAAAACCATATAAATTCCGCCGAAACCAAAAAGTCCCGTTGGGCACGCCTTTCAAAAGAAAACAATATTTTATTACTTCCCTGCTTCCGTATTGTCCGATCATCTCATTGATCCATCAACCGTCCGATCGGGCGCCTTTGATCGGACGGCCAATATGCATATCGAGTTGGGCCCGACGTCCGAAAATTAGCACCCGAGAAACTGTCAGAGGGTGACGTCAGGCCTCTGCCACGCGTCGCCCTCACAATTTCTCGGGTCGCCCTCTGACAAAACCGCGATCGTATCTAAGGCGGTCCGAGAAAAACCATTACCGCTTCTGGTTTACTGCCTGTCCTATTACGCCCACGTCAGACCCACGTCAGTGCCACCCCGCCGTCGCGTCAGCACTCTTGTCCGCCCCTGCGCTGATATGTCTGCCACCTCATTATCCTCGTGGACCAATCGCAGCTTGCCACATCACCCGATGACGTCAGCATGACGTCATCCGACCTTGACCCCACCTGATGACGTCATCCCAAAAACGCGCCAATATGCCAAAAATCCATATTTTAGCCAAAAATTCGTGTTTTTCCCACTTTTTGCCAAAGCAACCATTGTTACTCCTACATGCATTTCACGACCAAATCAGCGCCAACCTGCACAACTCAACTCTGAAACCGTGGGCGCCTCCTTCGTACCTGCATTTGCAACTGTTATCGGCAATTTGTAAGGTATTTTCTCAAAATTGTTCCCTGCACCTGGTTTTATCCATATTTCTACAAGCAATCTGTTTAAGAGAGTGTAAAGCACTAAATTCACCATCAAGCATCCAGTGACCTGTACCCATTTCCAATTGGCGAGGCAATAAACCTTATACCAAGCATGCATTTGACAAAATTGACCTGAATTCACAGGTAGTTCGCGCAGTCGTGAACTAGAGACCTCAGTTACATAAATTCACCATAGAAACACTCTGGTCAGTCCTACTACTGTTTTAATCAGTCCTATAAATGGTATTTCAATTGCTGTTTGCTCAATTCGTCCTCAGTTCCATACAATTCACATTTACATTGTAAAGAAACTCCTCCGCGTTGTTCTGCTCGCTCAAAGTAGTTTACATACAATTCAGAAGCCTTACTAGCCATGGAAGCACCAATAGCCCTGAATATTCAGCCTTTGAATGCCCCTCAGAGGGAGTTAGAATGGAAAGCCTTGGGAGATTTAGATTATCAGATGATGGACTCCTTCCCAATGAAATCTAAATTTAATATTCACATGCTAAACGAGTTGAAAGCCCTACACCTTAGTGGAGCTGATATATTAGGGATTTGGGACTCAAATTTGCCCATTTATAACCTCCCTCAAGTCAATGCCTTTCCAGACTTGGTCCATAGGTGCCAGGAGTGCTATGATCCATGCCAAAGAGTTGTTCTCAGTCCTACAGGCTTAGTGTTGTTCCATATCACCCCAGAAGCCATAAATGAGATGCTGCATTTTCACACTGCAAGACCATTGGCCCCTCTCTCCATGATAGACTTGGTCATGATAGACTTGGTCAAGAAGGGGAGTAACTTGTCAAATGCCCAGATCACCAAAATCAATCAGTTATTCATACAGCCAAGTTCTGAAACTATAAGAACTCCTCCTATTGGATATCCTTATCTGAATGACTTGGGCAGAATGCTGGTGGATTTGATCAGCTATGTCCTGGGGTACAGGGGAGTTGAAGATGTTGATAACACTATCATGGCAATGCTGTCCATATTCTCTCCTGGGAAGCCTCCAGCTGTACACTATGACTATGCCACATATATTGCAGAAAAGATTCATGAACAGCTAATGAATCTACAAAGGGAAAGGGTGTTCAGATACACCTCTTACATTTACCATCTGTTCTTATTCTATCAACCAGACAGCTTCTCCGTTCCCCTCAGGAAACTTAATGTACAGGGGAATCCAAGGTCAGTTGTGTTTTGGTCTTCAGTTTTTCACCATACTTCTGAATCACCATACACATACTGTGAATTCATAGACCTGTTCATTCACCCAGCTATGACATTGCTGTATGGTGTGCCTCCTCCAAGGTTGACTGATGACATGCAAAGAATTCTCCACCTCTCCAAGGCCTACAGCATTGGTGATTGGTATTTTTACCAACACCACACAGTAATCAGAATATATGGCTGTGAATTGGACCCTTATAGGCTACCAAGGTATGTCCCTATGAGACTTTTTGCCCTAGAATACTTCAGGCAGTTTGGAAATGCTGACTACATCCATTTCCAAAGTAAAAACAAGAAGGTGCAGCTGAAAGTAAGGAACCAGCTAGGTCCTTTTCTATACAACAAAAGAGAGGATGGATGGAAGGAGGCAGATATGATCCTAGAGGGCCTCCAATTACAAACCAGTTTCAAATGGACACCCTATGACCGTAATCATTTTATTTCCCTCAGGAGGATAAAATACAAAGTGGGTAACTATGCACATGTAAGGCTGCCTCATGTTGAGCAGTATGCCAATGCTTTGAGCTGGAAAGAAGGCACTCTAGAAGAGCCAATTACTAGAGAACAGATGCTAAAAAGAGAGGCTAGGAATGTTCGAAAAGAGGCTGACTTGGAAACTTGTGGACAGGTTTCCTTCTCATATCAAAGGCAACTTGGAGCAGCTGCCTCATCTTCAACGACACATCAGCAAGCTGCCATGGACACTCAACAGACATCCAGCAAAGGCAAAGAAAAACAGGTGGAACAGGAGCAACCACCTCCCATGACTGAAGAGCAAACAGAAAAGGAGGTGGAACAACAAGAAGAAGTGCTGCATCAGGATGCGCATCAACAACAACAGGGACATCAGCAAGAAGAGGGGCAGCAAGAGAAAGAGCAGCCCTTATAGCAAGAAAAGGCAGTTGAGGCCCCAATTCTCACTGAGCAGCAGGCTCAAGACATGGTGCCTCCCAGGCAACAAACATCAGCTGAAGCATCCATCCTCCAAACTCCACAAAAGGAGGATATAAGCAGAAAAAGAGACAGAGAGACTCCCCTTACATCATCCATAAATCAGGGAGAGAAAAGACAGAGAATGAATCCTCTCTCTGAGGAGGAAATGCCAATGGGGCAGACTTTGGGCATGGGCCCACCTAGCAGGGAAGCATCCGCAAGTTCCTTTCAACAGGAACAGGACAGAACAGTGGGAGGAGAAGTCAGCTCCTCAAGCCAGCAGAGAGAAGGTGAAATGGGCATTAAACAACAGTTCATTGACATAAAAAGGAGAAGTGAGCCAATAAAGATACAACTATATAATCATTTGTTGAAGATGGCTCCTACTAACCAGCAAAGACTCATGTCTGCATATGATGTAAATGAGGGCAAGATGATCATGAGTCACTTCATGCCCACTACACTACAACCACAGTCCCCATCAGATTACTTGAGGGCCAGCCTGGAAGTCCTGGCCAAGGACATCCACCCAATGGACAAAATAGAATTGCATAAGCAAACGGGTGAGATGGTGTATGCATCCTTGGCAGACAAGACCTTGGATAATTACAGGCTAGTAAATAGCCTAAATAATACAGCTGCTCAACTTGAGTTGGAAAGAGCATCCTCTCAAGCAAAGGACAACAGAATCAGGTCCTTAGAAGATATAATCATAGAGATTGGGCATGATCCCAAGGATATCAAGGGCATACAAGAAATATTGAAGTTGAGGGATGCAGACATGGCAGCTTTGAGGAGAAAGATCAAAATCCCAGCAACAATTCACCCTCAAACAGATGAAGTTGCCCAGCAGAGGCATGATGAAGATGCCACAGCTTTGCTGGTGTCTCTATATAAGCAGCTAATCCAGACTCAAGAAAAGCTGGGAGAATCACAGGCAGCACTACAGGCAGCTTTGAAACAAAAAGAAGATGGTCAGACCTCCCAGCCTCATCCAGAAATAATTAATCTTGAGGAGCCTCCTCAAACTACTGCCCCTCCCATGCAGCAAACAGAACAAGCAACACCTTCTACCTCAGCACCAGCACCAACAACAGAGCAGGCCCAAAGCCTGGACATGCAAAAGCTGAGAAATGAGATTCAGGCCTTGGAAGCACAGATGACAGAACTAAATGAGGCCAGGGAGAAATTAGCCAAGGTAAATGAAAGATATGACAAATCCAAGCAGACCGTGGCAGAAAAGGGCAGGGAAATAAAAGCCCTTAAAGACAGGATTAAGGAGCTGGAAAAGGAACTCACATTGGATAAAGTGACAGCTGAGCTCAAGACAGTGCTATGGGCCAACATTGGCCAGTCCATCACTGACCAATGGTAGTATATTGAGACAATCCATGAGCAGATTGAGCTCATAGCAAAAGCACAGAAGGAAATCCAGAGATCAAGGGCAGCTCTAGGCAATATGCCTGAGGTTGCCAACAGAATGATCAATGTGCTTAACCATAGAACGAGTGCTCAGTTAGCAACTATGGGAATCTCCAACAGGATTGAGACCATACAGCTAATAAAGAGGGTCCTAACACTGAGAAACCTGGTGCAAACATTAGAAAGAAGGACCCAGGACATGCAGACCAAGGTCAATAGATTCATGGAAAAGTTTGTGGCATTACAAAACAGAGGTCTTCCAAGCTTACTGAATAGTGCAGGAAAACTACTTTCCCATGAACACTATGCCAAGAGGGTGAACACCTTTGCCACAAATCAGATCACAGAGGAGGCCAGCACCTCAGAGGAAACAGGGCCAGTTACAGGACAAACTCTCTACAACAAGGTAGAGAATTTATTCTTTATAATGAATGAAATCAAACATCTGTTCGAAATGCCTCCCAATTTCTATAAATACACAGAGGCAGATGAGACACTAGATGCAATTCTGAGACACCAATTGCCCACACAGGAATACTGGACCAAAATGATACAGCTGATATTATAATCCAGAGCCTGTAAATCAAGTTTTGTTATTTGATTATTCAAATTTACAAGTGATCATGCACAGGAAAACTTGGAAAGATCAGCATGCATGAAAAGGGAAGGGCTGAGCCAACTCAGCAGAACTATTTGGCCAACAAAGCACAATTGACAGCTAACAGGTAGCAGGGCCGAAAGTTACAGCACGACAACCATAAAGACGCATATTCCAGCATTAAAGCAGAACATCCAGACCGACTCAGTGGCCTCCAAAGGTCAAAATATCTCCTGACAAGCACAAAGAGAATTTATGTTGTATTAAAAGCAGTAGTAATTTCTTATCTACTGTTCTGTACGAGTTGGTGAAACATTTATTTCTCAGATGACTCAACGCCTTAGATATTTTGTATGATCGTTTGTATATATTGGCCCCTCGCATAATCTTGCAGGGGTTGTTGTTGATTTCTCTTCAAGAGTTTCTTATGCTGTAAGTTTCCAGACTGTTAATACAAAGGTTGATGGAATTTCCAAAGCATTGTGTTCCCTGAGTTTTGTGGAGTGTTGCTGAATGTTACAGGATTCCTACGTATTCTCATGGCACAATAAGTCCTCTATAAACTTTCGTTATGTGTTTTTGTTACCTTTTCATGGCTCATTCATGCTTCCAATTTCTGTAGTTAATAGCAGAGAAAAAGAATAGTTTCAGGATTTATTCACAGGATACCTTGAACTCAATCTATGCTGTTATGAATGTTTTTCTTCAGTTGTAGACATAAGGTGTAATTCTTAAATGCTGCACTTTCAAACTATAGCTTTCTTAGTGATCGTTGTTTCAGGAATTCGAGTTTGCTCTTATACAACATATCCCTTTCTTACATCTCGGCTTAGTGGAGAATTCTTAACTGCTTTTCACTGGTTGAACACAGTTCATAATCACAATTTCATAACTGTTCCTTGAGATATTTAAATGGCCCTGAAATATCAGCAAACCTACACAATACTCCAGACAACATTTAGCTACAGACTCCATTGCCCAATGGATTAATACTCTTTAAAGACTTGCACCTTGGGTACAGAAGACATCCCTCAACCAAAACATAAAACAAACCCTGAACATCATAGCTAGCCTAAAATACTATCAAAACAGAGACAAATCATAAAGAGAGAGCCCTCTCTGATTACAGTTTGGCTAGAAGCTGTAATCCAAAGATTGGTTAGTGGTTACCCTGGCCGTATTCCCTTGGGAGTCATAGGGAACAACCTGGGTGTTAACATAATTGGCGACTCCACTGGGGACTTCTTAAAATTTTCTAATTACTGTATATCTCCTAAATCTACAGATGAAGTCTGAATAAACAGCCAGGAAGCCTTCAGGACTGTGTCTGTTTTACATTAACAGGTTCAGATAAATGTTGCTTCAGTCAAACTTCATGTTAGCTTTGAGAAACATACAGCCATTCCAAAATCTTGCCTAGTCCTTACAGATATAAAAATATTCCAAAAAACATACTCAAAAAGAAGTTCAGAAGCTGGCTCCTAAAAGGGAAACCAGATACACTAGGTCAAACCCTGACCCAAATCCACCAGCAGTTTTTGAAAATCCAAATACAATCCCCAAAATAATTAGGAAACAGCAAAGGCAGGAAAATCCTAGTGTTTTGAGTCCTGACACACCTCACCCTGAACCAGTTCCAACTCCTATCAAGGTTCTATTTCGGTCTACTCCTGTTTCCTCCAGTTCACCATCTACATCTCAAAGCCCTCCTTTCACACCTTCATCCACTGCACATATTCTCGCGACCAATACTCTAGTGTCCACCTTTCCCACTACCCCTGTTGTACCAATCGTCCCTGTAATCCCATAAACCCTGCAAATATGGCCAATAGGTATGCACCCTTGCAGTTACCTGCTAATGCTCCAGCTTTACCTCAAGACTATCAATCCAAGATCTCATATTTTGACTCCATTGGCCCTTTCAAAGCTATTCAGCATGCCAGAAGGATGCAAGACCATTTTGAGAACTATGAAATCGATGATGACAGTGTGAGAATGAGGATGTTTGTTCAAATCTTGACTGGGGACGTAAGAACTTGGTTCAGATCACTTGCTGTAAATACCATCACAACTCCTGATGAGCTCTATCAAGCCTTTACTAACAGATGGGAGAAGAAGAAAGATCCCTTGCACATACTTGGTGAGTATGATACTATCAAACGAGGTCCCCAAGAGACGGTCCTGGAGTACTGTGCAAGATTCAATAATGTATATAACGCAATCCCACAAAATTTAAGAACTCCTCCTGATTTGGCCTTGTACAAATTCCCTGATGGTTTCGACCCTGATATGGCCTATCAGTTGAAGGAGAGAGCTCCTGAAACCCTTGCAGATGCCCAAAAGGTTGCTGTCACAGTGGAAGCTAACCTGATTGCCAAAAGAAACAGAGCAAGGTTGGAAAAGAGAACCACCTACAAAGAAGAACCCTCGGCCTTTGATAAAAAACTGGATGCAATACTCACTGGTATGAAGAGATTAGGTGATAGAGTGGAGTCTGTTGAGAGAAAGGCATCATGGGAAGCAGCACAAAACAACCCTCCAAGGAATCCAAATTTTAGGAGAACTCAAAATCCAAACGTTGGAAAGGCCAGTTCTGACCCAGACATAAGACCCCCTTTCCAAGAGAATTATACTGAAACTTCCACATCAAGTGAACCCAATGAAGATCCCCACATTAATTTAATGGGTTTGGATGGTGAAAGTCAAGTCTTTTTAACACAAGAAGATCATGAGAATGATGAAATCAAGCTGTTCCAAACCAAATCAGGTGAGTCATTTGACTTTAAACAAGGCTATGACACAGCTGTTTATGAAGTCCATAAACAATACAAGTTAAGGAGTAGGACTGTAAATGTAACACAGCCTGAAAAGATAAAGGACAGCCAGCAGCCCAAAAGAGCCATAGTCACAGAGCCAAATGACACAACGGAATCACTTGCAAAGGAAGTAACCATCGAAGAAGTCACTGAACCATTTTCTTCAAAACAGCAGCCCGTGGCTATATCATCCTTGCACCCTAACCCAAGTGTCACTCCTCAAGAGATGAGCAAGAAGGACAAGCCTCAAGATCAAGATAAGAATCAAGAAGAAGAGTTAGTGAACAAGGAAAGAACTGTCATCCACAACCAAAAGACCCAATCTGAAAAACCCTTTGACCTAGAAACTGAAATTAGCAAATTGAAGGTAGCTATTCCTCTTTCAGAACTAGCCAAGCATGACATTTATAAACAACAAATCAAGAAGTCCCTTCAACTTACTAGCAACAAGGATGATGTCAATGTGCTGGATGATACCCCAGAATTGCTGTTCGGTCCAGAAGTTGATGGAAAAGCAGTAGTCACAGGGGTCTTACCTTTTTATGTCAGTTTACATGTTCATGACAAGATATTACACAATGCAATGTTTGACTCAGGTGCCTCTCACAACCTCATGCCAAAAGCAGTCATGGAAAGACTTAATCTAGATATTACAAGGCCATATAAGGACCTATTCTCCTTTGACTCCAGCCAAGTTAAGTGCTTAGGTCTAATAAAAGATCTGTGTGTGTCCCTTGTTCAGTACCCAAATAAAACAATTCTAATGGATGTTGTAGTTGCTGATATCCCACCCAAGTATGGGATGCTGTTATCAAGGTCATGGGGGGCTAAACTTCAAGGTTCCCTGCAGTTAGATATGTCATATGCCACCATCTCTGTTTTTGGGCAACCAAAGAGACTATACAGAGAAACACTAATGAAATACATGGTCAGCAGTGAAGAAAAGCCCCAAAACTTTCCCATATATGCTGTCCATTCAGACATAGACTCATACATTCTCTTCAATGATAATACAACTCTCTCAGATAATGAGGTTGAACCCAAGACACTCACACAAGAGGAAGACACTAATGAGCAAACTGCTACCCAAGAAACAATGATTAAGCAAACATTAAACACAGCCGCTGCTCAAGAAAGCGAACAGGTTCCATCAAGTGAGGAGACTGCCCTAGAAAACAAACCAGATGGTAAACCAGAGCTTCAACTTACAATTCCAGCACACAAGGAGGTCATTAAGTTCTCCCCGGAACAAGAGATCCTATGGTTCCTTGAATGTGATGGGTCAGTCAACAAATTAGGGGCAAGAGCTAGAGTTTGGATACATAATAAACAACACAGTCATGCAGAAGGCCGAGCCTATAGACTGAATTTCAAGTGTACTAATAATATGGCAGAATATGAAGCTCTTTTACTAGGCCTCAAGCTAGTAAAGTCCCTACAAGCCATAAAAGTGTCAATTCTAGGAGACTCAGACCTAGTTATCCAACAAGTAAAGGGAAATTTTGTCACCAATGACAAAAGACTGAGGTCTTATAGGTCTGCTATGGCTGAAATACTAAGCTTCTTCTCTGAATTTCAAATCACCAAAATTTCTAAGACCCATAATCTTCATGCCCATAGTTTAGCCACATTTGCAAGTACCTGCAAGCTGCCTTTTGAGCCCCATCATTGCTTTACAACTGAGGTAAAGCACAGACCATCTGTCCCAAACAATGTCAAGGATTGGCAAGTGTTTGATGATGATACACAAATAAACAACTTCTTGACTTTACAACAAGAATTTGCAGGATTAAATATTGACACTGAAAGAGCAAGTCAATCACAAATACAGTTTGAACAGAATAACCACCCAATATCACCCAGAACAGTAAAACAAATGCTACATCCAACCATTTTCAACAAAGAAAACATACAACAAATTCAACAAAACACTTATGAAGAACTGCCTGTTACAGAGGTTGAGATCATAGAGCTGAAAGACAATTTTCTTCCAACAGGCCTAACTCCATTAGAGGACATCTTTGATTCGAATGACATCCCTAGAAAACCAAAAATGCAGCCCTTAAATGCAGCCATTGAAGAATGCAACATTGGCACTGTTGATAAGCCCAAGATAATAAAGCTATCTGCATCTCTGCCTCCTGATCAAAAACCCAAATACATTGACCTTTTCAAAGAGTTTCAGGACGTGTTTGCATGGGGCTATGAGGATCTGAAATCCTATGACACCTCTGTTATCCAGCATACTATCCCTCTCAAGCCTAATCAAAAGCCATTCAAACAGAAATTGAGAAGGATTAATCCCATGCTCCTCCCTTCAATTGAAAAAGAACTTCAAAAAATGTTTAAAGCTGGCATCATAGCACCAATAAGGTTTTCTGATTGGATTTCAAATTTGGTGCCCACAAGAAAGAAAATCGGTGAAATAAGACTATGTGTTGATCTCAGAAATCTAAACCAAGTGTCTCTCAAAGACAACTATCCCTTACCTAAGATGGATCACATTCTCCAGAGAGTGGTAGGGGCCTCAAGGATTTCATTACTGGACGGATTCTCAGGTTTTAATCAAATCCTAGTGCACCATGATGACCAAGACAAAACAACATTCACAACCCCATGGGGAACTTTCAAATATGTGAAAATGCCTTTTGGATTGAAAAATGCAGGGGCAACATTTCAGAGAGCAATGGACATTGCTTTTGCCAAAGAAATTCATGACTTTCATGTCATTTATTTAGATGACCTCACACCTTTCTCTAAATCTGACCAAGAACACTTGAAACACTTGAGGCAGATCTTCTTAACATGCAGGAAGTATGGCATCTCCTTAAATCCCAAGAAATCTCTATTTGGTTTGGAAGAAGGTAAGCTGTTAGGACATATCATTTCAAAGGATGGCATAAGAATGGACCCAGATAGGATACAAGCTATCTTACAAATGCCCCACCCAAGAAATGTAAAGGAATTACAAGCCTTTTTGGGTAAAATCAACTTCCTGAGGAGATTTATCCCAAATCTGGCCGAGTTGATCAGATTATTGAACAACATGCTAAAAAAGGATTCAAAAGTGAAATGGACAGTAGAAGCAAATCAAGCCTTTGAAGGCATAAAATTGGCCCTTACCCAAACCCCAGTCCTAACAAATCCTCAATTTGACAGGGAATTCATCATTTTTTCTTTTGCCTCCCAGCATACTATTGCTGCAGTTTTGTTACAGAAAGATGACCAAGGAAATGAGAAACCCATTGCTTTCTTTAGCAGAGCCCTTAGAGATGCACCTCTGAAATATCAAATCATGGAGAAGCAGGCTTATGCTTTGGTCAAGGCCATTAAAGACTTTAGGATTTACATCCTTTATTCCCATGTTATTGCTTATGTGCCAAGTCCCATTGTTAAAGACATACTCACTCAAGAAAATTTAGAGGGCATAAGAGGAAAGTGGATTGCCAACATTTTGGAATTTGATATTGAGATAAAACCAACAAAACTAATAAAAGGGCAAGGTTTGGCCAAATTAATGACAGAAGCAAACTTCCAAGCCTTAGACATAAACCAGCTGGACAATGAACCGGAGCTGGCGACTCCAAAGATCAATGTAGCCTTTGAACAATCCCCTTGGTATTCTGATATCTGTTACATGTTACAAAACCTATGTGCTCCACCAGGATTGTCCAGAACTAAGTGTAGATTCCTAAAAATGAAAGCTTCAAAATTTTGTGTTATGGATGGCAATTTGCTTTGGAAAAACCATGAGGGTATACTACTGAACTGCTTGATTGAAAATGAAACTAACAATATCATGAAAGAATTTCATGCAGGTGACTGTGGTGGACACTTGTATTGGAAGTCCACTGTGGATAAGATTTTGAGGGCTGGTTATTATTGGCCTACTATTTTCTCTGATGTCAAGAAATTTACCGCTTCATGTCATAAATGCCAAGTGTTTGAGGGAAAGAGAAAATTACTCCCATTGCCTTTGAGGCCTATTGCAACAGAGAGACCTTTTCAACAATGGGGCTTGGATTTCATTGGGGAAATTCATCCCTCATCTTCAGGCCAACATAGATGGATTCTAACAGCTACAGACTACTTTACCAAATGGATTGAAGCTGTTCCATGCAGACAAGCTAATGATTCCACTATCATTCAGTTCCTTGAGACCAATATCCTGTCCATATTTGGTTGTCCTGATAAGATAATAACAGACAATGCTGCTACCTTCAGATCAAAGAAGATGGTGAATTTCTGCCACAAATTTCACATAACCTTGGGCCATTCTACTGCATATTATCCCCAAGGAAATGGCCTTGCTGAATCATCAAATAAAAGCCTTGTTAACATCATAAAGAAGGTGCTGGAAGAAAATAAGAAGAATTGGCATAAGAAGCTGGTCAATGCCTTATGGGCAGATAGACTAACCACCAAGAGATCAATTGGGGTCAGCCCATATGAGTTGGTTTATGGATTAGAAGCCAAATTCCCTTCATCACTAGGAATTCCTGTTATGAAACTTCTTCAAGAAAGTCAAGCTGAACCAAATGATATGCAAAGAAGGATCAATCAAATAATAGGTTTGCAGCAAACTAGAGATCAAGTCTACAACAGAGTTCAAGTTTTACAAGAAAAACTAAAGAAAGCTTTTGATAGAAGGACCAAGGCAGAAGATTTCAACATTGGTGACAAAGTCCTCAAATGGGATTCAAGAAGGGAAGACAAAGGAAAACATGGAAAATTTGATTCCCTTTGGAGAGGACCATTTGCTATCCAAGCAGTACAAGGAAACAATACTTATTTCCTTAAAAGTCTTAATGAAACTGATTTGGATGAAGGTCCTGTGAATGGCAGGATGCTGAAGCACTATTTTGACTACTGCCCATAAGTACATTCTGAGTTTCCATTGTACATATTCAAGTGTATATATTACTCTCTGTAGGATGTAAAAATGCAGTTTCTCAAGTTTTATTAACTATCAGCAAAAGGCAAATAGGATCAGAGATCTACCAAGATGGGAAGAGCACAATTCTAGCATTTTAAAGCAGCATACTTCAAGTATTGGTGAAAGCAGTCAAAGGCCAAGGCATTCTGACCTGCTGTTCTTGGTCTTTCAAATGAAAAACCATCCCCATGTGGAGCCACTGTTAGCTACCTATACCAATAGGTTTCATATTTCATGATTGGCAAAGAAAGTTCCAAATATGCTCTGCTTTGATGATGCAAAGATCCCATATTTCCAAAGAGAACAGACTGTGTGTATATAGCTTGATGGGTACTCAATTTTGATGGATGGTCCAACAGCTTAAGCTGGATCATGCCATGTTTTAAATTTTCAGTTGTAGAATAGAGAAAGAAGTCTGTCCAAACTGTTTAATCTTGGCAGACAAGTAGCTTAGGTAGAGAAGTAAGGTACCCAACTGCTTAATCTGGGACCTTGGAGGCAATAAGGGTAGCATTAGATAGAAAATCAAAAGGAAAAAGCCAAAGAAAAGAAAAGGCAAATAAGGGTCTGCAAGTCTAAGTGCACCCTCCAAGAAGAAACAAAAAATGCTAGGCAAGTAGATGGGTAGGCAGATAGGGGTTGCAAAAATGTCATTCCTTACAATTGAAGGTGTGCTAACCTATTTCACAAAGCAAAATCAATGGATTGAGAAGGTCTTCTTCTCTATCAGGTTGCAGCAAAGCAAAGAAGCATGTCTAACTTCCCAATTTTCCCCTTTTCCATTCATTACTAACATCCCCTCATCAGTTGAGATTCATGGAAGAATTGGTGGTTTTATGGTGATTCTTAGTCTTTTAAAAGCCACATTTCTTGTCTAATATTCTTTTCATTTTGATCTACTCCCTAAGCTAAGTGATTTTCAAATAAACTTAGTGATATCACTCCCCATCCACCCTTTTCATCCACATTAACCCCTAACATCTATTATGTAATTCCCCCATGTCACCCTTTCCCTACTATTATAACACTATGGTGTATAAACCCCCAAGCATTGTATAAATATCCCTCCCCTTGGCATTATAGCCATATGTTCTCAGTCAGGGATCAAATTGACAGCTGGTCAGTTTGAGAACCCTAAGCCTTACCCCTTTTTCCCTCTTAAAGCCATTTGCCCCATTAAAACCTTCATTTGCTAAGAAAACCTTATGAAAAAACCCCTTTTATCCATAACCCGCTTCATTTGCAAAAAGCACACAAAACCCACTTTTTCCAACTTATCCAAAGTATGGGCGCGATATTATTTCCATTTAAAATACAAAGAAAACCATATAAATTCCGCCGAAACCAAAAAGTCCCGCTGGGCACGCCTTTCAAAAGAAAACAATATTTTATTACTTCCCCGCTTCCGTATTGTCCGATCACCTCATTGATCCGTCAACCGTCCGATCGGGCGCCTTTGATCGGACGGCCAATATGCATATCGGGTTGGGCCCAACGTCCGAAAATTAGCACCCGAGAAACTGTCAGAGGGTGACGTCAGGCCTCTGCCACGCGTCGCCCTCACAATTTGTCGGGTCGCCCTCTGACAAAACTGCGACCGTATCTAAGGCAGTCCGAGAAAAACCATTACCACTTCTGGTTTACTTCCTGTCCTATTACACCCACGTCACCACCACGTTAGACCCACGTCAGTGCCACCCCGCCGTCGCGTCAGCACTCTTGTCTGCCCCTGCGCTGATATGTCTGCCACCTCATTATCCCCGTTGACCAATCGCAGCTTGCCACATCACCCGATGACGTCAGCATGACGTCATCCGACCTTGACCCCACCTGATGACGTCATGCTGACGTCATCCCAAAAACGCGCCAATATGCCAAAAATCTATATTTTAGCCAAAAATTCGTGTTTTTCCCACCTTTTTCCAAAGCAACCATTGTTACTCCTGCATGCATTTCACGACCAAATCAGCGCCAACCTGCACAACTCAACTCTGAAACCGTGGGCGCCTCCTTCGTACCTGCATTTGCAACTGTTATCGGCAATTCGTAAGGTATTTTCTCAAAATTGTTCCCTGCACCTGGTTTTATCCATATTTCTACAAGCAATCTGTTTAAGAGAGTGTAAAGCACTAAATTCACCACCAAGCATCCAGTGACCTGTACCCATTTCCAATTGGCGAGGCAATAAACCTTATACCAAGCATGCATTTGACAAAATTGACCTGAATTCACAGGTAGTTCGCGCAGTCGTGAACTAGAGACCTCAGTTACATAAATTCACCATAGAAACACTCTGGTCAGTCCTACTACTATTTTAATCAGTCCTATAAACGGTATTTCAATTGTTGTTTGCTCAATTCGTCCTCAGTTCCATACAATTCACATTTACATTGTAAAGAAACTCCTCCACGTTGTTCTGCTCGCTCAAAGCAGTTTACATACAATTCAGAAGCCTTACTAGCCATGGAAGCACCAATAGCCCTGAATATTCAGCCTGTGAATGCCCCTCAGAGGGAGTTAGAATGGAAAGCCCTGGGAGATTTAGATTATCAGATGATGGACTCCTTCCCAATGAAATCTAAATTTAATATTCACATGCTAAACGAGTTGAAAGCCCAACACCTTAGTGGAGCTGATATATTAGGGATTTGGGACTCAAATTTGCCCATTTATAACCTCCCTCAAGTCAATGCCTTTCCAGACTTGGTCCATAGGTGCCAGGAGTGCTATGATCCATGCCAAAGAGTTGTTCTCAGTCCTACAGGCTCAGTGTTGTTCCATATCACCCCAGAAGCCATAAATGAGATGCTGCATTTTCACACTGCAAGACCATTGGCCCCTCTCTCCATGATAGACTTGGTCAAGAAGGGGAGTAACTTGTCAAGTGCCCAGATCACCAAAATCAATCAGTTATTCATACAGCCAAGTTCTGAAACTATAAGAACTCCTCCTATTGGATATCCTTATCTGAATGACTTGGGCAGAATGCTGGTGGATTTGATCAGCTATGTCCTGGGGTACAGGGGAGTTGAAGATGTTGATAACACTATCATGGCAATGCTGTCCATATTCTCTCCTGGGAAGCCTCCAGCTGTACACTATGACTATGCCACATATATTGCAGAAAAGATTCATGAACAGCTAATGAATCTACAAAGGGAAAGGGTGTTCAGATACACCTCCTACATTTACCATCTGTTCTTATTCTATCAACCAGACAGCTTCTCCGTTCCCCTCAGGAAACTTAATGTACAGGGGAATCCAAGGTCAGTTGTGTTTTGGTCTTCAGTTTTTCACCATACTTCTGAATCACCATACACATACTGTGAATTCATAGACCTGTTCATTCACCCAGCTATGACATTGCTGTATGGTGTGCCTCCTCCAAGGTTGACTGATGACATGCAAAGAATTCTCCACCTCTCCAAGGCCTACAGCATTGGTGATTGGTATTTTTACCAACACCACACAGTAATCAGAATATATGGCTGTGAATTGGACCCTTATAGGCTGCCAAGGTATGTCCCTATGAGACTTTTTGCCCTAGAATACTTCAGGCAGTTTGGAAATGTTGACTACATCCATTTCCAAAGTAAAAACAAGAAGGTGCAGCTGAAAGTAAGGAACCAGCTAGGTCCTTTTCTATACAACAAAAGAGAGGAGGGATGGAAGGAGGCAGATATGATCCTAGAGGGCCTCAAATTACAAACCAGTTTCAAATGGACACCCTATGACCGTAATCATTTTATTTCCCTCAGGAGGATAAAATACAAAGTGGGTAACTATGCACATGTAAGGCTGCCTCATGTTGAGCAGTATGCCAATGCTTTGAGCTGGAAAGAAGGCACTCTAGAAGAGCCAATTACTAGAGAACAGATGTTAGAAAGAGAGGCTAGGAATGTTCGAAAAGAGGCTGACTTGGAAACTTGTGGACAGGTTTCCTTCTCATATCAAAGGCAACTTGGAGCAGCTGCCTCATCTTCAACGACACATCAGCAAGCTGCCATGGACACTCAACAGACATCCAGCAAAGGCAAAGAAAAACAGGTGGAACAGGAGCAACCACCTCCCATGACTGAAGAGCAAACAGAAATGGAGGTGGAACAGCAAGAAGAAGTGCTGCATCAGGAAGCACATCAACAACAACAGGGATAGCAGCAAGAAGAGGGGCAGCAAGAGAAAGAGCATCCCTTACAGCAAGAAAAGGCAGCTGAGGCCCCAATTCTCACTTAGCAGTAGGCTCAAGACATGGTGCCTCCCAGGCAACAAACATCAGCTGAAGCATCCATCCTCCATACTCCACAAAAGGAGGATATAAGCAAAAAAAGAGACAGAGAGACTCCCCTTACATCATCCATAAATCAGGGAGAGAAAAGACAGAGAATGAATCCTCTCTCTGAGGAGGAAATGCCAATGGGGCAGACTTTGGGCATGGGCCCACCTAGCAGGGAAGCATCCGCAAGTTCCTTTCAACAGGAACAGGACAGAACAGTGGGAGGAGAAGTCAGCTCCTCAAGCCAGCAGAGAGAAGGTGAAATGGGCATTAAACAACAGTTCATTGACATAAAAAGGAGAAGTGAGCCAATAAAGATACAACTATATAATCATTTGTTGAAGATGGCTCCTACTAACCAGCAAAGACTCATGTCTGCATATGATGTAAATGAGGGCAAGATGATCATGAGTCACTTCATGCCCACTACACTACAACCACAGTCCCCATCAGATTACTTGAGGGCCAACCTGGAAGTCCTGGCCAAGGACATCCACCCAATGGACAAAATAGAATTGCATAAGCAAACGGGTGAGATGGTGTATGCATCCTTGGCAGACAAGACCTTGGATAATTACAGGCTAGTAAATAGCCTAAATAATACAGCTGCTCAACTTGAGTTGGAAAGAGCATCCTCTCAGGCAAAGGACAACAGAATCAGGTCCTTAGAAGATATAATCATAGAGATTGGGCATGATCCCAAGGATATCAAGGGCATACAAGAAATATTGAAGTTGAGGGATGAAGACATGGCAGCTTTGAGGAGAAAGATCAAAATCCCAGCAACAATTCACCCTCAAACAGATGAAGTTGCCCAGCAGAGGCATGTTGAAGATGCCACAGCTTTGCTGGTGTCTCTATATAAGCAGCTAATCTAGACTCAAGAAAAGCTGGGAGAATCACAGGCAGCACTACAGGCAGCTTTGAAACAAAAAGAAGATGGTCAGACCTCCCAGCCTCATCCAGAAATAATTAATCTTGAGGAGCCTCCTCAAACTACTGCCCCTCCCATGCAGCAAACAGAACAAGAAGCACCTTCCACCTCAGCACCAGCACCAACAACAGAGCAGGCCCAAAGCCTGGACATGCAAAAGCTGAGAAATGAGATTCAGGCCTTGGAAGCACAGATGACAGAACTAAATGAGGCCAGGGAGAAATTAGCCAAGGTAAATGAAAGATATGACAAATCCAAGCAGACCGTGGCAGAAAAGGGCAGGGAAATAAAAGCCCTTAAAGACAGGGTTAAGGAGCTGGAAAAGGAACTCACATTGGATAAAGTGACAACTGAGCTCAAGACAGTGCTATGGGCCAACTTTGGTCAGTCCATCACTGACCAATGGTAGTATATTGAGACAATCCATGAGCAGATTGAGCTCATAGCAAAAGCACAGAAGGAAATCCAGAGATCAAGGGCAGCTCTAGGCAATATGCCTGAGGTTGCCAGTAGAATGATCAATGTGCTTAACCACAGAACGAGTGCTCAGTTAGAAACTATGGGAATCTCCAACAGAACTGAGACCATACAGCTAATAAAGAGGGTCCTAACACTGAGAAACCTGGTGCAAACATTAGAAAGAAGGACCCAGGACATGCAGACCGAGGTCAATAGATTCATGGAAAAGTTTGTGGCATTACAAAACAGAGGTCTTCCAAGCTTACTGAATAGCGCAGGAAAACTACTTTCCCATGAACACTATGCCAAGAGGGTGAACACCTTTGCCACAAATCAGATCACAGAGAAGGCCAGCACCTCAGAGGAAACAGGGCCAGTTACAGGACAAACTCTCTACAACAAGGTAGAGAATTTATTCTTTATAATGAATGAAATCAAACATCTGTTCGAAATGCCTCCCAATTTCTATAAATACACAGAGGCAGATGAGACACTAGATGCAATTCTGAGACACCAATTGCCCACACAGGAATACTAGACCAAAATGATACAGCTGATATTATAATCCAGAGCCTGTAAATCAAGTTTTGTTATTTGATTATTCAAATTTACAAGTGATCATGCACAGGAAAACTTGGAAAGATCAGCATGCATGAAAAGGGAAGGGCTGAGCCAACTCAACAGAACTATTTGGCCAACAAAGCACAATTGACAGCTAACAGGTAGCAGGGCCGAAAGTTACAGCACGACAACCATAAAGACGCATATTCCAGCATTAAAGCAGAACATCCAGACCGACTCAGTGGCCTCCAAAGGTCAAAATATCTCTTGACAAGCACAAAGAGCATTTATGTTGTATTAAAAGCAGTAGTAATTTCTTATCTACTGTTCTGTACGAGTTGGTGATACATTTATTTCTCATATGACTCAACGCCTTAGATATTTTGTATGATCGTTTGTATATATTGGCCCCTCGCATAATCTTGCAGGGGTTGTTGTTGATTTCTCTTCAAGAGTTTCTTATGCTGTAAGTTTCCAGACTGTTAATACAAAGGTTGATGGAATTTCCAAAGCACTGTGTTCCCTGAGTTTTGTGGAGTGTTGCTGAATGTTACAAGATTCCTGCGTATTCTCATGGCACAATAAGTCCTCTATAAACTTTCGTTATGTGTTTTTGTTACCTTTTCATGGCTCATTCATGCTTCCAATTTCTGTAGTTAATAGCAGAGAAAAAGAATAGTTTCAAGATTTATTCACAGGATACCCTGAACTCAATCTATGCTGTTATGAATGTTTTTCTTCAGTTGTAGACATAAGGTGTAATTCTTAAATGTTGCACTTTCAAACTATAGATTTCTCAGTGATCGTTGTTTCAGGAATTCGAGTTTGCTCCTATACAACATATCCCTTTCTTACATCTCGGCTTAGTGGAGAATTCTTAACTGCTTTTCACTGGTTGAACACACTTCATAATCACAATTTCAGAACTGTTCCTTGAGATATTTAAATGGCCCTGCAATATCAGCAAACCTACACAATACTCCAGACAACATTTAGCTACAGACTCCATTGCCCAATGGATTAATACTCTTTAAAGACTTGCACCTTGGGTACAGAAGACATCCCTCAACCAAAACATAAAACAAACCCTGAACATCATAGCTAGCCTAAAATACTATCAAAACAGAGACAAATCATAAAGAGAGAGCCCTCTCTGATTATAGTTTGGCTAGAAGCTGTAATCCAAAGATTGGTTAGTGGTTACCCTGGCCGTATTCCCTTGGGAGTCATAGGGAACAACCTGGGTGTTAACACACCGAAAAAGGTAGAGTGGAACTTTTACACGGAAGCTTTGAAGATGCGCTTCATGTTCCAAAACTTTCGGTAAACTTGCTTTCAGTTTATCAGATCACTCATTCCGGCACCGAAAAGAGAGTGGAATTCACTCCAGATGTAGTTAACATATATGACCTACATAGTAGCTGCAAAATTGCAACCAGTGAGGTAAACAATGGATCTAGACTATATACATTTTCTGAATTTATTGAATATGAATCCTCCTTATTGCTTACACATGCTAATGATAGTAGTAGGCTTTGGCACGAGAGGTTTGGTCACTTAAATTATAGGTATATGCAGCAGCTAAGGAAGCATGAGATGGTGGAAGGCTTGCCAAATATCAGTTTCTCCAAAGGAGTTTGTGAAGGGTGTGTCCTTGGCGAACATCCTAGAGAAAGGTTTGACACCGGCAAGACTCACAGAGCATCCTCTCCTCCAGATCTGATCCATAGTGATCTCATGGGGGCTTTTCCTCATCCTTCCATCAACAAAGCAAGGTATGTGCTTACATTTATTGATGATTTCTCACGGTATACTTGGGTGTACCTTCTTAGGGCCAAATTTGAAGTTTTTGCGCACTTTGGAGATTTGAAAGCACTTATTGAGACATAGTCAGAGAGAAAGATAAAAGCCCTCCGTACAGACAATGGGGGGGAATATGTTAACATAGCACTTCAAAACCTTTTCCTTGAGTCCGGCATACAATTGCAACACACAGTTCTATACACTCCGCAGCAGAATAGAGTTGTTGAGAAAAAGAACCGATCTCTTAAAGAGATGGCTTCCCGCATGTTGCATGCTAAGTCACTACCTCATAAGCTATGGGCTAAGGCACTTAATTATGCTAACTACATCCAGAAAAAATCTCCTCATAGATCTGTCAAGGATCAGACCCCCTTTGAGGCTCGGAGTGGCACTAAACTGGAGGTCACCCACTTCCGTGTTTTCGGCTCCCGAGCATGGGCCAGGATCCCCTATGAAAAGAGGAAAGCTCTTGATCCACAGAGCATTGAGTGCATCTTTGTTGGATACCCCAATGGTGTAAAGGGATACTGACTCCTGATTTCCTCTATGGACAAGCTCATCATTGAGAGAAGTGTCCAATTTGAGGAAAGTCTCTTGCATGCACCTCAATTTCCGCATGCAGACACCTTTTATCTACCTCATGACCGAGCTGATGACTTAGTACACTCTGATGCAGATACAGAGCATGCAAATGTTGAGGTAGAGCATGTAGATGTAGAGACAGAGTCTTCAGATACAAATCCAGTACATGCATATGATGATCCACATCCAAGCCCAGATCGAGCTTCCAGCAGTGAATCAACTTCCCCTGTCATAAATCATAGAACAAGGAGCTTAAGTGAGATATATTCACAAGACCATCCAGCTACTAGAAATGGTCTTGTGGGGGATAATTATGATCCATGGAGGACTAGCTCAGAGTTTATTGAGCCTCCTCTTGCCCTCACTGCTACTGAACCAACACCATCCTGACATTGTCATTTGGTTCAGTCTTGTAATCTTCAATCTTATGCTAAGGCTGCTGGGCATCCCTCTTGGGAGTCTGCCATGGAGGAGGAGTACAACTCCCTCCTCGAGAACTAGACATGGGATCTGGTCCCCCTTCCTTTAGGAAGGAAACTTGTCCGATGCAAATGGTTCTACAGGACCAAGAGTGTTGCAGATGGGTAAATCACCAGACAGAAATCCAGGCTAGTAGCCAAAGGCTTCTAGCAAGTGCATGACATTGATTATAATGAGACCTTTTCCAGTAGCAAAGATGGATTCCATATGCCTTGCACTTTCCATTGCAGCTGCCAAGGGGTGGGAAGTACATCAAATGGATGTGAAGAATTCCTTTCTTCATAGAGACCTATCTGAGGAGATCTACATGGAGCAGCCACATGGCTTCATTCATGATTCATCTTTGGTTCGCAGACTGAAGAAGTCTCTCTACGGCCTTAAGCAGGCCCTGAGAGCTTGGTATGCGAAGATGGATTCTTTTCTCTTATCACAAAACTTCAAAAGATGTAAATCTGATCCGAATGTTTACATGCTTAGGACACATGACTCTCTTCTTATCTTAGTTTTGTATGTGGATGATCACCTGATCACCGGCAGCTCGGCTTCAACCATTGCTGAAATCAAGAGGACCTTGCATGATAGGTTCTTGATGACGGACATGGGTCCATTACACTTCTTTCTTGATCTTCAGATTAGCCAAGATGCTATAGGCTAAGTATGCATGGGATCTCCTCAAGAGATTTCACATGATTGACTGCAAGCCAGCACCGACTTCTTTTCTGTTTGGGGTCCACCTTGAGTATGGACGTGACAGTCCATTAGTTGACAGTACTCTCTACCGAAACCTAGTGGAGAGCTTACTGTACCTCACCCACTCTAGACCAAATCTCTCATATGCAGTAGGGGCAGTTTCCAGATATATGCAGGAGCCGCATGAGCTACACTGGAAATCTGCCAAGTGCATCCTCTGGTATGTGCAGGGCACCATCACTGTCACGCCCCCAAGCCAGCAGTAGTCTTTCAACCACTCTTAGCGAGGTGCGGCACGACCGAACACTTTCTTTTTACCAATACTTATGTTCGTGGACTACGCCTAACCACTTACTCCTACTTAGTTTGTGTTTCGCAACCAAGTATTATTATGTTTATCCTTTATACCAATGAACACCCA
Source organism: Pinus tabuliformis (assembly GCA_031772625.1). Taxonomy (NCBI): domain Eukaryota; kingdom Viridiplantae; phylum Streptophyta; class Pinopsida; order Pinales; family Pinaceae; genus Pinus; species Pinus tabuliformis. Next base: position 598,253,775 of record CM062815.1, on the reverse strand, counting down.
TACACATTCATTATCAACAACAATTATAAATGAGAACACAATTGCACAGTATAAAGGGAGGGGAAACTCCCTGAACAATGAGTTTGCCTGAAATATATATTATACAATCTTCAATGTTACAAGCTTTTACAAGTATACTTGGAAGTACCAAGTTTCATACTTAGCCAATTTTACAATCCAAGGCAAAACTCGGTTGCCTAGCTCGTCGGTGACTTGGCACAGTCGCCGCACGACTTGCCAATCCTTCGTTCACCTTTGTTCACACTTGCACAATGGGCGGGCGCTCACCCGAGTCACCAAGACACCCACGCCAAGACTTAGCACAAACCAAGTGCCACATGTTCACCATGCACGCCTCACCCAACCACTGGGCACTCTTGCCCGCACCTTCACCCACTACCAAGTGCAACACCTTCCACTCGTGCGACTAGCCCAAGAATGGGCGCATGAGATATCTGCGCCTTCCTCCTTGTATTGCGTACTAGAACTGCACACTTCCTCTTTGTAGCGAAGATGTAGAGCGAGTTGGATTGTTGCAAATGCCTTCATCGCATTTACAATATATACTCATGTGTGGGGCTAAGTCAGGCTGCCTAGCCAACTTGCCCAAAGCCCCAACGCTAACGCAAATACTTCATTTAACTCGTCGGCTTTGCGTTCCATCATAGGTTGGCCTCCAACCATGTCGTTTCATGCTCTATGCATATAAACCAATGCCCTCTCCTCATATCGTCGCATAACACTTAAGAGAACGTCGCATAACTTCGTCGCACATCGCTCCAACCGCACTTCGCACATCTAACAACGCACTTGCCCACGGTTGAAAGCGGTCGCACTTCAGGCAGAACCGCAGGACGTTACATCCTCCTCCACCTGAAGTCGTTTTCGTCCTCGACAACATACCATCCTGGTAGCGATCCACCAAGATCATCAATATCCATGATGTCAACCCCTCCACATACTGCAACATCTCTGCAACATATGTAGAACCATTGTCTCCATCATGACTCATCTCGGCAACCCTATCTCACCAAGATCACCATACCAAGGTATACACCCCATCGGTATGTCATACTTCAGAGATCATCTTGATCCATGATCATCGATCACCTTGTCACAATCTCCACATGATGCTCTCCATCATGGAAAGCTAGTCCCTCCATCCTAAGCTACATGCTTCCCACAACATCTCGTGTCGACCTCATCATGTGTCATCATGTGAACTGCTGCCATGATACTCCAACAAATGCTAACACATCTCTGTCATGTGTCAACACTTCAACCCAACAGCAACATCATTCCGTACACTGGATCCCCTCATGACTTGAACTAGTTGGGTAGCTAATCCAACTGTCACGCTCAAACCATGAGAATGCACATCCTCATGCCACCATCAGTTGTGTCTCAGAACATCCTGTCACATGCTCAACTCGATCAAGAATCCATCTCCATACAAGTAAGCCATGCTCAGTTCCATGAAGTAGTCCTCATCTCATCTGCAACATGTCATGATGCTTGATGCCAAGCCATCCCTGCATCATCTATCATACCTGCTCAATCTGTTTTAAGGAATCACTGCCATGAGCAGCTAACAATGAGCCCCATCTTCTTGTCCATCTAAGAATATGTGGAGGGAGTAGAGCCTGAAGGCTCTCCCTCATTAATCAACTCGATCTATCAGTCAGGATCCTCAATCTCCATCCTCTGTAGATAAGTGACCCGATCCTCCTCCCGGACATTCGGCCTCACATATGCCTCATCATCATCATCATCATCATCCTCAACTACTTCTAGCCTTCTTGACAAATCCAAGATGCTATCTGAAAGTGTCCTGATGACCAATGACTACTCGGTAAGCTTTGCCTCAACAATAGACAACCGCTTACTCATGTCTTCCATTCACTTCTCATCCTCGATTTGCATCACTGCCAACTTACAATCAGGTCTTGTCACTCCAATGGTTGGCACACCAATGGGTACATCTTCCCTTCATCATAAATGTACAACTTCCTCAAATGTAGAACAATCATAGCATCAAACTATTTCATGAATTCCATCCCTAGTACAGCCTCATAGTCATCAATCCGCACTATAGTGAAGTCAACCTTCCCTGTCCATTCACCAAGTGTTGTGTCCACCCTTTCAGCTATACCAAGAACTTCAATAGGAGGAGAATTGATTGTCTTCATCTGTGCCATCGCTGGTACAAATTTCAGCTCAATTCTTCTCGCAGTATCTTCACCCATGAAGTTGTGAGAAGCCCCACTATCCACCATAGTGAGTATATCAGCACCTCCAACCTTCATCTGAACATACTCCAACCTATTCCTCTCAGGATCCCTCCGAGAGATCACCTCTGTAGTAGCAGCAGCGCCAAGTATCTGCATCATCCCCACAGAAGCTTCTTCACTCTTCGCATTAGATTGTGCAATCACAGCCACTTTCGGTCTAGAAGGAAAATTCTTCACCGTATGTGGTCCAGCACATATCCAACACTTCAAGGCTTTCTTCGTCTTCAAATTATCATCTGATTTCGAAGCATCATCCTTCTTCTTTTCTTTCGGCTTATCGGACTTCTTCTTCCTATCATCAGAAGTCTCATCATAATGCTCCACCAACCTGTCAATAGCAACAAAAGCTTCCTCAAGTGTTCTAATTCTCTGCCTCTTCACTTCATTGCGTTCCCAAGGCTTCAATCCAATAATGAAATTGAACACCTTGTCCCTCTCCGCCATGTCAGGAAGTTCCAGAACCGCACTTGCAAACTCCCGCTAATATGTCTGTAGGTTCCCGGTCTGCTTTAGTTAGTTTTCATCCTTGCTTCCCATGTTTCATCCTGAGGACTGAAATGGGTCTGCAAAGCTTTCTTCATCTCATCCCACGAAGTAATGTCACCAGCACTACCATTGGCAATCTGATCCATCCATCTTTGCCACCACATCTTAGCATCCTTTGTTAGGAACTGAGCAGCTACCTTGACCTTCGTCTCATCATCAAATAGACCCAATCATTCCAAGTATTGCTCCATGTCCCATAGAAAGCTGCCAAGAGTCTTTGCACTCCTTGTACCATCATAAGATTCCGGTTCCTTGACTTTCACATGAGGCACTCCTCCACCTGAGTTATGCCTCATGGCCTTCTTCAACACCGCGATCTCATCTCTGGCTTCGTCAAGAGATTTCTTCAAGTCCATGATCTCTGCTAGACCCTGGTCCCTTGCTTCTTCAACCTCTTTGACCCTTACTTCAAGTTTTGTACACATAAGATCAGTGTACTCGTGTTGAGTTCGGAGTTCATCGAGCTCTTCCTTCATCTTCGAATTGGCCTCTTGCTCCTTATTGAACAAGTCCATCTTCTTACTCCAGAAGGTCTCTAAATCCTCCATCCTTTCCAACACTTTTTCCATAAGTGCCATAGTAGCATCCTGCACACCATGACTAGACCTAGCCTGAGATTCAGCTGCCATTGCTAACACCTTCCTTCTTCTTTGTAATCTAGTTTCAACCATCCAACAGCTTCACCAAGATTCCTGCAACCTGAACCAACCCTTGTTCCACTTGTATGTGAAATAGCTTCCTTCACCTGCAAGTACCTGCTTCACTGTCTTAAATTTCCAAGTGTTTCCACACCTGCTTCACCCAGCTTCCTGCAAGACTCCTCCAAGTCTTCGGACTAGCTCCGATACAAATTGTCACGCCCCCAAGCCAGCGGTAGTCTTTCAACCGCTCTTAGTGAGGTGCGGCACCACCGAACACTTTCTTTTTACCAATACTTATGTTCGTGGACTATGCCTAACCACTTACTCCTACTTAGTTTGTGTTTCGCAACCAAGTATTATTATGTTTATCCTTTATACCAATGAACACCCATACATATTCATTATCAACAGCAATTATAAACGAGAACACAATTGCACAGTATAAAGGGAGGGGCAACTCCATGAACAATGAGTCTGCCCGAAATATATATTATACAATCTTCAATGTTACAAGCTTTTACAAGTATACTTGGAAGTACCAAGTTTCATACTTAGCCAATTTTACAATCCAAGGCAAAACTCGGTTGCCTAGCTCGTCGGCGCCTCAGCACAGTCGCCGCACGACTTGCCAATCCTTCGTTCACCTTCGTGCACACTTGCACGATGGGCGGCCGCTTACCCGAGTCACCAAGACACCCACGCCAAGACTTAGCACAAACCGGGTGCCACACGTTCACCGTGCACGCCTCACCCAACCATCAGACCATAGTCAAGTCCTTATTTAAAGAAAAGGAGAAAAAAATATTTATATTTTTTTGTGGAGTATTGCATATATTTAAAAAGGATTTATTTGAAGAGTTTATGTAGCTACAAGATAATTGTGACTTCAATAGTTTCCATAGTTGGAGTTGTGTTTAGTAGAAAGGAGAATTATCAAGAGTGGTTTAGAAAGCTTAAAAGTTCCATTGTTTTTAATGATTTGTGGGAAGTTTGCCAAGGCAAAACATATAAAGATGGAAAAGAAATTGCACCAGAGCTGTTTGATAACGAGAAGAATCGTGCAATTTGGGAGACAAAAGACAACAAGGCATATGCATTAATAACTGAATAAGTGAAAGAAGAGATAGGCTGATATATCATTTCTTGTCACACTACATTCAAAGCATTAAAGAAGTTGAAAGGACTGTATGAGTCTGCCTGAAATATATATTATACAATCTTCAATGTTACAAGCTTTTACAAGTATACTTGGAAGTACCAAGTTTCATACTTAGCCAATTTTACAATCCAAGACAAAACTCGCTTGCCTAGCTCGTCGGCGCCTCGGCACAGTCGCTGCACGACTTGCCAATCCTTCGTTCACCTTCGTGCACACTTGCACGATGGGCAACCGCTCACCCGAGTCACCAAGACACCCACGCCAAGACTTAGCACAAACCGAGCGCCACACGTTCACCGTGCACGCCTCACCCAACCATCGGGCGCTCTTGCCCGCACCTTCACCCACTACAAAGTGCAACACCTTCCACTCATGCAACTAGCCCAAGAATGGGCGCATGAGATATCTGCGCCTTCCTCCTTGTATTGCGCACTAGAACTGTACACTTCCTCTTTGTAGCGAAGATGTAGAGCGAGTTGGATTGTTGCAAATGCCTTCATCGCATTTACAATATATACTCATGTGTGGGGCTAAGTTAGGCTGCCCAGCCGACTTTCCCAAAGCCCCAACGCTAACGCAAATACTTCATTTAACTCGTCGGCTTTGCCTTCCATCGTAGGTCGACCTCGAACCATGTCGTTCCACGCTCTATGCATATAAACCAACGCCCTCTCCTCATATCGTCGCATAACACTTAAGAGAACGTCGCATAACTTTGTTGCACATCGCTCCTACTGCACTTCGCACATCTAACAACGCGCTTGCCCACGGTTGAATGTGGTCGCACTTCGAGCAAAACCGTAGGACGTTACAATCACCTTCGGGATTCACTATGTAGCAGGCACTGCATTGAATCTCCTTGGCTTCATAGATTCTGATTGGGAGGGCGACAACATTGATCGCAAGTCCACCTCTGGATATTCACTTAGTCTAGGGTCTGGCCTTATCTATTGGTCGAGCAAGAAGAAGGCTGCTATTGCTCTCTCTTCAACTGAGGCTGAGTACAGAGTAGTAGTCAACATCACCATTCAGGCTCTGTGGCTACAACACTTCCTCATTGAGTTGGGTGTCCAGTGCCACCAGCCCACTATCATCTGGTGTGACAACCAGAGCACTCTCAAATTTTGCAGGGATCCAATACAACGACAGCAGATGAAGCACATAGAGATCCATATGCACTACATCAAAGACTTAGTACATGATCAGGTCATTGATTTGTAGTTCTGTCCTTCAACAGAACAGACTGCAGACATCTTCACCAAGACATTCACTGAGTAGAAGTTTCACTCTCTGCGCGATCGACTTGGAGTGAAGGACACAGTTTCTTAGCAACTATCTTCTCTTCCTCTTTTCTTTTGATTACATTATATTTTGAGGGGGGGCTTTTCCCATGAGGTTTTCCCTCTTTCCTCAATTTAGTACAAGTTGCACTATATTTTGGGTGACCTTTGGCCTTAGTTGCCAGGGCGCATTTTCTAATTTTCCCCATAGTGGTGTTCAAGGGGGGTGTTGGAGGTACTCCACACCTAGGACCTTCATTATTGGCACACATGGACACTTAGTTAGAGCATTCATTGACATGCAAGGCTTCAATATTGGAATCTTCACCAGATTGGCACCTTTGACTGTCCATACATGCATGGGACTACAGGCAAGATCCTTTCTACATGATTTACTCCCTGATTTGCTCCTCCTTTCACTCCACAACTCGCTAGTTCTCTCCGAAAATTGTTGTAGGTGTCGAGTCCTCTCATTGATCACCACTATGGCTTGATTTCCTATACGTTTTAGAGGACTGTGTTTACTCCATCAAAGGTGGAAAGTGCCAAGGAAGGGGATTCAAGGTACATTTAAGGATACAAATTTATGTTACAAATCTTCGAACAAAATTCAATGTTTGGTATATTAACTCTCAATCATGGAGGGTTTATTTAGCGACCAGTTATGTCATTTAAAAAAACACGTGTGAAAGTACACTATTCATTTTTGTTTAATAAACTAACATTTAACAACACTCTTATAGCTTATCTGCACATGACAAAATTTATTGGAGCTTGTTATGCAAAACCTCTTAATTTTATTGGAGTGGGAAACCTCAATCATATGCTTAAATGCAAAAGGCACTAAAAATCCTGAAACCTAATATGAAACCTTTAAACAAGTTGCGTGGAAAGCTGGAGGCTTTCTGTACAAAATGGCCAAGAACAATAAAGCTATTGTTAAATATAATGCCAGTGTCAATAAGGGTCTTGGTTCGATGATTGGTCATATCTTTTCATTGAGGTTTAAATCCTCATACACATGTTTCTTTACTTGTGGGTCATCACGCTCGTGCAAGTGGACGATTTCATGCAGTTGGAATCAGTTCTAACTCGAGTGAATTTGGTGGAGTAGATATCTCTACTATTGAATTTCAGTTGAAGGGATTATTTTGACTGTTGTAAGTGGGCTACATTTTATTGTAATCCTCCTCTAGTGGGTACCAGAACGCCTACTGTAGTGCGAGTCAGAAGCATCGTGTGGAAAAAATTGGAAATTCAATTTTAAGATCCTAAAAATGACCTGAAAAATGTTGAATCGCTGGAAGACCTAAAGTAAATTAGGCATAGGCATGTGTGGAATTGAAGTGTGCCTTTGAGAGGATGGATTAATTACAAATAATGAAAATGAATTGAAGTGGTATGAAATTTTCTGTATTCGAGGGAAAGTGTCGAAATTCCTAAATGATTAAAATGCAAATTTCTTGTAAAACATCTAAAAGAAATGGTTAGGCACAAGGAAGGAAGCCATGCTAGTTGTGTTTGGCTATTTTTATACTTGTGTTGCAGTTGAGAGCAGCATGAGAAAGACATTTTTCATCCATTACACATTATACTAGGGAAATGTGTAACATGGCATCGTAGTCTTCACTTAGGTCTGTGGACTTCATTTTGAAAATTTATGTTATGGTCTCCTCATATTTTTTCATGCAAATTATGAATTTGATCTGGTATTTTTTGGATACTTGATTGGATGTACTCTTGGATTTACGTCATGTTTTCTTGGTTACATGAATTTTAATTGTCCCCCACTTTTTCATTTGTTTTTAAGATAGAAACATTATTATAATTAAATTTTTTAAAAATAATATATGTTTAGAACACAAGTGATACTGCTGCAAATTGATTCCAAATTCCAAGCTTTGGTGCAAATTGTTTTTTTAAATCAATCTTTCTTATATGACATCTTTAAATTTCTATCATTCATTAATATGTTAAATAACAATATCTTGTGGTAGTCCCAATTTGTGGAGACCTGCTACGGTGCTACACATAGAATCTTTTTCAAAATGTAGCCTAGCCCAAAATTTAAATTTTGATGTCCTCTCATATTTTTCAATATAAAGATTATTTTAATTTAGTTTTTTGCATGAGAATAGGAGAAATTACAAATATCTAGTCATAGTCCCAATTTTCGTGGAGACCTGCCCCGCTGCTACTGTTAACTAATCCTTCTGGATTATTATTGTACAATACATAATTAGTTTTGTATTTCGTTTTTATAGTTAATAAGTTATTGTATCGTAACTATATTTTACATGTATAAATAAGTAATTTTATCATTAATAAGATTGTCTTTCATTGTGAAATTTATTCAGCCCTGTGTACAGTGGTATGAGAGCCCTGTTGTGTTGTTCATAAACTCCATGTGTTCGTGTGAAGACCGTAAAAGCGATGTTGGAGAGTGTATTCAATGGCATGAAGGAGCAGCGGCTACAGTGGAAGAGGCATGATGGCTACCTAATACACCCGACAAACATTTGCGACAGACGAATTAAATGAAGCATTGTGGCTTATCTTTATTGAATGATTGTGTTTGGAACGTTTGGAATCATGCACACTATCAACACTGCATTTGGAAAGTTTAGAACCTTGCATGTTGTAAAATGCCCTATGGTTCGCTGACTTCATATGTTGTTGTAGAAACAACAATCGAAGAAATCAAGTCTGGAAAACTTGTGAGAGAACCGCTTGAAGCATTGAGTAAGTTGCCTATTCATTAACTATTTTTTATTGAAGTATGGGTATGTGAAGATGCCCTCCCAAACGCCACTGCCTATCACTCACCTAAGTGAAAGTTCAAATTCAAGGTCTGTGAGGGAAGAATGGGTCAAATAGCATTGACGGGTCTAGAAAGTGTGTTTTGGAGAAATTATTTTTGAGTTTATCAATATGTGTGGCCTTAACTATTATTTACACCTAATAGATTGGTTGATAGAGTGGATGCGGGCATGGTTGACTCACTCACAGGGTCTCTCATGATATATTTTTTATTTGTCCAACAGGAAAAAAAAAATGTATGCATGAATTGGTGGCATGATGATATTTTTAATTTTGAAAAAAAAATAGTGGAGTGGTCGTTATAAATTTGTTGTTTTTGTAGTTTGAATTTTTGAAGAGAAAAGAAAAATAGTGGCGTGGTCAGTTTCTTTTATGATATTTTTCATAAATTAAAGATAAAATCGAAAACAGATGATGAGATTTGAACCTAAAGCTTTGCTAAGTTCTTCTTGAAGTGCACCATCAGACCATAGTCAAGTCCTTATTTAGAGAAAAAGAGAAAAAAATATTTATATTTTTTTTTTGGAGTATTGCATATATTTAAAAAGGATTTATTTGAAGAGTTTATTTAGCTACAAGATAATTGTGACTTCAATAGTCTCCATAGTTGGAGTTGTGTTTAGTAGAAAGGAGAATTATCAAGAGTGGTTTAGAAAGCTTAAATGTTCCATTGTTTTTAATGATTTGTGGGAAGTTTGTCAAGGCAAAACATATAAAGATGGAAAAGAAATTGCACCAGAGCTGTTTGATAACAAGAAGAATCGTGCAATTTGGGAGACAAAAGACAACAAGGCATATGCATTAATAACTGAATAAGTGAAAGAAGAGATAAGCTGATATATCATTTCTTGTCACACTACATTCAAAGCATTAAAGAAGTTGAAAAGACTGTATGATTCGCACTTAGCTTGAGTCCTTGGTAATCATGTGTTTCTTGGAGATTCTCTTTCCTCTATGCTCATTGTAATAGAGTTCTCACTAAGGAAATCCAATCTTGATGTTGAAAACCTTGGAGTTCCACTGTCATAAACTACACCAATGCCTGAAGTTTGACTTCTTATTGATATTGAAGCATATCGGCTCTTAATATTTGAAATTGTGCTTGTTGGATTTGAGGTGCTGAGACTTCTCATGACTTGAATAATATTCAAAAGAGAATGATTTCTCTAAAAAGGCAGGGGTTGAGAGTAAGAAAGAATGGATGCTTAAGATTGGGACTTTGTCCCGCTTGTAATTTCCAAAATGACAATAGACAACGCATCCCATTAATTTCCTATAAAAAGATAACTAGAAAGTGGTTCACTTGAAATCTTGTCAGATTCATTTGGATTCATGAACATAAGGAATAATAGAAATTTAAGCCTACTAATCATGATCAACAAGCCAAGAAATTAGAATGCAACAGATCCTTTTGTTTTTTATAAGTAAAAAAAAATAAAAATCTATGAGCATAATTTTGGAGTTTAGAGAAAGATGGTTTCCATAGATGGACCTATTCTACGAGAGCTCCAATTAGTGATATTTGGAAAGCCACTTGGATGATTACTAGAATCCTCTAGATTGCAAATTTTGAACTGAGCATCTCCGGGTGGGTCATTGTTATAGAAATGGGCAGCGCTGGGTGGCTCTTTGTTCTGTTAAAAAGTAGTGTAGAAAGGTAACACAGGAAACAAGGGAAAGTAGTGAAAGAAAGAAAACGTAGGAAACCAGAAAAAGAAGCATCAGGTAAGATATGTATTGTATGTGGCCATTTTAGAGAATTATAGTCATACACATGAGCACGTGGCTTGCATGCGATCACTACATGCATACTCGACAGTTGTTATTTTTTTATTATTTTTATATTTTTAATTATATAATACCGATTGTTAAGGTATATTGTTGTTGAACCTTCAAACACATGGGCAGATTGTGTGTAGTATAACCAAAAATTTCCTTGTATAATGCGCTTTAGTGTGACCAATACTTATTTAATTTCATTAAGGGACTTGTCCTTTAGTTTACATACATATCTTCCAATATTATCAGTTATCTTGGAGATAGTTTAAATACTTTTTAAATTTGAAAAAACCCAATGTGATTGAGAAAATAGAAAAATATATTTATATTTTGAGGATATGTTATACTCAGAAAATTTAAAAACAAAATCATTTAAAATTTCTAACTAAATGCAATTTAAACACTATATTTCGAGGATAATGTTACATTGAGGAAATTTAAAGAGAACATCATTTAAACTGTGTAACTGAATGCAATTTAAACACTACAAAATTATATTTATATTTCAAGGATAATATTACATTGAAGAAATGTAAAAAAAGATCCTTTAAAGTTTGCGTCCTTGGATACCATAAAATTGGTCCCCAACAAAGGCTCACTGACTCCACGCCATATGTAGCTGTGTTATCAAGGAGACGCTCAGGCTTCTTCCAAAAACAATGGTAGTTCCCAAATAAATAATGTCGTTGCAATGATAGGCTGAATGACTAGATTTGAGTGGTAGTGTTAGGTTTTCAAAACCCTCATTTTTTTTATCTCTTCTAATAATTCATAATTCAGAGTTAACATAGAGTAATATAACTCTTTGTTGTCTATATATATATATAAATTCTAGCATTGAATGAATTATGTTTTTTATTTTTTTTGAATAATTTATTTAAAAATAAATAAATGTTATATATTAATTTTATATTAGGAAATGTGGATTCGGCTCAGCGAATTCTTTCTCTGTCAATGCCCTTTCCTTGACTAAAACTTGTTTTCAAAGTGGAGACGAATGTGGAGTTCCCAAGTTGTTCCTCTACACTTCCAACAATAGCACAATATTTTCCCATTTTTAATCTTCCATTGACAAGAAATTTTATATATACATAATGCTAGCATTCTTTATATACCATACAAAATAAAGAGCACCCATCTATGAATAAGGAAATCTGTAGCTATTCATCTTCTGCATGTAGAATGCTTGAATAAAGATGTCAATACATTTTAGATGCCTCCAAGCTTGACCTATGTGTAATAACCCTGGTGAAAATTTCATGTAATAAAAGTTAATAAAGGCAAAATAAGACCACAGTTAAGGGACATTTATTCCAAGGTTAATCTTGGACAAAGATATCCTAATGGGCATCACCGAATGTGTGTTTTGGCTAAGGAAAATTGGCAAAGGCTGAGACAAAGGAATTAAAAGGCAAAAAGACATTTTTGGCACATTTATTTTTTAAAATAAAGGAACTCAGGAGAAAAGGAAGGTAAAAGGTCACAGGTTTCATGTGAGGATGAAATTGAAGCAAAATAATAGAAAATGAACAAAATAGAGGCCTCATTCATAAAAAGGCTTTTGAGGATCAGTTGGTAACCTTTTGTCAGTTGAATTTTGGAGCTCTCTCATTATTCTCTTTCTCTCTCACTCTTGGTCACTTAGATTTTTCTTGGAGCACTCTAACTTTAGTCAAGGAAGGAAAATGAAGCAAAGGGAAAGGAAGGCAAACAAGGATCAAGGAAAGGAAAGCAGGATCAAGCAGTTTCAGCGAGAATACTTGAAGGTAACCTTTTGCATGTGTGATTTCCTAGCTAGTTTGGAGATGCATGGATTTTCATTTTGGTGTGTGGTTCTCTTATTGTCAGTGACATGGTTTTGTTGGGTTATGAAAGTGGTTTTAAGCCTAGCCTTTCCTTTTTCTAGATGCCATGGTATGTTTGGATGTTTATTTCAGTTTTTGAGCTTTGGTTTGCCGTAAGGATTTCAGAATCTTGGGTGGAGGTGGTCTCAAGGTTAATTCCCAAAGTCCTAAGAATCCCTTGACCAGTTTTGGTGGGATACATTGCAAAGCTTGAGGGAGAAGTCTTGGTTTAGTGCTTAGTGATCCGGGTTTGGATTGTGTTAAATCCTGAGAAACTAGTTTCGGTTTAGGGCCTAATGATCCAGTTTGGATTGTGGTAAAGCTTGAGAGACAATGAAACAAAAAATTCCTCAAGGATAGTGATGGATTCTGGATTAAATTCTGAGTTCAATTCAATTGTGATTGGAGCACCGGTTTTGGTGTGATCATTGTTTGATGAGGGTGGAGGTGGTTTAACCTCTAGATTCCCTTGGTTATTCTTGGATTGATTGTTCTATGAGATCCCACATTCGTTATTGGAATATGGCATGGGGGTGATTGAATGAAAGAGAGATTTGGTTCAGCCATGTCTCTGGTTGGGTGTTACGTGAAAGTCCTGAACCTGGTTAGATTTTCCTATGATTAATAAAATCTAAGTTCTCTAAATTTTTCACTGGTTTATATGTGGATTTAATGATTGTCATATCTATGATATTTATATGGTTTTATGTTGGCTATAAGGATGGTTGAATGACTAGTTTATGTCATGGTTATTTCATGTATTTACTTGAAATTGTTAAATGAATGGATGAAAGACCTAATTGATGATGTACTAGTTCAATTGAGAAGTAGGTGATCCTTCTAGTTATGGTTCATAGGTTCCTTTAGTCATTTATGCTCTGTCTTGTATCCTAGACCTGTAGGTTGCATTGATGCCAAGTGTTTGACAAAATGTTAGTCCTAGTTGGGTATGCTCAGGCCTAGTCCTAAGGTTGATTTTTGAGTTATCAACATTGTTATCATGTCTTTTATGGATTCTAAAGGTTGTGACAAGTTCTAGGCAAAGGTTGGATTCTTGGCTAGAAAAGTGACTCAAATCTTATGGTCGTTAGCATAGATATGCTCGGAAAAGCCCACAGTCGCTGACATAGAGGACTATGAGAGTGACTTTGAGTTATTGGTCATTTTCATGCCTATATCATGGGAGCGACTCTGGGTTAAAAGGCTTAAATCGGCAGCGGGACTTAGGGATAGGCTATCTGAGTGGCTGACATGTCTCCTGAGGGTGTAATTGTTGATGAGGATGGGTTTGCTTGATGAGTTCCATCAATTCCATTTCCTTAAGGTCACCTAGGAGATTGAATCCCTTAGTCACATGTTTTCTTGGTTGTCTGTTTGTTTGGGCAGACCTACGAGGAGGGGGTGTTATAGATTGGTATGAGAACATGGTTCAACCCTCAGACTAGATGGGCTATGTATGGTCATGCATTCATGTCAATTACGTGTGTGTCTCTTACACTTGCGTTCCATGTGCTTATTGCACTGCATCATATTGATCATGGTTGCAGTAAGGTTATCGTGAGGAACTTGATGTCGATTTATGGAATGCATCGTCAGGAGTATATGAATGGTTATATGATTATATGCAACTTGATTAAATCCTTATATGTTGGGTTGCTTTATTGATTATTTGATTACATGTATCAGTCTTGTAGGTTGATTACAAAAATTGTTCGCTTATGCTCAACTACATGCAGTTATGCATATGTGTAGTTGATTTGGCATTTCTTATGTAGGTTGATAATTGCATGAAGCAATGTGTACATTGGAGTAATGGTTGTTGTCATGCAGGAGGTCATGACATGCATTATTTATATGGCCTTGCATTGACAACTGGACCCTAGCTAGAATGATGTTGATGCAGTGATGCACTTATTTGATGTATGTATATATGTTATTATGGTTATGTTATACATGAATCATGTTCATTTTATGATCTTGCAGACAAGGTATCCTCCCTGAGTTATGCTAAGGTACATTGATTTATGGTGATTTAGTCTAGCTGATATAGCATGCCTTACAAGAAAGAGATAAGATGGCTAGCAAAGTGGTAGGCTACATAGAATATCCTTATGCATCAGATGAGAAACATGGTGTGGGGTACTCTTTTGAATTAGTAGACACATTGAGAAGCCTAAAGGAAGAAATAAGGAGTTGCAAGGAAGACAATGACAAAATCATGCAGGCACAAGAAAAACAAGTAGAGGTGAATGCGATATTACTTCAGAGTAACTTTGTTATATTTGCAGTGACAGGACCACTTCGGATCAGCGATGGACATGGTACAAAACTAATGGGGCATATGGGAGTAGGTCTCATATTAGACACAGGTCAGATAGATCAGAAATGATCGTAAATGGTAGGATGTTGGAAACTCCATATAGGAGAGGAGATAAACACAAGTATTACTCTAGTTTTGGTTTTGATAGACACCATGATCATCATCGTCATCATCCTTACAAGAGGAGTGATAGGGGATACTTTCCTGATGAGTTTAAGAAAGCAAAGCCACCTACCTTTGATGGAGATGAATAAATCACAAGATGTAGAGGCTTGGTATTAAGAAATTCTTCCTATTGCATGTTTATTCAAAAATCATGAAAGCAAAGATAGCCACTTTCAGTCTCAAAGGTAAAGTGGATATCTGGTGGGAAGACGTGAAGAATTTCAAAGATATACATGACGAAGATTGGACTTGGCATGAGTTGAAAGACACTTCAAGAAGAAGTACTTGTCTGAGAGGTACTATGATGATAGGGCTAAGGAATTTAATGAGTTGTGGATGGGTTCTATTGCATATGAGGAGTATAATAGTAGGCTTTTGGAGATGTTGAGATATGTGCCTTACCTTAGAGAGGAGAAGGCCAAGGTTCATAGATTCATCAGTGGATTTCCAGTTGCAAAGACCGGATTGAGTTCGATGAGCCTAGATCATTAGAGGAGGCCATTCGAAATGTGAAGCATTGTTATGAGTACTCAAAGCACAAGGTTGATCCTAAGAACGACTTGAAAAGAAGTGAAAAAGCTAAAGGAAAATGGCCACGAAAGAGAGGAAGACCTCAAGTTGTAAGTGATAAATATAACGAAGTTCCTCACAAGAGATTCAATATAGCTAAGAAGGGACATGGAGAGCAGCAGGCTAGAGGAGGCAGTAGGGAACCATTGCAATGTTGGATATGTGGTAAGGATCATCATAAGAGGGATTATCCATAGTATCAGAGTGGTGGTAGACCCCAGATCTATAGTTCTCAGGAGGTGCATACAGTTGGTGATGTTGGTCATAACATTCCTTGGATCTATGTGGTTGTGGACAATAGGCAGGCAGATCATCAGGAAGTGATCAATGAGATGGATGGTAAGCTTTGTGATCAAGTTGTTTCTATTTTGATCGATCGTGGATCTAACTATAGTTATATTAATCTTGACTTGGTGGATAAATGTGGGTTGAGAAAAGACGTGCATGTAGAATCTTGGTTGGTACAGTTGGCTACAGGTATAGAGAAACGAGCTCACCATTGGGTAAGATCTTCTACATTTGAGTTAAATGGTATGCCTACAACAACACATTTGAATGTATTACCATTGGGATCGTATAGTATTCTTTTGGGTATGGATTGGCTATACCTTCATAGAACCAAAGTGGATTTCTTTGACAAGGCTATTGAGTGTGTGGATGATTTTCGGGAAAAGAGGAATTTGCAAGGAAAGAAGAAGCCTACATCAGTGAGGATGTTTATCGCCATGTAGGCTAAGCGTGTAGAAAAGGTTGTGTGAAATTTGTAGTACACATTTCTAGTGACAAGAGTAAGGAGGTTGAGGATGTCGATGTGTTGAGAAGGTACCCAGTTTTGCAATAGTTTCAGGATTTATTTCCTGAGGACATTTCAAAGTTGGCATCTCATAGGGAGGTAGACTTTTCTATTGAGTTGGTGCCAGGGGCAGCCCTAGCATCAAAATCATGTTACAATATGAGCACACTTGAGTTGGTAGAGTTGAAGTTGTAGCTAAAATAAATGTTGGACAATGGATACATTAGGCCAAGTGCATTGCCTTGGGTGCACTAGTGTTGTTCATAAACATGAAAGATGGTACTCTTAGATTTTTCATTGACTACAGGTAGTTGAACAAGGTAACGATCAAGAACATGTACCATTTTCCAAGGATTGATGATTTGTTTGATCAATTAAAGGGGAAATATTGTTCTATAAGATCAACTTGAGATCGGGATACCATCAGGTATGCATCAAGGAAGAGGACATCTTCAAGATTGCATTCATGACCAGGTACGGGCATTATGAGTTTGTTGTTGTTCCATTTGGTTTGACTATTTCTCTAGCTACATTCATCTGTTTCATGAATGGTAGGTTGCATCTATATTTGGATAAGTTTGTTATTGTGTTCATTGATGACATACTAGTATATTCTAAAATGAGGAAGAACATGCCGAACATTTAGTAGCAGTGTTGAGATTGCTAATAGAGAATTAGTTGTATGCTAAGCTTAGAAAGTGCATCTTCTTTTAGACATAGGTGCATTACTTGGGGCATGTCATTTCTAAGGAAGACATACCAGTGGATCCATAGAAGATAATAACTATCATGGAGTGTGAAACTCTTAAGAATGTGGATGAGGTGAGATCATTCATGGGATTGGCAGGTTACTACATGAGGTTCATCACGAAATTCTCACACTTTGCATATCCTATCATATCATTGTAATGGAAAGGTAAGAAGTTCAAATGGATTGAAGAATGTGAGGTTAGTTTTGAGCAACTTAATCTGTTGTTGACACATGCACCAGTGCTAAAGATTGTAGACCTGGACAAGGAGTTTGTAGTACTTATGTACATATGCTTGAAACAGGGGACTTGTTGGATTTCTCATGCATGAAAGATAGGTAATGTGTTACAAGTCACGTAAACTGAATAAGCATGAGAAGAACTATCCAATGCATAATCTTGAGCTAGTAGCGATTATACATGCATTGAAAATGTGGAGACACTATCTTCTGGGTAGGAGGTTTACATTGATGAGCCATCACAGTGGGTTGAGGTACTAGTTTGATCAGCTAAATCTAAATGTTAGGCAAGTTAGATGGTTGGATACACTTAGTGAGTTCAAATTCGATATCAGATACATCAAAGTGAAGGAGAATCGGATTACAGATGCTCTTAGCAGGAAGGTGCAGGTAAATCACATAACAATGATGAGCTCTTATGGGACAGAGTTACATGATAGGATTTTGCAGGTAGGATAGTGGGATGACAAATATATGGAATGATTCACAGGTTACAATAGATTAAAAGTACAGGTGAAGGTACAAGTACATGTGATGAGGATGCAGACTACCGTCTCACAACAAATGGGTTGGTGAGATTTAGAGACAAGATCTATGTGTCGAATTGCATTGAGCTCAAGAAGCTTATCTTGAGAGAGTTTCACGTGAAGCCATATTAGGGTCATCTAGGATATCAGAAGACATTGATGGTGGCTAAGAAGTTCTACTATTGGCCGAATTTGAAGAAGGAAGTGACAAATTTCATGGCTAGGTGTTTAGATTGTCAGTAGGTCAAGGCAGAATGTCAGCATGTAGGTGGTCTACTACAGCCTATAGCGATTTCAGAATGGAAATGGGAGGTAATTTCCATGGATTTCATCACAGGTCTTGCGAGGATAGTGAATCAACATGATTCTATTATGGTCATCATTGATAGGTTGAGCAAGGTAGATCACTTCATTCTCGTAAAGACTACATATTCATACATTGAGGTATCATAGGTGTTCATCATAGAGATAGTGAGACTACATGGTGTTCCAAAGAATATTGTGTCAGATAGGGATGCAAATTTCACTTCCAAGTTTTGGAAGGAGTTATTTGTAGGCTTGGGTACAAAGTTGGCTTTCAATACAACTTATCATCTGTAGACACATAGACCTATAGAGAGGGTCAACAGGATCTTGGAAGATATGTTGAGGATGTACATGATGAACCAACAGAGAAGATGGGAGGAGTATCTTCCATTGGTTGAGTTCACATACAATAATGGTTTTCAGGAGTCATTGAGGATGAGTCCTTTCAAGACATTGTATGGATGGATTTGTAACACTCCTATCAGCTGGAGTGATCTAATGAACAGGGTACTTATTGGACTAGATATCTTGGTAGACATGGAGAAGGAAATACAGGTTATAAAGAAGAATCTAAAGGTAGAACATGATAGACAAAGGATTTATGCAGATCAACACAGGGTATTCAAGGAGTTTCAGGTTGGGGAGCATATGTATTTGTGCATCAAGCCCAAGAAAATCTCAATGAGGATTGGTCCATGTGCCAAGTTGGCACCACGATATAGCAGGCCTTTCAAGATCCTTGAGAGGATTAGAAAAATGGCATATTGACTTGCACTTCCTCCAACAATGAAAGTCCATGATGTTTTCCATATTTCAATTCTTAAGAAGTATATAAAGGATTTTGATCATGTTATTGATTGGTCTGTATTGCTGGTGGAGCAAGAAGGAGAGTTTCAGCCAGAGCCTTAGTGCATATTGCAGTGGAAGCATCTCATGCTCAGGAAAAAATCCATAGATCAAGTTAAATTATAGTGGAAGCACTTTGGGCCTGAAGAAGCTACATGGGAAATGGCAAATCAAATGTGAGCACTATATCCTTCATTGTTTGTCAGTTGAGGCAAAGCGGTTTTGGTTTGATGTTGGTTTATGTTGGCATATATTTTGTTGACGTTTTGGTATATGTATATATATGGATGTAAATACTGCCATGGGCTAAGTTATAACACTCTAATAAGTGGTATGGGTGTCATGTTATTATGGTTGTTATATTGTCATGTTGTCATGATGTTTTTCTTTTGAGCAGTTCTTTCATTGTAAATATTGCAACGAGCTAAGTTATAAAGGTCCATAGGCATTATGTTTTCTTTTCAGTGGTTTTGATGAGCTCATGGTGTGGCTTAACACTAAGGACTATGTTCCCCAAGGGGGAGGGTTATGTAACAACCCTAGTGAAAAGTTCATGTAATAAAAGTTAATAAAGGAAAAATAAGACCACGATTAAAGGACACTTATTCCAAACTGAACGTTGGGAAAATATACCCTAGTGGGCATCATTGGATGTGTGTTTTGGCTAAGGAAAATTGGAAAAGGCTAAGGCAAAGGCATTAAAAGGGAAAAAGGCATTTTTGGCACATTTATTTATGAAAATAAAGGAAATTAGGAGAAAAGGAAGGTAAAAGGTCACAGGTTGCATGTGAAGAGTAAATTGAAGGAAAATAATGGAAAATGAAGAAAATAGAGGCCTCATTCATAAAAAGACTTCTAAGGATCAGTTGGTAAAATTTTGTTAGTTGAAGTTGGGAGCTCTCTCATTATTATCTCTTTCTCTCACTCTTGGTAACTTAGACTTTTCTTGGAGAACTCTAACTTTGATCAAGGAAGGAAAATTAGGCAAAGGGAAAGGAAGGAAAAACCATTTCTTTCCAGCTTGCCTTATAAATGAAGGGCATATCCTAATCTACCAGAAGTCGAAGCCGAATCAATGAAGCGGCAGTAGGAAGAAGAATATTGCTTTGTGGTTTTCTCAATACAACTCAGGATCAGTATCCCTTTCAAGAAGAGTCGGCTAAAGGCTATATGGAGATTCAAATTTTACCGGGGTGAGCAAACTAACCATTTCCACAGTTGAGTGCTCGGCCCTATCAGTTGAGCAAGAAAGGATCAAAGAAAGGAAAGCATGATCAAGCAGCTTCAGCAGGAACACTTGCAAGTAACCTTTTGCATGTGTGATTTCCTAGCTGGTTTGGACATGCATGGATTTGCATGTTGTTGTATGATTCTCTTGCTATCAGTGGCATGGTCTTTCCAGGTTATGGCAGTGGTTTTGAGCCTAGCCTTGCCTTTTTCCAGATGCCATGGTATGTTGGGATGTTTATTTCAGTTTTTGAGCTTTGGTTCGCCGAATGGATTTCAGAATCCGAGGCGGAGATGGTCGATTGAAATTTTTTTTTCTACAAAGCTCATGACTTATTTTATGAAATTGAATCCACTAAAACTAACTTTGTTATTTGAATAGTGTTTTCATCATGATGTTAAACACTAACAATTTGGTTTTGGTAGGATGGGTTTCATCCATACATTTTGTAAGGAGGCAAGCAAGGTCAATTGATTAACAATGTTTTACACTATTGACAATAGACTTTATCTCGTATGCATTGGAGATATTTGGTCATTCATGGTTGTTAAAATGTCTACTGTTAAGTTGCTATGAGGTACAAAGAATTCATTTTTTATTAAAATTTTCTATCATAACTTACTGCAATCTACAGAAAGCTCACTCTTTTCTCTTGTTTGAAATCTCTTTCCATTCTACAAACAATTTCAAGCTACTAGGGAAATTGGCGATTCCTGGAGGTCCTAACAATGATGTTATATGCCAAATCATTAGCCTTCAAGAGAGTGAGGTAGCTTGATTACCAAATTGAAGGAACTTGCTTCTATATAAATCAAAAACACTTTCATTTATGTTAATTAAACTAAAAAATAGTACCAAAGGTAGAATAATTGTTACTTAATTTAGAGAGGAGTGATTGAAGGTCTAGGACCCCTCCCAAAACTATGTATCTTTGTAGCGATGTAAATGATGTATAGATGGGAAAATCTTATGCTCTCTCATGACAAATTGGTTATTAGCAACATAGATCTGTTTTAACTTGGATCTATTAAGTGTTGAGTGAAATAAAAAACATGAGATGTAAAGCTCAATTTTTTTGGATATGATATGAAGTTAAGATGAATCTAGGTTTTGTTTATTCATTATTGTTTAATAAGGTGTGTTTTGATTTCCTTTTTTATTTTTTTTGCATTATATGGTAATTGTTATGAGAAATAAGAGGTAAGCTCTTTTTCTATTTTTCTAGCATTACATTCATATACATATGAACAAAGTGTTGTAGATATACCCCGGCTGGGGGTTGTAGGGCACCTCACTTTTATTAGTGCAATTAAATTCATTCTTTAATTAATCCATTTTTTCTTATTATTAGTCATTCTTATTTATTGCTTTCTTCAACTTCATTAGATAATTTCCAAAAAGTACACTGTACATATCAAAAAATTGTATTTTTCTTCCTGAATTTGTAAATTTCAATTTAGTAATATAAAAGAATGTTGGTCCAATACACTTTGGTTTTTTATTATAGATCCAATACATTATTGTTTTCTTTGGCTTCATTAGAGCAACTTTCCAAGAAGTGCACTAGTCATCTGAAATAACATCTTCTTTTTTCTTGAGTTTATAAATTTCAATTTAATCATATAAAAGAATGTTTTTCCAAAACAAATGGCATTTTATTACAGATCCAATATATTAATCCTATCCTACCAAGGGTTGCGTTGGTTTTTCATCCTATAAATAATTTCAATGCTTAAAATACCACTGTTCCACAGGGACGTGTCCCCCCACTTGGGAATCATGATTCCTAGCTCCCTTGCGCTCTAGGGACGTGGGGATGTTTGGGGATCACTTCTCAATGCTCCCAAAAAAGGAAACACATGAAAAATACAAAGGGGCTTGTTTCCTCCTAATAAAGGAAACATTTCCTTCATTTCCCAAAATATCGAGGTCAAATAATTTTAATAAAGTCAAAGACTTGGGTGAGTGCCTCCTATTGATGATCCTGAGGTATAGAATGACTTCCTAGATGCATTGCAAAGATGTACAATGAGGAGGAGAGGGAAAAATTCGAAGCAATTTTTTTAGTTTGCATCTCTTATTGGCCCCTTTAACACACGTGGTGCTCGAGTAGATTGCATAGATCAAGCCCAAGATAACTCGATTGGTTGTTGGTGGATGCATTGGGATGGTGCTCCAAAGCTCAAACATCTAGTTATGTGTTTGTTGTGTCATATTTCTAGTTCCCCTCCAGCAGAGAGGAATCAATCCACATATAGCTTCATCCATTCTATTAAGAGGAACAAGCTTACCTCTAGAAGAGTGGAAAAGTTAGTTGTTGTGCACAATGTCTTACTTCTTGAGCATAAGAAGATACCTGAGTATTTGAAGGGACCAACAACATGATGGGATGTTCATCTAGAGGATGATGAGACATAGATAGGGTTGGTTGGTGCCACTTAGAATGTTTGAGATTGCAAGTGATTCTCATTTAGATGGTGACATGGTTGATCCTGATTTATTCATGCAACCGTTAGATGTAGATACTAGTGGGGTTTGGGCATTACCTTGAGAAATTATGTTCATTTGTCATTTGATATGTTCTTATGTTATCTGATTTTCTGTTTTAGAATTTAGTTGCAGACTTCAATTTTTTTTTAATCTTGATATATGATATATTAGACTTGATTCTATAGAAATTTGAATCTTGATGTATCTGACCTGACTTTTATTTCAATATTCAGTATTCATAGTTGGAACTTAAATATGGTTTAAACTTTTATTTTCATTGTACATTGTTATAATTACATGTATGATTGTATCACACTTTTCGTTTTAAATTTGTTTCAGTTATATGATTCATCGATTTATCCTTCATGATGTAAGTGTTATATAATGATAAAGACAGTTAAATTATAAATTTTCAATGATATATTTATAGTTTTTTAATATTTTTATTTTACTATTTTTGTTAGGGTCCCTTGTTTTAAAGACCATCATGTCCCCCCACGTTTCCTAAAAATTAGTGAGGATCTTTTGCATAGACCACTCCTACGTATCCCTGCTCGCCTGTTGCCACGTCCTAGAAACTTGGTGGAACATCGTAAAATACGTGTAATATTCTTCACAGGAATTTTCTATTATCCTTTATTTGTCGGGGATATACGTACATCCATATAAATTATGTTTCATGGGGGATTCATAAATGATTCTTCCATGTAGTTTTTCTCTATATGTGATACATGTGGTCTTCCCTAGTACTGTTATAACATTTCTCTTTTTGCCTATTTTTTTGCTTAGTAAGATAACAATGATAATTATTATGTTCCTAAAATAGATATGCACATGTTTGTAAGATGATTAACCCAAATAATAATGTCATTATAGTGACCCTAATTATTTTTAAAATTTGGTGTATAAGCATTTGGTACTATGAAAGTCTAAACAAACCAAAAGGAAAATGCTATAATAGGATTAATAAAGACCACATGTATCACATACTAGATCATATTGCTCGGAATTTATTTTATCTTCAAATAAAAATATAATTGAAAGTTAAAGATATATTTGATTTTATATTGTAGTAGTCAAATTATATAAGTTTAGATCATATTGTTGGAATTTATTTTATTTTCAAATAAAATATAATTGAAAGTTAAAGATATATTTGATTTTATATTGCAATAGTCAAATTATATAAGTTTAAGTCACTGCATTATATAAGTTTAATTAGTAAATCAAAATCATTTTTTAAATAATTGCATTTCTATCTCAAGTATAGATAAAAGCTTCTTCAAATTTGTCGATTCATTTTAATATAAAAATATTGAAATTTTAAATCTATAAATTTCTAATGAAGTCTTCTTATTTCAAATAATTTCAACTTCGTACATATCATTTCAAACAAATAAACTAAAAACTATATGCACATAATTATGTATACATATAAGCAGTGACATGCCACCACATGGCTCTTGTTGGAAATGAGGTTTGGGTATTACATTAATGTTATTAATAACATTAACATCAATATTAACACTATTAATATTAACATTAATGTTAATGGTAACATTGGTGTTAATAATAATACCAATGATTGATGTTACATTAATATCAATCTTGGTTGACCATTGTAGACCATGGTTAACCGTGGTAAACCATGGTATGCTTGATCATGGTTAATCATGATGGTAGACCTTGGTTAACCATGATTAACTATGGTTGATGATAATCAACCATGGTTGACCTTGGTTAACCATGTTCGACCATTATAATCATGTTGATCTACGATGGTTGAACATGGTCGACCATGGTAAAGCATGGTTGATCGTGATTGACAATAATTGACCATAGTTAGTTGAACTATTAATATAATTATCAATATATTTGAGAGAGACTATATTAATAATATTATATATATATATACCCTGGATGCGGGTGCTAAATGAGATGGGACAGGCGTGGATGGATGGCCACATGCCGGCCACTGGCCATCACATGGCAGACGTTGAAAACGCAAGTAAGGGACGTAGCTAGTATAAGGTGAAGCTGCAGGGAATAGTTAATGCCCGGCACGGTAATTCGGCTCAGGCAGAGGCAGCAGTTATGGCGGGTGAGCTCCAAAGCAAAGCAGGTGAGGTTATAAGTGATGTTGCAGCGTATGATCAGAGAATGTTGGTGGCTCCTCCGTCAAGCAGGACTCTGCAACTCCGGTTGCCCTGCCTCTCCGTCTCCGTCGGGATATCCTCTCTGTCTGTCTGGCTCATCCCACAGTCGGTTCTGGTAGATGGGTGTTTGGATTACCCCGTGGTCTGTTGGAAATTCCTCCGCTTGCCCCCTGTGAGAATGGTGAGACCTCGACAGCGTCTGCTTAGCCATCGAGGCACTTCCAGAGGGGGAACCTCTTGCAGTCACGAGGCGGATAATGTTGTCCATTGCTGCCATTGCAATATTGCTCACTCCACTGGAGCTAATCCCCTCCATTCCAGTCAATTCATGGATGCAGGGGCTTCGAGCTCGACTGCCTTGCCTGCCTTCGGCTCTGCTATCTTCAATTTTAGCAGTTCCATGAATAACCCGCGGATTAGTGCGCATGTCTCGGTCCTGTTCATTGAAAATGCCCGGGAAGACGATGATTCCCTGGATGAACATGGGCAGAGGAAAACTGATAACCAGATGCACGAAGCACAGGTTCCTGAAGCTGATACGGAGCAGGAGGTTAAAGGTCCTGCCTCAGACCCGGAAAACGCATCGCAAAGCAAGCACGATCAGAGGGCGGGGACCGGCGAAGAGGAAGATACTTTTCCCACTGCTGCTGAAAGGGAAGCCTACGGTTGGTGCCGGGTAGAGGAAGTGCAAATGGACGATTGATGACGCCCGAGCACAAGGTTCCTTTGGCTCTTCTGTCTGGTCTTCTGGTCTCTTTTGCTGTTTGTTTTGGCTCAATTATAGCATCAATGCTTCTGGTCTCTTTCGCTGTCTGTTTTGCTGTCTTTGTTTCTGAAACTTTGTTAATGGGATGGGTAAGGTAAGTCTCCCCTGCGTGGGATAAAACGATTGGTGCCCCTGCGTGGGCTTGCTCTTTTGGATAGTCTCGCTTATATGTGTGGCACCTCTGCGTGGGCTAGTTTCTTGGTTGGCCTCAACTGCTCTCGGGTGACATACCCAGAGCCTGGTTCTCTCTTGATTTACCATGGTGTAATTTTTGACTCTTGTACATGATATAATAGTATAGTTTTTTACCGAGAAAAAAAAAATATTATCTATATAGATATATATATATATATATATATATATATATATATATACATAACACTCAAATATAATATAACTATATAGTATAATTATTATATTTATAAACTAAAATATATTATATTTATATAATTATAATAATTATAAATACAATTATATATTAATATTAATATATATGATTAATATATTAATAAATATAGTTAATTAATCATTATTGTTATTAAACATAGTTATATATTTATTATATAACACACACACACACACATATATATTAAAAAACTAATATTATAAACCTTAGCATTTTAAAGAAAATAATGTAAGGTATAATCTCTTGGTAAATCTGTATTTACTAGGTGTTTTACTTGTTTAGAGTTATTCACAATTCATTCTTGAAAATGAGGTTTGGGTGTTACATTACTATTAATAATAACATTAACATTAATACTACCACTCTTGTTTAATATTAAAGTTCTTTAACATAATACTAACATTATTTAATATTTAGTATTATTAACATTAATGTTATATTAAAGTTAATAATAACATTGATGTTAATAATAACATGAAAAATTGAAGTTACATTAATGTTGTTCTTGGTTGACCATGGAATGTTCTAGGTTGACTATGGTTGACCAAACATGACCATGTTTGATGATTGTTGACCATATTCAACCATAGTGAGGCTTGCTCATGCTTGATGACGATTGACGTTATTCAACCATGGTTGATCATGCTCACTCGTTGGCAATGGTTGACCATGTTAGACCATGGTTGATGTCGACATATTCTCATTGACAATGGTTAACTAATGTTGACCATATTCAACAATGGTTGAGCATAGTTAATAATGGTTGATCATGGTTGACCATAGTTGAATGTGTTAGACCATGATATGGTTGATCATGGTTGATTGTGGTTGATTGTGGTTGATCGTATTTAACCATGGTAGACCATGTACACTTTCTTTGACTATGCTTGACCTTGGTTAACCATTCTAATCATGTTGATCTTGTTTTACCATGGTCAAACATAGTTAATTATGGTTGATCATGTTTGATCATGGAAATCCATTGTATGGTTGATCATGGTTGACTGTGGTTGATCATAGTTGATCCTAGTTTATCATGGGAGACCATGGTTTCCTATGGTTTACCTTATTTGAACTTGGTTGACCATGTTTTACCATTATAATAATGTTGATATTGGTTGACCATGGTCGACAATGGTTAACAATGGTTTATCATGGTTAATCATGGTCAACCTTGGTTGACTGTGGTTGAATTTCCTTGGTTGTGGTTTATCATGGTTGACTATGGTAGACCACGACATGGTTGATCATGGTTTACCATGGTGCACCACAGTTGACCATGGTTGATCATAGTTGATCATGGCTGACCATGTTTGACCATTCTAATCATGTTTATCTTGGTTGTCCATTATTCATCATGGTTGATCATGGTATGGTTGGACATGGTTGGTCAACCTTGGTCAACCATGGTTGACCTTGGTCGACCTTCATTAAATGTGGTTGATCATGGTTCATTGTCATATACCATCATATGGTTGATCATCATTAACCATGGTTGATCATCGTTGACCATGGCTAATCAAGGTCGACAATGGTAGACCATGGTTGACCATGGTTGATCATGGTCAACCATTCTAGTCATGTTGATCTTGGTTGACCATGGTTGATCATGTTTAATCATGGTTAACCATGGTTGACCTTGGTTGACCATGTTCGACCATTCTAACCATAGAGATCTTGATTTATCATTGTGGTTAATCATGGTTTACCATAGTTGATCATGGCTGACCATTGTGGTTTACCATGGTTGATCATGGTTGACCAAGGTTAACCTTGGTTAATCATGTTTGACCATTCTAGCCCTGTTGATCATGGTGGTCATGGTTGACTATGGTTGATCTTGTTTAACCTTACTTGACCATGGTTGACCATGGGTGACCTGGTTGACCTTGGTTCACCATTTTAACCATATTGATCTTTGATGACATCCGTGGACCATGGATGATGTTGGTTGACCATCGTTGAGCTTGGTTATCCGTGGATGATCTTGATTGGCCATGGTTGAACTTAGTTGACTATGGTTGTTGATAGTTGATAATGGTTGATCATGGTTGACCATGGTTAGCCATGGTTGATCATAGAGACCTTTATTAACCATTATGGTTGACCATATTCAATACTAAAGACCTTGGTTGAACATGTTTGACTATTCTAACCATAGAGATATTAATTAAATATTATGGCTGATCATGGGTGACTATGGTTGACAATGTTCGACCATTCTAACCATAGATATCTTCATTGACTATTATCGTTAATCATGTCGCTTTCACAAGTATGGTTGGCCTAATAATACATCACAAACATCAAGGGGAGCAATGTCACACAATACCTCATCCGTGAAGGGCTTGATGTTGTATGGAAGGTGACATTTCTGGCTCACGCGAAGATCCTGTGCTTAGCAAAGCCACCTGATGGTGTATGGTTGTGGATATGCTATGGTCGGTAAGCCTAGCTGCTTCACAACCTCTACCGAAATGAGATTCTTTTCGCTTCCACTGTCGACAATGAATTGTAGCGGGGAGCCCTTTACCCACATTTGGGAGTGGAAGAGGCACTCCTCCTCCTTTGGATCTTAGAGTTCCTCCTTTTGGATCTTTGTGGTGGCAACGGTGGCGTTGGGCTCCGCATCGATAATTTGCTTACCTTTTTCATTCCCCTTGCCGGGTTCTGACTCAGAGTCAGAACATGCATATGATTTTGAAGCCTTTAACTCGGCCACCAGTGATTGCTTGGCCCGACACTCACTTGTGTTGTGAGTGGAGCTCTTATGGAACTCGCACCACTTTTATGTGTCCTTTTTCGGCTTCGCAGTGCTGCTCTTTGCTTGCAGCTTTGGCGAGTTGTCCTTGGCTGCCCCGCCTTGGCTTTGTCCTTTGTTCTGTGGTTTGGGGCACCTTTCCCCTACTTCAGATTTGCAGATCCAAAGTCTCTCTTCTTCTCTTTAAACTTTTGCTCGATCTTGATGGCATATCGGTATGTTGTGCCAAGCGAGGAGATGTTCAGGAATTCTATTTCGTCCTGGACGTACCTATGAAGGCAGCCACAGTATTTGAGTACCAAATGCTGCTTCGAATCCTTGATAGCCAGCTTTGTGTGAAGGGTATGAAAATATTGGTAAACTCTGGAACGTCTTGGTCCCTTCCTTGCCGCAACGTGGTCCACTTTATGTGTTGATCCTCATAGCTTTCGACAGGGTAGTACTACTCCTTGATGGTAGCCCATAATGAATTCCAAGTGGGTCGAGCTGAAAACAATGAGCCCATACTTTCATCCTTCTACTCGTAGTAGGTTTCCCACCAGTCCTTGACGTGGGGGGCAACTTTGAGAAGAGAGAAAGTAATCTTTTCCTAGTTGGAAAAATCATGAACAACAAAATACCCTTCTCGCAAATTTAACCATTTATCTACAACATCTACCTCTATCTGACCCTCAAATATGGGAATGTCAAAGTTATCTTGTACCTTAAAGGGTGTGGCACTTCCAGAGTAGTTTCTAGAAGTAGATGTGTTGCCGTTGGGTAGCCGCTGAAGGATTTGGGCAAAGTTATCCATCATCACGTTCCTTTGTCGCTCGAGGGCCTCTTCGAGCAAGATTTTGATAGGATCTCCTACCCCCTCGTCTTTATTTTCATCTGCCATGGGAGGCCGTCAGGATTTGTGAGGCTGGTCTTGGAGAGGTTCGACCAGGTCAAGCCCTAACTCCTTATATCCTGACCTCGTTGGGGACATGCAAGGAAAAATAGAGAAAGAGCAAACCGCTCTGATAGCATTGATCTGGATTTAAACAGGAATGTAATAAAGTACAGAAATAAACACAAATATAGAGATACAACAGAAATAATACTTCATTTCGTTAATGGACAATACTGGAATATGCTTACAAATAGAAATGGAAATAAACTATCTTGAGCAATGGTAGCTTATCTCTGAGAAGAGATGTCGTGGCTACATGCCTCTGAACTGCCTTACAATGAGGCTCAAGGGCCTTTTTATTATTGAACAATAAGAGAAAACGCTAAACAACTAAAACCCTAACCCGAGGAGATGTAACACTAAGAGTTTATGGGCCCCATTAGGGTGAGTTGGACAACCAACTTCTCGGGGTCACCACTTGGTCATATTATCTTTGTTTAACATGCATGATAACCTGTTGGAAAGATCTCTTTGAGGACTACGACAAAAAAGACGATTTTGGACAGCTGTAGATTTCCAAACAAACATCATTTAGGGCCTCAAAATGGCTCCAGAAGTTTACAACCCAAAAAGCTGCTAAAAATAGTAAATTGTGCTACAATTAAGGAAACTGAAAAACTGAAAGAGGCAATGGTGGGGGTCCAAGAGGAATTGGTGGGTGGCCACCAATATCCACCTGGATCACCAATGGGCCTGTGGGGATGGAGGCCGGATTCTTAGAATTGGGCCTCCACCCCCACAAGCTTGATGGGTTGTGGAGGTGGGGTGGAGGGGTTGCGCGCACAACCCCTCCACCCCACCCCCATGGCCCATCGAGCCTCCAGCCCCAACAACACATTGGGCCATGGGGTGGGGTGGGAGGGGGTTGAACTTTTTAAATTTTTTTATGTTTTATTTTTATTTTTGTTTTAAAAGGTTATGTTTTACAACATTATTTATGATTTATGATTATTTATCATTTTTATATTTTGTTTTGTTTTTTTTGTTTATTTAATCCTTTGTTTTTTTTGTAATTTAATTATTTAGATATGTGTGTGTGTGTGTGTGTGTGTGCGTGTATGTGATTTTTGTAGGAAAATGGAATCGAAGAATATTTCTGTGAATCTTTCGGGACCAAAGACTACTAAAATTAAAGGTGGATCCTCAAAAAACATTGTTGAATGAACCAAACCTAAGATAATAACTACAAATCTATGAAGTTCCTCAAACGATAAGAAAACAATTTCATATTGGAAGAAATCAAAAGAAGTGAAGCTTATAGTAAATATATGGTATGTGAAAGACAGAGAAGGAGAACAAAAATTGTAGATATATCAATATGTTGATATTCCTAATGATAGTGGACTTTATAAGGTGTTGGGAAAAGTCATAGACATCTGTTTGAAAAGATTAAATATCAGTTTTCATTGTCAATGTATGACACAATAGAGGAATATACAAAGATGTGTAAACAAATTATAAATGACATTAAATAAGATATGGTAAGTATTGTTATTTATATTTGTGCTTTGCATTATTGTAACTGTATCATTATATTTTTATAGCTTAGTTTTTATTGACATATGATATTTTGTTTGATTGAATTTTATTGAAAATCTTTCAATTATGTTGGGAGGCATTCATTTCATAGAGCAAGATATTATGAATGTTGTCAGTAGTTTCTACTCAGTGTCAGAAGAAGATATGGAAAACAAGAAAAAAATAAGAATTCATGATGCTACAAAAATACATCCAAGGGATCAGCAAAGAATGTCTAAAGTGGATAAATCTCACAAAGGTAGACAGGTTACTTTTCAAGATGAGGAAGTTGAAACTGACGTTGTAGAATATGTTGCCATTATTGAGGATTACATTAGAACTGATGTTAGAAATGAGAAGAGACATAAAAGACCAAAAGTAATGATGCCCAGGAATGTATCTATTCTAGTTAATGATGAGAATGTTAGGGGGAAGAAAATGAAAGTTGATCATTCTCAAATAGTCAAGGCCAATAATGAAGATCCTAGTGAAAATTCAAAAGAAAGCGGGGAAATCATTACACCAGGAGCTGATTTAAAGGATGACATTATTAAAACAAAACAAAATTTCATTCAACATAACTTGAAAAAGAGAAACTTAATTAAGGGTGGTCATAATTTTCAGCTTAATGTGAGACAAATCTATAATCCAAGTGAAGGACAATTTAAATATCAAATCAGAAAGCCACACCACCTGCATGTTCACAACTTGAAGACATTAATGAGGTACAATCCATATGCTCATGTGGTTAATTATGTTCTTCTTGTTGATCTAGTTCAAGTTCCCAACAAAGAAGCATTTGATAAGTCAAAATGTTTTGAAGACAATTATTATGTGCTTAGGGGGAACCATTCTGTAGAAGCTCAACGGAAATTGATGGAGGAATATCCCAATAACCCACGTTTTGAAATAATGAAATGTATTATTTATGTTGGTTTATCAAATACAGAAGAAATGTTATTGGCATGGGATCATAATAGAGATAATGAATATAGGATGTCTATGAATTTCATCCAAAGGGTTAGATTTATTCATAATGAATTTGAAGAAAAATGTGGTGGGGATAAGATAAACATTACTCTAGAATTTTTAAAGGAATATTGTATGGAAATAGGCTATCAAATTGAGGACAAAATCAATTCAAAATGCGAAAAAAGTAAATTTTGATATATTCAGAAGTATTGTTAACATTTTCCAGTTGGCATTTAGAACTGGAGAGATATGGGAATTGATTAATGAGATTTTTAGCATGTGGGAGAACATTGGCATTAAAAACTAGAAGGCCAAAAAGTCAAAACCATTGATATGTAGCAACAGTAAATTATGTCCTAAAATGAAGCAACTTCCAAAAGATATGACTATCACACCTTGGAGAGCATTGTAACGAGTGAAGGATGAAAAACTTGTTAAATCAATATTATCTTGTGTGAAGTTAGGGGAATTATCATTGGATGAAATGTCTGAGGAACTTCAAACGTAAGTTTGTTGAATTATTTTTACTTATTTGTAGATTATAATTTTATTTTAAATATAACATATTGTTCTTGGTAGTATTTGTTATACATATCATTATATTAACCTTTTTTACTTTATCTATTCAGTCACAAAGTGTACATGAAAATACAAGAACAAATGGTTAAATTGTTGAATGAAGATAGTTGGGATGATGTTGTACGCAACTACCTAGATTCAAGTTTTATATGAAGACTAAAAGATTTTTATCTTGCATCTAAAAATGTTTGTTGATTTATACATTCATTTTTATTCATATGTATACTATTTTTATTTTATAACTTATACATATATATTTTTTATTTTTTTTAAAAGATGAGGAAGGATGCAAATGGAGCAACAGATAGTTTCAGAATCTTTATTGAAAAGCTTAAGATCAAAATACTGAGAAAGCAACACCTTAGGAATGTTGAAGTTGATCCAAATCTTACTCATTTCATTTGGAATGGGTTTGGTACTATTCAATATCAAGTAATACAAGGTGACTGTGAAGACAGTGCTAAACTCATACCCAAAAGGGAATCATTATTCCCTAGTTATTGTAGATATTCCCCATAGTTTGAATATCCCAAATATTGACTATGATAGTGACCATTATACTTATCAAGCTCTGAGTAAAGTGGTTGCGAGATTTCTAGAAGTCACATCATCACCATTATGGAGATTTGTGACATTTCATTCAAACACACAATTGACAATGTTATTGACAAGTTTCAAGGGGAAAACAAACTCAAGGATGTAGCTTACATGGTAAGACAATGAAATTGAATGTTTGATTAATGTTAAAAAATCCATTTATGTATAAGTTAATTGAACTTTTACTATTTCATGTTACAAGCAAAAGTCAAATCTTCTTAACTGTGAAGATCAACCAATTATAAATGATTGTGTGTTCATCCATATTGATATTTGGACAAAAGATGATAGCTATATGTTTATGCTTCTTAATCGGGTAGATGGAAAGAGTCATATCCAAGTACTAGTTTATGATACTATTGTGAAAAAACTAACATTCGAAGATAAAGAAGCAAAAGGAGAGATAGTTAACATTTATCAAAAACCACAGTCATTGATTAACTATCTTATAGGCTTATGTTCAAATGAAGGAGATTGGTTTATGGATTTATTTTCAGGCTCAGGTAATTTTGCTATATAGAATTGAATTTAAATATCTTCTTTCTTAATTTATATATCATTATACTAATTTACTTCGTTATTTCTTTTGTTCTTGATAATTAGGTACAACACTAGCATGTTGCCTACAAAAAGGAAGAAATTGCATTGCCATTGAAAAATATCCAGTACAGTGCAAATTTATTCAACAAAGAATTAATGCTCTTCAATTTATTCCAGATGCAATGCAAGAAATTGGGTTGAAGAAAGGGGATTTTAATGAATCACATGTGGCAAAAAGGGAAAAGGACCTCAACCAGCATTAGATGGAATGATTGGAAAGGCATACATTGGGAGATTCAAAGACATCGAAGATCCATTAGAAGAGGAAAATGAGCAAAATGAAGCAGAAAATATCGTGGAAGAAGTCAATAATGACACTCTAGAGGATGAAGAGTTTGGATTGCATGATATTGTTGATTAAATTTATGTTATGCTTGGAAATCAAGCTTATTTTTTGTAACTAATAATTAGTTATACTTGTAATGTTTTGACTTTGACATTTTATGAGAAGAATAAGTATTCAATTAATGTTGTTATATGTTCAATATTTGTGTTATGTGATTTTCACTTTAATTTTTATGTGAATCATTATCTTTTGAAAAGAACTGTAATAATTATTATTTTTTGACATGAAATTCATTAAGAAAAACTATTATTTAACCATTTTTTTGTTAATTTTTTCCTATAAAAAATGTGATTTTGACATGTCATTTCTAGAAAAAAATTATCAAAAGTGTAATTTTTTAGTTATATTTATGTTCAAAATGTTTATTTTATGTCAATTGTCAAAAAATATTGTTTTTTTAGAAACAATTATTTGATGGCCATTGAAAAATTAATTAACAATACATAGATATGTAGAATATAGAAACTTTAAAATATCGACATTCTTCTTTAACTATGCACAAAAATAAAGACCTCACTACAAAAAATAAAAATAAAAGAAAAACAAGGAAACGTGAAGAAGAAGACCACCTCAAAAATTGTTAAATTTAGAAAATAATTATTCACATTTAGTACATTAGAAAATTTAAATTCAAAAAATAAGTCTTTTAAATTAAGGGTCTGATGCAGAATCAACACTTTTTAAAATAAACATGCAAATCACTAACATTCTAAAAACTAATGTACATAAAAAATTTGAAGTGTCAAAAACTATGCTAATATCTATATCTATATATATATATATATATATATATATATATATATATATTTGCTTCACTACTTTTCAAAATCGGTTGATTTTTTTTCTACCTCATTGAAGCGGGTAATCATATTAGTTCTCATTTCAAAATTTGCATTGTTTTTACCTTTCTCCCACTAGAAACTCTTGCCACTTGTTTTTATCGCGTGGAGCATTGCCACTACTACTAAAAATGAGGCTATGAGTTTTCTCAAGTACTGTGCTGCCCCAATGAAACTCCTAATGTGATAAACATTATTAGGAACTTGCCACTTCATGATGGACTCCATCTTGGTAGGATCTATCTTCAACTCTCCCCCACCAATCAAATACTCGAGATACACCAAACACTGTTGCGCAAACTCACACTTCTTGAGATTTTCTAGCAACTAAGCCCAGTGCTTCTTCAATGTTTCCAATACCTGCTTCAAATGTGAAATATGCTCCTCCTAGGTAGCACTATATACCAGTATATCATCTAAATAGGTAATAACAAATGAATTTATAAAGCGGAGCAATGCATCATTCATTAATCTCATAAATGTAGCTGTTGCATTACAGAGGACAAATGACATGACTAACGACTCATACAAACCTTGCATGGTTTTGAAGGCAATCTTCCATTTATATTCTTCTTTGACTAAAACCTGGTGATGTCCATACTTCAAGTCCATCTTGGTGAAGCATTTTTCTTGCTGCAACTAATCCAACGGATCAACTATCTTTGGAATGGGGTATTTGTTCTTGAGCATGCTTTTATTCAATGCCCTATAATCTATACACAGCCACCAAGTCCCATCCTTCTTCGGCACAATGATGATAGGTGACCTACATGATGATCTACTCAGTTGAATGACACCCTGTTCCAGTAGTTGATGCAATTTTTTTTTCACCTCACTTGCTTCTATAAAAAAAATACTTGTACAACCCAATATTTGCTAATGGGGAGTCCGGTAATAGTTGTATCTCGTGTTCCACGTTTCTCTTAGGTGGTAACCCTTTAGGCTCTCAGAACACATCCATGCATGCCTATAACAACTCCTCTAATTTTTTTTTATGTTTCTTAGTACACCCCTCCACGGATTCCTTGCCTGTTATTGACTCCTCTTAAGACTAAATTTCTCATAAAAATAATAAAACATACTTCTTGCTAGAACTGATCAATTTCTTGGCTTGCTTTCCACTTACGAATGAATTTTTTGACTTTCCTTTGTGCATGTTGATGATGAACAATTTTTCATCCTTGATGAGCCGATATTGGTTAACTCTCCTCATGAATATTTCATCTTTCATGTAAATGTATGGACTCCCAAACATGAATCCACATACATAAAGGGGAACTACATCTAGATTTACTTCATCATTAAAATCAACGCTATTAGAAAATCTAATTTTACACTATTTTGTTACCTTAAGCCTTGCCTCCTTATTTACCCATCCCATTGGATGGTTTTTTAGATGATCACGAACTTACAACCCCAACTTCCTCACCAACTTTGTTGCAATGAGTGTTGTTAGTAATCCTAAGTCAAACAGAGCATCAATCTTTGTCTTCTTGACCTATATCTTTATATGGAAGAGTTTGTTCATTCTTTCTCTCCCTGTTGTTGAAGGCTACTTAGATTCCCCTCCTTCTACACTAATTTACAAATGATATTCTCATCCACGTCTGAGATGCTTTCAACTTGGTTGCTCGAATCCATGGCCATGAGATTATTCTTCTTATTATCTTTCTTCTTGTTCTTTAGGTTTAGCTCTGTATACAACTTCCGACACTTCTCCTCTATATGGCCATCGATGTTAAATTGGGTGCAGTGGTTGCTAGGATATTTTCACTGGTGTGTTGTGGCTACCGTATTCTTATAATTTCCCCATTTTTCTTCTTCTTCCCCTCCTTAGAAGCTTCCTTTTTCTCCTTCTACTTCGATCCACTTTATTGTGCTCCTTTTAGGCTATTTTCTCCAGGTACTGTGCCTAGACACAAGCCTTGTCCACCAATTTGGGGTTGAACAATATCACTTTCCTTTTTGCAGATGGAAGTAAAAAACCACCAAATAATTAAGGAGTACATTTGGGATCTTTGGAGAGATACCCAAAATTATAGCCATCTTTTTGAATTACGTGGTGTACCTCTACACACATTGACCTGAATTTTTCCTAAAGTAATTCCATTAGATCCACTAGTCCTCCATGTACCCAATGGGATAAAACTGTGTCTTAATGAGGGTTTTTAAATCTTCCTACTTAGCCACCATAGGTTCTCCCTCCAACCTCAAGGTTTCCGTGTGGCTCTCCCACAAAGTCGGTGCATGGCCCTCTAATTTCAGTGCCGTGAATGAGATCTATTGCCCCTTTTTGATATTATGGACGTTGAAATAAACTTCTATTTGCTACAATTATTGGTTCAACTTCAGAGCATCGATCTCATCATGACATGGCTTGATATCAACTTTTTCTTCCATTTTAAATAGGTATTGATTCGCAACACTTGAACCAGGTTGATATTTTCCAGGTTTTTTCTTTAGCTAGTTCTCTCTTTCTCCCCAATCTTCTGATCCCTATTCTCATTTGTCCTTTGCATTCAAACCTCCATCTTCTCCAAATATCCCTAGCTTGATATTCAAGGCTACCATTAGGAGGCTTACATTGCGGTTGATTTATGCGTGTAAACCTCACCTCTGCAAGACCACGAGGTTTGTTTACAGATTCATCGACCATGATTAGGGTTTTATAATTTTTGACCACATTGATCTAGATCCCATTCAAACTCCATAAAATACCCAAAGAAACCTGCTCTAGTAGAAATATGATCTTTAAACTATCGTGGATATTCCACTGAATAGTTTGTCACAACAAATCTGATAATATTGTATTAAAAATATGAGGTTCTACACTATTACAATTTCATTAAACTTTAAGATTTGTAGATTTAATTGTAATTAGTGCATGCATGCGAATTGAAATTCTGTAGAAAAATGGAGAATGAAAAAATAAGCTCACACACACAAATAAGACACAAAATATGCTTTGAAAAAGCATTTGAGGAGAAAACCAAGCTAGAAGATGAGGCTTCACTTAGGTCTATCAACAATTATAGAGTCAGAGTCATGTGCATGATGGTGACAACACCATTGACTACCATCTCCAGGATAGGCTACTCTATAATATGGATAATCTATGTTTTCCTAAATGTGAGCGATTGCATTTGATTAGAGAGGCTCACACCTCCAAGGTTGTAGGGCACTTTGGTGTAGGGAGGACCATGGCTACCTTAAAGAGCTGTGTGTATTGGCCCAAGATGAAAGAGAAAGTATCTAGGTTCATAAGAGGATGCATGATTTGTTGTGCCAACAATCCTGGCAATAGGAAATAGAGTCTATATCATCCCTTACATGTACCTGCTCGCCCTTGGGAAAGAATTTCCATGGAATTTTTGGGTGGTTTACCAAAAACCAGGAAGGAACATGACTACCTATTCATGGCAGTTGATAGGTTCAACAAGATGTGTGCTCTGATGCCCTTTAAAAAGACCATTAGTGAGAAAGAAGCAACAAAATTGTTCTTTGGATCGGTGTGGGTGCAATTTGGGATACCAAGGAGAATCGTTTCAGACAAGGATACAAGATTTCTCAGTGCCTTCTGGACTACATTATGGGAGAAGATGGACACAAAGTTGAATATATCTACAACATTCCATCCACAGATAGATGGGTAGATAGAAGTAGTCAACAATATTTTTTTACAACTTCTAAGGGGATATAACTAGAAGTATCCAAAGGCTTGGGATGAAACTCTGGTATATATAAAACATTCTTACAATAGAGCAACCCACACTTCTATAGGAAAGTCCCCATTTGGGACTTGTTTTGTATATTTTCCACCTTCACCTTTAGATATTGCATATGGGCAACAAGGAGGTGCAAATAGTCAAAATGCAATGCAGTAGTACAACTCAACACAAAGGAACCTCTAGGGTATAAGGCCAGAAATCAGCGCATAAGAAAAGAGAATGTGTCTTCATTGCACAAGTCATGGCAGGACTAAAGAGGACTCCTAAGCCTACTCAATATCACAGCATGGGAAACCAGTGTCAGTGAGGTTCTAATTAAGATGCCCATGTAAAGGATGGCTCTACCCGTCGCATCCTAATTTAAAAATTGGTGAGTGAACATGGT
The DNA here is from genome assembly GCA_031772625.1 of Pinus tabuliformis. Classification (NCBI taxonomy): domain Eukaryota; kingdom Viridiplantae; phylum Streptophyta; class Pinopsida; order Pinales; family Pinaceae; genus Pinus; species Pinus tabuliformis. Next base: position 598,214,595 of record CM062815.1, on the reverse strand, counting down.
TTACTAACCAAGATATGATGTGGTCAACCCTATGGATAGTGTATCGCTAAACAAAGGCTAGTATCCAAGATGCAATGGAAAAAATGGTTTTTCCTAACCTATATGCCAGTGAGTGAATGATACCTGCCATGAAAGGTCAACGGTCATGGGACTGAAATAACATCTCGAAGAAGTCTCCAAAATATCCTGAAAAATAACCCATTCTCGACAATCCAAGCCCACGGGTCAAAAAATCCATGAGACAAAAATCAACTTTTGAAAAAATATTTTGCAATTTCAAAGTTCTATAATGACTTTTGGAATCATAGCTTTTTTTATTGTTGTTTGGAGCAAAGAGTTGTGGATCAAAAAGGAGCAAACTTGCCTCTGAACAATTGGACCGTTCAAATCGCACCAAAGTTATCAGGTAACCCTCAAATCATGTTTGCAATGTTTTGTGATAGTTTTTAAAAGTTTTTATTAATTTTTTACTGTGGGAATTTATGCCCAAAAATCCAACTCTACATACATGTGGGTTGGATGTGATAAACCCATGTATACGACGGCCCTACACGCGACTGTGTGCAAAGGGAGCCCACATGTACGCGAGTTAAAGTTTAAACACAAAAACTAATGGTTGAAACTCAATTTTTTTCAGGATTACCATCACATGGAGAGAAAGAGAGCATACCACAATTGACAATGAGGTAATGAATGACCAAAATGCACTAGATTCATTGAGACGGTGTGGCTTATTGAAATTCTTCAAAATGCCAAACATGAAAGCCAACACACGCCTGCTTGAATTGCTAATCCACTACTGGAGTGTAGAGGATGATGCCTTCAGGATAGATCATATGCCTCTATGTATTGAGGTTGAAGGCATCTACTTTATTACAGGTCCCTCCCGAAGAGGGGAGGTCATGCATTCGACTGGGAGGATAAGAAGTAGTCTTTCAGTAGAAGACTATGTACATATACACTGTCTTGGACACCCGGAGAAGATTGGAAGTCAGATTCCAACCAAACACGTGGATAGTTTATCTCTAAGGATTCTGCTATTTACGATTGCGAGGGTAAATGGGTTAGCTTCACTACACCAAGCTTCACGAGTGTCCATGAGCCTGGCAGTGGAATGCTTTACCACAGTTTTTGACTAGTGCACACCTCTTTTGACCAACATGAAGAGCCAACTGACCTCTATTCAGAAGGGCCAGACAAAGAACTTTGGATATGGGACTATCTTATGCTCATTTTTCTTCGAGAAGGTACCTGGGATACGTCCCAAAAGTATATATCTCCATCAGCAGCCCTCGAGATCCTCGGATGGGTAGATGGGCTGACTTGATGAAACGCCTTGGAGGCAGGGATGTGCCTAAGACGACTTTCGATGATGAGTTTTTCGCCTGGTGGGACCAACAGATCATGGCAGTCGATGACTACCTGTGTGCTGGTATGGATTTTTGAGGAGATCCATACTTGGTTTTGCCACCGAATGCAACATGGGGAGACATATATAACAATTTTTTAAGTTTTTGTAAAGTTTTAAGATTTTTTTTCTTTTTTAAATATGAAATGAATTTAGAAATATTTTTGATGGGACAAAATACTGACAAAATGACCATGTTCCAGATGTGGGTCCAATGAGACCAGATGGATTTCCAAGGCACGGGCGTCATGGAAGAGGTGCCGAAGAGGCAGCAACTGAGACAGAGAGAGTCCTATATGCAGTTCAGAGAAACTTGGTGAGACTGACTCACCAGATACTGATGACAACCATAGAGGATCTACCTGAGGAGATGCAGCACCACATGGTAGGGGTACCATGGGATTGGGTCTACATACTTCGGCGTGTAGCCAATGCAATAGTTAACTTTTTAGCCGCTCATCCTGAGCCGAGTCGAGAGACAGACTGGACATGATTATGGGCATTTCGTCCCAATTTTCTATATTATTTTTTGAACACTTTATCTATACACAAGTGATTTTATGATATATATATATATATATATATATATATATATATATATATATATATATATATATATATATATATATATATATATATATATATATATATATAGATTCAAATTTTTTGATGTTTGTTTAATTTGATGAATGATTAATATGTCAATCTAATGCTTGATTAGTAATAGAGTCTGCTAATGAATTCTCAAATCGTGGAATGTGAACATATGTAATATAAATAAATGATCGTTGCAACATTCTCACTCTAAAAAATTGGCGATATAAATAAGGATCACAAACCCGATAAATGTTATTTAATTGTGACAACACTAACTATGAGTCTAAGTAAACTACCAATGAATCAATCCCATAAGAAATTGCTTCGGATAGTAAATTAATAACGAAAGTGTATTCAACAATGCTATTCAAAGCAGGATCAATACATACTCCCCTTGACACCATCAACTGGCCAAATGGATGATAAATCACCCAAGTTGCAGTATCAAGATTCTGAGTGTGCCGACTAACACCATCGACAAATCCAAAATATATCAAATCATCCATCAACACCTGCCAAAGTAGATCAAAAAAAGTCAATATCACAAAATGCCAAACAAATATGTACAATAATACAATATATACAAACAACCAATTGCTCGGTCAGAACCTAAGCAAAATACTTTTTAAGGTAGAGCCCCTTTCAGGGCTCCGCCAACTTGTTCCCTTCAAAATCAATCAACTCATAGGCCCCTTTCCCCAAAAATCGCTTGACTACAAAGGGACCACACCACATAGACTTGAATTTGCCTACCCCCAAGGCGTCTTTGTCTTTGTCATAGACTAAGACAAGATCACCTTCAGAAAAAACCCGAGGACTAACAGCTTTATCATACTGAGTTTTAACCCTCTTCTTATGGGCCTCGTTTATTATGGCAGCATCTCAACGTTTCTCATCGAGATGTTCTAAATGAATGAGGCGTTCTTTGAGACTAAACATCTCTGAAAGAAGTTCTACAGCTAGCTTAAGGGACAAAATTTCACATGCGATAGGAAAAATAGATTCCAACATGTAAACTAATTGAAAAGGAGTAAAATCGGTGGTAGTCATCACCAAGGTTCGGTATGCCCAGAGTGCTAACATGATGTGCCAATTGTAGCGATTTTTATCAACTATCCTTTGCAGGATAGTCTTGAGGAGCTTATTCATGGCTTCAACTTACCCATTGGCTTGAGGATAATATGGAGACAAATGCTCCTGCCCGAAGCCCAACTTGACATCTAGTTTAGACATCAATTGATTCTGGAAGTGGCTACCATGGTCAGTGACAATCTCTCTTGGGATACCAAATTGGGAAATAACCTAATTGAAGAGATGCAAGGTTGTTGTTTCACTATCATTTTTGTAAGTAGGCATGGCCTCAGCCCACTTTGTAAAGTAATCTACGACCACAATGATGTAGTTGTGATTCATCGCCGAAGGCGAATTACAAATAGTAAAGTTAATGCCCCACTTTGTAAATGGACTGACAATGATAACAGGAAAAAGTGGAGCTGGATGTGCATGCATTTTTCGAGTATAAATTTGACAAGGGTGGCAATGTTTGACCGCTTCAATACAATCTTTGAAAATTGAAGGCCAAAAGTAGCTAGCACGCAAAATTTTGTAGGTTGTTGCAAGCCCTAATAGGTGACTGCCATAAGCTCCACCATGGCAATCATTAAGTATAGATTATGCTTCTTCCAAAGTTAAGCAACGCCTAAGGATTGAATCAACACCTCTACAATATAATGTATCATTAATGATAAAATAGTTTTGGAAAGGTGACGTAACTTTTGACGCTCATCCTTGGAGGAAGCAGGTGGGAACTTTGTAGTCTAGAGACGTATAATGATATCTCCGTACCAGGGATCTTATGAAGAAATGAGGAATAAATGTTCGTCGGGGAAATTTTCCTCATAAAGAGTGGCTTCCTCACAAGGCAGCTCAGAAATTAATTCCACAAAAACCAGTGACTTCTTAGATTTGGCTGACAAGAACTTGAGATCAAATTCTTGCAAAATAACAACCCATCGATTATATTTGCCCCCAATCACTCACCTACTGAGGACAAACTGAAAAAGGATTGACAGCCGCTAAGATGAACGTTTTGTGTAGCAGAATATAATGACAAAACCGTTGGATAACATGAACAGCTTCCAAGGCCAATTTCTCGATAGGAGAATAGCGTAGCTCATGTCCTACTAAGCCTTCACTCAATTAGTAGATTACATGCTCACTGAGAGCATCATATTCCTGAACTAGAACCATACATATGGTTTATTCTGCCGCAACGAGATACAAAAGGAAATCTCTGCCATAATCTGGTGGACTCAACAATGGAGAAGGATTAATGCCTGCTTCAAGGAATCAAAAGATCATTGCACAAAGTCATCCCATAAAAATGGAACTCCTTTCTTAAGCAAATGCATAAATCCTTTGGTAATCTCAGCGTAATTGGCTATAAATCTTCTCAAGAAATTTGTCTTTCCTTGGAGACTTTGAAGTTGACGAATTGGAGACAGGGGAGGCAACTGAATTATTACCTCAACCTTGAAAGGATCAACTCGAATCCCTTTAGTCGATACGATGAATCCTAACAACCAACCAGATGTGACTGTAAAAACACACTTATTCAGATTCAACCGGATTTTATAAAAACGACATCTCTCAAAAACTAATCAAAGGTGGCTGGGATGATCGATTCTCTTTCGAGAGCGAGCAACTAAGTCATCCAAGTATGCTTTGATAACATGCTTGATGTCATGGAAAGCATAAGACATGGCCTGCTGAAAAGTAGCTCTAGCATTTCTAAGACCAAAAGGCATCTTCTTGTATGCAAATGTGCCCCAGGGACAAATAAAGGTTGTCATGTTCTGGTCCTCTGGATGGATAGTAGTTTGATTATAACCAGAGAATCCATCCATGAACGAAAATATTTCAGTACCCGCACATTCATCAACAATTTAATCAATACAAGGCATGGGGTAATTGTCTTTTGGACAAGCTTTATTCAAATCCCTAAAGTTGATACATACTCGAATCATTCCTTGCTTTTTATCTACCAGGACTAGATTAGAAACCCACTCTGTTAGAGGAATGGGGTATATGAAACCTGCCTTAAGCAGCTTTTCAACTTCAACTTTAATAGCTGCTGCTTTTCAAGGATTGACTGGTCAAAGCTTATGATGAATAGGTTTGGCATTTTCATACATATTCATCTCATGCTGGACTAAGATGGATCAATTCCAGGCATTTCCTCATAAGACTAAGCAAACACATCTCGAAACTCTTTAAAGAGGTCAGTGTAAATTTGAATTTATTCAGGGGAACAATCAGCTCTGATGAAGACATTTTCTATAATGTTAGGATTCCTCGAGATGTTTATAGGTACAGTTCTTGAGATAACTGACATATTACCTTTGGCAGATAATTGTGTTGGAGCCAAAAGGTTTGAAACTGTACAAACATCGATAGTAATCAGATTGGAGAACTTGGATTCAACTTCATGCAATGGAGGAAGAAAATATGAACGATGATGTAAATCTTCCCATGGTCGATCTACACCCATCATTGCCTCCAAAATTGCTTCTTCAGATGGTAAAACTATATCTAAGCAATCCAGAGCAGAAGTAGAGTCAAGGGTCCAAGCTGGAGCCACATCATCACCTAACTCCTCCTGTGAAAAAGGAGTGGGATGGTTGTCTGTAGAGTTAATGATAGATTGATAGCTAACTTCTGTTGCAAACATGGGAAACACCATTCCACCAACCTGCCCTCCATCCAATGTGGTAGTAGACGAAGGTAAGGTCCAAGGGTCTTAAAAATAATGAGTTCGAAAGAACTCTTTTCGTGAAGGGCCCCTGGAGGATGAAATTTCATTGATTCTAGCTATAAGAGGAGGAATATCAAATATACTCGTTAACGAAGAGTACATCCCAACTCCTAAATTTTCAATAGGTTGACGGGAATTATCCACCAATGGAACGGTAGAATCCAAAGTTTTGTGGGAGTCACCTGGAGAATAATACAACTGATCAATTTTAATAATTCTCCCTTCAAGAGGAAAACAAAGGATTCAGAATAAAGATGAAACTATGGCATCCATCTCATAAATCCAATTCCTTCCTAAGAGGAGATTATAATCTAGGTTGGAATCAACGATTTCCACCTCAATATTTACGTCCTTTCGCCCAACACATATAGGAAAGGCCAGGATAATTCCATGTGACCTATGAGAATGTCCATCAAATGCTGTCAAGAGAGTTGGTGAAGGAACAACTAAAGGTGATCCAATGGACTTCAAACATGACATAGAAATTATGCATGTTGAAGCTCCCTCATATATAACTCTCTGAAAAATATTGGCTTTTCGATAAGTAGACTTTATTTGGAAAGCCATATGGTGAGGAAGTCTCTTTTTCACATTCAACATATTGAAAGTGAGCACTAAAGAACTCTTTTGATCTACTGCCCTGATTGTCGAAAGAAAAGCACTTCTCTGAGCAGGACACAACTGGAGTACCTCCAAAGTAGACATAGCACAAGGACTTTGAGCCGAATCTTCTACAATCAAGTAGTTCTGGGTTTCCCTAGCATTAGGGTTAATAGTCGAGTGATTTGCGGAACCTTTCAGTATTTGAGGTATAGACTCAGCATAGGGTCGCTCAATGTGAAGTGGGTCTATGGTTTTGGGAAAATATTTAGTAGTAGATGTTTCCATTTCACCATAATCACGTGCTCGTGTAGCAAAGTTGACATGAGAGTTCATCATATAAACATTTGAGGAATTTTCCCCTTCCTGGTTGCCCACTGCGGAGGTACCAGCGTTCGAGTTCGCAACAGCAAGTAATTGCTACCCTTGGGGAAAAGGGTTAGTCAGAACAACTTGGTAGCTAGAGGACCCTTTCTGCACTAACAAGTGCTGAGCATCTTGTATCTTAACGCAGAGGTGAGTCAAATGATCTCCATTACATAACTTGCATGGAAACTTAACCTTTTCCTTAAACTCTTTTCTACCCTCACCATCACCATTTCTGGGTTTGTTTACATTGCCCTTCCCCTCCTGGTTCTTCTTCTTACCTCATCCTTTCCTCTTCCCATTAGATTGTTGATTTCCTTTGGGGTTAGAGGCCTGGACAACATTTATAAAGGTAGGTTGGGAAGGTGAAGGTGTAGACGTTGCTGCCTGGTTGGAAGAAGCAGTTTGTAGAGACAACTGTTGCAATTGGTTCAAAAGGTTCACCATATCTGCGTTAATTGATCCAACTATACCATCGGTATGAGGTCTTAGCTTTAGTTTGGCTAAATCAACCTTAGATCTAGGAGCATTAGGTAGGATTTTCTGAAGAGTCCTAGACTGAGAATATATCAGTTCTAATTTTTGAGCTCAAGAAATAGCCTACTCTTTCGAATAAACAACGGAAAGAGAAACATCCTTTGAGATTTCAGGTTGTAATGATTTGAGAAACCATTCAAGAAGGAAATGTAGTGGAATTTTGGCTTTGATAAGCCTTTTTCTCCTTCTCCGTACTTGGATGTGATCCGAAATGTCAGTTGCTATGTCTTGTTGAAAGTTGGCTAGAAGTTCAGTTTCATCTTCATAGCGGACCGAAACTGAAAATGGTTCAAAAAAATATTAGCCAAATTAGTGAAATAAGTATAAGTGCCCCGTGGAAACTCTATATACCATTTGGTTGCATTTCCAGTTAGGGTGCACTGAAATAACCTCAACCTGATCAAATCATCTATCAGGGAGTTGGATGAGCACTATAAGTGAAATGTGGTCACATGGTCTCCCGAGTCTTCACCATTCTTCCCTTCGAACATTGTAATATCCAAGGGAAGCTTAGTTGGGACTCGAGGCCAAGCCAGATTGTACCTAATTGAATCATTCATCAATTTAGTTAAGTCTGTCAAATTAAGTGTGGCTAGAAAAGGAAGTCGTAGGGGACCTTTGGAATTCCATCCAGAGCGGGTGAGGTTCCCAAAGGTCTGAAAAGAATGACCTAGATTTTTTAAGGCACCAGGTTGCCTAAAGTTACTCGTAGAGCCTATTGAACCAAAAGGTGATCCTTGTGGTCCAGAAAAATTCAGAGTTTGACCAACTCCTGCCAAAAATCCTCCGTAACCAATGAAGTCACCCCCTAACAAAGAATTGAATGGAGATGAGAGTCCTTGATATGGGTTCCATGTGTTAGCAAAGGGTGGAAAGCTTTGAATGAATTAACTGAAGAATATGACACATTCCCTTGTTGGCCAAAAAATTGATTCCCAACTCCTATCCCACTAACCGCAGGGTTTGTCCAACTTTGGAAGGGGTTATCACCTTGACTTGTAAAGGGAAAAGGCATTGACCCTACTGTTGGATTGGAATGTGGTATATGACCACTTCCAAATGGGAAACCCTGAAAAGAAGACGATCCACTCATCATGGATGTAGATACGGTCGATGGTATTTTCAAAGGAACTGAAGGAATATGTTGAGATGACATTCCAAAAGGGAAGAATCCAAAACTGGATGTAGTAGCTTGAGAACTTCCACTCGTTGACGGAATGGAAGTAGACCCAAATATAGTCATGCTAGGTGTATTAGAAGGGATGGAAATAGTTCCTCCCCCTTGTATAGATATGGGAGTTTGCATGCTCGCAACACTCGTCATAGATGCCATGCTTCCAACAGTGGTCATCGAAGGGGTAGATGTATGTAAACCTGGGCTCGAAGTCCTGTGAGTCACAGTTCCAACGTATAATAAAACATCTGGATGGTCAGCTAGGAGAGGAGAATTCAGAGTCGCAACCGACTCTGAAAGCTCTTCTACTTCAATACTATCTTCCGACTGGAAGATTACTCGAGAAAGAACTGGTGTGTTCCTCTCTAACTCTGTACTGGTAGTAGGTCTATCTTGTGAACTAATGCCCCCAAGTGGAGGATCAATCTTTGATGCACCTGCTGCCACTGGTTGGAAACCACAAGAAGGATCACTCCTATGCCTTCTAGGAGAAGGCTCCGGACTCATAGGTGAAAGCCCACAAAGTCTCCTAGACCATTGAGATGGTCGGTCAGCCACTTTGAATTATCTAAAAGATCTACTTCAAAGATTCAAAAAATTATAAAACAAGGCCAACTAGGAGCACAAAACACTCACTAAAATGTCCCTAAAGATATTAGCAATCAAAAAACTCTCAAGTATTTCCACTCTGGGTGATTAGGACTAGACACCAAAATACAAGAAAGTTAATAATAAGAGCCTTCCGAAAATAGACTGGGGTAATTACGCCCCAAGCCTACTAGCAAAGTTATCAGAGGTAGTTACACTGACCTCCAAAAAACAGCTAGACAATAGCCTTTGCCGGTTCAAGCCCCCAAGCTTCGCAAGGGTGCCCTCCAGAAGTACTGTTGAACATGATACAACGTTAACCTCAAGTGCCATAGGATTCCCCTCTGCAGCCACCTGTGTGGTTCCTAGGATCAGTAACTATGGTCACCAACTCGTATCAGAAGCCAGGCGGAACTATCATGAGGTAGGATCCGAAAAATAAGAGAGGGGGTATCTCTCATCCTTATCTTCACTAACCCTCATGCTTTACTCCTAGTCACGGAGCTTTCCTGGTCTCCCTAACACTATTGGATTTCACTCATTAATCAAACTTCTATGTTTTACAATTTAAAGTAGCCTTGGAGAGTTAACTCTCCTCACGCCTAATCCAAGGCCCTAATAAACCTAAACTTGTTGGTGTACTCTGATGAAAATACAAAAGTTCTAGTTTATTTTAATTAAGCGATTGATTTTTAATGGCTTTTCTTTTAAGTCAAGGGCATAGATGGAATTGAAACCAATGGTGTTTGTATGATGCAAAAAAAATCAATGAAAAACTAACTACATGAATGCAATCATTTGTTCTTTGATGAAAAGAGATCTCTACGTGGGTTCTACAAAACTTATATAAAGCAAAATACTTTTTCTTTTCTTTTCTTGAAACACATTTCACACATGCAAAAACTAAAAAGACTATTGATGCTTTAATAATGAAAACTACCCTAATGCAAGGTGTAATGAAGATGCAAGATCCTAAATCACTCTAAAAAAAACGAAAGCAATTATTTATAACTATTAATAAGCCAACTTAAGTATTGAAGATAATATAAATTTTGAATACAAAATTCTCTCCAAACAAGAAGGACAAATTGCAAAAGATCACAATTCACTTTAAAAAATCAAAAGAAACTAAAATCAAACTTGGCAAAAGAAAACAAAAACAATGTTTTTTGAGATCTTTTCTTTTTCAAGAAACAACCAAAACAACTTTTTGAAAAAACTCTAAATGCCACTAAAATTCAAAGATTGAAAGAAGAGCACAAGGAGTCTTTGCAAGTTGCAAACTAAAAAATGAATGAAAACTTGAGCAAAAAGGCTTCGACTTGTACTAAATGACCCAAACAGCAGTAAAGAGCTTGACAAATTGACCAAAAGCCAGGAAAGAAATACTTTCAAATTCGTCAAAAAAGGCTTTCAAAAAGAAAGAAAAGCTATAAGGCCACAAAATGACAGAAAGAAAAGCAAGTAGATCAAAAACTAAGCTTGACACTAAGATTGAAAACAATCTCCTGTTCTGGAGGACCAGAACAATCAAGAACTTTTGAACGAAGTCTTGTGTGCCAAAACACCAATTACAAACTCGCGCAAAAAAGAAAACCTAGGCCAAAATCTTTTCAAAGAGGAAGAGATGTAAAAATAGCAAGCTTGTAGAATAACGAAATTCTTTAGTTAGAAATTGACCACTCAGAGGCTAAGCAGACCAGGCAACAAATCTTTCTGGGCAGAGAGATTTGAAAAAACAATGAAAAAAATGGTATACACGACTGTGTTCAAGCACAGAGGTGCGTACACACGCTTCTGATAAAGGAAACTCACATATATGTGGGTTCACTTCACATAAACTGGCGTGTGTATGCTACTGTAAATAGAAGAAACTGCATATAAAAATCTTTGGAAGAAAAATGAAAAACAAAGCCAGATAAAAAAGATCAGACTTAAGGTCTGAGACTCTACTAGACCAAGTAAGACTGCAACAACAAGAAAACCAAAGACTAAGCCCTAATTGACACTGAACAACCCAAACTAGGAATAACAAGATTGTTATCCCCAGTGGAGTCGCCAATTCTGTTATGGGAATAAGTACCCTAGGGCTTTGGGTTAGAACCCCAACAGAGGAGAAGCAGACTACAACAAGAAACACTCATACAACTCAGGCAAAATGCTTATATAAACAAACTATGCAAGAGCGACCGTACCCAGATTTCCTTCGTTCGAGTAGGTCCCGCAGGGTTCAGACCCTCTGCAACTCCTGATGTTCTTCAAACTTGAAAATCATTCAATTCGAACATACATAGCAATATAGAGGTAAAGCATATTCACGAAATTTAACCTTATATAATATAAACTAATGACCATTTATACATCAAAATAACATTCATATATGAATTACAACAAGATTTGATGCATAAACAAAGTTATTTTTGGAAACGAGACAACATTTCTTTTATTGCAGTAAGCTATAAATAACATGGAGAGAATTCACCTTTGTCTTCTTCTTCCGGCTCCAAGTGGAACCGTCCTCTAGATTCATCCTATCCTAGCCTTCAACAATCTTCTTGCATAACCAACACCATGATATCTCAAGCAAGAAGGAGAATATCTATAATCAATTAAACAAGGGTTTCTTGAAGCTTGGGGAAGTACATGAGGCACAGGGATACATCAGACTCAGTCAGGGATAATCTTAATATAATAACTCTATCTCTTCTAAGGCCTTCCCATAGAAATCTATTTATACTTCTCCCAATTAGCTTTTTAGTTGGGAAACAATTGGGCCACCAGAAATAGGAGGTAATCAATAGGTAAAAACCGTGAACTCCGCCCATAATTAAGGAAATTTAATTTTTTAAAGTGTTTTAACACATATACGCGGGTTGGGTATTGACTAACTCACATGTACACGCTTTATCTCAGGGCAAAGTAGTGTGCAGGGAATAAAACAATATTTTAAAAATATTTGGACCAAGTCTAGAAGGAGGGGTTGCCCTAGGCCATAAACCAAGCATCACAAATATAAAGGGTGATAAGTGGTGCTATAATAGCTGACATTAAACCCTCTATTGTTGTTTTCTTTGAAATATAAAATGCTACGGATGTCGTTAGGCACAACCGTATTGTTCCAAGTGCCTTTCTGTCGAGAATATCCCATTCTATGTCTATCATACTTGTTGGCTTCTTTGTCTTTCCGCTCAATAGTAGGTATAGATCTTTCTGATACAAGTGATCTTTCATATGTATCTTCCATAACTGGTAATTTTATATGTTAAATGTTTTGACCCTAAACCTTCCATCTTCCACCATTGCTCCCACTAGAACCAGGAACCATTCTCTCTTATGAGTTTATCAGCCAAATAGACCTTCAGCTTTGAAACCAATTGCTAGAAAATTATATATTACAGAGAAAAAGAACACATAAAATATATTGTAGAAATATAAACACACAAAATGCATAAAACAAGAGAGACACAGATATACATGGTTCACCCAATTTGGGCTACGTCCATGGAGAAATAACCATTCCTTCCTTTTATATTATCTGAAAAATGAAGAGATACAAACTACAGTAGATCCACTGTGATTCCCTCTTCGCTCTCAATCTCCTCTCTGTTCATCACTCTGAATACAGATCTACCTAGCCACAATACAATTTCCTCATACATAGCGAGGGGTTGCCTTCTAGAGAAAAAAACCCTAAATTAAACCTAACTTCTACAGTCAGATTTCTGCCTAATGAACGACCCATATTGACTGCGATATTGCAACATTTTAAAAGGAAGTTTTACATCTATTTTTAGCTTCGGGGGCACTTCCTGTGATGCCCCACTAGGAGGGGGCTCCAAATAATCATTGTTGCCCCCCCTGGATGCCCTGGTGGCACACATTTACAAGCGACATTGCTGCCACATTACAAACTGGGGTCCAATGTAGCGATACCTTTGAATAAAGAATATAATCAAGCTCCACACTTAAAAAAATAATAATGAATTAAGGTAATTAATGAAAACATTGGTACAAGGACTGTTAATTTTTCTTAGGGCTATATTATTCATTGCTTTGATAATTGAATTTCTTCTTTAACACATTAAGTTCACCCCATTACATTGAAAAATTATTCATATTTACATCATTATTCATAATGATATGAAACTATGTAGAAGGAACAATATCCTCATCATCAATGCAACAAAACATAAAGGAACAATAGAAGAAAATAATTCACACATAGAGACATCAGGATTGATCGGAGACCAAGGAAAAGCCCACTATGGGGAAAACCCTTGCAAATTCTTCTTCTTATAGATTTTGATCAAATGATTTAGCAAAAGAGAGTACAATGATCCATATCTTCATCTATGCATCTAACCAAGAAAAATACTACAACATCCATGGAACAAACCCAATAAAGCTTATATTCAAAATACTCATTCTGAAATCTGTACTGATCTGTCACTGACTACATTCAACTGCCAAACCCTACGGTCACTGAGAAAAATCTCTAGACAACTATTATTTCATTTTTTAGTTCCGATTCACATGGAGGAGGATTCATTTGAGCAAATTTAGCATCCCAGTCACACCCTTAAGCCTGATGATTGTGAAACTAGGGTTGGATTTTATCTGTGGCGAGTGAGCGAATGTGTCTTTGAAAACCCTAACTCTTGATCACATGTAGAGTGAGTATTTTGTGTGACTAGAAGGCTCAATTCACATGCATGAGCCTATGTGGGAGTGACTATGGTCAAGATCCTTCTATGTTGTGCCTGCGACTGTGGCTCAAAAACTAGACTGAAATGCGAGCTTCAAACCCTGAAATTTCACCTCATTGTGAACCTATTCCTCCACAGACAAGCCTCATACCTGTGCGAGCAGAAAACAATACAGAAGAGTGTCTCATGATTATGTCCAAATGAGGTAGAGGTCACTTGTATTTATAGCCTTCCAAGGGGATCCACTTTGCTTTAGGGCTGACCATATCAAATATACACATGTGGGGTTTTATTCATAAAAGAGACTTTCCCTTATCCGATTTGAGTGATATTTAGGTTGATTTTGGTCCTCTCGAAATGAGGAGTTAAATGAAATTATTATCACCATAAAGTGAGCTGTCCAAAGTGGAATTTGATCGCAGATGCATATTTTTAACACTCCCTCAAAACTAGGGAGAATTCCACCTGTCAATATCTACCCATCGATCAATATCTCATCCTGAAATCATATTTCATATCTTAAGTATCCCATAATCACAAATCATTAACGTTGATATTGATTCATCTCTTTCTTATTCATTCTTATCTCTTGATTATCCCTGCTCATATTTTGAACATTATCGAATCTAAAAGAAGAAGAATTTTTCAGCAAACGGGAGCATAAGCTACCACCCTTTATTCATCAGACTACTACCTAAAATCTCAGCCAGTGGGCTACTACCCAGAAACATTAGCAGGGACCTAGATTTATGACCCAAATCATCATCAGAGAGCATATCATAAGGGAGCACATATTGACCCTGAATGTCATGGGAGAGCTACTACTATGACACATATCAAGAAATATGATAACCAAACACATAGGGGAGCACATCTCAACCCTGGAATCACATCAGGGAGCTCAATCTCAACTCGGAACTACATAGGGGAGAAAATATCAACCCAATCCTATTACATGGTAATATTCCCATAGATGACTCTAAGAAGTCATGTGGTATAACACCTGCATCATAATTGACTTGGGTTGTACACCACAAGAACACTTTTAGTTCATTGGCCAAACAAGGAGCAGTATTCTCAACAAGCCCTCCTTGTGGGTATGATGCCAACTGGGGTATACTCTGCATATACTAGATATGGGAGAAACATATTTGACCCTATGAAGATAGGGGAGAAACATCTCCAAACCTATGGGTAACAGATAGGGGCTATATCCTATTATCTAGAGTTCCCTCAACTCAAAGATCCCTCTATCTCAATTCCACACCCTGTGAGCTCAAACATGGCAAGAATAATTGGCTCAATGTCCTTGATCATCGATGCTCTCATCATACTCATATCTGGTATCAACTTAATCATCATGTAGCAATAGAAGTTGTCTCTTGTTCATGCAGGTCATTGAATAAACTATCATGTTAGAAATCATAAATAATCATATAAATCATAAAAGGATACCATATTCATTCTCCCTCTCAATGAGGTGCAAACCACAAGCCTAATATTGTCTTGTAGAACTGCATTGTTTCACTATATGAAAGTATCTCATTCCCAACTATATATGGGATTCTCTACCAATCAGATCCCACTCTTTATCATTGCAATGTATCCATGTCGTATCCAGAACTGTTCAGAGGACTTTCTAAGGAGCATCTTCATCCTGCCTGATAGCTAGCCATGGTAGCAACATTCTACTCAACCTCAGTTGTGATACAAACCTCTCATCCAAAATATCATGGCAAATCTCGTACTAAAGTAGCAACCAAATGTGCTCATCAATAATAATCCCAAACATCATCAGTACATTCATGCATCCCCATATTGTAGGATGAATATCTTAGATAAAAATTGATCGTCTCATGCAAGTATTTCAAAGGGTACTCGGTGGAAACTCAATGTGTATGAAGCAGCTCAATCAACTCAGTTTCTATGCGCTTCATATATATATATATATATATATATATATATATATATATATATATATATATATATATATAGATAGATATAGAGAGAGAGAGAGAGAGAGAGAGAGAGAGAGAGAGAGAGAGAGAGAGAGAGAGAGAGAGAGAGATCCATGTGTGTGTGTGTGTGTACACACACACACACACACACAGATATATATGGACGTATGTTCAAAACAGAACATCAATGTTTCAATCAATTATTAGTTTCCAAGTTTAGTTCAACAAGATTTCTTCACAACATCTTGAAATTCAATTGGAGTGTCCAAGGATTTGCATTTCCACTTTCTGATACTACTTCATAATACAGATTATATTTTCCTAACTTCATAAATTGATTCATCATGCCATGATTCATCATTTCAAACTCAAGAAGCCATCTCCCTCTTACTTAGATCATCAAAGGTTAATTACCTGTCAGTAGTAGACCATTAGAATATAAAATCAAAACCAAAATCAAAGTCATACCTTGGAACACTTCTAAAGTAGAGGTTTGGATCATCACATCTCCTTGGCTTCACCAGATAATAGTTAATGTTGTCATAGCTGGATTGGGGAGCTAGCTTCATTCAAAGATCTCTGTAACCATAACACTTATCTAAACCAATATTCCTAGGCTCACATAAATACACATTGTTCAATCAAACCAACTAAGTCATCTCATCAAAGTCTAGAATCCATATCAAAATTAATATCAAAGTTATCAATATCACAGTATCAATTCCTTAGACTAGGTGACAGGTAGATAGCATATCAAGTCTTAACTTCATCTATTATCATGTCAAACGGGTTGTCATCTATCACATAATATCAATCAAAACCTCATCAATTCATTCTCATGATCACAGTACAAGTAATTTTTGTCACTATATGCAAATTCATACACTAAGGATAAGTCATGCACGTTCCATCTTCATATTGAATCACAACTATCAATACTTCAACCATTGTGCTAGGAACAAGGAGGCCAATACAAAACCATTTTTGAATACCCATATAAGTCATTGGAAGTCATTATGCTCATATATCATTGCATTCAAGGAAAATCATCAGTGGTCCAATCAAATCAATAATCATCATGCCAAACCCAAATTTTCTATCATAGAGAAGTCTATATTCCAAAACATATCTCAATCATCAAGTCAAAGTTATAACTCATTATCAAGCATCATGTCAAAACTCCAAACACTACTCATATGTATCAATTGAATAATGTCAAACTCTTGTAGTACAAACTTTAATCATAATGACACATCTATATGCATATATTGGTTACTTGCAAGCACACATTCAATCTACATATTCATATTATAGTAAGTCATTCGAACTTCCCTACTCATAGAAAGTTATGTTGTCTACCTCATGTCTATAGGACTAACATATTTCGGGTGAATATATGATTTCATGAAAAAAACTTCATTTTTGTCTCCTATAGTCATAGTCGCACCCATAGGCCTCCCTCTGCATGGTTGGGAGATTACATTCGCACCCTTCAAGATGTTATGTGAGTGAATGTGGCTTTCCAACTGCCAAATCCTAGCTCAGAACTAACTCAGTGCCTCGGTTGCACCCTTGAGCTTGCATCTCTGTGGATGGGAGGCTATAGTCGCACCTGTAGTATTTCTTCCATGTGACTAAGTCTTAGAGTGAAATGAAACTATCTCACCTCAAATATTACCTTTGTTGTAGATCAATAGTGTCAAATATCTTTCTATTAATGCCCAAAAATCATATTTCAACAATAAAGCACATATTTCATTAAAATTAGAAAAAAAATAGTACAAGGACATCACTAGAATTATGTTTCTTGGTTATTTTGAAATTCTAGATCCATTATTTAATTCCATATTTAATGAAATATATGTCATAAATAATATGTTGATTTTCGCAATAGGAAAAGTATAAGAGGAGGCTTGAGGGTGAGTTGGAGATACACCAAGTTAATCAGTCAATTCGATTTTCTGGGGCAGGGTTTACTGAGAAATCAAACTAGTGATCTGTTGCAGTGAGGGGAAGTTCAACAGAAGGCCAAGAATACATAGTAGAGAGGTAGAGATAGTGATAGAGAGATGACACAGAGGTAGCTTGGGCTAACGCAAAGGCAACCAGAGCTAACGCAGTGGTTTGGATGACCAGCGTTGGTGATGCAGGAGGCCGAGAAACTGACACAGGAAGACATAAAGGCTGGCAAAGCTAACACTAGGTAGAAATATTTGTGTTGAGGAATTTTCATGGGGTAGACTGAGAGCTGAGAGGTAGATGTAGAGATGTAAAGGGTGACGTAGTCCCTGGAGGGTGATGAAGTTCCAGAAGATAGCTTGGAGCAACTTTTGTTGTCTAGCTAAGGAACAGTCAAAGTTGTTGTGGGAACAATCATTCGGTTGTTGATTAGCCAAAATATCGGTCTCCGAAGAGAGGTATTACTGCCAAGGACAATATTTGAAGGGGGATCCATTTTTGGCACCCTAGTTGTATCTAGAAATCTGCATAATAATAAAACCCTCATATCTATTGCACCGGTTTTCCTACATTGGGTTTTTCCGTGAAGAATTGTCCAAAAATAATGGTGTCCCTCTGTTGTCCCAATTCATTTCAGTTGTTGATATGTCTATGTGTGAAGGCTACATTTGTTTTTATTTCAGTATTTATATTAATAAATAACTTTTTCATGGAAAGAACAAGTAGGAGATAATAAACTAGATATTGCAATAGGGATTTCTGATGTGTTAGATTCAGAAATTTTCACATAATATACATATAATGCAAATGGTAATAGGAGTAAGAATATTATGGAGAGATTATCCCTCTAAATGGGAATCGAATTCAATCATCTTCATTCATGTCATCAATCTGTCTATAATATTGTCATGCATCACTAGATCTGTTAGATCATAAAGTGAAACATATACCATGAAAATTGGTGGAGAGGCTAAGGCACATGAGATATCCAAGAGCCATAAATCATTTGGGGAAATTCCACCCAGATGGAGAGATATTAAAATAATTAATATTTTTAATGGGGTTCCTAAATATAAACTTAGGAAAGTTGAAATATTAATGTGTATTAATATAATATGGGTGAGAAAGTTCTAAATAACAAGGATCAAGCCAGATCTAATCTTAGTCGTTGATTAGGGACTTAATCTCAACCGTTGAATCATCAACAGGAAAAGTATAAGAGGATGCCTTAGGGTCAGTTGGAGATACACCAATTTGATTAGTCAATTCAATTTTCTAGTGCAGGGTTTGCTGAGAAATCGAACAAGTGATCTGTTGCAGCAAGGGGTAGTTCGACAACAAGTAGAGCATACATAATAGAGAGGCAGAGATGGTGTTAGAGAGACAGCACAGAGGTAGCTTGGGCTGACATAGAGGTAGCCAGAGATGACATAGAGGTTTGGAGGGCCAATGCTAGTGACGCAGGAGGCCGAGAAACTGACATAGAGCTAATGCAAGAAGATGCAAAGGCTAGCATAGTTGAGGCTGGGTAGAAAGAGCTATGCTGAGGAATTTTCATGGGGCAGAATGAGAGCTAAGAGGTAGATGTAGACCTGTAAAGGTTGATGCAGTCCCTGGAGTGTGACGCAATTCTAAAAGATAGCTTGGAGCAGCTTTCAATGTGTAACTAAGGAAAAATCGAAGTTGTTATGGGACCAATCATCTGGTTGGTGATTAGCTGAAATATCTATTTCCAAAGAGAGGTACTACTGCCAAGGAAAATCTCTAAAGGGTGAGACATTTCTGGCAGCCTAGTTATATTTAGAAATATGCATAATAATAAAAACCTCATATTTGTTGCACCAGTTTTCCTGCATTCAGTTTTTCCGGGGACGATTGTCCAAAAATAACAGTGTCCCTTGTGTTGTCTCAATTTATTTCAGTTGTTGATATGTATATGTGTGAAGGTTACATTTGTGTGTATTTCGGTATTTATATTAATAAATAACTTGTTAATGGAAATAACAAGTAGGAGATAATAAACTAGATATTGTCGTAGGGATTCTAATGTGTTAGATTCAAAAATATTCATAGAATATACATATAATGAAAATGGTAATAGGAATAAGAATATTATGGAGAGATTCTCCCTCTAAATGGGAATCGAATTCAGTCATATTCATTTATGTCATCAACCTTTCTATAACATTGTCATGCATCAGTAGATCTGTTAGATCATAAAGTCAAACATATACCCATCATGGTCAAAACATGCTAACATCAACTACTACATCGTCACATCATTTCATGATTCTTTTGTCAAGGGTTAGAGTCATATGATAAGGGTGGCTAATAGGTATGACATCACAATTCAAAGATCATGAACAAAATATCACTTAAATAGCTTAATCCTCTAAATCAAGTCATCCAAATTTACCATAGGGCATAATTACTAACTTACCAAGGTCAATAAGAAAATTATGAATATCAAACTTATTGTTTGATTTTCATCATGATGAGTACCATACTTATCATTATTAATAGGATCAATTTAAGTCATTCAATAAAAATTTACCAAAAGAACAAGAGTGTCAAACCTTTTTCCATACTTTCATCATGCTCATCATAAGCCTTCTATATGAAATCCATCATGTCTTATGCATGTCAAATGTCAAGAGTATCATCTACTATAGCCAAGGTGCTAGGCTTATTTATGGGATCAAGATATCCAAAAGATGGATGTTAGCCAAACATAAAATATACCAATATATCAAAGATCAACCTTAAGTAGCCTCATATAATCAAGAAGTTAATTATTTCTAGAAGGTAAGATACTTGTTCAATATCAAGTGCACCATTTCATCATGAGAACCATGAATCCAAATTACTTTCATATGCATGCATGAACCATTTGAGAAGGAGACATTCTCATCGTACTTTAGGGCTTACCTTGCCATTGCAACTAATACATAACATTGAAACAATATACCTTGCATACCTTTTAGTATTCAAATACATGCACACTTTTTCATTTGAGATAGGAAACTTGTAGCACTTTGTCACCTTTTCATCAGGTGCCTCTTCACCTTTTCCAGCTCTAGCTTTTCTTTCTTGCATCTCAAATGATCCTCAATAAGGATCATCTTATTACATCTCATCGAGGAGGTTGGAAATATCCAAATACTCAAATATACATGCAGGAAGTATAATTAATGATCAAAACAGTAATCAGATTCATAAGTCTAGACAAAAGTAAAGACATAAAGGGGCATCATAAGTCAAGAAATACTTATCTTCAATGGGAGGTGATCCTCTTCCTCTTGAACAAGCCATAAATTTCCACTGTCCACATAACAATGTTTCGTTCAATCAAATTTATCAACAACTAGACCTACTAGAGACTATCCCATCTAGGGCTTCATCGAATATGTCGCAAATGCTTGAAAATATTTACTTTGACCATGCTAGGGTTTCTAGATTTCATATCTCAAATATTTTCCATAAACCAAGGCTTCTCTCAAACCATCACCTCATAATATCCATAATACCATAATAAAAAATTTTCCTAAGGTTTTATTTAAACCCTAGAATTCTTTTAGGTCTCCTCCATTTTCTCTTGCTTCCATCAAAGGAGTCTCCATGGGGGTGCTCTCCATGATTTTTCTTTAGACCAGGTCTGACACAATGTTAATTTTTCTTAGGGATATATTTTTCTTTGCTTTGATAATTGAATTTCTTCGTTAACACATTAAGTTAACCCCACAACATCAAAAAATTATTAAGATTTACATGATTATTCATCAATATATGAAACTATGTATAAAGAACAATATTGTTATCATCAATGCATCAAAACATAAATGGAAAATAGAAGAAAAACATTCACACATAGAGACACCAAGATTGGTCGGAGACTGTTAGCTTCAAGGGCTTAGGCCCAGGTTCAGAGTTACTCTGCACTAACCAACAAAACCCTATACTACCAACCCTTTCAGCAACGATCTATGTATTAAATACCATAGTCTCACCCGAGGTAATATTGCAGGATGCTAGAACCAATTTTCTGCATCTAGAGTGGCTATATAGTGTGGTTGTAGGGTTTCTTTCTATTAGGGCTTAATATGACCTTCATGAACCATTAAACTTATTGTTACTTTCATAGATCATTTTCCTACTTAATAGACTTGTGAGTTGCACGTAACTAGTCTAACATGCATTATTCATCATATAAAATATGAGTTGAACCCTCGCGATGCAATTACAGAAGAAATATACAAGAGAAAACCATAATTAGGCTAAAACACAGAAACTACATGAACATATAAAAATACATAGATCTGTTGCAAATTCTTTTTTATTAGTCCAATTGTTCACTGATACAATCTTTCTGACCCTGCGCATGTAGCTACAGGGGCCTATGCACATATCTGCAAATTACCAAGGTCTCCATGCACATGGCTGCAGGAGCCTTCTGCTTTTCTGAATACAAAAAGATCTCACAATTACATACCAAAAAAATATCATCACATGAATTTCTCTCTTTGACTCACTAAGACAACCCTTTATATATCCTTTTCCCTTACAATACCATGGCCCACAAACCATGGGTGAAGCTCAAAACTGTCAAATTTATCCCATCCCTTTACAAAATAAGGGGTTTTAACACACCCTAAATCCCCTTTGATTCCTATAACTCTATGCAAATCATGCTTCGCTCCTCAAATTGTGGGGACTTTACATGACATAGACAAATCTTGGACCTAGGGGACCCCTACCCAACGGGCCCCCAACATAAAGATGTGACTCTTCCTTGAATCACTCAGTTGGTGCATCCTAAACCTTTGATTTGAGGCCGCTGTATGCCAACTTCAATGGATGAATTGTCTTTGTGCACTGTGTTGCGGCCTGTCGAACTTCCTTTACGATCTTCTCTTTCATTTTCCCTTCTGTTTCTAGACCGATTGTTCTCGGAGTCTGCTACATGCTCTTCAACTTTCTCTCCACTATTTGTGAGACCTAATAGGCCTCATCTTCCCAAGGTTACGTCCACATGGATATTATCTGTGCCTTTCACCAAAACTCATCAATTTATCCTTGCAGAAGCGATCCCTCATGAAGATGGGAAAATCATTGTATAGATTCTAAGGTCTGTGTCATTGCTTTGATCCCATCAAATTGTAGTTGTTTGTCTCGGATTTCTGCCTCGATCTTCTACACATTTGGTTCATCCTGTAGAGAGTCCCATATCTCCATCTTATCCTAAAAAATTTGACTAAATTCCTTGACTGTAGTGGAAATTTTATCCCTGGCAGCTTTTATTGCAGCATCACATTTCTCTTGAACTTCAGGTGGTGTGGTAGGCTATAGCTTCATCTAGAGTTTCGTAACCTACATTTGCATATCAAATATGAATTTTCCACATCTACCTTTAATTCCATGACCACTGCTGCAAGCTTCTGAAACTTCTCCTCTAAGGTTGCTTCTGTCTAGATCTGTAGTTCTGGAAGCTCACTACAAGCCTTAGTAATAGGCTCTTCAAACTATTGTCTGCACGTAACTGCCTTGTTGTGATCATTGAGCTCTTTATTCTTCTCTTAAAACATCTATTCGTTATCACTTTTGACTTCTTTTATGACCAACAAAGCTCCTTGCTCCCGTATCTTCAGTTTGTTAGAGACTCCCTGGTGTAAATCGTGCAATGCCTGAACTGGAACGCCACAAGGTTGAGACTTAGATTTTTCCAGTACTGTGCGCACTCCTAATCTTCAGCGGTCTCAAAATGTAGAGAGCCCCTTGGTAGTTGAACAACTCAGATCTCGGATGTGATTTATGTAGTGGTACTAAATTTTCTTATGCTTGCTTGACCCATGCTTGCCTAAGTCACACTCACTTGACCCACACTTGACTGAGTCACGCTCGCTTGAACCATGCTCACCTGAAATTCCAACTTCTTGAGGCCATGTTAGACCTATGTCAACACCAGTTTATATTGGTCCTCAACATTTCCCTAGAAGTCCTCCATCACAACCAAGACTTTGTCTCCTAACTCATCGATGTAACACTCTGTGAGGACCATCGGCTTTGTGCCAATGAATCTGTCTGACTTATTCTTCTTCTGCATGCCTCCAACACTTTTCTTCTTATGCATTTTCACTATAAATTGGGAATAAAAATCCTCCATGTCCACAAAAGGTTCATCACCACCCTAATCTCCCTCATCGATGGTTGCTTCGTCCTATTCAACTTCGCACTCTCGTTTCTACACAATGTTCTTCTAAAGGTCAATGGTGACCTTCTGAGGCATCTTCTCCTTTGCCATTCGATTTTTGGTCTGCACACCTTGAGTGACTTGCTTTTTCTTACTTGTGCCTACTTTCTCTGGATCCTCTACAGTGGGAGTGAGCCAATTACTAAACCATTTACTTATTATGAGTAGGTTGTCCTCCTTAGTAACTAATAATGGTAGCTCATACCATACTACCTCTGAATGTTTCCTCGCGCATATATACACATGGTGAAAATCTTCTTTAAAGTCAGAAATGCTACGATATTATTGAAACAAACTTGGTGATATCCATGACTTTTGGATGATCATCATGCGTAGATCCATCTCAAATAAGACATAGAACAATTTGCTCTTCGTAACCCCGGTTGGTTCCTTAGACGCCTACAGCAAGGCATAATTCACAGCCTCACACGCATTAGGGTCCATAGTGGAGAACTGTGAATCATTTGATGTTCTCCATGTTGTCAGTGCGATTAAGAGAAATAACCATGCATAGTGGAATTTCTTCCCATATTCTTGTGCTTCTCGACAGTCGTCCAAAAGTTCTTGATATAAATACCCTGCCTAGTTAAACTAGACCCGCTTGCAGCATTGTGCAACCAAAGCTACAATTGGGGTTGGCACTTCGTCTGCCTGAAAATTCCTCCTTATCTTACTAGCCAAAATTTGAACGGAAAAACACACAACTAGATCATTGATAATCCTAATAGCATATCCCTAGGATTTGTTAGCCAGGCCAAAGTCATTCTTCATCTGATCAGCCAACTTTTTCTTGTGAGACTTCCCAACAAATGCATCGATGGGGTTCGCTCCCTGGTAAGGTAGTGTAGTGATCCTTCTAATTAGCATATCATCCATGGGGATATTCGTCCCGATCCACAAACACCCATCATGCACTAATGCTGAAAGCTAGTGTGACACTTCATTTTGTCACCATGACAAATAATCATCAAAATTAGATCTCTCACCATCCATCCAAGTGTCATGAACCACTGCCTTGCAAGTCAACAACTTATATACCTTGAATAAAGTGGAATTTTTGGATCTCATGGTACAAAATGTTGTTTTTGAGCATCTATATAGTTTTTCTGAATAGAAACTGCACATGTGCAGTTTCATCCACTGTAAACTGCGCAGATCACACTCTCTTTCTAATAAAAACTGCTCATGTAAATCAATAAAAAGTAAAAATAAAAAGTGAGATGTAGAAGAATTGTTGGGTGAACCATTCCCAACAGAAATCCTGAAACTCATGTTTATTCAAGCCTAACCTCATTTTTGATGGAAATAATTCCCATTCTTTAAGGAGCCCTCATCCCTCATTTAGTGGATCTCATCCTTGGACTAAGGATCTCAAACTACTTCCTTTCAGCCTATTAATCAAGCCATAGGTGGGGGAATCGAGGGAGGCTACTGAGATTAAGTTTATGTTATGGGAATCAGGTTGGAGAGATTATCATTCCTGGAGAGGATTAAGATCAATAAGAGGAGCTTCACAACATCAACGTAGATGTTTTGTATCTCCTTTATGTTTTTGAAATTAATACAAACAAGCATTTCTTCTCACTTCATTATTTAGTGGGTTAATTGATGAATTTCGTGGATGGTTTATGTCATTAATATTTGTCCATTGGAACGATGTATTTTATATGTGTCCATTGGAATGATTTTTGTTACTAGTCTCCTTGATCACTAGTTTGAATTATTGAATCATTTATGCTACACATGCCTTTGATCGTTTATTGTTTCCATCTATGTAGGTCTAGATTCACGCATGGAGGTGTTGCATTGAAGCACAAAGGTCAATATTTACCAAGCATGTCGTAATAAGGTATGAAGTTCATTTTCCCACCTTGTTATCTTATGATTCAAGAAACAATAGATTCAAGGAAGGAATTAGCTTGATTATTTGTTTGTTACTAGTTTCCTTTTATGATCTAGGGTGATCACTCTTGTAAGCAAGATGGATTTATCCACCTCAAAAATTGGCGACCATACTAGGGAACATCTTATTCTCTTCCATCTCCTTGTTTCTGATTCTTGAACCTTTTTTTTTTGATAGCTTTATCTGAGCCTTGACAAGTTAATGATCTTTCAAATTTTTTGATTTGTTTAGATATTTTTTTATTTTTTCTTTAAGTTTCCCAACTTGTGTGGTTTTTGTTTAGAAATAGAGCATAGATCTGAGTAGACTACCTTTAGAAACAATGTGCATGTGCACTGTACTATATTGTCTACTTGTGCATACTCTGGGAATCTTTGAAAAAATAGTTTTTCCTCTCATTATTTTGGTTTTTTATTTTTTTTAGGTTTTCATTACATTTGTCTATGACTCCATTCAGTCTCCGTGTGTTTGATTAAGTGTTATGAAGGATATTTCTTGAGATTTGACTGTTTTCAAGGATTTAAAGTTAAGGTTTCTCAAGAATTAGTGTTTTGATGAGATGTGCTTCTTGTACTACATTGAAAATAGGAGTCATTCTTATTCTCGTACTGAAGTTTAATCAGAATTACACTTTAAGCATTGATTTCATAACATTCATTCAAGAATTTTCAATTTAAGGATTTATTTGGGTGTTCTGAAGTTGAATTCCTTTGGTCATTGCTCAAAAATTTGTCTCAATTTCTTAACAATTTTTGCATGTTTTTTCTTTCTTTTTCCAAAAAAAAAAAATTACCCCTTAATCGCAAGGGAGGGTTGAATTGTGTCTGAGTGTTAATCACCTTTGAGTGCCACTATTTTTTGATCTTTGGAATTGTCACTCAATTTCCTTTACTTACACTTGATTAGTTCTTAAGTTAGATTAGTGAAGGGAAATAGTCTTGTTGTTCTTTCACTGCGTTGGAACCATCATGTGTTTGTTTTGAAGAATTATCTTGCATAGATTACATTTGCATAATGTTCATGGAAATTGTTCATAGATTACATTTGCATAGTGTTCATGGAAATTGTGCATATATATTTCATTTGTATAGTTTTCAAGCAAATTGTGCATATATTACATTACGTGGTTTGTAACTTAGAGATTTTAATTGCGTTGAAAAATTAGAAGTGGTACATGTTGGAGTTAATGTTTTAAAGAATAACCTCTTTACTTACTCTAGCTAGAATTCATCGAAATGAAGAGATTACAAATTTAATATTTGATGCATTAGAGTTTTGGGTCAAGTCATAATACCATTAGTTTCACGTCCATTTACCCTTTGAGTAAATAACAACTTAATAAAACAACGTTAATAAAATTCATCTAGAATGTTTATTATTTTTAGGGCTCTTTCCACCTACAGTAGATTAAGTTGTAGGGCTTTGGAATAGGGAAGGAAGTAAATTTTCCAAAGCTACAAAAAAACAATAGAATCTTGAGTGAGGGAGAGAAATCCAATTATTTCAGTTTTTCTCTAGGAAGCTATTCTTATACATGAGTTAAGCACAAGATCATGTTAGATATGGTGAAGTGATCGTACCCACTTCATTGGCTATGATAGAGCGATTTACACATATTATGATGGTGTCGAAAGGTACTTGGTTTCACTGTAAATTAAACCTCCAATTAAGCATGTTGAGGATCTTTCAAGGGGATTGAGCTTTGTTACTATGCCCTTGCGTGTACATCTGATCTACGACTGTCCCCCCAGGTAAAAGTGTTTTAGTTGGTAAACTTAGTGACCATAATACTAGGGCTCTACCTAAGGTGACGATAGAGGTAAGATCTTGTTGTTCCTAGAACAGATGTTGACTAGACTCACTTGGAAATTTTGGAGGGTAATATTTGGTCAAGATGGCATAGGCAAAGTTACTTGCACCAGACTGCTTCATTAAGTAGGTTGTTAGGGTAACTAGATCCAAATGATCATATCTATAAATATTTTAACTTTAATCTCGGTGACATTAGATTTCATCACCAACTAGTAATTATTGATCTCTATGACAAGTCAGTTTGTATGGTTTGAATCCCTAGATTTTTTTAGCATGTGTTACTTCGTTTGTTTTTAATTTCACTGAGACCTTAGGTGTGGATTGTGAATATTATTTAATTTTTAAAAAGTAAACTTATTTGGATTGAATCTAGTGGAAGTAGTACCAAAAGTTATCGATAAATACCTCCCTTTTAATGTTGGTCCTCCTTATATGGCTACATTGTCACTTCCCAGATTCACGATATGTTTACCTATATGGCTGCTATCAACATCTTTAATTCCAAATACTCTAATTGTACCAGCTCAACCAAGCTTTTCACCTCAACCGAGTTCTCCATCACAACATCACGAACCTATTGTTGACCCTTTACCTTCTTCATCCAACATGTCCTCCTCCATTTCTTCTTCTCTGCTTGGTAAAAGCCTTAATGCTAGTAACCAAGTGACTAAGAAGAAGAAGAAAGGGAAAAAGAAGAAGAAGCAAGATAAGAAAGTAGTCATACAACCAACCATGGCTATAAGTATTGGTAGTGTTGAGGGAACTTCTACAATGCATTGTAGGCCAAAATACCCTTGCAAGCTTTGTAAGGGTGACCAATTCATTATCAACTGTCTTGGTATTCCTAAGGTTTTGGAAGTATGGTCAAATAATTCTTATCAACTTACTATTGATCCATCAACCAGTGATTCTTAGATTCTGGGGAAAAATATTAAGGTCAGGTTTCCTTGTAGGTTATGCAAAGGGACTCATCATATTAACCTTTGCCCTCACATTGATGAAGCTTCGGGATTTTTGGAAAAAATTATTGTTTAAAAACAACAACTTCCAACTAATTACCAAGAAATTTATCCCCATCTACCGTCAGTTGACAAAGTGATTGATCTAAATCCAAGTACATCCAATCCCACTCTTCGAGTGGAGAGTGAAACATGTGTCACTCAGGTCGATGGACCATTTGTTGATCAAGTAGTCATATCGATTCCATCTTTGGTCAATCCCACTCTCCCTTTAGAGAGTGAACTTCATGCTACTTATGTTCTTCACGTTACCTCAGATTCTTCTACACATGGGGGTATTTCATATGTTGCTATTGAACCCCTTCCATGTAATGAGGCTATTTATTTTTATTGGAGTAGACTGACATAACCTTGTCTTCCTTCTTCTACTCCTTTCCAAATAATTTTGAAAGCTTATGGTAAGAATGTGTGTCACACAAATGTAGATGAAGGTGCTTCTGTCAGTATTTTATCTTGGACTGCTTGGCAAGCATTTGGTTCCCCTCCTCTTGTGCCTGTTACATAAAACCTGTTAGCTTTTAATAGAACCATTAGTGAAACTTTAGGGATCCTTCCTAAGTTACTTATTACCTTGGAAGGTAAAACTATCTGTATTGATCTTATGGTAGTCCAAGATCCCTTAGATTTAAATTTGCTCCTTGGGCGAGACTATGTTTATGCCATGAAGGTTGTCACATCAACACTCTTTCACATGATGGCCTTCCCTCACAATGGAAACATTGTGACAGTTGATCAGCTTTCATATAGTGATCTTGCTTCGACTCCCATTCATACGACACCCCTAAATATTCACTATATGGAAGTGGTACCTACCCTGCCACGGGTTAATTATGTGGCAACCCTTCCCATGTTTTTAGTAACCAATGCAAGTGAGCCTTTCACTATTTGCTCGACTTCTTTTGGCTTAGATCCGGTAATTGATGTGTTCAAAACTTCAATGGAGGAATTTAAATACGATTTTCTTCTTCCTATTGATCTCCTTGACATGTGTTCCTTCCAGGGAGCTGTTCTTCCATCTGATGAAGACCTTTTGGAAACCATGATCAAGGGGTGTCCCTTGACATATGTTTCTTCTATTTGGAATCCATGAAAATAGGTCTCATGAGGATGGTTCTTTTATTGTTTCAACCTTGCTAAAAAATGAAACAGGGTCTCTTGAGGATGGTTCTTTTACTGTGTCAACCTCGTTAAAAAATGAAACAACTCTTTATGAGGATGGTCATTTTACTGTGTCAACCTTGTTAGAAAATGAAATAGATCCTTACGAGGATGGTTCTTTTACTGTGTCAACCTCGTTAAAAAATGAAACAGATCCTTATGAGGATGGTTCTTTTACTATGTCAACCTATTTAAAAAATGAAAAAGGGCTTTTTGAGGATAGTTCTTTTGTTGTGTTAACCTCGTTAAAAGATGAAACAATTATTTTTATGATAGTTCTTTTACAATGTCAAGCTCATTAAAAAATGAAATAAATCTTCACGAGAATAGTCCTTTTCATGTGTTAATCTTGTTAAAAAATGAAACAAATCCTCCCCTAATTGAGTCGAGTTTTTCATCTGATCTCGTAAATGAACCTTCATTTCATTTGCCTATTAGTAACCAATAGTCTACTTAGGTGAATGAAACAAAGTTTGGGGGGCATATTCCGTTGCAGTCATTATGTTGGGGCATGAAAACTTATTTCAAGAAAAAAAATTTCTATTTCAATCTTGTGTAAAAATGAGACCAATCTCAAGAAAATTTTTCCTATGTTTCAAGCTTGTTTAAAAATAAAACCTATCTTGAGTCCATTTTGGTTATTATTTTCAAGACTCGTTAACCTCATGAAAATCCTGAGATCTTTTTTTCTATATTTTGATGCTCATAAAATGTACATGAAAATGTCAAGTTATTTTCATCTTTTCTTGTTCATTAATTAAATTTAAAGTCGGTGAAATGAGTATATTTTTATCACTTTTTTAGACTCCTTTAAACTTACAAGAAACCAAAACCATAGAGTCCTCATGTAAGTCATTTTTTAGACTCTTAAAACATGAAAAGATTGTCTAGCACTTGATTGTTCAAACTCGTAAAAGTAAATGAACAAGCATCCACTCATTATAAGTTTACCCCTTTTACGAACTGAACTAGACTATTTACAAAAAATGTATACATTGACTTAATATGGTCAATAGAATGCTCCTTGCATTATTTTATCCTTTTTCAGGCTCGAGGGATTAAACTTACAAAAAATAACCTGACTGAGTCTACTTATGTTTTTCTTCTAACTCCCTAAAATTTAAAAACATCGAGCTTTACTTTCTCCAAGCTCATTAAAACTTTACGATAAAAGAATTGAATGAGTTCCCTTTTTGTGTCTTTTCAAACTCTTTAAACATGAAAATGACATCAAGTTACTCCCTTCATGGACTCATAAAAACTGAAAAGTATAGGACTTAAGTATTGGGGGTTTTTGCGGCGCATTATATTAGATATCATTTTGGGATTCAACTGTGTTAAGTAAGTCATTCATCTATGACCATTTCCATGAGAGGTAGTCGTAACTGACTAATTTCTCATGATTTTTGAGTAGTCCACTTAGCACTCATTACATCGGGTGATGCTCATAGAGGTGAAGAAGTGGGATTGAAACTAGTGAAATGAATCACATAGCGTCAATCATCACTTCCAGGGCTTGCACCCGGTAACCAGGACTTCCCAGGAGGTCACCCATCCTAGATCGCCTCTGGCTCAAGTGCGCTTAACTATGGAGTTTTCCCCACAATGAAGCCCACTTATCTTGCTACCCCATTCGCAAAACCTTAGCAAGTATTATACCTCGTGAACCATTCAAGTAGAGTTCCCTTCACTCTTTTGGAATTAAGTATTGGGGTTTTCGTAGTGCATTATATTAGATATCATTTTGGGATTCAACTGTGTTAAGTAAGTCATTCATCAATGACCATTTCCATGAGAGGTAGTCGTAACTGACTAATTTCTCATGATTTTTGAATAGTCCACTTAGCACTCATTACATTGGGTGATGCTCATAGGGATGAAGAAGTGGGATTAAAAAGAGTGAAATGAATCACATAGTGTCAATCATCACTTCCAGGGCTTGCACCCGGTAACTAGGACTTCCTGGGAGGTCACCCATTCCAGATTGCCTCTGGCTCAAGCACGCTTAATTGTGGAGTTTTCCCCACAGTCAAGCCCACATAGCTTGCTACCCCATTTGCAAAACCTTAGCAAGTATTATGCCTCGTGAACCATTCAAGTAGAGTTCCCTTCAGTCTTTTTGAATTAAGTATTGGGGGTTTTCGCAGTGCATTGTATTAGATATCATTTTGGGATTCAACTGCGTTAAGTAGGTCATTCATCTATGACCATTTCCATGAGAGGTAGTTGTAACTGACTAATTTCTCATGATTTTTGAATAGTCCACTTAGCACTCATTGCATCAGGTGATGCTCATAGGGGTGAAGAATTGGGATTGAAACTAGTGAAATGAATCACATAGCATCAATCATCACTTCGGAGGCTTGCACCCGGTAACCAGGACTTCCCTGGAGGTCACCCATCCTAGGTCACCTCTGGCTTAAGCGCACTTAACTATGGAGTTTTCCCCACAATCAAGCCCACTTAGCTTGCAACCCCATTTGCAAAACCTTAGCAAGTATTGTACCTCGTGAACCATTCAAGTAGAGTTCCCTTCACTCTTTCTGAATTAAGTATTGGGGGTTTTCGCAATGCATTATATTAGATATCATTTTGGGATTCAACTGCGTTAAGTAAGTCATTCATCTACGACCATTTCCATTAGAGGTAGTCGTAACTGACTAGTTTCTCATGATTTTTGAATAGTCCACTTAGCACTAATTGCATCGGGTGATGCTCACAGGGGTGAAGAAGTGGGATTGAAACTAGTGAAATGACTCACATAGCGTCAATCATCACTTCTGGGGCTTGCACCTGGTAACCAGGACTTCCCGGGAGGTCACCCATACCAGATTGCCTCTGGCTCGAGCGCTTAACTGTGGAGTTTTCCTCACAATCAAGCCCACTTAGCTTGCTACCCCATTTGAAAAACCTTAGCAAGTATTGTGCCTCGTGAACCATTCAAGTAGAGTTCCCTTCACTCTTTTCGAATTAAGTATTGGGGGTTTTCACAGTGCATATATTATATATCATTTTGGGATTCAACTGTGTTAAGTAAGTCATTCATCTATGACCATTTCCATGAGAGGTAGTCGTAACTGACTAATTTCTCATGATTTTTGAATAGTCCACTTAGCACTCATTGCATTGGGTGATGTTCACATGGGTGAAGAAGTGGGATTGAAACTACTGAAATGAATCACATAGCATCAATCATCACTTCTGGGGCTTGCACCTGGTAACTAGGACTTCAAGGGAGGTCACCCATCCCAGATCACCTCTGGTCGTAGGCTTTCCTGCGATAGGTCACTTCCTATCGACTTCAGCACATTATCTAAGAAGTTGATCAAGAAACTTTGAGTACCTTGAAGTTTGAATGCCTTAATGGCATGTTTCTATCTTTGGCCTTTGATCAAATAATTTTATGTGTGTTCGACTTCATATCATCTTTTCACACTCAAGCTTATAAAAAATGAAGAGGTACATGCTAGTAATGGTTGGGGGGGAATTGGGAAAAGGTGTATGCTTTACATTTCATTTCTAAAGGTAGTGTGTCGCTCTTGAACAAGACACTCTGTCACATTCATGTCTGGGTTGGGAAATCCATTTGTCTTACAATTAATTGAACCTCATTAAAAGTCTTGATGGTTTTGGGTATTATTGTTGAGTCAAAATTCTTCCAAGATAATTCTTGTGTCGTTGTGTGTTCAAGAGAAGTTCAACCTCAGTTCAAGTTCCTTTTCAAATTTTATCCTTTAGTCACGTCGACCATCCTTGGGGTAGTCCTTGCAAACTATTTTCCAAAACTTGAGATTGTGTTTTGTGTCGTAGGCTTTCCCATGATAGGTCACTTCCTATCGACTTCAGCACATTATCTAAGAATTTGATCAAGAAAATTTGAGTACCTTGAAGTTTGCATGCCTTAATGGCAGGTTTCTCTCCTTTGACAACATGTTCTCATCTTTTGCCTTTGATCAAATGATTCTATGTGTGTTCGACTTCAGATCATCTTTTCACACTCTATAGATTGTATTGGGAGTACCTTGAGAGGCATTGTCATTATTGGTGGTTTCTCTCACACTTGTTAACAATTCACATTATCAACTAGTAATCAAGAGGTTTTTTCCATGTTAGACTTCAAGATATTTGCTCACATGGTTAGATTCGTACTATGGATCGAGAGATGGAGATCAAGACCCTGGATCTAGTTTCATACATCCAGGCTGTGAGGAGTTTTTCATTTATAATTATACAAAGAGTTTTATGTTTGATGGCTGCATCCATCCTATATCTACTTTGACATGATGTATTTCCATACTGTGCTTTAAGACTTTTATGTTCTGAGTATGGGAATTCCTACCTTAGTGATGATTATTATATTGCATTGTAATCCTTGATTGATTGTTCCAGGTTTCCAACCATGATCTCTAATCCAATCCTTGATATGATAAAGTACTTTAGTCCTCAAACTTTTAGGAATTCACACTTTAGGGGGCAATCTATTACACTTCATTTCATCTCCATGACAAATAATCATCAAAATTGGATCTCTCACAATCCATCCAAGTGTCATGAAGCACTCCCTTTAAATTCAACAACTTATATACCTTGAATAAAGTGGAATTTCTAGACCGCATGGTACAAAACCACACATTTGTGGTTTCATCCACTGTAAACTGTGTATATTTGTGCTTTATTTCTGAACAAAAACTGCGCAGGTAAAAATAAAAAATTTGATCTAGAAGCATTGTTAGGTGAATCATTGCCAACAGAAAGCCTCGAACTCATGTTTATTCGAGCCTAACCTCATATTTTATGGAACTAATTCCCATTCTTCAAGGAGAACTCATCCCTCTTTTAGTGATTTCATCCTTGGACTAAGGATCTCAAAATACTTCCTTTTGGCCTATTAATCAAGCCCTAGGTAGGGGAATTGAGGGAGGCTGCTGAGAGTAATTTTATACTAGGGGAATCAGGTTGGAGAGCTTATCATTCTTGGAGAGGATGGAGATCAATGGGAGGATCTTCACAACATCAAGGAACACGTTTTGTAGCTCCTTTATGTTTTTAAAATTAATACAAACAAGCATTTCTTCTCACTTCATTGTTTAATGGATTAATTGATGAATTTCATGGATGGTTTATGTTATTTATATTTGTCCATTAGAATGATGTTTGTTACTAGTCTCCTTGATCACTAGTTTGAATTATTGAATCATTTATGTTTCATATGCCTCTGATCCTTTGTTGTTTCCATGTGTGCAGGTCTATATTCAAGCATGGAGGAGTTGCACTAAAGCACAAAGGGGGATATTTATTAAGAACGTTGTAATAAGGTATGAATTTCCTTTTCCCACCTTCTTAGCTTATGATTCGAGAAATGGTATATTCAGGGAAGGAATTAGCTTGATTTTTTGTTTATTACTAGTTTCCTTTTATGATCTAGGGAGATCACTCTTGTTAGAAAGAGGGATTTATCTGCCTAACAATTGGGGCATACGAATTGTATTTATGTTACTACACCCAAAGTGTGGAACATAGATCATATTCAACAACCTAGCTCACTGAATTCCTATTGTCCACGAAAGTGGTTTGACCCTTGTAACTCCAACTTCCTCATAGTAAAAAAAATTCAGATACTTGCTGGGATTGAATTAGGGATACTTTCTTTGATCTTTCATATCCTAGTCCTCCATGCACAGTTTTGGCACCCTTCCAACAAGTCTCCCTCAATCAGTATATCCTCTAGTAACAAGGGTGTAAAGACCTTAAATTTTATAATATCTAGGTCCTTGGTCACCTTTGAAGTTGGCTTCCATGACGACATATAGGGTGACAACCTAGAGATAGGTTCCACCTCATCTGCACTAATATCCTCTATTTCGTCAGCTACTTCTTCCTCATCCAAATCTTCGGGCTCAATTGATTGCTTCAACTTATCCATTCTATCCTTAGAACATTGTTATGTGGGGATTTTCCATGGTGATTGCCTAATTAGAGGCTTTTGTGGCTTCTTCTTCTTCTTCTTGGCTGATGTTTATATGGTGGCAGTAGGATTTGTCCTCGACGATATTTGTATAGTGGAATTTATTGGTAGTGTAGCAGTAATAATGGATCCTAGCCCTTTACTAAGAAACTCTTGCTCAATATCCTCCCAACTCCAACCAGATATGCAACAAAATGCTTATCTCACACTCAGGCGAAAAATCACACTTAGAATTCTCAACAAGAAAAGTGTCTGAATGTGGAATGGGGGTGACATACTTATAACCTTTTCCTAATTGAAACTACTCAATCTTGTTCAGATCCTCCTTATAAATGAAAATTTTGCAAAAGATTTGCCTATATATGCTCCTTAAATGTGTTTCTTCCACTCCTTTTAACAACAATTTGTCTGTAAAATCAAATGTAGAAACCCCAACGCTCATATTCTAGGTGAAATGTAGTAGACCCTTCCCTGCAACATAGTTTCCCCTTATTCATCATAGCTCCCTCCATCCATTCCATCCTCTTGAATACCGCGCAACCCTCCCTCTTTAACAAAGTTCTTCTTTGGCAGAGTACTTTATAGTCCCGTGCTTCTTTCCAACTTCCTATAGCAATAAGACTATCCTATGTTAATATAGTCATCACATAATCCTAGGGAAAAAATCATCCCTTTAGAGCTTCAACCTACTCCCATTTACTCGCCCAACAAATAATTCTCCATTCAGCTTCGAGAGTTGAACTATGCCACCATCTAATATATGCCTGATAACATATGGTCCTAGCCACTGCACCCTAAACTTGCTAGGGAACTTTGCAAACTTACTATCGTACAACATAACTAAGTCTCCATTCTTAAAAGTACTATGCTTATATGTCGATTGTGCCTTGCATTTTCCTGGGCTTTTTGTACTTGTTGGTGAAATCCTGCAAGAAAGCGATCCTCTTCCAGCGCGAGTAGTTGTACCATTCTCTCCTCCATAATATCTATGTCCACCATATATGTAATGGTCGCAATCCAAAGACTGGGTACTATGTAGTCCATAGGCATTATAACTTTCTATCCATACACTAGTCGAAATAGAGTTTGACCTGTCAATTTCTTGCATGTAGTCCTTTATGCCCATAAAACTGCTAGTATGTGCACATCCCAATCATTCCTGTTGATGTTGCATACTTTAGTCAGAGCATTCTCCAAAATTTTGTTGAAAGACTCAACCATGCCATTCGCCTAAGGATGATAAGGCATGATTTTCTAATGATGTAGTTGAAACTCCTTTGTTAGTGCTTCAATAGTGTTGTGTGAGAAATGTGAACCTCTGTCGCTCATCAGGATCTTTGGGCATCCAAACCTTGACAATATATACTGAAAGATGAAGTGCGTAGTAGTGTATGCGCTATAATCCTTTACTGGTTGTGCTTCAGCCAAAATACTATGTCTTTCATGCTTAGCGACATATCTGCACAATATTTCGCCAGGGCCCATTTTATAAAAATGTCCAGTAACCAGAGAAAATTTTTCAACTCTGCATACGAGTTCTTTCTTTTGGTGAGTCGTATACTCCTCAGGGGCTACACTAGTAGAAAAGAGTAGATGATATCGACAAAATTCTGATCAGCAACTCATACTATAAAAATATGTGGATTGGGCAATCCTTCTTCAATATTTGTTGGTTCTTCGCCATTCACAATTCTAGACAAGAGATCTAGCCTAGAGTTCCATCACCCTGGATTAACTATGACCTCAAAGTCATACTCTTGGAACAACAATAGCCACCTGCAAATCTCCTCCCCCCCCCCACAACATAGGCTTGTTCACTAAGTACTTTAGCAAATAATGGTCCATGAACATCTTGAGGTGCGTGCCTAATAAGTAATGTCTGAATTAGTGCTACACGTACACAATAGCCAAGCCTTATCTCTCTGTTGTGGAGTAATTCCTTTCCACCTTAGATAAATTTTGATTCGCAAATGCGATGGGGAAGATCCCCTTCTCTTGGCTATACTAAGACAACCCCCAGAGCTATGCATGATGCATCTACATGGATGTGAAATTCCTTCTTCCAATCTGGAAACACCATAATTGACGCAATACCATTTTTTCCTTCAAGATGTTGAGGCTCTCATGACATTCATCGTTCCAACTAAAGGTAGCATCTTTCTTTAGTAACTTTTCCATCGGTGGAGTGATATGTTCGCAAGACTTTATGAACTTTCGATAGTAACCAATATGTCCTAGAGTTGCACGTAGCTTCTTGATGTTCCTTGGCAGATCCAAATTGATAATAACAACAATTCTCATAGGGTCCACCATCAACCCTTCTTTACAAAAAATATGTCCCAATAATATCCCACATGGTACATAAAAAATGACTTCTTTAGGTTCAATGATATTTCCTGTAGGTATTTAACATCAAGTGCAAACTTGGAACAGGATTCTTTACCAATCCAAATATGGTCCAGTCATCAAAGTAAACCTCCAGAAATTTGTGGATGAATTCCTTAAACGTGACGAAAACCACCCTAAAGAATATCGCAGGGGCATTCTTCATCCCAAACGACATGACTGTATGCTTAAATGATCCCCATTTAGTAGAAAAAGTGGTTTTATTCCTATCCTCTGGCGTGATCTTGATCGATTGGCACCTTGAAAACCCATTTGTGAAGGAGTATGTCTCTTGTCCTCAACCATTATGTAAAACTTCATCAGTAAATGATGTTGGGAACAGGTCATGCATGCATGCATCATTCAACTTTCTTAAATAAACTCAAATCCTTATTTCTTCCTTAGTATTTTCACTTGCATGACCATTGGGCTTACCCATTTAGATTCTTACACAGATTCAATTATTTCAGCTATGAGCATCTTATCAAGTTTGTGGTTCACCTTTTCCTTGTATTTTAGGTTTAGCCTATACGGTTGCTATTTTACTAGTTTCACATTTGGCTTCAAAGTGATCTTCAGTACGCCCAAATCTGCTATAATTCCTTTTAGCTTTGAAAAATTCATCGGAAACAGATCCTGGTACTCATGCAATAATTCAGCTACCTTTCCTACTCTATCCTCATCTCATTAATCACCAATGCGTGCAAACTTGGGCTCCACCTCTGATCCTATATTGACTTGCTTCATCTTAATAGGCTACGATATGTCAGGTATCTCAACATTTTGTCCCACAACCTCATTTTTGCCTTCTGATTTAGCGATGTTGTTGTTGCACGAATCCTCCTTGCCTTCTTCCATGGTTATATTATAACATTCTAGAGCATGTTGTAACTACGTATTCTATAGGCTTTACCCAAGTCATAGGCTCTCTCGGTGTCCGAGAATTTGTTTCTTTGATTTCCTGAAGTGCATCATCTATACACTGAAACCCATCTTCGAGACTAGGATTTAGTAGGAAGCTTTCCTTCATATCATACTAGTCAGGGGTTCCATGGCGCATCTTCGTTTCCAGATACCAATTCATCGGTATTACATCCAAAGTATGATAGAATATGTGTACCCACTCTAGATGAGGTTCTTCGCCCCACGCTTTAGCCCAATGTGCCAAATGTTCCCAAGAATCATCCCTACTATTATATTTCTCTACGAGCCTTGTGTTTGCATAACTAAACCTCAGCCACATCATTCAGTGATACTCCATCCAATATCCTATATTATCTTTATGTGTGCCCCACCAGCGCATAGACGTAGCCCTCAAAGATATATCCAAGGCCTGGAATCACTGTTCTTCTGGTACATACCTTTCAAACTCATCAGGAAATAAACTGACATCACCTATCCCATCATAATATGGAAAATTACATACCTTGGTGGATATGTAGCGAAGGGATTTTTTCAGTCTATTACACCACATAATAGAAATTTTGTGCAACCAGTTCTACCAGTTCTCCAATTCTTCATCTGATTCTGAATGATATGAAATATCCTTCTCCCAGCTTATCTTTCCATTGGCAGTGGGGTTGATCCAATCCTCATATCGCGCAACTGGCTTATAGATGTGGTCAATATATTCATCACCGTATTCTTCGTGGATGGTTCTGTATATCACACTCCTTCAGAGGGATGAAAACGTATCGTTATTTTCAAACACCGTACTCCTGTTCTTCAAATTTAATATTTCATCCATATCGAAAGCCCAATCAAGTCCAAGTAACACAAGATACAGGTTTTTTTCATCCACAACCTTAATAACTTCAAATTCTGCTACTACGCTTGATCCTGTAATATCCACAACAACTCCATGCAATCGACCCATCTGGATGATTTTTTGTTGATTGTCCATGCACAGCTGAATTAGTGACCATTGCAACTTGGGTTGCCCCATTCACTCCCAAGTCTGCTTCGATAATATATTTGCATCAGATCCCAAGTCAAGAATTACCTGATCCATTTCGAACTCACTGATCTACACAGTCAATCGCATCCCTCATCCAGCTCTTCTCTTATTTATGTTTACCCTGTTTACTGTTTGTTTTTCAAGTTATGACTTTTCTTTACTAGCAGAGTTATCAATTAGCTCTTGCAATCCTTCTACTACTTTATTATCCCATAGAAACTTCATAGAGGCCCACAGAAAATACTTCAGAACGATTGGATCAGGGATCTTCGTCGTAGTAGCACCTTCAAAATTATTCTTTTGGGGCATTAATTGTTTCCGAGATGTCGAAGTTTCAAGATCCATGAAACTCTTCTTTTCTTCCATGAAGGTTTCTTTCTCTCTCTGCATATAGAACCCAATAATATTCTCTCTTTCCTTCCTAACCCATGCATCCGCCAAAGGCTTTTTACCCTCTAATTTATCTTCTTATGTAGCCGCACCACTTTGCATCACTATATTAATGCTTGTATCATCCTCGAGCAGTTCAAATCTCATCATTTGTAAATTACGCGTAGGTTGTTGATTCTTCTTTTCCTGCATACTAGCCATTAAAATATGAAATATTCTATCACATGGTCAAACTGTCCACAATACTAACAGGAGGGGTGAGTGGGGTTTTGACATTCCAACACAAAATGTCTAGCTTTGCCATAGTTATAGCATATGATCTGACCTCGACCTCATCCAGCGCCCCCTCCTCGACCATATCCTTTGTTGATTAGTAGTTGACATTGATGTCAACCCAAGCAGCACTAAGAGCTACCCCAATCTTTCATGGGAATTTTTACATGAAATCTCATCCTATTCCAAGTCAAGGATCATCTATATGGATTCTAATCATCGAGAGGTTTCCAGTTAGTGGCCTAAAACCCCATGGGGTTGTGGGATGATACTCATCATTGGTTGTGGCCATTGAATATTCAAAAATTAATAATGTTTTAAGCTCCTAAAATCCCTCCAACTTTCACTTGTTGAAGCCCTTCTCAAATCAAATCATTTCTATAAATTGTGACCCTCATATCCTCCTCATGCGAGCACTTTCAACGAACTATCTTGTGAGCAAACCTATGTAATTTTTCATCCCTCATGAGCTTCTAAAACAATATCTATTGGAGGGAGTTTAAGGTTTCGTTGAGGTCTAGTTAGGGTACAAAATTATGATCAAGTTTGAAGCTCTATTTTGAACCAAGTTTAGAGCTTTGGATTCTAGGCTTTCGTTGCTTCAAACAAGTCATCATGGCATTTTTTCTATAACTTTTTTTTTATGAGGCTTCAAAAGATGAAATTAAAACCCATTTGAGCTGAAATCTTGATGAACCTCATGATTGTATTTTAGATCTTGGTTTGGTATACTTTTGAAGATATTACCTAAGGAATTTAGGGGTTTTTCAGGCGCTTGAAGTCGATATGAAACATATGACCTTGGGAAAATCCTCATAACTTTCTCTAGAAGCATTGGATACAAATTTCATAAATAGTGATAGAAAGAGGATGTACTATATATTTTTGGGTATCGTTTTCAGAGCTGAAGGTCGAAACATTGACATGTGACACATCATACAAGTTCGCTCTACTGAACCAGTCTATAATCAGGTCATCGTGGGAGATTGGGCATAACTCGTTCTTGAAGAATCCAATGTCGATCAAACCTATGGGGTTGGAAAGCGGGCTTAGAGGGATAGTACAGGACAAAATTTCAGATCTTAGAGGTCCAAAATTACATAGATATAATAGATTCAATATCGATCTCCTAGAAGGAAAGAAAATGTATGCATTCAAGGATCACTGAAGTAAGGACCACACATCGACAATCAAGGGTAAGTATGCTACAGAAAGGTATGTATGATGTTGGGTACCTATAATACTAGTGACTACCCCATTACTATTGTAGTTATACCCCTTATTTATATTGTTGTGCCCCTATTACCCCCATATTGTTATTTCTGTGCCCCATAGAATCCCTCTATTGTTATTTTTGTGGCTTTATATTATTATTGTTAGGTCGGCTGGATTATATTGTGACTCCTTAGACTCCTATATATAGAAAGGAGGTTTTGTCATTTGTATCATCCAAGAATTGTTCATTTATGTAATGTAAAGGAGGTTTCCCCCTCGAAGAGGCTGAATTCTAAGGCGTTGATCTATCTTTTCTATCTTTTCTTGAGTTGGTTTCATAACATTTGGTATCAGAGCTTTGGATTCTAGGGTTTCGCTGCTCCAAACAGGTCATCGTGGCATTTTCGCTATAACGTTTTTTCTGTGATGTTTCAGAAGTCGCAAAAAAAACACATTTGAGAAGAAATCACGCTGGACCTTGGGTCCGAATTTAAGAGCTTTTCGCATGATATTTACGGAGATATGATCTGAGGAAGTTGGTCTTTTTGCAGACTCCTGAATTACATTCAAAACAGGTGACCTGGGGAAAATCGTCATAACTTTATCTCTGGGGATCGGATTGAAATTTCGTAAGAAGGTACAGAAAGAGGACAGACTGTAGGTTCTTGTGTGTGTGTTTCAGATTCAAAGGTTGAAACAGTGACTCGTGGTACGTCGTACAAG
Source organism: Pinus tabuliformis (assembly GCA_031772625.1). NCBI lineage: Eukaryota > Viridiplantae > Streptophyta > Pinopsida > Pinales > Pinaceae > Pinus > Pinus tabuliformis. Next base: position 598,171,841 of record CM062815.1, on the reverse strand, counting down.
TTTGCTCTACTGAACTAGTCTAAAAGAAAGTCACTGTGGGAGATTTCACATAACTCTTCCTTGGAGAATCCAATTAGGCTCAGACTTGTGGCATTGGAAAGAGGACACAGAAGGCTACTGCAGGTAGAAATTTCAGAACTAGATGATCCAAAATTGTAGAGATACATCAGATTCAATATCAGGCTTCTATAAAGTGAAAAAAGGTGTGTAGTTTTTTTTCAAATTTTTGTGTAAGCTTGGTTTAACGGAATTCAAAGGGCATAATAAAGCATTATTATCGGTAACTGATGCCCCGAGGAAAGAAAATGCAAAAACCTAGTAAGGAACCTGAAAGCTCTAGCATGACTCATGAAGAAGAGGAAGAAATGCTACATGATATATCAAAATTACAAGAACAAGTGCAACAAATGTCACGCTCACAAAAGCTAACAGAAGCTAAGATAAGTGGCGTGGAATCTAAGATAAAGGGCATGGAAGCTAAGATGGATGATTAGAAGATAGATTTGAAGAGAGACATGGCATATTTGAAGATAGATTTGAAGACAGACATGGAAGAATTGAAAAAGTTGCTACAAGAAAGGGTCACTAATGGTGAAAAGGTAGTAAAGGAAACTCATGATGAGAACAAAAGAAATGTTAATCATGATTCCATAGACGCTAATGTTGGATCGAAGAATCACCATATTCCAAAAATCAATATTAGGAAGTTTGATGGCAAGGATCCCGCCACATGGATATTACAGATGGAGCAATTCTTTGATCTCAATAATGTGCAAAACGCACAAAAGGTACGTATGGCAACTGTATATTTGGAACCAAATCAGTTTGTATGGTATCAATGGCTTTGCTCTCGTAAACAATTTATCACTTGGGCAATTTTTACGGAAGAATTGATAGCACAATATGAGGATACAAAAAGCAACACTTTTTTTAGCCAATTGATAAGTCTCAAACAAAAGAGTTCAGTAATGGAGCACATTGAGGAGTTCCAAAAATTGAACATAAGGGTAAAAGATATTCCAGAGGAGCATAGGATTGATGTGTTCATAGGGTATTTAAAGGATAATATCCAACATGATGTTCGCCTTTGGGAACCTGATTCATTAGAGAAGACATTCAGGTTAGCAAGAAAAATGGAAAGCAAAATTATGGCAACCAGGAAGCATACCACTCACAACTATAAAGACGGAAGTGTTGTTGCCCCTAGTCTTCCACAACCTATAAGGTTGACACCACAACAATTGGAAGAAAAAAGAGCAAAAGGGCTTTGTTACAGTTGTGATAGCAAATACACTAAAGGTCATAAGTGTGCTGAGAAGAAATTATTCTACATAGATTGTGAAGAGGAAGAAGAAAAGGAGCAAGAAAGGTCAAAAGAAGAAGATATACTCCAGGAACAAAGCCTAGATGAAGAAAAAATAAATCCAACCATATCTTGTAATGCATTGGAGGGAATTACCACTCCTCAAACCATCAAGATAGAAGGACAAATCAAGAAGAAAAAGGTAATAGTGTTGATTGATTCAGGAAGCACCCACAATTTTATTCATTGTAGGGTAGCAAAAGAATTGAATTGCTTCCTATATCCAACACCAGAATGTCAAGTGATGATTGCAAATGGAGGAGCAATAAATTGCTCTGGAAAGTGCCATAATATCAAGCTATCCATGGGAGAATATGTATTGACTAGCCCAATGCTTTCCATTCCAATGGGAGGTGCTGATGTTGTACTAGGAGTCCAATGGCTACAATCCTTGGGTACAATAGCTTTTAATTTTCAAGAACTTTTCATCAAATTTTCTACGGAAGGAAAGGAAGTTGAATTAAGGGGTATTGCAGGGAAACCAGGAAAGATAATCAGCTCTAATGGCATGACAAAGCTTCTAAAAAAGGAGCAAAGAGGTGTAATTGCACAATTATGTTCGCTAGATGTTTCCACATTGGAATCATCTATTTCTCCAGATCTCCAAAAAGTCCTCGACAATCATTCCAAGGTATTTGAGACTCCAAAAGGTCTCCCACCTATGCGTGATCATGATCATGCTATTCATCTGATTCCAGGAAGTGTTCCTCCAAACATCAGGCCGTACAGATATCCCTATGTCCAAAAAAGTGAAATTGAACGTATGGTTGCAGAAATGCTAGAGGCTGGTATAATTCAACCGAGTCAAAGTTCTTTCTCAGCCCCAGTAGTATTGGTGCACAAGAAGGATGGATCATGGCGCATGTGTCCGGATTATAGGGAGCTCAACAAGCTCACTATTAAAGATAAGTTCCCCATTCCTGTTATTGATGAATTACTGGATGAATTGCATGGATCAATTTACTTCACCAAGTTGGATCTTCGTTCGGGATATCATCAAATCAGAATGAAGATTGAAGACATTCCGAAAACAGAATTTAGAACTCATGAGGGTCATTATGAATTTTTGGTCATGCCTTTTGGCCTTACCAATGCACCTTCAACATTTCAAGGTTTGATGAATTCAATTTTCAAACCATTCCTTAGAAAATTTGTGTTAGTATTTTTTGATGATATACTAATCTACAGCAAGTCTTGGAAGGATCATGTTGAACATGTTGACAGGGTGCTACAACTATTGGAGGAGAAACAATTATATGCAAAAATATCCAAATGTTTCTTTGGAGTCCAGGAGGTGGAATATTTGGGTCATATTGTATCTCATGAAGGATTTAAGGTAGACCCTAGCAAAATTAAAGCCATTAAGGAATGGAAAATTCCCACATCCATAAAGCATCTGCGAGGATTTCTTGGGTTGACAGGGTATTATCGCAAGTTTGTTAAGAATTATGGGAGAATAGCAGCACCTCTAACAACATTATTGAAAAAAGATTCATTTTCATGGACTCCGGAAGCAACAAAGGCCTTTGAACATCTTAAAGAGGCAATGTGCCAAGCACTGGTCTTAGCTACACCGGACTTCACAAAAACCTTTATTGTGGAATGTGATGCTTCAGGAAATGGAATTGGTGTTGTTCTAATGCAAGATGAAAGACCCATTGCTTTTGAAAGTCATCCAATCAAGGGAAAGTTTTTAAGCAAAGCTATTTATGAGAAGGAAATGTTGGCAATACTCCATGCACTTAAGAAATGGCGACCCTACCTAATGGGAAGACACTTCAAGGTAAAAACGGATCATGATAGCCTTAAATACTTTTTAGAACAAAGATTATCCTCTGAAGAGCAACAAAAGTGGGTCACAAAGATGTTGGGTTATGACTTTGAAATCATCTACAAAAAAGGGAAGCAAAATATGGTGGCAGATGCACTCTCAAGAAAGGATGAGGATGTGGAAGCATTGTTGTGTGCCATTTCTATTATCCAACCAGATTGGATAAACGAAGCAAGGGAGGAATGGAAGAATGACGAAGAAGTGTGGGCACTTATTCGAATGCTACAACAAGATTCCATTACTTCTGATACATTTAGCTAGCAAAATGATTCGTTATGGTACAAAGATCGCTTATACCTCTGTAAGAATTCCCAGCTAAAACAAAAGATTCTTATGGAATTGCACACTTCTCCCTTAGGAGGGCACTCAGGATTTTTAAAAACTTACCACAGGGTTAAGAAGGAATTTTTTTGGGATGGCCTTAAATCAGATATTCAAAAGTTTGTGGCGGAATGTTTGGTTTGCCAGCAAAATAAAGTTGAAACAATTAAGACACCGGGTCTATTACAACCTTTATCCATTCCAAGCCAACGTTGGGAGGAGGTTTCAATGGATTTTATCACAGGTTTACCCAAGTCTGAGGGAAAGAGTGTCATCATGGTGGTAGTTGACAGACTTACCAAGTATGCACACTTTTGTGCATTATCACATCCATTTAAAGCCAGTATAGTTTCTACTGCATTTATGGAAACATTTCAAAAGCTACATGGAAACCCAAAGATTATTGTAAGTGACAGAGATCCCATTTTCACTGGAAATTTTTGGACAGAATTATTTTCTTGTCTTCGTACTCAGTTAGCTCATAGCTCATCTTATCATCCTCAATCTGATGGGCAAACTGAGATAGTAAACAAATGTTTGGAAGGATATCTTCGTTGCTTTGTATCTGATAAACAGACACAATGGGTCAAATGGTTGCCTTTGGCTGAATGGTGGTATAACACTTCCTTCCATACAGCAACAAAAATGACCCCATTTATGGCACTTTATGGGTATCAACCACCACCCATCACATCATATTTAAGAGAAAATTCTAAGGTTCAGGCAGTGGAACATCACGTCGAACATCAACAACAAGTCCTCCAACTCTTAAAGGATAACCTCGTGTTGGCACAAAATAGAATGAAACAACAGGCAGATCAACATCGCAGTGAAAGAAGTTTTGATGTAGCTGATTGGGTATTCCTACGGCTACAACCATATAAGAAAATGTCCCTAAAGCAAGCTAAGAAGGATAATAAATTATCACCAAAGTATTATGGTCCGTACAAGGTGTTGCAAAAGATTGGTACTATGGCATACAAATTGGAGCTTCCTGCAGCTTCTCGATTGCACCCAGTTTTCCATGTTTCATGTTTAAAGAAGGTTATAGGTGACAAGCTCCCAATTCAAACAATATTGCCAGAACTTGACGAGGAAGGAAAAATTATATTGGAACCGTAAGAAGTCACAGAAACAAGAATTCGACAGCTACGAAATCGATCAATTTCAGAGTATCTTATCAAGTGGAAGAACTTATCCACTGAAGATTCCACATGGGAGGATAAGAATTTTATGAAGAAGTATCCAGAACTACTCAAGCGTTGAGGACAACACTTTTTTGAAGGAGAGGGGCATGTTGGGTCCCTATAATACTAGTGATTACCCCACTACTATTGTAGTTATACCCCTTATTTATATTGTTGTGCCCCTATTACCCCCATATTGTTATTTCTGTGCCCCATAGAATTCCTCTATTGTTATTTTTGTGGCTTTATATTATTATTGTTAGGTCGGCTGGATTATATTGTGACTCCTTAGACTCCTATATATAGAAAGGAGGTTTTGTCATTTGTATCATCCAAGAATTGTTCATTTATGTAATGTAAAGGAGGTTGCCCCCTCGAAGAGGCTGAATTCTAAGGCGTTGATCTATCTTTTCTATCTTTTCTTGAGTTGGTTTCATAACATATGATTAGTGTTTACATTTTAATTTTGAGTATCATCTCTGATATATTATTTACAGGACAACGTAAGTATATTGTTTTGTATTTGTTTGGGTCTTGCTTGTTAATGAATGTGCATGAAGGATCACACTTTAGAACAACTCGAACACATACTAGAAGGAGATGGAATGACAAAGTACCATTATTTGAAGCAAGAAAACAATACCTTAGTAACTGCAAGTGATCCAAGAAGTAATGTCAATTCAAGTGTTAGGTCTTGTCAAAAATCTAGTGTTGTAAAAGAGTCATCATTGTAAATTTGTAAAAGAGTCAATCTTCCTAGAGTCAAAGAGGCATTGTTGGGAGGTATAGGAGTCACTGTTAGTGTGATGTCATGGTTGGGATGCAGGTCATAGTGTGATTGGGTGTTTGGTCAAGTACAATAAAATCATTGTAAATCATATTGTATCATGGATCAGTGTCCCTGGTATAGGAGTCCACACTCTTTTCTCAGTTATGATTCTAGGCAAGTGCATGAAGTTGTGTATAGGTTGGAACCTGTGAACACTTCAAGGCGGTAGGTTTGTCGATGTTGGCATCCATTCAGTTTACTACTAAAGAAACCAAGGCATTGGGGCATCCTTCTTGTGGGAGTTGGAGAAGAATTCTTTTCTAGAGTTATAGGAAGTTGTAACTTTCATTTCAGTTGGGGATGAAGATTAAAGAATTTATTAGAAGACCATTTGGTGGTTTTTGACCTAGAGGGGGTTTTCCACCTAAAATTGTTGTGCTTACTATGTTTTATTATTTACCATTTTTACTGGATAAACATTAATACTAATTGAATATTAACTAATTCTCTGAAAATATTTAAAAGTGCTAATTTCTAAGGAATACCGATTCACCCCACCTCTTAGTATTTCCAACAATTGGTATCGGAATTTGGTACCTTTACTTGAAGTCTAACAATTGGAAGGAGATGATGGAATACACTACGAATAGAGTTCCTTTGTTCAATGCAAATAACTATTCACTTTGGAGTGGAAGAATGGCAATTCATTTGCTGGCACAAGAATACGAAGTATGGGAAGTCGTTGAAAAAGGCTTCACATCAACCCTAGATGAAAAATGTAAGAGAAATATGGTATATGATGCCAAGGCTAAAGATCTTATTATCAGTGGGGTTATCAAATCTGTCTATCTTAAGATATTGAGTTGAAAAATGCTAAACAGGTATGGGGCAAGCTTGAGAATATATACACAGGTGACTCACATGTGAAAGAAGTGAATCTTCAAATTTTCAGGGAAAAGTTTGAGCAACTCAGAATGAAGGAAGATGAAGATATTGTTGCATACTTTTAGTGTGTTTTTGAAACAACAAATACATTGGAAGCTTTGGGAGAACCTATTGAAACACAAATTTTTGTCTGAAAGATCATCAGAACCTTGCCAACAAGATTCAACCCAAAGGTATCTGTCTTGAAAGACAGATCGAATCTAAGCAATCTGAGCATAGATGAATTGCATGGAATTCTTATGTAATATGAAATAAGGATTGAAGAAGAGGATGAAACATCTCACTTAGAAACAACATTTTCCGAATCCAAGAAGATTAGTAAGGACAAGCAGACTCCGAAAGCAAAAACTTGTAGTTGTAAGGATGAAGAAAATGAGGAAGATGAAGAAGAACTTTCAGGTAAAGAATTTTCCTACTTCATGCAGAAAATGAGAACATGTATGGGAAAATTCAAAGGTAAACTTCCATTAATATGTTTTGATTATGGTGAGGTTGGGAATTTTGCAGCCAAGTGTCCTCACAAAAATGAGGTTGTTACAAAGGGAAAGAAAGGTCCTATGAAGTTCAATAAGAATAATTTCTCATCTGATGAAGATAGTGATAACACAAAGAAATCAACAAAAGAGTCTTGTTTATGGCCAAGTAGAAAAAGAAAGAGGCATTTGGCAAAGAAGGAGAATAAGAGATGATTGAGATTGAATTTCAAAATGAAGTGATCAGGGTTATCAAAGAGCTCAAGGCTGAGAAGAAGCATGTCAACACTCTTGAAGATGAATTAAAGAAATAAATGGAATAGGTCCTAAATCTTGAAGTCAAGGTTGAAGAATACAAACGAACTGAAGAATCACTTGGGAAAGAATAAAAGGAAAGTAACAAGGAAAGAGAAGCATTGGAATCTGAAATAGTGTCTCTATGAAAGGAAGTAAAAAATGGAATAACTCTTCAAAAATATGCCAAAATCTCAAAGGCATTAGAAGAACCCATCATCAATCAGTGATCATGCAGTGACAAGAGTGGTCTTGGTTACAAAGAAAAATTTGAAAAGGAGTCAAGTCCTTCTATGGCAACAAAATAATATGGATATATAAAATCTACCAAGTAGGTAGATCTCTCAGCTAAATCAAGAGATCAAGGCTCATAGAAAGAACCATGGAAAACAATTCCTCGAAGAATATTTCCTCCCACGTATCAAACTATTTTTTATGGTCATTGTTATTAATGTGGAAGGTTTGGACATAGAGATGTAGAATGTCACATATATGTTTGGAATGAATATAGTTCCAGGATATCTTTCAGAAATAGATACTCTAGAACTCAACAGAATATCAAAAAAATTGATCATTTGAGAGATGATGTCAAATCTTGCAAATGTAACAATTTTGGACATCTGGCTAAAGATTTTATGCTTGGAAGCTCTTCAAAGGAATTCTTGCAAAATCAGAATGAACAAGTATGGAAAAATATGACTAAAAAATGTGTTATTGCTCTGAAGGTTCAAAGCAACAGAAACATTTGGTATGTTGACAATGGTTGCTCAATGCATATGACTGGAGATAAAAATAATTTTATATCCTTGAAGGAAAAGAAGGATGAAACAGTGTCTTTTGGAAATGACGGGCCTTCAAACATCATAGGAGTAGGTACGATCACGCTTGCAAGCAAGGATGCATTAGTGAAGGATGTGTTGTTGATTGAAAATATGAATCACAATTTTCTCAACTCTATGAAATGTGAAATCAGGAAAGGAAAATTTGGAAAAATTGTGGCTACAACAAGAAGAGCTCCAAATGACATATACATTTTGGATGAAACACCTAAAGGGTTCTTTTCAGAAAAATAAGATGAAAGTTGGTTATGGCACAAACGAATGGGACATATAAAGTTTAACAATTTGCTCAAGATCAACAAAAAGGAAGTAGTAAGAGAAATTCCTAAATTTTCAAAACCTACCAATACAATATGTGAATCATGTTAGCATGAAAAACAGAAAAAAGTTGAGTTAGAGACAAAGAAACACTTTGTGTCATGTCCGTTGCAATTACTACATATTGATCTATGTGGTCCTATGAGAAAAAAAGGTTTAGATGGTGAATTATACTTCATTCTAATGATAGATGATTACATCAGAATGACAGCCGTCAGTTTCTTAAAGAAAAAATCTGAGGCATTCAAATGTTTCAAAATCTACAAAGAATTAGTCGAAAATGAAACCGATTTGAAGATCAAATGTCTAAGATATGATAATGGTGGAGAATTCACGTCCAAAGCATTTCAAAAATACTATGACGAAAATGGAATAAAAAGGCAATTCTCAATAGCCAGAACACCACAACAAAATGGAGTTGTTGAAAAAAAAAACAGAACCATATAGGAAATGGCTAGAAAAATGTTAAATGACTTAAAATTGGATGATAAATTATGGGTTCAAGCAATCTATAAGACCATATTCATTATAAACAGAGGTCTACTCAGGGACAATTGTAACATGACTCCATATGAACTGTGGAAGGAAAGACCGAGTAACCTCAAATAATTCAAAATATTTGGAATTAAATGTTGTCAAAGGAGAAGACCAAAAATTGGGCAAGTTTGATTCCCATGTTGATGAATGTATTTTCATTGGTTATTCATGCAAAGGAAAGACTTGTAGATGCTACATTTTGAGGAAAAAATAAATAGTTGAAAGCATAAATGTTACTTTTGACGAAGACTATGTTCTAAAGGATAACACTGAGATCGTCTCTGAGGGGCTTGATGTAGAATCTATGAATGGTGAAGAAGAAGCTCCAAAACAAGACCAATCAAATAAGGAAACAACAGTCAACCAAGAGGAAATAAAAAGATGGATCAATGTCTTAGAATTTAGCCTCTTCGAGGGGGCAACCTCCTTTGCATTACATAAATGAACAATTCTTGGATGATTCAAATGACAAAACCTCCTTTATATATATAGGAGTCTAAGGAGTCACAATATAACACAGATGAACTAACAATAATAATATAAAGCCACAAAAATAACAATAGAGGTATTCTATGGGGCACAGTAATAACAATATGGGTATAATAGGGGCACAACAATATTAATAAGGGATGCAACTACAATAGTAATGGGGTAATCACTAGTATTATAGGGACCCAACATGCCCCTCTCCTTTAAAAATGTGTTGTCCTTAACGCTTGAGTAGTTTTGGATGCTTCTGTATAAAATTCTCATCCTCCCATGTGGAATCATCAGCAGATAAGTTCCATTTGATAAGATACTCCGAAATTGATCGATTTCGTAGCTGTTGAGTTCTTGTTTCTGTGACTACTTCTAGTTCCAATATAATTTTTCCTTCCTCATCAAGTTTTGGCAATATTGTTTGAACTGGGAGCTTGTCACCTATAACCTTCTTTAAACATGAAACATGGAAAACTGGGTGCAATCGAGAAATTGCAGGAAGCTCCAATTTGTATGCCATAGTACCAATCTTTTGCAACACCTTGTACGGACCATAATACTTTGGTGATAATTTATTATCCTTCTTAGCTTGCTTGAGGGAAATTTTCTTATATGGTTGTAGCCGTAGGAATACCCAATCACCTACATCAAAACTTCTTTCACTGCGATGTTGATCTGCCTGTTGTTTCATTCTATTCTGTGCCAACACGAGGTTATCCTTTAAGAGTTGGAGGACTTGTTGTTGATGTTCGATGTGATATTCCACTGCTTGAACCTTAGAATTTTCTCTTAAATATGATGTGATGGATGGTCGCTGATATCCATAAAGTGCCATAAATGGGGTCATTTTTCTTCCTATATGGAAGGAAGTGTTATACCACCATTCAGCTAGAGGCAACCATTTGACCCATTGTGTCTGTTTATCCAATACAAAGCAACGAAGATATCCTTCCAAACATTTGTTTACTATCTCAGTTTTCCCATCGGATTGAGGATGATAAGATGAGCTATGAGCTAACTGAGTACCAAGACATGAAAATAATTCTGTCCAAAAATTTCCAGTGAAAATGGGATCTCTATCACTTATAATAATCTTTGGGTTTCCATGCAGCTTTTGAATTGTTTCCATAAATGCAGTAGAAAGTGTACTGGCTTTAAATGGATGCGATAATGCACAAAAGTGTGCATACTTGGTAATTATGTCAACTACCACCATGATGACACTCTTTCCCTTAGACTTGGGTAAACCTGTGATAAAATCCATTGAAACCTCCTCCCAACGTTGGCTTGGAATGGATAAAGGTTGTAATAGACCCGGTGTCTTAATTGTTTCAACTTTATTTTTTTGGCAAACCAAACATTCCGCCACAAATTTTGGAATATCCGATTTAAGGCCATCCCAAAAAAATTCCTTCTTAACCCTGTGGTAAGTTTTTAAAAATTCTGAGTGCCCTCCTAAGGGAGAAGTGTGCAATTCCATAAGAATCTTTTGTTTTAGTTGGGAATTCTTACAGAGGTATAAGCGATCTTTGTACCATAAAGAATCATTTTGCCAGCTAAATGTATCAGATGTACTGGAATATTGTTGTAACTTTCGAATAAGTGCCCACACTTCTTCATCATTCTTCTATTCCTCCCTTGCTTTGTTTATCCAATCTGGTTGGATAATAGAAATGGCGCACAACAATGCTTCCACATCCTCATCCTTTCTTGAGAGTGCATCTGCCACCACATTTTGCTTCCCTTTTTTGTAGATGATTTCAAAGTCATAACACAACATCTTTGTGACCCACTTTTTTCACTCTTCAGAGGATAATCTTTGTTCTAAAAATTATTTAAGGCTATCATGATCCTTTTTTAACTTGAAGTGTCTTCCCATTAGGTAGGGTCGCCATTTCTTAAGTGCATGGAGTATTGCCAACATTTCCTTCTCATAAATAGCTTTGTGTAAAAACTTTCCCTTGATTGGACGACTTTCAAAAGCAATGGGTCTTTCCTCTTGCATTAAAACAGCACCAATTCCATTTCCTGAAGCATCACATTCCACAATAAAGGTTTTTGTGAAGTCTTGTGTAGCTAAGATCGGTGCTTGGCACATTGCCTCTTTAAGATGTTCGAAGGCCTTTGTTGCTTCTGGAGTCCATGAAAATGCATCTTTCTTCAATAATGTTGTTAGAGGTGCTGCTATTCCCCCATAATTCTTAACAAACTTGCGATAATACCCTGTCAACCCAAGAAATCCTCGCAGATGCTTTATGGATGTGGGGATTTTCCATTCCTTAATGGCTTTAATTTTGCTAGGGTCTACCTTAACTCCTTCATGAGATACAATATGACCTAGATATTCCACCTCTTGTATTCCAAACAAACATTTGGATCTTTTTGCATATAATTGTTTCTCCTCCAATAGTTGTAGCACCCTGTCAACATGTTCAACATGATCCTTCCAAGACTTGCTGTAGATTAGTATAACATCAAAAAATCCTAACAAAAATTTTCTAAGGAATGGTTTGAAAATGGAATTCATCAAACCTTGAAATGTTGAAGGTGCATTGGTAAGGCCAAAAGGCATGACGAAAAATTCATAATGACCCTCATGAGTTCTAAATGTTGTTTTCAGAATGTCTTCAGTCTTCATTCTGATTTGATGATATCCTGAACGAAGATCCAACTTGGTGAAGTAAATTGATCCATGCAATTCATCCAGTAATTCATCAATGACGGGAATGGGAAACTTATCTTTAATAGTGAGCTTGTTGAGCTCCCTATAATCTGGACACATGCACCATGATCCATCCTTCTTGTGCACTAATACTACTGGAGCAGAGAAAGAACTTTGACTCGGTTGAATTATACCGACCTCTAGCATTTCTTCAACCATACGTTCAATTTCACTCTTTTGGGCATAGGGATATCTATACGGCCTGATGTCTGGAGGAACACTTCCTAGAATCAGATGAATAGCATGATCATGATCACGAATAGGTGGGAGACCTTTGGGAGTCTCAAATACCTTGGAATGATTGTCCAAGACTTTTTGGAGATCTGGAGAAATAGATGATTGCAATGTGGAAACATCTAGCGAACATAATTGTGCAATTACACCCCTTTGTTCCTTTTTTATAAGCTTTGTCATACCATTAGAGCTTATTATCTTTCCCGGTTTCCATACAATACCCCTTAATTCAACTTCCTTTCCTTCCACAGAAAATTTCATGAAAAGTTCTTGAAAATTAAAAGCTATTGTACCCAAGGATTGTAGCCATTGGACTCCTAGTACAACATCAGCACCTCCCATTGGAATGGAAAGCATTGGGCTAGTCAATACATATTCTCCCATCGATAGCTTGATATTATGGCACTTTATAGAGAAATTTATTTTTCCTCCATTTGCAACCATCACTTGACACTCTGGTGCTGGATATAAGAAGCAATTCAATTCTTTTGCTACCTTACAATGAATAAAATTGTGGGTACTTCCTGAATCAATCAACACTATTACCTTTTTCTTCTTGATTTGTCCTTCTATCTTGATGGTTTGAGGAGTGGTAATTCCCGCCAATGCATTACAAGATATGGTCGGATTCATTTCTTCTTTATCTAGGCTTTTTTCTTGGAGTATATCCTCTTCTTTTGACCTTTCTTTCTCCTTTTCTTCTTCCTCTTCGCAATCTATGTAGAATAATTCTTCTCAGCACACTTATGACCTTTAGTGTATTTTCTATCACAACTGTAACAAAGCCCTTTTGCTCTTTTTTCTTACAATTGTTGTGGTGTCAACCTTATAGGTTGTGGAAGAATAGGGGCAACAACACTTCCATCTTTATAGTTGTGAGTGATATGCTTCCTGGTTGCCATAATTTTGCTTTCCATTTTTCTTGCTAACCTGAATGCCTTCTCTAATGAATCAAGTTCCCAAAGGCAAACATCATGTTGGATATTATCCTTTAAAGTCCCTATGAACACATCAATCCTATGCTCCTCTGGAATATTTTTTACCCTTATGTTCAATTTTTGGAACTCCTCAATGTGCTCCATTATTGAACCCTTTTGTTTGAGACTTATCAATTGGCTAAAAAAAGTGTTGCTTTTTGTATCCTCATAATGTGCTATCAATTCTTCCGTAAAAATTGCCCAAGTGATAATCTGTTTATGAGAGCAAAGCCATTGATACCATACAAACTGATTTGGTTCCAAATATAAAGTTGCAATACGTACCTTTTGTGTGTTTTGCACATTATTGAGATCGAAAAATTGCTCCATCTGTAATATCCATGTTGCGGGATCCTTGCCATCAAACTTTCTCATATCGATTTTTGGAATATGGTGGGTCTTTGATACCACATTAGAGTCTAAGAAATCATGATTAACATTTCTTTTGTTCACATCATGAGTTTCCTTTACTACCTTTTCACCATTAGTAAGTATTTCTTGTAGAAAATTTGTCAAATCTATCTTCAAATCTACCATGTTTGTCTTCAAATCTGTCTTCAAATCTATCTTCAAATCATCCATCTTAGCTTCCACGCCTTTTATCTTAGATTCCAAGCCATTTATCTTAGCTTCTGTTAGCTTTTGTGAGAGTGACATTTGTTGCACTTGTTCTTGTAATTTTGATATATCATGTAGCATTTCTTCCTCTTCTTCATGAGTCATGCTAGAGATTTCAGGTTGCTTACTATGTTTACATTTTCTTTCCTTGGGGCATTAGTTACTGATAATAATGATCTACTATGCCCTTTGAATTCCTTCAAAATAAATTTTTAAACCAAGCTTAAGCAAAAATTTAAAAAAATCTACACAACTTTTTTCACTTTGTAGGAGCTCGATATTGCCTCTGTTGTATCTCTGTACTTTCTGATCATCTAGTTTTGAAATTGTGACATGTAGTAGCCCTCTATGTCCTCTTTCCAATGCCACTAGTCTGACCCAAATTGGATTCTCCAAGGAAGAGTTATGTGAAATCTTCCACAGTGACTTGATTATAGAGTAGTTCAGTAGAGCAAACTTGTATGACATGCCACGAGTCACTGTTTCGACCTTTCACTCTAAACAATATCTACAAGAAACTACAATCTGTCATATTTCTGTAACTTCTTACGAAATTTCAATCCGATGATCAGAGAGAAAGTTATGACGATTTTCCCAGGTCACCTGTTTGGAATGTAATTCAGGAGTCTGCAAAAAAGACCAACTTCCTCAGATCATATCTCCGCCAATATAATACGAAAAGCTCTGAAATTCGGACCCAAGGTTCAACACGATGTCTTATCAAATAGGTTTTTTTTAGCTTCTGAAAGATCGTAGAAAAAAATTATAGCGAAAATGCCACAATGACCTATTTGCAGCAGCGAAACCCTAGAATCCAGAGCTCTGATACCAAATGTTATGAAACCAACTCAAGAAAAGATAGAGAAGATGGATCAACGCCTTAGAATTCAGCCTCTTCGAGGGGTAAACCTCCTTTACATTACATAAATGAACAATTCTTGGATGATTCAAATGAAAAAACCTCCTTTCTATATATAGGAGTCTAAGGAGTCACAATATAACCCAGTCGACCTAACAATAATAATATAAAGCCACAAAAATAACAATAGAGGGATTCTATAGGGCACAGTAATAACAATATGGGTATAATGGGGGCACAACAATATTAATAAGGGATGCAAATACAATAGTAATGGGGTAGTCACTAGTATTATAGGGACCCAACACAAGATTCGAAACAACACCAAAAGAATCTCATATTATTTCCGCAAAAATAATTCTTCGATATGTTAAGGGAACATCAGAATATGGTTTATGGTATCCCAAAGGAAATGATCTAGTTATCCAAGCTTATACAGATGTAGATTGGGTAGGAAGTGTTGATGATCGAATGAGTACCAGTGGAGTAACATTCTATCTAGGTAGTTGCCTTGTTTCATGGTTAAGTAAAAACAACCTTCAATCTCGTTATCCACAATGGAAGAAAAATATATTGCAGCAACAACTTACTGTACTCAAATTTTTCAGATGAAGAAAAAATTGCAAGATCTTCAAGTCAATTTTGATGAGCCTATTCCCATCTTCTGCGATAACACCAGTGCCATCAGTATCTCCAAGAATCTTGTGATGCATTCCAAAACAAATCACACTCTGATCTAATATCATTTCATTAGAGAGCAGGTCACCGAAAATAATATAAAGCTTTAATATGTTGGCATAAAGGAACAAATTGCTGACATCTTTACCAAACCATTACCTAGTGAAGCATTTGAGTATCTTCTCCAAAATCTTGGGATATTTCTCATTAGACTCTTTCTCTTATCTAACTAAGTAGAAAGGGGGAGTGGAGGTGTGTATAGGTTTATAGGATGACAATTTGTCAAGGGGAGTTACCGTTTTCCATTGATGACAAAGGGGAAGAGAAGGCAGTAAGAATAGGTCGCAGGGGGAGTACTTGTGTTGCTATAAACACCAAAGGGGGATATTGTTAATCAATGGTTGTCATTGATGTCAACCGAAGCAGCACTAGGGGCTACCTTAATCTTGCATGATAATTTTGACTTGACAATGCATAATTTTATGAGCCAATGATCCTTTATATGGATTCTACTCATCGAGATGTTTCTGTTGATATATGGAATGCCACATAACTCTTCACAGTTCTGAGAGATATTTGTGTTTAAAGTTAGTAACCCCAGTTAGTGGGCTAAAACCCCATGGGGTTGTGGCATGGCACTCATCATTCGTTTTGGTCATTCAATAGTCAATAATTAATAATTTTTTAAGCTCAGAAAATTGTTCCAACATTCACTTGTTGAATCCCCTCTCAACTCAAGTCATTTCTATAAATTATGACCCTCATATCCTCCTCTTGCAAGCACTTTCAACGAACAATCTTGTGAGAAGACCTTTGTAATTTTTCCACCCTCATGAGCTTCTAAAGTAGGATCTATTGTAGGGAGTTTAAGGTTTTGTTGAGCTCATGTTAGGGTACAAAATTATGATCAAGTTCGAAGGTCTGTTTTGAAGCAAGTTTGGAGCTTTGGATTCTAGGATTTTGCTTCTTCAAAGAGGTCATCATGGCATTTTAGCTATAATTTTTTTTTACAAAGCTTTAGAAGCTGAAATTAAAACATGTTTGAGTGAAATCTTGATGAACCTCATGACCAAAGTTTAGAGATTGGTTCGCTATATGTTCAGAGATATGATCTGAGGAAGTTAGGGTTTTTTCAGGAATACAAACTCCATCTCAAACAGGTGACCTTGGGAAAATCATCATAGCTTTCTCTTTGAATGTTGGATTCAAATTTCGTAAATAGTGACAAAAATAGGACAGAATATAGTTTGTGGTGTATCATTTTCAGGTCCGATGTTTGAAACAATGACACATGGCACATCATACAATTTCATTCTTTTGAACTAGTGTATAATCAGGCCATCGTGGGAGATTGGGTATAACTCTTTATTCAATAATCCAATCTTGATCATACCTATGGGGTTGGAAATAGGACTCTGAGGGCTACCACAAGATGCAATTTCAGACCTTGGAGATCCAAAATTACATGGATACAATAGATTCAATATCGAGATCCTAGAAGGCAAGAAAAAGTATGCATTCAAGGATCACTGCAATAAGGACCACACATAAATGGTCAAGGGTAAGTCTACTACAGAAAGGTATGTATGATTAGAGTTTGCATTTGAATTTTGAGTGTCATCTCTGACATATATGTTTGCAAGACAACATAAGTATATTATATTTTATTTGTTTGAGTATTTCTTATTAATGCATGTGTAGGAAGGACATGTAATGCCAAAGTACCATTATTGAAGCAAGAACAATAATACCTCAGTAGCTGTAAGTGATCCAAGAAGCAATGTCGAGTCAAGTGTCAGGTCTCTTCAAAAAGAAAGTGTTGTAAAAGAGTCATCATTGTAAATTTGTAAAAGCGTCAATCTTCCTAGATTCGAAGAGGAATTGTTGGGAGGTATGGGAGTCATTGTTGGGATGATTTCATGGTTGGGTGTTCAGTCAAGTATAAGAAAATCATTCTAAATCATATTGTATCATGGGTCATTGTCCCTGGCATAGGAGTCCACACTCTTTTCTCACTTATGACCATTATAGGTTGGTAGGGAGGTGCTAGGCAAGTGCATGAAGTCGCCTACAGTTTGGAGTCTGTGAACACTTCAGGGTGGTAGGTTGGTCTAGGATGTTGGGGCATCCATTTAGTTGAATATTGAAGAAACTAGGACATTGGGGCATCCTTCCAGTGGGAGCTGGAGAAGAATTATTTTCTAGAATTCTACGAAGTTGTAAGTTTGAATTCAGTTGGGGCTGAAGATTAACGAATTTATTAGAAAGAATTCGGTAGTTTTTACCACAGAGGAGGTTTTCCACCTAAAATTGTTGTGCCTATTGTATTTTATTGTTTATTATTGTTACTGAATAAATATTAATAATAATTGAAGATTAACTAATGCTTTGAAAATATTTAAAAGTGTTAATTACTAAGGAATATTGATTCACTACCCCTCTCAGTATTTCCAACAATCCTCGACCTTGAAATCCTCCGTGAGCCGCAGGTGAACCATGATCTTCCTGCGCATGGCCTTCAGCTTGCATCCTATATGCTGGAGTTCGATCCATCATCAAATCATAGTTGCGACAATCCTTCTAGTCATGTTCTACTGATCGATAGAGGTTACAATATAATTGCCTTGGTGACTACAAATATTTCTATAACAAATAAAAGTGATCAGTTCGGTGCTAGCCTGCAACTCAAAAAATACTACACTAGACACTTTGTCCAATACTTGGTCGAGCACTAAGCTTTGCATTCAAAGGATTGGGACCTCTGGCAGTCACATAATCACGATAAATAGGGCACTGGTCCTTATAGTGTCCTTCCACTTTACACTTTGTACACCAAACATCGGAGTGCATCTCAGACCAAGCTTCCTTTCCTTTCTTCAAATCTTCTAGCTCCATATGCAATATTTCTAACTAGGATTGTATCTACTTAACCCCTATATGGGTATCTTGTACTAGTGAAGCTTTTAAATTCATCACGATTTCCAATGCTTCTACCTGCGTCCCAATCTTTTGTTGCAATAAAGGTATTTTGAGGTGTAGCAATAGCACAACTATATACCACTCTTTGTGTTTTTCGTGAGAGATATGGAAGTTGACTTGTCCCAGCAAGAATTTTAACCTTTGATCTACATCCCAGGCAATCTCATTGACTGCTTGCTTAATTTATTTTATTTCTATAATGCATTGTGACTACGACTTGGGCTTCTTAAACTCCTTATTCAATGCATTATTTGTCGCATCTAGTGAAGAAGTTGGATTCATCGTACTATAATTGATATACCATGATAGCTCTCTATCCTGCAGCGTTGTGACAAGATATTCTCCATATCGTTGTCATTGATCTGTTGTTATCTCCACAGAACTTTTGCAACAAACCAAAATTGATCAGTATCCTCTGATCCCTGACCCTTAAAAATAGGCATCTTCACTGCGTTGGACATGTTAAATGGTGGAGGGGGAGGTGGAGGTGAAGGTGGAGATGGAGTGGTCAGATGAGGAATCCCTGAATTTCCTTGATTATCTAACTGTGACACACCTCTAGGTGTGCTAGGGTTGCTCCTTTCTTCTTCACTTTCTTATTCAGCCCATAATGGACTATACTCACCCTCATTGAATTTATCAAGGTCTATTATGAACCTTTTTCTACTTTGCGTGGATCCATTATGGCTAATTTTAAACATTGTTTCATAGGCAATACACCATTTTCACATAACTGGATATTAATCCAGAGCTTTAAATAATTTAGTTACATACCTCGTGGACCTTTGAAAAATCGGCGCTCAAGTTTTTTGTAGGATAATGATGTGTCAATTTCAAATTCTGTAATAAAGCCTTTGAGGATACTATCGATCCAGGAGTTAACATCTCTTGTGACCTTATCTTCAGCCTCCATAAGTCTCTTAATCAACTATGGGGTCCACACAATAAGATCATCGTGCTTCCAACAGGGTTCGCTTGCGGCTAGTTTTGAAAGCCAATCATGCAACTCATTAGCAAACGGTGAAAAAAATATCTTGTGTTGTTCTATATAGATATACCTCTATAACCACCTTTCTGTGAACTTGCGTGGATTTCTATTTTCTTGTGCTACAAATTCATGCAACCTCAGATCTACCAAATCTTAGATCTCTTTTTTAGTTGGTCACCACATCACACATCCCTCAGATAGATCTTGGTCCCGACAATAGAACCATTTGTTGGCTTCAGGTTTGTAGTCTCAGGTTCAGAGTTAGTCTATGCTGACCAAAAAAACTCTATACTACCAACCCTTTCAGCAATGATTTGTGTAGCGCAGTCTCACGCAAGGTAATATTGGGGGATGCTAGAACCAGGTTTCTGCATCCAGAGGGGCTATGTATGTGGATGTAGAGTTTGTTTCCATTATGGATTAATATGACCTTCATGAACCATTAACCTTATTGTTATAGTCATAGAGAATTTTCCTACTTAATAGACTTGCAAGCTGTGCATAACTAGCCTAACATACATTATTCATCATATAAAATAGTAGTTGAACATTCAAGGTGAAATTACAGAAAAAGTATACAAGAGTGAACCATAATTAGGCTAAAACACAGAAACTACAAAAACGTATGAAAATACACATATTTTTCCCAAATTCTTCTTCATTAGTCCAATTTTTCACTGATAGAATCTTTCTGACCCTGTGCACGTAGATGCAGGGGCCTATGCACTGAGTTGCAGACTTACCAAGGTCTCTATGCACATAGCTGCTACAGCCTTTGCCTTCACCCGAATACAAAAATATCTCATAATTACAAACTCAAAAACATATTATCACATGAATTTCTCTCTTTGACTCACTAAGACAACCCTTTATATATCTTTTTCCCTTACAATACCATGGTATGTAAGCCATGGGTGGAGCTCAAAACAATCAAATTTATCCCATCCCATTACAAAATAAGGGGATTTGACCCACCATAAAGCCCCTTTGACTCCTAGAACTCTTCGTGAATCACGTTCTGCTCCTCAAAATATAGAGACTTTACATGACTTAGACAAAACTTGGACCTAGGGGACTCCTACCCAACAGAGACTAGGGAAAAACCCACTATGGGGAAAGCCCTTGCAAATTCTTCTTCTTATAGATTGTCCTTAAATTATTCAACAAAAGAGAGTATAATGATCCATATCTTCATCTATTAAGCTAACCAGGGATAAAAACTACAACATACATGAAACAAAACCAACCAAGCTCATACTCATAACACTCATTCTAAAATTTGTACTGAATTGTCACTGACTGCAGTCAACTACCAAACCCTATGGTCACTAAGAGAAATATTCAAATGACTGATATTTTATATTTTAGTTCCCAATGGCATGGAGGAGGGGTCATCCGAGTGACTTTAGTAGCCTAGTCACATCCTTAATCCTAGCGAGTGAGTGACTAGGGTTGAATATGATTTGTGGCAGGTGAGAAAATGTGTCTGTGAAAACCCTAACTCTCGGTCTCATGCACAGTGAGTTATCCGTGTGACTGGAAGGCTCCATTCACATGCGTGAGCCTTTATGGGAGTTATTGTGGTCAAGATCCTTCTATTTTATGCATATGACTATGGCACAAAACCCTAGATCTGAAATGTGAGCTTTAGACCTTGTAATTTCACCTCAGAGTGAACCTATTCCTCCGTGGACGAGCCTCATACATATGCGAGCCAAAAAGCAAGATAGAAGAGTGTATCGTGATTATCTCCAAATTAGTTAGAGGTCACTTGTATTTATAGCTTTCCAAGAGGGTTCACTTTGCTTTAGGGTTGACCTTATCAAATGTGCACATGTGGGTTTTTATTCATAAATACATTTTCCCTTATTTGATTTGAGTGATCTTTAGGTTGATTTGGGTCCTGTCGAAAGGAGGAGTTCAATGAAATTATTATATGCATTAAGTGATTTTAGCAAAGTGGAATTTTACTGCAGCTACATATTTTTAACAAGGACTTGACCTAATCGATACTAGCCATGATAGGCATTTCATCGAATATATCACCAACATGTAATCTATAGCTGATAAGAACAGATTTGAGCATAGGGGTATCATACTTATCTAAGATTCTTCAAGAATAATTCATTCCTTGTCACAATAGCTACATTATCATCTATTAGATCATATATTCATTCACATTTCATGTACTATTCAAATCATGATGAGAGCAATGACCAAAGTTTGTCATAAACCATGCTTATAACCATCATATAACCAAAAAAATAACAAGGATATAACAACCATAACAACCATATATTAATAAGTACATTTACACATGAAATAACAAAATAAAAGGAGTTCTTATTAATGTATGCATAAGTTAAGCAAGTCAGGTACTTCCATGAACCTCCCGACTGTAGATTGGGCTCAACCAAATCTTTCTTTCAGCCAATCACCCATGTCCCATATTCCAAGCATGAATGTAGGAATCACAACAAAACTAAATAGGTTTTCCTCAGGATTTACAGTATATCCCACCAAGGGATTCCTAGGTGTGAAGCCCTCATCAATAAAACTAGGATTTATTGCAATCCCACTAGTTCAGATTTACCTTGTATCTCGCCATTAGTGTTTAGTGTTCAAGGGATTCCTAGGCCTACGAGGTCTCCACCCTCTCGCATTTACCATGTATCTAACCATTTTTGGTCAAGGGATTCCTAGGCCAAATCAAGGGTATTCATAACCAGGCTTTACCACGTATCCCACCCCAAGATTCCTAGGCCTTGTTATTAATACAGAGACCATTCCACTCAGCTTTGAATCCATTCGAAAATCCAACTCAACTGAAATAGGAGAACCCCATCACACTATGACTATCTGGAAATGGAAATTAAAGGTTGAAAAACAACGTCACACCTGGAAAGACCCATGCTAATGACAACTAGAGAACAAAAACAAAACATGCATGTACCATGCATGCCATACTAGCAAGGAAATCATGCATGCATCCAAATATCTAAAAGTAATCCCATTGTAGCCACCTAATCTTACTCTTCCTTGGTTGATCTTTGCTTCCTCAACCTTTCTTGTCCTTCCTTTGCCTTCTCTCCTCCATTGCTAAAGTGCTCCAAGAATTCTCTAAGTTTACAAGAGTATGAGAGAGAGAGAAGAGAGAGGGATCTCCAAAACTGAACTGAAAAAAGGTTTTGAACTGATCCTCAAAATCCTTTTTATCAATTAGGCCTCTATTCTCTTCATTTTCCATTATTTTTCCTTAATTTTCCTCCTCAGATGCAACTTATGACCTTCCACCTTCCTTTTCTCCTAATTTCCTTTATTTTCATAAATAAAATTCCAATATCTTCGTATAAGTGAAAAATATTATCTAATGTTGAACTAGGTTGTGTGAGGTCATGAGAGAGGAAGTTCGTCTTTGCTATGATGAAATACAAGAAAGACAATGACTTGGTGGTTGATTCCGTAGAACCTAATGAAGTTGATAATGTGTATATGCGATGGGTTTGCAAGTCAGTAATGGTACCACTATTGTGGTGGGTTTAGAAATATCGACACAAAAAAATTATGAAAACACAACACAAATCATGGTTTCTACATAAAAAGAAATGAATTCGATGTGATGGTTTGTGTCATCAACATTAGGTGGTGGTAGAATTTCCATAATGGCGGGTTGATAATATGTGGGAGGAAGTTCTTTAAAACTAATTGGCATGCAAGAGGTGAAAGTTTCTTCCTCAATATGAGGTTGGTGTTGAAACCTAGGCTATCTAAATGTTCGTAACACATGACATGTATTAGGACTATGAGAGTTACTAGTGCAAATACTGCACAAAAAACTAGTACTAACACAATAAATAGTGTGGGTGTCAATATCTTCCATAGTGTGAGACAATGATGCCTAGTAGGTGGCATGAGGTGGGGCATTCCTAGGTGCTGATAGCCTCTTGATATTAGTATCAACATGAGGTGTGTCCCCAATGTGAGGTTGTCTCAATGTTTCTCTCACTACTCAAAAACATGGAAGGTATTGAAAATTGTGCGTATGGTTTTCCCGAGAGTAGATGTTTCATTGATGGCATCAATGTCTAGTGTTTTTAGGTCATGTAATATGAACCAACAAGTGAAATATAGCTTGAATATTTCCCAATTCCCGACATTGATTTACCAACTGGTTTGGTCTATCGCATAAGTGCATGTGTGGGGTGATTTTGACAATGTGGCTTGAGGCCATTTTCTTTGTCTTCTAGATCCTGACCGAGGTTGGGGGGTGGGGGGTTGAAACATTGATGGGTGCTTAACTTTGTCTCAAGAAATGTTTGGTCCTCAAATAAAAACAAGATGGACCTAGATCCATCATCCCCCATTGGTGTGGTGTTATCCGAGGATTCGTTATTTGTTTCAACTAAATATGAGTTTTCAATGATGAATCGACACATGAAATCCAATGTTTCGTGCAATTTGGGAAGATGTGGGAAACACCGAGTATGATGGTTTCCTACAAATATGTGGCAACTATAACACCTACGTATGGGTCTATTGCTTGGGTTGATGTGTAGGTTAGGATAATACCTCCTCAATGCTCATAACTCGGGACATTGTTTTATGAAATGGTATGGTTCATTACATAAAGTGACTACATAGGTATGTTGGGGTGTCATTGATTCTAGTTGTCTTCGTGTATGGCAAGAGGTTATGTGAATAGAAGAGTGATATGAGCATGAATCTTCTTCCCTTGTGACATAAAAATTGGTTTAGATCCATTATCTGGAATTGGTATGGTAGGTAGTGATGGGGTCATAGTATTAGCTTGGGCAAGTGCACTTAAAGCATCCTGATATCGAGGGATTTCAGGGAAATATTGGTAGGGTGCCCATCTACTTCACACAAAGTATAGGATGGAGGTACCCTGGAGGAGGAAGTGTTCGAAGTTTCCACCTTCTTACTCTTTTACTTATCCCTTTTTATAGCACCAGCTAGTGTCAGTCCAGGCATTGCTTATTGAGGGATGTTGACCTAAGGAGGGGCTACAGGAATACACCTATCAATGTGATACATGTGTTTTCTCATATGTCCTAAGGGCCGAGATACCAAACCAGTATCACTAGAGCCATATTGGGAAATGTGAGTGTTGCAATTACTTGGTGCAGGGCAAAACCAGGCTGAGGGAATAAGAAGGGTGTTTGGGTGATAGCATATGGTAAGAATGAATGATCAACAATTACATTGTTGTTGATATCTAGAATTACTTCTTGATTTTGATGGGTGTTTGATGAACTCACCATGCACACTTGGGCTCTTGTGGGCAAAGGAGTATCCTCTATCACATGTGGATCTCCTAGGTACGTCCCAAGGAGCATTGATGGTTTACATTGTCTAGGTCCAAATTCAGTGTAGGTTGTGGTAAACTTGTGAGAAGATCTGATGAAAGGTAGCATGCCATTAAGGGGGATTAATGTCTTCTTCTCGGGGTATGTGAGTTGGTCAACTGTAACAATTTTTCCTTCATGGGGGAACATCATTATCCTGAATATGGAAGATGCCACTACCATCATTGCATACATAAAACTTCGACCAAGAAGGATATTGTAATCCAATTGTGCATCTAGGACTTCTATGTTAATGAGTATCATTTTACAAACAAGTTATACTGGAAAGCCTTGGTATATGCCTACAAGAGCAGAAGGGTGCCCATTGTACGCTCTGAGAGTGATGTCAGATGGTTTGAATTAAGGAGATCAAAGATTCTTCCAAAATTTTTTGGACATGATACATGTGGATGCTACCTCATCGACTATGCAACAATGAATGGTGATATTTTCGACTGGGACTGGGATTTGAAAAGAAACAACTAATGGCAGTTGTGGGGTAGCTTTATCCAAGTAAAAGACCATTAAGTAAGAATCGGTAGGGTTAATTGCTCATAACACAGAAAGTAAGGCATTCCATTGGGCTAGGCACAATTGCAAAACTTTTAATGTTGACATAGCTAAGGGAGTTTGGTCTAAAGTCATCGACTATGCTATAGATGTGAACAACCTTTGAGTTTTTTCCAATTCATCGAAAATGTCCTTTAACCCTCTTTGGGATGGGTTCTATGGAATATTGAGGGATTGTCAAAGGTGTTGCAGGTTCTCTAGTAGTCGATATGGAAGGCTTTGTTTTTGGTGGAGTTATGTATTCTTGGTTGTGCATCTATAGGAGAAATTCTCCCCCTTCCATGTAAATGTTGTGGTTTAAGGTACTTTGGGAACTTCCTCCAGGAGGATTTTGATAGTTTTGTTGGGAGGGTTCTTGCTGGGTATTTACCACTCCTTGATCGAGGAAGGGTTTCTACTTTACTGTAGTTTGTTGGTTTTTCCCCCCTTCCCCCCCACTATATTTCATCCTCTTCAACTAAAGAAGTTGAGGACAATAATGTGTATAGTGACTGTATTCCCTGAAGATGGCACAAGCATGATTAGTCTGTAGACTTGTGTTCTTATTTTTCCTCTTTGAGTTTCTATTTTTCTATCCATAATTTCAATTTTGGTTTGGTTTGCACCCATTTGGTGGTTGCAGAGGTTGTTGTTGATTGTTGCCCCCCTGGCCAGGCTCTCCCTTTGGCTTGTTCTTTGATTTTTTCTTAGCAGCATTAGGTGCGTTAGTTGTGTTCATCTATTCAAATGATTCTTGTTCTTGAGCAAGAGGGGGTTGCACTAGATTAACCCTTGCATTAGCCTATGTTGGTGGGTTATTCTGTTGGGGTGCAGGGAGAGGGAAATATTGATTCCCTTGTCCTTGACTAGTATATGAGTTTTGGGAAGGGGGAATTCCTTCCACATTCCTAGGGGGGGTACTGATTTCCCTGTGGGGAAGGATGTGTTCCATCCTTTGTAGTATGGTTTTGGCTACCTTGTATGGTTTGGTATTGGTTGACTTGTATAGCAAGATTCTGCATAGGCATAGGTTGACCAAGGTAATATCCCGTGTGGTGTGGTTGTTGTGTTGCGGGTGTAGCACCAAATGGCTAGCGATTGTATGTGTATCCGAGGTACTAGAAGTTGTTGTCGAGATGGTTTTGGGCTATGGTCCTAATAAATCCATCGGTAGCATTGGATGCACCTGGTGTCTCTTGTTTGAATCATTGAAGGTGGGGGGGATCTAGAAGAACATGATAGAGGTATCCAGACAATGTGTATATGAGCTCTAATTGTTGATCTTTGTTAATGACCTCTTCCTCATTTTTTGGGGATGAATTTCCCAAATTTTTTGAGATTTATGATGTGAGGGACCTCAAAAACAGGTCAAGGATGATTTTGGCTTCTAAATGTGCTTTTCATTGGCTACGACATTTCCACCATTCATTGATGTGATCATATATGTGTGTAGCAGTTGTTTTTTTGAAATGGATAAGGAGTTCCAGGTTCGAGTCCTGATAGACTGGGAGTTGGAAGAATGTGAGGAATGTTGTGGTTAGGGAACTAAATTTTCCATGTGACCCAAAAGATTGGTTTATGCACCATCTTGCTATAGGCCCTGTGAGGGTGTGTTGAGGCAATATCAATCGAATACTACCATTTGTAAAACTATTGAAAGAAAACAAAAGGTGAAAGGTCATGACATGATTTCCTATGTCTTTTGCTTATTTTCCTTTGAATTTTGGAATGTCCGAAGGGAGCTTGGTGGGCATGGGTTGAAAATTCTATTCATGTGAAATTGGTTCATTGGTTAACTTGCTTAAATCAGGGATATTTAAAGAAGCTAAAAATAGGACTTGTAAGTTTTCCGTCATTGCAAAACAATTTTGAACAACTATATTTAAAGGGGTTCCCAGTTGAGAATGGTTACCTTGGTGAGAACTACGTGGACTCCTGGGAGGGGAGTTGTGTGGGATCCCTTGAGGGATTGCATGAGGGATCCCCTAGGGATTTCTATGTGGGATCCAATAAGGGGTAGTGAATGGGGTGCTTTGATGAGGAGGGGTACCAATAAAAGTTGCATCGATAAAGGAAGATCCTATAACAGTGATTGTGTGGTATATTCTATGCCTAAACGGTGAGAGACCAGGCACAACTCCTGGTAATGGAGGGAGGTTTTGAAATTTTTTAGATTGACGACGATCTAGGGGGGGGCCTATGGTGTTGAGTGGAGTTTGTGTTACTTGTTGTGTTGAGGGAAGGAGGTAAGTATCAAAGAAAGAAAATCACATACCTAAAATGAATTGAAAATAAAATGATTACTTTCCTTGTATCTTAGGCTATGTGATCAATCAATCAAAAAATGGTTTTCGTTTCTTTTTGCATATGATAAAAAATCCTATAAATACCTATTCGTGCTTTCCAATCTAAAATTAACTAGGCCTTACAAATATATCTAATGATGGATACTAGGGCAACATCACACAAGAACCGACAACGCTTTCTAACAGCCAAATAATCAACCAAGGTAACATATGACGCTTTACTGCTGCTCGTACCTCCACCTATAGGGATGGATGACCTAATTTTGGCCACTAAGATACCTTCATCCCTATTGTGAGCGGGATCCCCCAAGGGCAGTTTCTGGGCTAAAATCCCAGGTTTAAGTCAGTTTTTGTAATATTATTGTAAAGACTATGCAATTTGTGGTTGCGAAGCGTGAAGGTTTTATGTGTCATAAATGGTAGTCTGCCCTTAGTTTTGTAAAAGTAAAGTCGAATGTAACAGAACTACCCATGGTCTGTGGACCATGGGATTGTATAAAAAGAGCTAAGCTCTAAGTAGTTGGGAAGACAGACAATGATGGATGATGTAATAGAATCATAGCTTTAGAGCAAGAAGTGTAAGTCTTGGGTTGTAGTGTAGGTAACGACTCTACAACTGAGTGCGCAAAGGCCTAGGGTAGAAGTCCGTAGCTGAGTGCATAGACCCTTGCAGATGTGTGCACAGGGCAGACAGAGTTTGTAACCACTTGGGAGATATTAATAAAGAGAGATATTCTGCAATTTCTGTGTCTTTGTTCTGTTGATGCATCTTGATATGTTATGTATGAATTTTCTTTATTATGCTTATACAGTGCACGAATGAATGCAATTACATTGAATAACTAAATGCATATACGAATATTTGTTTACATAAGTATAACTATAATTGTTTGGTAACATAGGTAAGGCACTTAGATTAATTGGGAAATTTGTACAACACATTGCCATAACAGCATGAAAGTACCTAAGCAACAGGCTCGGGCTGTACAAAGGACGATCGTATCCTTTCGCAGAGGTATTGAAGAACAGAACGCAGGGTTTGTCTTGCAAACCCTAGAGTGAAGCAACCTGTGCTAAGGCAGGGATAGAGGGAATTAAATGACATCATGACCATATTAGGGTGCAGAAACTTCGTTCTAGCATCCCCCCATATTGCTTCGGGTGAGACTTCAATTCGCACTCCGTGGGCTAATGCTGAAAGGGCTAGTAGTGTAGGGATTTGTCTAGCTAATTAACATTGAACCTGGGTCAGGCCCCCTCAAGCCAACAAATGGTTCCATTGTCAGGACAGAATCTACATAAGACATGTATGATGTCGTATCATTAGAATCCAACTAAGAAGGAGATTAGAGACTAGTTGGATAGAAATATGCACGAATTCGCGGGGCAAGATAACGAAAATCTATAACTGACAAAGGAACAGTGGTTGGATAGATACATGTATACAGATATCCACGAGATCTTTTTTTTCTCTTTCCCTATTGAGCTATATGAGTGGATCGTGAAGCTAGCAGATAGCCAACGAATGTGGAAACTTGACGGTCTTATTGTGTGGACCCTAGAGCTGGTGCGAAGGTTGGAAGCATCGGAGGATAAGATCACCCGCACTATCGATCATTGGCTTGATCGTGTCATAGGAGGATTTGTGACTGAATTTGCAGTCGACACCTCAGTCAGCTAAAGCTAGCAGAGCGGTGTTGTTTCAAAGGACCGCAAGGTAAGTACGTGAAGTCCTTGAATACTTAGATTAAAATGCTATTGTGCGAAAAATAGGTCATGTAACTACCTTGATGATTAGAACTACACGAAGTAGAAAAACTTATAGGAACGAAGGACAAAAGGGTCTGGAATATAGTCCATTGATTTCACCTCCATGAGGTGACGAGGAAGGGATAGCGAAGGTTTCTCTGTGAAGTGCTATTCAGTTAATAAGACAAGGATTCCCACGAATACCACCTCCGCCCACACCACCTCCAACTTCACCACCATCACCTCCGACTTCACCCGTACCACCTTTTCCTCCACTGCAGTTCAGTATGGCAAATTCAGTAAAGCTACCTTTGTTCAAAGGCTTGGGAAATGGGGATTCAGACCAATTCTGCTTCGTTGTGAAAGCTATATGGGAAGCACAAGGTGTTACAGATGGTCATACAAAGATGGAAATATTGGTTAGTGCCCTGTAAGATCATGCGCTAACCTGGTATATCAAGTACTCGAATGATAACCCGAATGTTGAAGTGGCAGACATCCAGACAACACTAAATAAGGAATTTAGTAGGCCTAAATCAGAGGCATAGTCGATTGTGGGATACAAAGAGAATGTGATGCAACTAGGTGAGATGCCTTGGGAACAAGATCAGAGGCTGAAATGTACAATCCGTGAAGCCAACATGAATTTGACAGAGGGACAACATCACGAGTGGTTTGTGGCCTCACTATTACCACACCTAAGGAGTGCGTTGTCGTAACAGAGGATAAAAAATTAGGCCAAGGCCTTGGAGATTGCCATGAGACTACATGAAACTTTGATGCAAGATACTAATCTAGGAGTTCAGTAGATCCAAGCACAGCTGAAGAATCTATGCCTTGAGATGAAAATCTTGAAGTAGGACAAGATAGTTTGACTAGATGTACATGAGGAAGTATGGTGCCTAAGAGTCAGGGTCATGACAAAGACCATTTCCCAGTCTTTGTGAACTATATTGTAGGAGGAGGACCAATGCCTTTAAGGCTAGAAGCTCAAGAAGGACCTAGCATGGGGCCTACATTATGGTGAATTATCTACAGGTAGTAGGAAAACATGCCACAAATAACTGTCATATGCTGCAAAAGTATGTACAGAAACAACAATAGCTATTCTGCAACTTTTGTAGATTGGTAGGGCATGATAAGCATAATTGCAGGTGTTATGAACTGATGGTGGATAGAACTCCCACCTATAGGGTTCAAGCCAAAATGTGCCCCCCTGACGAGAGTGGAGGGATGGCGTAGACAGGATTTTAGGGATGCAGATGAGGCTAAGGTGGAGGAGGACCTGGAAGAGGTTGAGGAGAGTTGAGCTGCTACAATTACGGGGGACCAGGACACTATGCCCACGATTGCACTAACCCAACAGGTCCGTCATGCAAGTATTGCACACTGTTTGATAATGAAATGGAAGTTTGTCCTACACTGATAGATAGGATACGTGACAAAGGGGTGTTACCACCTTCGTTGACTAAGAACCTATAGATGATGAGGTTTGAACTGCGTGAAGAAGATCCAAACGTAAATATAGTGCTCAAAAGTGGAATCACGACAGGAGATGACAAAGAGAAATAGTTAGAAGATAGTGCATGGGTCCGCAAAGCTCTTCACTGAGCCCTCCACCTCAAGAAGCATGGACAAGCCTGAGTAGGAGATGGACCCCAATATGCTCACAACTTTCCTGGAAACCTGTATGAAGTTGTTTCTCGACAGTAAGGATGTGAAAGGATTACAGGAACTCATCAATAGATGTGTTAGAGCCATGCTAGGTGAGCCACACGTAGTACAAAAGATTGGCAAGAATAAAACAAGGACAGGATGGGAGATGAGACTAACCACACATATAGGAGAGTATGAAATGGATCAGGTCATTTTGGACCTTGGGTCAGATGCGAATGTCCTACCAAAATAGACTTGGGAACAGATGGGGATATCTGCACTGGAATGTTCTCCGATTTAGCTAAGGATGGTGAATCAACAGAAGATCATCCCCATGGGGCGGCTACAAGGGGTGACCATGGATATTGAGGGAGCGAACACATTGGTTGATTTTGAAGTAATAGAGATAGTGGATGACAGCAATTCCTATCCTGCGCTCCTAGGAATTTACTAGACTACTGATAGAAATAGGTTAATCAATCTGAATAAGAAAAAGATGATCTTTGAGAAGAAATAGCTACACGCAATAGTACCCCTCGATCCTATTGAAGGATCATGCTACACTGAACCTGTTTGCAATTATGAGAGTGATGAAAACCTATATTGTATCTATAATATAACAACACGAGACCAATATTCGGTGAATCCCACCACTAATGGATGGATTACATGGGATCATGAGATTTCCTGCACTTCGGACTTCGACGAAGAAATAGAATGATGGCAGAATTGGTTACATGAAGTAACTATAATGAATTGCAACATGATGACTCGGTCGCTACGCTGTGTGTCATTAGAGGTAAGAAATATGCCTACTTATCATGGTATGAATGAGGTAGATATCTTTTTGGATGCATTTGAAAGAGAGGTACCAGAAAAGTAGCGCTTCTAGGCCTTGGACTGGGCACTGCACACTACACCCACAAGATGGTGGGGTACGCAAAATCTATGACTAACAGACAAGTATGATGGGCATAATGGTCCATGTGCACATCTTGCCAAATGGACCCAAGCGTATGGAGAAAAACCCCAACCTGAGTGGGTGCACCTATTCTGTCATACCCTGGATGCTATCCCAATGAATTGTTATATAGAAATAGAGCTCCACCATGGGATAGGTGAATGGGATATCCTGCGCGAAGGATTCATGATGACCTTTAGTTTTGGGGACAGGTTTGACAATATTGATGAAGCGCTACAAGATGTGAAAGAAGCTATCTTTAGGATACTGTAGGATCCTTTAGACCTGGCTCAGTCTGAATGGGCTACTTAGCTGAGCCACATGCTAGAATGCTATAATATAACTATCGAAGAAGGATTGCCTGACGCACAGCTATTCATAGTGCATGTTGCAAATGGTCAGTTTGAGGATATAATACACTTCCTAACAATAGGAACTACACTGAAAGGATACACTGTCCAACAAAAGAAGGAATTAGCTATGCGTGCAACAGATTTATCTATCATTGTTGGGAATATATACAAAATGGGGACTGATGAGATATTACGATGGTATGTATTTGAGTTCAAAAGAAGTAGCTTTTATACAGCAAATTACCCTCCTCATCATCTCAGAGGGGAAAGACATGATAGCTGAAGCAAAGACCAAGATCACATGCCTTGTTTCCACACTAACGCTGGCTATGCACTGACAACCTGCTTTATAAATCTTCTCTGCAAGCCTAAGGGTGCATTAGTGACCCAACTAACTTTGGTTTCTAGTTTGGGAACAGCGTTAGTGGACCCTAATGAAGTTCTAAGGATCAAAGGAGCAAATTGACTCATAAATATCTAGATATTTG
Organism: Pinus tabuliformis; assembly: GCA_031772625.1. Classification (NCBI taxonomy): domain Eukaryota; kingdom Viridiplantae; phylum Streptophyta; class Pinopsida; order Pinales; family Pinaceae; genus Pinus; species Pinus tabuliformis. Next base: position 598,139,001 of record CM062815.1, on the reverse strand, counting down.
CTCCTAGATCTACTTAAGAAAAGCAAGGAAACATCTCAAGTTCGACCTATTTGGGGGATTTCTAATCCTAATGAAGGAGGCAAATGGGAAAGAGCTAAAAAGCATGGCAACTTCATTGCTTTTACCCTAAGGAACTCATGGAGGAACTTGGCAACTCTAACTCAATTGCTACATAAGCAAATCTAGGGCTATGGTGATAGAGGTCAAATCATTTGAAATAATAGCATACTTGATTGTCGAGCATTGTCTCAAATCATTAGAAGTTGGTAAGAAGGGAGAGAGAGAGAGAGAAGCTGGAGGAGTAAGGGAAGGCTGATTTAACAGATGGTTGTAATCAATCTTCTGACATTAATATAAAATTGCAGTTGTACTGTCTACTCCGTGGTGTTGGTACTATCATTCATTTAGTTGTTTGTCCAATAAATTTCAGCATGAGTAGCTTAGTTATGTGTAACTAGATGTTCTTTTATGTATTCATGTATTAGTTATCAGAGTTGTATGTTGTGATTATGCTTGTCTCTTCTATGTGCAGGACTTGATCTGGAGCCAGCTCAGGGGACTTCCACCTAGCTACATTGTGCTCTCTAGCAAATCTACATGGAGGCTTGAGGTAACCTATTTGTCCTAATTTGATAGTTCGTTATTGTTTATTAACATGCATGTAACTTTGTGATGGTTGCAAATAATCTTACAGTCTACCAAAGGTCCCAGGAAGACCTTTGAGGGTATCTCCATTCTCCATACACCGTGCATTTTATCCTACAACAGAATTGGCGACTCCACTAGGGACTATACATCTAAGTTCCCAGTTTACCTGGACAATTCTCTATTTCCTCCTCCTTGTAAGACCTCCCTATACTTCTGCATTCCCTTTCTGACCCATGCTGCATCCTCCTTATGTATATTCATGATTGAATCTGATCCAAGAAGCCCTGTTTTGAATTGTTTTCCCACACTAATGTAGGTTAGTAGACTACACAATGCTTTATAAAGCACTGTGTCTACACACACAAAGCATTAGTGGACCCAGTAACTCTCTGTGGCCACTGTTACAGAGCGTTAGTCTCCCAAAATATTGATTTCAAGCTGTGTCTACAAACCTAAGGGGATAAGAAGCCTGTTCATGGATTGAAAGAATATTTGCTACTGCATTTTTTTCGCAAGATAGGTGTCCTAAAAGAAATTTTTTTAGGAAATAAGTTGTTTTTTCTTTCTTGAAAATGTTTTTATCAAAGAAAAAAATCATCAATTCTTTTATTCATTCTTTTGTTTAATTGATTAAACACTGCTTTATTTTGGTTTCAAGTAGTTGTGAAGAAAGCATTGGAAAGATTTATGTTGGTTATGCATATGTTATAATGACTAAGATGCATGGAACAAATATGAATATGTGAAAGACTCTCACCTGTAGAATACAACTTGTTTTCATCGAATTGAATATCTTTTAAAGCATTGTCTTGTGCATGATTTTTGAGTGAGAGTCCCATCACATTTCATACGTCAACTCCCCTACTGAAGACAATAAAAAAGTACACATAAAATTTACCTAAAATAAATCAGTAACTCTTTATTGAGTAAACAAACATTAGTTCAAGCTAGGATCTTAGGATAGGCAGTGTGAGTAAACTTCCCAAGATCGAAAACCCAAACTAGTGTCATTAAAAGAGAGTAAATTCTTGCTGCACTCATACTACTGGGACCACTCCAGTCAAAGTGGACCTAAATATGAGACAACATCAGACTGTAATTGAAGGTAGCTTGCCTTCGCTTGCAAATTCTTTGGGTATTCTGTGTATTGGGTATCCCTTCGGGGATTTCAGAGATGAGTCAGGGACTCAGGTATCCTTCCCACACAACGTACTATCTACGACTATGTCCCCCCAGGTAGTGTTTGTGATTTGAGGTGTCCTTAGTGGCCATGATTTTAGGGACTTACACAAGGTAACTGGGGCGGGCTTCCCTGGTACCTAACACAGACGAACCTACTCTGTCTTCAGTTTTTGGGAGGGTGCTCGTATTCATGAGAGTACTTGGCCCCTCAATCTGAGGTTTGGGTGAAGCTCAAGAGTAATCATAACTATACATTGGGCCAGCCCTCTCTGTTATTCATTGTGATACTAGGTTTCATCTCCAGTGATCGGTACTTATGAGATAGGGTCATTTCCCTCTTTTTGCTGATTGATCAACTTAGTATATTTTTTTTATATATTTTTAGGTACCCAAGCGTTATCATTTGAGACTTTAACAAATATCACGATAAAATTTATTGATAAAAATTAATGGTCACCATGGCTACATCTGGCCCTCGTCGTCAATCTAGACGATTGCTAGGACTTCCTCCACTCATTGTGGGAGATCCACCGAGCTCTAGTGAACCGGATTCCCCATCTTCGGGGAAACAGTCTTCCAGATCTCACATGGAATCTATGTGGAAAACTGACGATTCAAGTTTGCCAGAGGATTTCTTTACTGAAGGATTTCTTCCTCACTTTAACCCTCCACTCACAAATCCGTTGGACCCACTCTTGATTCCAGCAACACATGTACTCCTTGTTTCTGTAGGTGGAACATTTCCATCCATCCCATCGATGACTAACGGGTCATGGAACTTTGTGGACACTTTTGGTCCTCCACCACTTCCCCAGTCGACAGTCACCACCACACCGTTGATGGCAAACCCCGCTATCCCATTTGTCCCAAGTACAACCACTCACATGAAACCCTCCATGAGTGGAACCCAGTCGATGCCAAGTTCCACCACTTTAGTGTCAAACTGTATACCTTTGACAAGTGCTACATACAACACTCCATATAACACCGAATATAGCACTATTAGCGTAGTTCTCATCCACCAACAATATGGTCGGTAGCCATTGTATAGTTCAATCCCCCAGATTCAAGTATCTGGGGGCATTCCTAATATGTACATATCAGTTGGGAACGTAACAGTTCCCCTCCATTCTCAGGCATGTATGGTTAGTCATTGATTGACATGAGCATTCCTTATGTCAATCAAGGACATATGGTTAGTTCTGTGCCGGGAAGGAATCCTCAAGGAGGTCCCAACCAATCCATGGGGGCACCCTACTTGCAAATTCAAATGAGTCAAGGGGGCACTGCTTATCTTGGGGGCAATTCTATACCCAAACATCAGATTCCCCATGGAAACCCACACTAAAATACCATACCCCAAGGCAACTACTATACCCCGTAGCCTATATATAATATTGGGACTCAAATGATGGGAGGACATCAAGGTTCCTCAAGTCATATGTCATCGCCTTGGTCCAAGTTGCGAGCACCACACACTTTTCCTTTCTTGGCAACGTTGGATATCCCCAACTTGTACAAACTTACAAATGACCCCATCTACCACAACTTAATTTGGTTGTTGATCCTACATGAGATACCAATAGACATCCCCAAGTTCGAAGGGAAACAAGGGGAGGATCCAGGCACTCACATCAACACCTACCATCTTTGGTGTGTTTCCAACTCCATGGTGGACGATAGTGTCTGGTTACGTCTTTTTCCCTGCACCCTCACTGGAAATACAACTAAGTGGTACATTGAGTTACCATGCATGTCAGTAAATACCTTTGATGCTCTAGCAATGGAATTCCTAAAACACTTCCAGCTACCCATCCACTATGAGACAGGGATAGAGCTCCTCACTTCACTACATTGGGATACCACCACTCACATCTCTGATCATATACATGAATGGAGACGTAGGCAGAGGTTAGTTAAATCTTCCCTCCCAGATTATCTGTTAGCATACTGGTTCTACAAGTCCCTACTGTAGCAAATCGCTAAAGATGTTGCTTTAGGTGGTGCAATGATAGAACACAAATCCATACGTCATGCCCATCACTTAGATATAATATATTCACAATATGGAACTCTTTACGACATAATCTCTAATGCCCTTCGTAACTCCAATGTCTCCACTACTCAACAACCCAGAGCGCACACCGATTAGATTATTGGCACAACCTCTGGGGCTACTGTAAAACGACTCAGCAGTCACATTACCTAGATGTCATTGGACCCCTCTACCAAATCGAATATTCTTCCTACCACCGCGATAAACTCTGTGCAGTCTACACAAAAACTCGGTGGTAAGAACAAGAAGAATAAGAAAAATACCGCTTCTTCTGAGGAACAATCAACAAAGCAGCAAAACCTAAAACAGAAGGCCACTACACCTCCTGACGATGGAATGGATAAACCCACCAGATTCCCTTACAAAATTTGTGCTAAAGACCACATGACCTATCGTTGCCCGCGTCTTCAGGAATGCACAAAATATATTGCTAAAAAGGATACTAGTAGGACCCCCATTGTCCTTAATAATCCTTTTCCCACTCAGCAGCAGCAAAACCTTATCGCCAACCAACCTCAACCCCCGCAAGGGTGCAATGGTGGTTCACAACATCCTGCAGCTGGTGAAGGATCTTCTATTGTTTACACCTTTGAAATGGTAGATCTACAAACAAGAGCCAAATCCTATGGAGCTCCTGTCGCTCATGTAGAGGAACCTTCCTCAAGTCAAAACCCACCACTGCCCAATGACTTTCATATCAAAAGGCTGGTTGTTGACCTTGTAATTTGCCCCCCCAAAGGGGAACTTCGACACACAATGCACAATACATTTGCACGTGCTGCACAAAACTACAGCATTGTAGAAGACTTGGCACAAGCGCCATCAGCTATGTTGGTCCTCGAAGTATTACAAACATGCCCAACACAAAGGAATGCTTTGCTTTTAGCTATTGGTGGTATTGACCCACAGGATTCCATGCTTACAGTTTTCGACATGGAAAAGTGTAAACCTCCCCTTTCCCACCAGCTTGCATTTCAAGTGCAAATTTTTTGGAAAGGTAAAGGTATAACAAAACTATCATCGACGAGGGTGCTTCTACCTACATCATGTCAGCTTCATGTTGGCTGACTCTGGGTTCTCCAACCCTATCACCGCCGTCGAATTCCCTTAAAGCTTTCGACGGCCACACATTCATCCCAAAAGGTTACCTAGCTAGCTACCCCATCACTTTGTATGGGAAATAGTAACGGTGGACATAGAATTCGTAGATAAAAAACTCGACTATAATCTCTTGCTCGGTCATAGTTGGACATATGCCGTGATGACCATCGTATCTACTATCTTGTGCATCATCCTATTTCCATTGGATGAAAAGGTAGTTACAGTATATTAGCTATCCTTCTGCACCCCTGATTACTCCCCATTACCATGTGGCTCTGTACCCCTAGTAGGTGGTGTACCTAACTCTTACATCAATATCGGTACCAGTCTACTGAAGGCTTCTTCCCTCATGGGTTGTTTCCCTCTTCATCCACCCAAGGTTTCACAGATAGTCAACATGCTTTCATATATTCCTCATGAATAGACTGATCCATGGATCCTACCGGCTCCTTCAACATTGACACATACAGAGACCAAATGCAGCTATCACCATCTAAATTGGCCTACCAAGCCATTCAATGTACACCCGCAATCTCCGGTCACTTTGGTTATGGCCAATGGTACCACTGCCCCTCCCATAAACGCTCCTTCTTTCGATCCAATCAATCAAGTCCTACCTACAGACGAAGCTATTTGGGAAATCATGAATTTAGAAGAGTGACCTTGGGAGGATTGGCTCCATCGTGTTTTGATATCTAATTTAGACATGATGCCTCTTCAAATCCTGTTCCTTGACATACCAGAAATCATTTCCTCACCCTATACGACCATCCAAACTTTGGAGGTGGAAGGAAACATGGGAAATATTTCAAAGACATTGCTCTTCGATGTTTCTATCAAGACAGGCAATGTGGAAAACATCCAAATTGGAGCAGATTACAATCCTGAGGAAATTGCAAGCTTCACCTGCCTTTTTAAGGAATTCTGCGATGTGTTCACCTAGTCTTATGAGGAAATGCCCGGCACAGATCTATCTATTGTTGAGCATGAGATCAAGCTTTATGACAATGCAAAACTTGTCCATCAAATACTTCGATCATTCCATCCCTGCAAAATGGCAGACATAAAAAACAAAGTAGAAAAATTGTTACATGTTGGTTTCATCTATCTTATTCCTTTAACAAAATGGGTTTCCAATCTGGTTCTTGCCGATATAAAAAAAACCAACTACATATTTTTCAACTATTGAGACTTGAACGTCGCGTGTCCAAAGAATAATTATCCAACAATATTCATCGATCAAATCATCGATGACTGTGTCGGTAGTGAATCATTTTCATTCATGGATGGATTCTCAAGCTACAACCAGATTGCTATAAAACCCAAAGACTAGCATAAAACCACCTTCGTTTGCCCATGGGTCATCTTTACCTATCGAAAACTCCAATTCGGTTTAAAGAATGCTGGAGAAAAGTTTCAAAGAGCCATGGACTACGCATTTCACGATATCAGGCATATCATTCAAGCTTACTTGCATGACCTTCCAGCCCATTCCAAGCAACAAATGCAACACCTCAACCATTTAAGAGCAATCTTTCTAAGGTGCCAATTTTACAACATCCGCCTGAATCTGCATAAATGCATTTTCTTCATCAAGTCTGGATGCTTACTTGGATTCATTGTCTCCAAGTACAAGATTAGGGTTTATCTCGATAAGGTAAAGGCAATTACTCAAACTCTTGAACCACAATCCATTCTACAGATCCAACGTTTGCAAGGGAAAGAAAATTTTTTATGATGGTTCATCATAAATTATGCCAAATTGATGAAAGGCTTCGTGCGCCTACTTAAGAAGGGAGTGTTGTACCTGTGGGATGATCAAGCTCAATGATCATTTGATGCCCTGAAAAAGGTGCTTATATCAGCCCCACTCCTTAGCACTCCCAACTATGGCCACGACTTTCTTCTATACCTGGCAGCCTCGCCATCCTCTCTTGGAATGTTCTTAGTTCAAACTCATGAGGACCAGAGTGAACATGTGATCTATTATCTGTCCAAAGGCTTGGCTAGGCCTGAACTCAGATATTCACATGTCGAGAAGTTGTCATTAGCAATCGTCTTTGTTGTCAACTGATTCTGACACTACATACTCCTGCCACAGACTACTATCATCACCTTGGAGAATCCCATGAGACATATTTTGTCTCGTTAAGTAATTGGAGGAAAATATTCAAAATGGATCGTGATCCTCCAACAATTTGATCTGGTTTTCACAGTTTCCAAGGTGAAGAACTCCTTAGTATTCGCCAAAATTTTTTCGAAACTTCCCATTGTCGTTCCAAATGAGATAGCCCACGATCCTCTCCTGGATGAGGCTATCTATCTTATCGACACCACTAACCCTTGGTACAAAGATATTCTTGTCTACCTCCAAGTACAACGGTTCTACCCCGAACTATTGATAGGTGACTGTCGTCGCATCTGCCACCAAGCACGACACTATCTAGTGATTAATAGTACATTATATCGTCATGGTGCAGATATAGTTCTTCGACATTGCCTCACTCATGAAGAGGCGGAACACGTTTTAAATGACTGCCATGTTGGGGCATGTGGCAATAATCTGTCTGGCATATCTACTGCACAGAAAATCTTGCACGTAGGCTATTACTGGCTGACCTTGTTGAAAGATTGTGTCAAAGCCATCTGGCAATGCCATCCTTTTCAAGTATTCATGAAGAAAATGTGCACTCCTCCAGCCCTATTTCACCCTGTGATCTCCTTTGGCCCCTTTTCCAAATGGGGGATAGACTTCGTAACTTGCAATCTCATTTCCTCTACTGGACACAACTATATCATAGTAGCTGTGGACTATTTCACGAAATGGGCCAAAGCCCTTCCCACCTACAGAGCTGATGGAGAAACCGCGGTGCTATTCCTATTCAATCAGGTTATCTGTCATTTTGGTGTACCCCGCATGATCTTTACATACCATGGATCTCATTTCCAGAACCATATGATGTCTGACTTAACGTCGCTACTTGGATTTCATCAAGATCAATCATCCTCCTACTACCCCCAAGCTAATGGTCAAGTAGAAGCCACCAATGGAGTCTTAAAAACCATGATCTGTAGGTTGGTAGGAAATCATAAAGCTAATTGGCACCAAATTTTGTATTCGACAATATGGTCATACCAAACTTCAGTAAAAAATGTCGTGGGCTCTACACCTTTTCAACTCGCTTATGGCCTGGAAACAATTTTACCCATCAAGTGTTAGATCCCTTCCTTGCAAATAGTCGTTGAACTCCTGCCTGGCACTACTACCAAAGAAGAACACTTACTATACCTTAATCAACTGGACGAAACCCGTTGAGATGCCAAATTGGCACCGGGTAAAAACCCAATACGACAAGAAGGTCAACCCTCGTTCTTACCAAGAGGGAGATCTTGTTTTGCTCTATGATAAAAAAACATGACCTCTTGGGGGCAGGAACACTTCAAACCTTATGGCTAGGTCCCTATGTTGTCAAGAAAGTCCTCTCTAAAGGGGCATATGAACTACAGGACTGGGAAGGAGTCCCACTCGTGGAGCCCAAAAATGGGCTCTATCTGAAAAAGTATTATGCCTAGTATCGCACTAGGCATGTGCTTTGTAATTTTATGTATTCATAAGTTTTGCTTCCCTTCATGGTGTGATTGGATTTTTTTGATATTTATTGGAGTACTTGTCTCATACATTCTTCTCGTAATGCAGATGTCTTCGTTACCCTTAGCATACATAGGATACACAGATGGTGCCAGTCGTCACACACGACACATTGCATCAGCTGCTTAGGTCATCTACACACTTGAGTCGGAACTATTTTGTTCCGGAGGAGTCTTTCTTGGTACCGCCACCAAAAATATTGCCGAGTACATGTCTGTAATTTCACTTCTCATGGAAGCATCATCAAGGGGCATCTCCAATCTGGTGGTTAGGTTAGACTCCAGCTTGTTGTTATGTAGTTGACAAATGATTATCACATTCATAATCCAACCTTGTTACATCATTATTTAAGGGTACGACTCCTAGAAAGTCAATTTGACATAATCACATATGGACACATTCCTAGAGAATTTAATATGATTGCTGATTCATTAGCTAACTATGTATTAGATTGGCATTTGTCCCATTCACTATAGAAGCATGCATGAAAAGTAAAAATTTACTGAATTAAAAATTTTACAAAAACATTTAAAAAACATTTACGCCATCAAAATACCAAAATGTCTATATATATATATATATAGATCAAAATCCAGTCTTTTACATTGAAATATTCCAAAACTTGGATGTTTTAAGTACAAAATGGCTACTAAGCCCAGCTACAAACACCCATTGGCTACGCCAAAACATCCGCTAAAAAGAGCCTATTGCTCGTGAAATTCTAAAACCGCTCTAGCTATCCTCCAAAGAGGAACCTGAAACTGCTCAGGTACACTAACTGTGTGCCGCTGCGTATGAGCAAGAATCTCCCTCATAGGAAGGGGGGACACCCAAACTCAAACCCTCCAAGTTCCCTAGAACCTCGCGAAGACTGTTGGCATCACCTCTCCCAACAAGTAGTTGGCCTCCTTATCGCATATGGTGGGGTTCGCATGCAGGTCATAATGGTGCCACATCTATGTTAAGCATAAAGCTTCATGTCAGTACTTATCTTGCCTATAAAAACATTACATAAACATTCAAAAGCTAAAAAATACTTGAAGTACTTTCAAAAATCATTCTCACCTTGAGGACCCCAGTTGGTCCTAGGTAGTAGCATCAAGTCTGGGTTGCTAGTAAAGTTCATGCCCTCATAAGCATAGTCATCAATCATCACAATTTCGCCATGAAGCCACTTGAAGAAATCTTCCTCTAAGAAATGCCAGATCGGTCCTCCTCCTGTGTGAGGATTGAGTGATGACCATTGCTCGTGCCTCGGCTCCCTCGGGTCAAAGGGACCTATGCTCATCCTTGGGTGCTTAATAGGTACCCTCTCAAGAATGAATGAGGCTATGAGAGTACCATACCCAAGACTGTGTTGGGTATGAGTCTTGCATGCCGTTAACTCTGCCGTCAACTGGAGAAGCACTGCTTCACACCAGTTAATCATCTGTGGCTAGACACAGTCAACTGCAAGAAATAGTTAGGCCTTTATCACAACGTGGGGACTCTTTGACCCCACCAACCGCACAATCAACCATAAAATTTCCCTCATAGACCTGGACCTTATACTCTCTATGGGGACTCTGTTGCTGACTAGTCCACTCTCAGGGATGCAGTAGGATTGCACTAGCTCTACGGTAGATCATGGGTATGGCCTACCTCTGGTGAGGTTTCCTATGCCCCACGGCACGACAGACTAGTTAAAAATTATATTCCATCACGGTCAATAACCGGCTCCTGATCTGCAATCCTGAACACTTGCTCGTGTTCATCCTAGTGTTGGATAATCCATCTCAATAAATCCTCCTACCCTTTCATCAGCTCCAAATTTTCATAATTTAGTAAACTGCAATGGTGCAATGCAAGTATGCATTCTGGATCATTTCACATCAGCAATTCCTGGCTATCATGGGCCTGTTCTCTCCATAGACTAGTCATTATGGCCTAAAACCTGTGCAAAATAACCTTAAAAACAGTCAAAATGGGGCAAAATAGCCTCAGGAATTCTTGCATGAGGTTTTAAACTATGCCCTTCAGCTCTAACGCTACCCCCTGTGGTACATAGGGAATATTAACACCCTCCAGTAGGTCATATAGAGCGTTTAACACTCCCTATAGGCCATCTGGAGGGCGTTAGTGCACAAACACTACTTTTGGGCACCTCAGATCTACAAAAATCTACCCCTGAAACTGTCAAGAAAGGTTAAGAAATTCATAGAGTAAGGCTTTAGCCTCTACCTAGGACTGATGGCACATCGAATGGTCGCCCAGATCTCCTACAATGGTTCACGGAAAATCTACTCCTCTTTAGCTCCAAAATGCTCTCACAATTCTCAAATAGTGAAAATGGTGAATGTGAAAGCTCAAAACACTTATATTTATTTTTGGAGACATGATTTTTGAAATCATTAAAGAGAAAGTAGTCCATTCCCCATGAATTTTTATCATGCATGAACCCATATGGATAGGAATTGCTGCTTTTTATACTTTTTCCACTTTTGATGAAAGTACCTTCAGGAATGAAAAGAAGTTAAAGCTGCATGCAATTATCAAAGAGCACTTTTCTTTTATGGGATATTTTCTCGCTCTCAACAATTGAAAAATCCCTGAGTTTGTCATTGTTGGGCTCGTTAAACACATATGACAATGGTCTGAGCAACTCTTTTTTGCTCTTTTTCTAGCTCATTAAACTGAAAAAGACCATTAGAGCATTCTTTTTAGGTGCTTTTTTCTTGCTCATAAAACTAAAAAAATCTCGAGTTTTGTCTTTAGGGTCGTTAAAAATTTATAAATATGACCCGAGCATTATTTTAGGTACTTTTCTCGCTCATTAAATTGAAAAATCCCAAGTTTTTATCAGTGGGCTCGTTAAAAATCTACGACAGCAACAAGAGCACTTGCTTTTTTGGGACCATTTCTCTCTCTTAAATCAAAAAATCCCCGAGTTTTTCCCCTTCTTCAGGCTCGTTAAAACCAATCCGAGATTATTGCATAGTATTTCGAGGGAGCGGTCCTTTCTTATCTCCATTCTTGTGCGACCGAGAGGGAGCAGTCAATCCATCCATTCATATGTGACCGAGAGGGAGCAACCTTCGATACCGGTCATACGGGTCACGAAGAAGGAATGAGCAGTTATTTTACCTCGTTTTCCTTGCTCAATAAACTGTAAAAGATACTTCGATTTTTCTTCATTTGACTCGTTAAAATTTGATGAAGGAATTGAGTTTTTCATCGCGTGACTCATTAAAAATTCACAACAAAAAACGAGTTTAGTCTGTCACCTTGTACTCGTAACAAAATAAGGTGGACATCTATTGAACATAGGTTTCTCTTTATCCAGATTCAATAGAAACTCACAGAAAAGTAACTGATCCAGGTATAGTATTAACCTTTTGTCACACCTGGTTAACAACTATGACAAAGGGACCACCATGGAGTCGTTCTTTACGATATTTTTAGACTATCTAACTATGAAAAGACCACCGAGTTGTCTAGTCTGGACTCATTATATTACATAGACAAGATATAGAGTCACTCTTTTTACAATCCTTTTCAGACTCTCAAAACATGAAAATATCGATGAGTTTGCCTATTTGGACTCTTTAAACTAATTAGATAGGGCATAGAGTCTTTTCATGGTCCTTTTCAGACTCTTAAAATATGAAAAGATCGACGAGTTTACCTGTTTGGACTCACTAAACTAATCAGATGGGGAAAGTAGATAATTACAACTGCATTAAGTATTAGAAAGCATGGTTGGCAGTAGTCATTCCCTTGAACATGGCACTCCCTCAAATAACCTTCCTTGTGATGGCCCCTCAATATGAATCCTACCATCCTATGAGTTTAGCCTAAATACCCCTATGTTCTTGCATCTCTGTATCCTAACACTCTTTGGTGTTCATCAGTCTAGTGCTGCATGGTTAAAACCATTGTTGTGCCTTCTATTGTTCAAGGGTTAACCTTTTGTTTCCTCCATCAACCCATCAAGCATATCCTTTCATCATGCCCTTTGTTGTTTAGACCCAATGCACGAAGATTCCTCAAAAAACAAATCATTCTTGTCCCATTTCGTGTCAATTGATGTAGGACACATTATTGCCTACCTTTCAACAGGTATCTTCCTATCAACTTCAACACTCTATCTAGAAAGACAACCTAGAAACACATTTAGTGCCTTGGTACTTGCAGACATTAGTGGCAGGTTTCCTTGTGTTTGATCAGGGTTCTCATTATTGGCTCCATGTTAAGCAATTCTACACGTGTTTGATGACAAAAACATCTTTCACACTCACTAGATTGTATTGTGCATCTTGGAGACCATCATCATTATTGGTGGCCTTCCTCGCATCTATTAATGGTCTCCATTATTGACTAGTAATCAAATGATTTTGTGCATGTTCAACATCAACGCATATATTCACATGTACCAATCTATGCTATTCAGTGAAGCGGAAATCAAGACCTTGGGTAGAGGCTTGCATCACTCAGCCTTGTTTCCTCTCCCAAGTTGTGTATATTGTTTTTTGGAGACAGCTTATCAGGATGATTCTATTATGACACTGGATCCACATTGTGCTTATCGGCAACCAGCATCGTCATATCTCTTTGGAGAAAATCTCTCCAACATAGCTACTGATCATGGGAATGCCCAACTCAGGACATGATTTTAGTAGTTATATATATGTGTGTGTGTGTGTGTGTGTGTGTGTGTGTGTGTGTGTTGTATCAAGTTTCCCATACCACCCAAAGCTCCGATCCTCTCTCTCTTTCTGTTGAAGAAGGTAAATTATAGTTAAGTAAAATATTTTGGCCATCGTCGCAACCTTTGATCTCACACTTTAGGGGGCATCTATTATATAGCAAATTAACCCCCTCATCAGCTCAAAGGGGAAAGACATGATAGCTGAAGCAAAGACCAAGATCACATGCCTTTTTTCCACACTAACGTTGTGCTATGCACTGACAACCTGCTTTATAAAGCTTCTCTACAACCCTAAGGGTGTGTTAGTGACCCAACTAACTCTAGTTGCTAGTTCGGGAACAATGTTAGTGGATCCTAATGAAGTTCTAAGGGTCAAAGGAGCGTATTGACTCATAAATATCTAGATATTTTCTCCTAGATCTACTCAAGAAAGGCAAGGAAACATCTCAAGTTCAATCTATTTGGGGGATTTCTAATCCTGATGAAGGAGGCAAAATGGAAAGAGCTAAAATTCATGGCAACTTCATTTCTTTTATCCTAAGGAACTCATGGAGGAACTTGGAAACCCTAACTCAATTGCTACATAAGCAAAGCTAGGGCTATGGTGATAGAGGTCAAATCATTTGAAAGGATAACATACTTAATTGTCGAGCATTGTCTCAAATCATAAGAAGTTGGTAAGAAGGGAGACAGAGAGAAGCTGGAGGGGTAATGGAAGGTTGATGCAACAAATGGTTGTAATCACTCTTCCGACATTAATATAGAACTGCAATTGTACTGTCTACTCCGTGGTGTTGGTACTATCATTCATTTAGTTGTTTGTCCAATACCTTTTAGCATGAGTAGCTTAGTTATGTGTAACTAGATGTTCTTTTATGTATTCATGTATTAGTTATCAGAGTTGTATACTGTGATTATGCTTGTCTCTTCTATGTGCAAGACTTGATTTGGAGCCGGCTCAGGGGACTTCCACCTAGCTACATTGTGCTCTCCAGCAAATCTACATAGAGTCTTGAGGTAATCTATTTGTCCTACTATGATAGTTAGTTATTGTTTATGAACATGCATGTAACTTTATGATGGTTGCAGATAATCTTACAGTCTACCAAAGGTCCCGGGAAGACCTTTGAGGCTATCTCCATTCTCCATACAATGTGCATTTTGTCGTACAGTAGAAGCATCCTCGCGGACGCTCATGGTGGTTCCGCGGGAGGACAATATGCAAGGAGAGAAACCGCGGAGAATATTGTACGTGCAGGGTTGTGGTGGCGAACTCTTCATAAGGATTCTAAAGCATATTGCAAAGCAGGTGATGTATGTCAAATAACAGGAAGGCCATCATAGAGGGATGAAATTCCTTTGAATCCACAAATAGTGTTGCAACCCTTCGAGAAGTGGGCAATCAATTTTGTAGGACCCATTCAGCCACAAGGAAAGAGAGGAGCAAGATACATTATCATTACAATGGATTATTTGACTCGTTAGGTAGATGCACAACTGGTGAAGGATTGCATGGGCACGACTACCATGAAGTTCCTATTTGAGTATGCATTGACGTGATTTAGATGCCCAAAGATCTTGATGAATGATCATGGCATGCACTTCCTGAATGAGACTATCAATGCACTGACAAAGGAATTTCAGGTATATCACCACAAGAGCACACCTTATCACCCACAGGCTAATAGAACAGTGGAGAAGGTCAAAAAGTGCTTGAAAACATGTTGACCAAGGTTTTCAATGCTCAACAAAGTGATTGGGACCTATGCATACCTGCAGTACTGTGGGCTTATCGAACGACCTGCAAGAAGTTGACTAGACAAACCCCTTTTAGGCTTCTCTATGGTGTGGAAGCAGTAATGCATATGGAACACATCGTACCTAGTCTATGCATAGTAGCATTAATAGGTATGACAGATCGCAAGCCGTGGAGGAGAGGCTTGCGCAACTGGATGAGCTTGAAGGAGAAATATTTTTGGCTGGATTTCACCAGTAGGTCCAAAAGCAGTGTGAAAAGGCATGGCATGATCGACACATCAAGATGCGCACATTTAAGGTAAATGACCTGGTTTTGTTATACGATAGTAAGTTTGATAAATTTCCAGGGAAATTCAGGATGCATTGGTTAGGGCCTTATGTTATTAAGGAGATTACCGATGGAGGAGCGGTACAGTTGGTCAAACTAAATGGAGAACCCTTCCTAGGAAAGGTGAATGGCAGTCGCTTGAAGCCATACATCGGCAGTCTACCCATGTAACTAAATGAAAGAAGCACAATCTTAGCACTTCAGACAGCTAAAAGGAGGCACGGAACTATAAACTACACTTCCCAGGTTGGGGAGCTGCACGATTAGACGATGGCACGAAGCAAGGATGTGCCACTGGGTCTGCAGAAGCATGGAGGGAACTGTGCTACCTAGGGAGAAATCATGCAGGTTGGCTGGAAAGTGACCGTTAAAGTCACTGTTCATGAAAAGACGAGAGAAGTGAGGCCAAATGGAGCGGGCGTCCAACATTTAAGACAAAATTTATGGCATAGATCCTTGAAAATCTGTCGTCAATCTGGCATTAATGAACCGATTTTGGGGGGAACGATCAGATTTGAATTCAAAGTGCCCTATAAGTTACAAGTGGTTATCTAATGAAAATCACTTGGCATTTTGAGAATTGAGTTGTTGTGCTCTCAGGTGCACATGACCTGTGAATTCTTTCAAGATCTAGTAGCGACTTTAGCGTTTTAACAATTGTCAAAGGAGACACAAGCACTAGTGAATAGCGTGATGTCAAAGCATGTAGGATCTATGGACACCGAAGGAGTGGCTACCGAGGAGAATATGCAAGAGATTGATATGGGGGCTGAAGTAGCTGCCCCGGAAGTGGCCAAAGAACTAGCGGAGGTCCCTAAATCTGTGAGAACGCCGAGACCGAAGCCAACCCCAACCAAGGAGACTATGAAATACAAGAAGAGTAAGTAGCCAACCATACTGGTGCACACATTGCCAAGAAGAAACACACCAAAAACCACTGCCTAGGAGAAAGGTAAAGCTATAAACCTAGAAGCAGAGGAGGAGGATATCAAAGACATCCCCATGGATGCTAGGATGTGGGAGTGGAAATAGAGGAGGTTGAAGCCTAGGGTGCAGACCATATTACATGGTTGCCGGAGTATGTCCCTCTCTGCAAGCCTAAGTCCAAGGTCCCAAAGCACATTGAGGAAAGTAAGACTCCACTGCAAACCCCTCTGCTACTGAATGAAATTGCTTTTGATGGTCTGCATTTGGTACGGGTGCCCACATTGAATCTCAAAAGTTGGGACTTGGCAGACCATGAGACGTTCCTGCACCTGGTTACCGAACAACTGATGTGCCACATCATAGAAACAAATACAGGGATGACTACATTGGAGCCACAGAAGTGGCTCAGAGGAGTAGAGAAGGCAGGATTACTCAACTTGCTCTGGGTGCCGCACTATAACTACACTCCCGTGATAGTGTTGGCCACCAAGTAGCTGTTGTGCTTGGTGCATGATGGGTGTTTGTGGCTGGAGGAGCTAATACCCATCACCGATATGTTGATTCACCACATAACGCTTCTATAGTATACAGGTGAAAATCCAGCTATGATCTTTGGTGGCAAGGGCGATGAGCAGGTGCTCTCAGAATCAACGAAAGAGAATTTCGAGCTAGTGAAGAAGTCATGCGAGTACGCTATCTCCATCATCTGCGACCCTGCTGTGAAGGAGGCAATGCAGATCCTTGTAGGGAAGGTGATGTGGAAGTGTCGCACCGATGAGGTGTCGGAACCTATCTTCACACTCACGCAATAGTGCGCGGAAGGAGTCCACTTTAACTGGTCAGACTAGCTTCGTGGAGAGTTCTTGGTGAACTGCTACGAAGTGCAAGAGCAGAGAAAGACCTTCCACTACACGTGGCTCTTACTATTGATCATTCTTGTAGTGTGGGAGTTACCAGAAGAGAGCCAATTCCCCTCGATCATGCTAGACCTTCCTGAAGTAGCGAAGTACGCTTCGCTGTGGGTGACCAAGGACGTGGAGCGTATTCGGGGCAACAAGATCTTCTAAATCTTGATGGAAATGAATATCAGGATGGCCATCAATCAAAAGCCATCATAGTCGCCCACGGTATATGCTAACTTGTAGAGCTATGCCGAATTTAAAGATGATTTCCATCAGATATCAATCAGTGCATGGAAGGACCCTACACAAAAGTGGTACAATTTACCGTACCTAGCCACAGATGGTTCCATCAATGTGGTGTCGGATAAATGGCCAGTCGAGTGGTGCACCACCATGGACTTGGTGGTGGGTGGAAGCAGGTCCGCTACACAGAAGAAGAAGGAAGAGGCCAAGCTGCAAATGGCGCATTTGGTTAAAAAGAGGAAAATGGAGGCTGCAGAGAAGACCCAGGTGGAATAGGTAGGAAAGGAGGTAGGAAAATGGACAGGTGGTGTAGAGCAAGACTCTAAAAAAGGCACGTGGTTGCCTCCACCTAAGATTGAAGAAGAGGACACAAAGCATCATGGCATGGATCCTCAGGAGATGTTTGCCCGCATTAAATTCCTGAGAGAGCTAGAAAATGGGGGTCTAGAAAGAAATCCAAGGTGACCAAGACCTTGCTGGACCCTATCACACTAACGGAGGGTGAATTATACGACATCGGTGACATAGTCAGAGATGTCACCTTGGAGGCCCTGCAACAATTCAAGAAGTAGCAGCAGATCATCCTAGGGGCCATCCAAACCAGGTTGCAGGAGTTGTAGACCTGTGTGATACAAGCTAGTCCACTATCCACCAGCTCGGCTATCGGCACATCAAAGGCTGCCGATATGCTGTGCACGAAGGCTTCTAGTGTGATAATGCTGCTAGATGGCGCACTGACCATGGAAAACGAGGCTGACAGGCTCACTATCAGCGCTTTGAAGGTAGTCGGACTAAACATGGCAGTGCTTCCACGTGAAGCATTCCAACTCTTGTAGGATGGAGTAATTACAAAGTTGAGGGACCGTGAGCATCGCGCGCTCCAATTGATCAATGAACGAAAGCTAAAAAATGAGTAGACGACCCTGTAAAAGAATGCTGCCATCGCCACTAAGGCTGAGGCGACCAACTAGAGCAAGAGGATCATACATGTCATGGAGGAGGCATGCAGAATGGTCCCAGAGTTGGCCATTCCGGAGGAGGAGCCAATTCAGGTTTGCATCCACAAAATTTGTCAAAGGGGTGCGTGACACTCATAAAGATATGGCGTGAGTTCAGTTGGAGCTAAAGTTGTAGATTACAGAGCTCCAGTTGAGGGCCCAGCCTTCAACACCGCCAAAGGTAAAGGAATCGTCGGCGGCCGCTATCACTGACGCAGTTGCGGTGGTGGAGAGTGCAGTAGCAGATTGCACATAGTTATTTGAACAATCGTTTGAGGTCCTGACTAGCTTGTAGGAGGACCCAAACATGCAGAGGCTAGAAGTGGAAGTGTGCGAACTCCAACAATGCTATGATGAAGTTAAGGGCACAGTGGGAATAGTCACACTAAAGCAAAGGTTAGCCAAGCTACAAGAAGCCAAGCAACTGAAGGAACATGTGGATGCAGCACTGCACAAGGAAGTAGTATTGAAGGCGTGACTCAAGCCCTGGCTAGAGGAAGCTTACATAATCACATGAAACATTGAAGGCAAACTTGTGACTCTGCAAGTGACGCAAAAACAACTTCAGGCTGACAGTGCAGGGGCAGTAACAGAGAAAATAGTTGAAGATGCGAAGTAGGCAGTAGCTTAGTGCACGACCAAAGTTGCGGTCATCAGGGTTGAGCTAGACAGGCCTCACACAAACATCTTCGTGCCTAACGAGTGACTCGAGGGTGAGTCATGATGTTTGTGTTGGGGACCTGTTGGGAGCGGGATCCCCCAAGGGCAAATTTGGGGCTAAATTCCCAGGTTTAAGTCAATTTTTGTAATATTATTGTAAATACTCAAAATTTGTGGTTGTGGAGCGCAAAGGTGTTATGTGTCATAAATAATAGTCCACCCTTAGTTTTGTAAAAGTAAAGTCAACTGGAAGAGAACTACCATGGTCAACGAACCATGGGATTATATAAAAGGAGCTAAGCTCTAAGTAGTTGGGAAGACAAACAATGATGGATGATGTAATAGAATCATCGCTTTAGATAAAGAAATCTAAGTCTTGGGTTGTAGCATAGGTAATGGCTCTGCCGCTGAGTGCGCAGAGGCCTAGGGTAAAAGTCCGCAGCTGAGTGCGCTGACCCCTGCAACTGTGTGCATAGGGCGGACAAAGTTTGTAACCACTTGGGAGATATTAATAAAGAGAGATATTCTGCAATTTCCGTGTCTTTGTTTTGTTGGTGCATCTTGATATGTTATGTATGAATTTTCTTTATTATGCTTATATGGTGCATGAATGAATGTAATTACATTGAATAACTAAACACATATACGAATATCATTTTACACGGGGATAACTATAATTTTTTGATAAGATAAGAAAGGAACTTAGATAAATTGGGGAATTTGTATGGCACACTGCCATAACAATGCAAAAGTACCTGAGCAGCATGCTTGGGCTATGTGAAGGAGAATCGTATCCTTTCATGGAGGTATTGAAGAATAGAACATAGGGATGTCTTACAAGCCCTAGAGCAAAGAAACCTATGCGAAGCCAGGGAAAGAGGGAATTAAATGACATGACGACCATCTCAGGGTGCAGAAACTTGGTTCCAGCATCCCCCCATACTGCTTCGGGTGAGACTTCAATCCACACTCTACAGGCTGATGCCGAAAGGGACAGTAGTGTAGGGATTTGTTTGGCTAATTAATGTTGAACTTGGGTCAGGCCCCCTCAAGCCAACAATCCCATGAGAGTAGTTGAGTCATTAGATTCTTAATAGTTAGTTACCAATATCAATCACTAGATGGGTCGGGTAGCCCCATATAGTACCGCACACACTAGAACTAAGACAAACCCCCTATGAATCAAGTCTCTGTGACACACTCAGGTAGTCTTTTTTGTGTAATGATAAAGAATTTCAAGCACCGTAAAATTAAACGTATATGTTTCAAAGATGTAACATGACCATGGTAGCTTATTGGATGCCTACCACCAATATCCAAAACAAGCTAAGTACAGAAAGATCCAGAAACTGGATGCCTTCTTATAAAAAATATTATAGAATCTTAGTGTGTGATGTGTAATTTATGTGCAAGTGGACAAGTGATGATACAAAGCGTGATAAGATTTGGATATGTGATGATCCTTGTCAATATCTTCCTAATTACACTAAGTTTTTATTTTTCCCTACGTGAAAAGGAAATAATGCATGGATAATGGGTCACTTACTCTTTTTCCTATTACACTATGTGAGTTTCAGAAAAGGGAGATGGAAACTTGAGTTCTTTAAGAAAGTTTTCATATGAAAGCCTAGGTTCATCTAGGAGATGCAAGGGAAGAAAATATTACTTAATTTCTATAATAACACTTAATCCTAGTCCCAAAAATGAAGAAAAATAAATTCTTTGGTTAGTAACAAGATTTGCGGATTATGGGCCACTTACTCCTTTACTAATTAAGCTATGTGAGAAATGTAAAAAAAGGAAAAAATATAATGGCCCTACTAATTATGATTGCTAAAGAAACTAATAATATAAAATGACTTGAAAAAATTTGTATAGGTGAAGGAAATTCACTAAAGGCTACTAATCACCTGAGAAAAGTTAAATTACAATGACAATTATGCTCTCTATAAATTGTGTGGGTTTTATTGCACATAGATGCGCCTTTGTGTCTATGTGAATAAAGTCACACATGTGCATCTCTCTAAACAAAAGTCATGTAGTCGACAAAAAAAATGAACAATCAAGATTTTTAGCCCACAACAGGTCCAACTGGTCCTGCAAAAATTCTAGAGATGTCGAACACCCAATGAGGTGATAATGTAGAGAGAGGGTCCTACAAACACAATTGTTAGAGTAAAGAACATAAACTAGTGGAGTCGCCAATTTTGTAGTAATTTTTTTGTAGCAATTGGGTACCAAAATATACCTCCTTAGCAATTGGTTGTTCCCTACAAAGAAATATAGACATTTTGGTTGTTGTTAGTAGACAAGCATGAAGAAAAAAGCATTGCAAATGGTGAAAACAATGCATATACAAACATAAACTAAAACAAAGAGATAAACACATAAATAACACTTAATGAAGCAAACAAGTCAATGAAATTATGAAAAATGGATCCCTTTATTGAATGTTGGTGGTAGAATATGAATACATTAGATCGACACTAAACACTTGAAGAGAATTCTTTGAGCTATGGTGCTAAAACATCCTCAATGGGGAGGTTCATTTCCTCAATCTCTTTGCAAGATTCTCCTCTCTACCAAGGAAGTATGAAGACTCTTCCAATGGTGGACTCTTCTTACATTATAATGATGGATTTATTAGAAGAAATTTGGCCAACATCCTAATCCTCTACTTACTTTGCTTCAATAATGAAATGTAGGATTTCTTTGATAGTGACTTATGATTAGGACAAGAGGATTTATTTGAGGGATGCATGTATTCAAGGAAACTCTAATTCAGTTTTACTTGACTAGAACATGTCACAGAATCATCTTCCAAGTGTGGGAAGTGGTCCCGAATCTACTGAGTTAAACTTTTCTTCGACCGTGCGACTTTTGAAGGGAAATACATAGTTGTAATTTAATTCTTTGGATAAGCCACGAAGTCCCATTATACACATAAGACCTTTGGAGAATTTAACTTTTTTGAACATCATAATGTCTTCAGCTGGAAAATATACACTTGTACATTCTGCTGGATGACTTTGGGCAACTTTTGGATTGTACAAACATCTGTATGATTTTTTTTGTGTTAACACGAAGGTCCAGAAGATTGAGCCTGGAGATCCAAAGGAGGAGTGTCTCTTCCACTCACATATGTGGCTAAAGGCTTCTCCACTATAGTTCATTGTCGATAGTGGAAGCAAAAAGAATCTCACTTGAATATAGGTCATGCAGTAGTTGGGCCTACTAACCACACCACACCCATAACCATACGCCATTCAGTGGCTTCACTAAGAATGAGATCTCCGCGTCAACTAGTAATGTAACCTCCCCTACAACATCAAGCCCTTCATGAATGAGGTATTGTATGATGTTGATCCTCTTGAAGTTTTTGATTTGTTATTAGGCCAACCATACTTGTGGAAGCATCATGCTTTGTATGAGTCTAGAACTCGCACTATTATTATTACTTTTGGGAAATAAGTTATATAGGATACCAGACGTAGCCCCACCTAATGCCATCCCTTTGATCTCTTCTCAGAAATTGAGTAATATCATCTCCCATGCCGGGAAATTTGTTTTCGTTCTGATTCATTCTCAAAGAAAGGGGGAGATAGTGACCACATCCATGGCCCCTAGGAAGGGTTACCCACCACAACAAAAGTCGGGGGGATAAGGTTATGGAAGAATACGAGGACATATTATCCTCACCCATAGGGGTACCTTTGCACTATCAATTAAAGCATTTGATCGATCAAACTCCTGGAGAACCTCTACACAATGGGCTAATATACCACCACTCCATCCTATAAAATGAAGAGATCAAGCGATAGATCCAAGAGTTGCTGTAAAAAGGGAACATCTGACTAAATACCTCACCTTTTGGGAGTTGGATTGTACTTATACAGAAGAAATATGGAACCTTAAGAATCTCCATTGATTATTAGGCACTAAAAAAATTTGTTGTCATGAATAGGTATCCAATCCCATGGATTGATGACCTTCTTGACAAGCTCAAGAAGGCCAAGTATTTCAACAAGATAAACTTGAATTATGGCTATCGCCAGGTGCCAATATAACCCATAGATGTATGGAAGACCTCCTTCAAATCCAAGGAGGGCCTTTTTGACTCTTTGAGTGGTTGGTCATGCCTTTTGGGTTGACAAATTCCCCTGCAACTTTTATGAGGTTGATGGATGACATCTTGTGACTCTTCACGAACTCGTTCATGGATGTATATCTAAACGACATCCTCATCTTTAGGAAGAGTTGGGAAGATCACCTACAACACATTTGAAAACTCCTTCGAGCCCTACGGTAGCACAAACTATGTGCCAACTTGGAGAAATTCATAGTTGGCATGGGTCAACTGCAATATCTGGGTTACATCATTGATGAGCAAGGCATGCATGTGGATCTAGATAAGATCCAATTTACTTGATATTCGTCAACACTGACCACTCTAACAGATCTTCATAGCTTTTTGTGGCTTGCTAATTTTTATCAAAAGTTCATGTTGGGAATATCTCTTATCACTTGGCCTCTGAGTTAGATTACAAAGGGTGGAGAGAAAGAAAGTTTTTTTGGTCTACATCCTAATAGAAGTCGTTCGTTGAGCTGAAGCACCACCTCTTCTCTACACCTATACTAACATTGCTAGACCCGCACCAAACATGTAAAATTGAGACAGATGCCTCTGACTATGCTATTGGTGTAGTTCTCACACAATAGGGGCATCTAGTGAACTATCATAGTGAGGCACTTTCCGATATGATTTGGAAATACCCCACCTATGATGAATATGCGTATTCCATTGTGAAGGCATGGTAACAATGGAAACATTTCATTCTGGGGAAGGAGATGGTCATCCACATAGATCTCCAATCTCTTCAGTTTATCCAAAGATAAGGGAATTTTCAGAACTATCAGCATCATAAGTGGTCTACATATCTATAACAATTCCATTTTAACTTTAAATAGAAGAAGAGAAACACCAATCATGTTGCATATTGCCTCAGTTGGCCCCCAATTGTAGCACTAACTATTGTTCTCAAGTGGCCACGAGACCTCTAGATGGCCGCAATTATATAAAAATGATCCAGAGTTTGCTACCACATACTAGATGCTGGTGTATGGCAATAAAGTTATAGATTTCCACCTCTAGGATGCATTATTATGCTACCTTGGCAACCTTTTTGTTCTTTTAAGTGAGCATGCCAAGTTGATTCTAGAGGCTCACTATAGTCGTGTCACATGACACTTTGGTGTGGATAAAATAGTTTTCATACTTTAGAAGTACTTTTATTGGCCAAAACTCTAACAGAACATTAGAAAATATATTATATCCCACACTTCTTGTGTCATTGCTAATCCAACCATCAAGAAGCAAGGCCTATAAACTCCTCTTCCTACTGTTAGCTTAGGGGATCCTGACTGTTATAGACATTTTTGGGCACT
Organism: Pinus tabuliformis; assembly: GCA_031772625.1. Taxonomy (NCBI): domain Eukaryota; kingdom Viridiplantae; phylum Streptophyta; class Pinopsida; order Pinales; family Pinaceae; genus Pinus; species Pinus tabuliformis. Next base: position 598,114,417 of record CM062815.1, on the reverse strand, counting down.
GCAACCCCAAGCATGAAATGTCCATAAACCAAGGGCTCCTAAGTCCCTAAAAGTGTTGTTCTAACCCCTAAAGGAACAAGGTCAACTGATTACAGCTTCTCCTAGAAGTTCTCCATGAAAAACTGCTCAGAATTGGTCAAAACAGGATCATTTCAGCTGCTCCATAGGCAAAGTGCGTTGCATCTCACCTAAACACACTGTGTGGGTGCGTTGCATTTCAAAAAGCCCTTTTATGGGGTGCGATGGGCAAGAAATGACAAATGGCAGTGTCATTCCGTGAGGTGGAGAGGCAATGGAAGCTTCCAGAAACTTCTCCTGTGACACTTGCCTCTCTGAATTCGACCAAGGATGAGTAAGAGATCATCAATATCCAAGTGGAAGCAAGAACTATCAGAGGGAAGACACTAATCAAATCACAAGCTGAATCATCTCCCTTACAGATATCTATATATGGATCCCTCATCCCAGAGATCCAGAGGATGGAATTTTGCATATTGTAAGGAATTGCTATTGGTTTCTTGAGACAAACATCAGATTGTTGGGTGATCTAAGATTTGTATGAGGTGAAGAGGGGCTTCCTTACTAAGAGGATGATGCTGGGTCAGAACAACTGGTTGTAACTCCCCTTGGCTTTTTCTTGTTTATCAATAAAAGCTATTCAAGTTTTCCTCCATACTCTTGTGTAATTTATGTTTGTTGCATTTGTATGGTCAATTTACATCTGATCCTAGATTGTTTATGATTATAGATCCATGTTCTCGTATAGTGCTATGCTACTGTGATCTTACAGGTACTTTGTGAAGCTGGGTGTGCAAGGGAACAAGTAGCAAAAGACTATCAAGAAAGAGAAGAATCGAACCAGGAGATTAGCGCAAGACAGAGGTTGGTCTTATTTGTTCTTCTCTATCTATACTTCATAAAGGAAAAACGAAAGTAGCTTTACTTTGTTTGTTTCTAAGGCAACTATCACACCTTAGTGGGATAAGCAGTTTTGAGTAGACACTTTTCCCTGTAACAAAATGGCGACTCCACTGGGGACGAATTAGTTTGTTTGTTTATCTTCCTTGTTGTCTATTTCATAAACTTATAGACGGAGTCTGAAGTTGTGCCAGGTAGCTTTCGAACCGCATTTGCTATGCAAATGCAAAGTAGATAAATGTCGCTTCAGTCAATCTCCAGGATCTGTTTATGATTTAAACAACTGATTCACAAACTCTCTGATTACCCCTTGTGGTAGCTCTTAGATCCTCCTTAGATCTACCCCTGATTGTTGCATTACTGATTACTATTTGCTCGGCCAAAACCCATGAACTGAACTACAAATTGTGACCCAGAACCCAAGCAAAGTCTCGTCTCTGGTCCAACGTAGGTACTGTTTTGAGAATCTGAAATTCAGCGCACTTCCCGAGTGTAGTAGGTGCACTGCATTTCAAATTCCCTGTGTTACAAGTGCACTGATTAGACTAGGAATTGTTCAGTTTTGGTTTCTGTGATTCATTCTTTCCAGTTCTATTCATGAATTTTGCTGCCTGTGATCAGTATATCTCTGTTTGAAACCCCTTTTCCTTACTGATATTCTCCTCCTTTGTACAAAAGAACTGTAAATGTTTTTGTGTGTTTGTTGAGTCATTTTCAGTTCTCCTTTGCAAAAAGTAACATAATCGCACTATCCTCCTTTGATTTGAAAGTGTTGCAAGTGTCGTTTTCAATCATAGGAAAGAGTTTGATTGCTGTAGATAGTCAATTATCCTATTACTATTGTTTTTGGTCTGAATTTGTAATTTTTCTAGTGTCGAAAACAAGTATTCATTTCCAAATTGTAAGGTGTTGTGATTGCCTCCATTTTTTATTTCAAAAAGAAGCTTGTTGATAACTATCGCTTGAAAAGTAATTCAGATTTGTGCATCAACTTTATTTTTATCATTTACATACTAAGAAAGTCGAAAACAAATACATGCATGTGCATTTTCATTTAGACAGTCTGATTGGTTTGATTTAGGAAAGTGCATTTAGAGTGTGCTCTTTGCTCTTTGTGAAAGGATTATGTCTTTCTTTCCTTAGTAGCTAGGATTTTCATTGCACAAAGAAGATAAAAAGATTGTTTATCATCTTAGATTGCATTTTAGGAATTATACTACATCTCGCGGTGAACCTGAAAGGCAAACTTCATAAACAAGATCAACTATAAAATAAATTCAATGAATCTAACAACGCTTTGGAACCTAACACACAACATTTAGAAGTCTAGGCTAGAGATGTATTCCGGTGTCGTAAAGCCTGGTAACTGTTGTTCTCACTGATGGTTGGGTGATTCCTCCAGTTTGAGACGATAAGTGCTAGTACGGACTTGTGCTCCCACGTACCGTCGAGTATATTTTGGGAGACCCCAATAGGCTTAATCCTTTATCCATAGGAAGCCATGTCTGCCGCCCTATCGATCGCAATGCACTGAACACAGCATTCGGGAAGATTGACTGTCGTACCATAAAAAGTATTCTGCAGTTTTGCGATTGGTTTGGTAATCCCTCTACCTAGATTTCCAGAGTAGTCCCTTTCGTTCCTTTTCAGACTCTTTAACGGAAAAGGTCCATCTGAGCACTTGTCACTTCAGGCTCATTAAAAATCGAAGGCGACTAGAGTCATCTTTTGTTTTTCCTCGACTCTTAAAAATTGAAAAAACAAGTTGTGTCAAAGCATCTAAAATTTATTTTAAACGGAATAATCATCACCTTTTCCTACATTGATCTTAGGTTGAAGAAAATGGAGTCCACCAACCAAGGAGTTCCCCTTGGAGGAAATCCTAGTCCCTTCTCCTCTTGGGGAGATGTTGGTGCACCCCATATGGCCACCTTGTTGCTTCCAGAACTAACAATTGGCTTGCCCATATGGCTCTTCTCAACCTCTGTCGTTCAGAACACCGCAATTCCTGAACAGTTGAGTCAACAACTAGACGAATCCAGAGTTACCCACCAACTTTCTACTTCCTCCAATTCTTCCTCTCCTCCTTCTTCTTCGCTTGATGGGGTTGGTAAAGCCAAAAATCAAGTACCTGAGAAGAAGATGGAAAAGTGTTGGGTTGTGTTATATTCTTTCCACGTAGTTAATAGGGGGTTTGAAGGGCACCCGTAACCCCACTTTATGGGGTCCAGGGCAGCGCCCCGGAAAATTTTGGTTTTGGACCATATGTTAGGTTGGGCGGACCCACCTATGGTTTTGTGCATGATTTTTGCACATGTTTTTTGGACGCGATGGTTTTCGGTCCATGGTATTGGACGTGATGGTTTTCGGTCCATGGTATTGGATGCTTTGGCATGTATAAATATGTATTGTAACATTGAAAGGAACATAATGAAAAATCAAGCTGGTAGTCCCGGTTTTGGGATCCAGGGAAAAATCTCTGTGCATATGTGTTTTATGGGTTATGCTCTCACATTGTTTATTTTCTTTGTTTAAGAATTCGTATGCAGGTAATTTCTGTACAGGGTTAAAACCTACATTTGGTATCGGAGCTGTTCTGGCTTCAAGGGGACGCCTTTGTTGCTGAGGGGTTTCGCTCGGGCCTGTGGTAGACCCTGTTCAATGGGAGATCTACGAGATCGATTCTGGTGGTGAAAGAAGATGGCGAGCAGTGGAAAGATAGAGATTGAGAAGTTCAATGGTCAGAATTTTGAGTTGTGGAAACTCAAGATGGAGGATCTGTTGGTGGATAAAGATCAGTGGATCGCGGTAGATCCGGGTACTAAACCATCGGGAGTGACCGATGAAGAATGGAAGAAGTTGGATCAGAAGGCAAAGAGCACAATACGATTGTGTGTCTCAGATTCAGTATTGCTGAATGTATCAGGGGAAGCTACGACAAAGGCTTTGTGGGTCAAGTTAGGGACTTTGTACCAATCTAAGTCTCTGGTGAATAAACTGTTCCTGCGGAAAAAGTTGTATAACCTGAGGATGAAAGATGGAGACTCGGTGACAGAGCATCTGAATGCGTTTAATACTGTGGTAAGTCAGTTATTATCTGTTGATATTAAAATTTCAGATGAAGATAAGTGCATCAGTCTGTTGTGTTCTCTACCAGATTCGTGGGATAGTCTAGTTATTGCAATAGGTAGCAATGCAACTGCTTTGCAGTTTGATGAAATAGTCTCAGCCTTGCTGACGGAGGAGATGAGACAGAAAAATATGGACAACCAGAATGGTGATGCCTTGTCTGTACGAGGACGGTCCCAGAACAGAAACAAAAATAAGTCATCGAGTGGGAGATCTAAATCTAGAGGGAGATCTAAATCTCCAGGAAAACCTACAAAGGTGGTGTGCTGGAAATGCGGAAAGGAAGGGCACTTCAGAAGGGATTGTAAATCTAAAGCTCCTGATAAAGGAAAGGGATCTGATGATGCTCCTTCTGCAGAGGCGAAAACCACCTCAGATGAAGGTGGGGATGTGTACTTGGCTTCTTCAAGTACACATGTAGATCATGAGGCATGGTTGATTGACTCAGGTGCATCCTTTCACTTCACTCCCCATAGAGAGTGGTTCTGCGAGTATGAGAAATACAATGGTGGTGATGTCTTCTTAGGAGATGATAGGAAGGCTAGAATCATTGGTCGGGGAAAAGTAAAGTTGAAGTTGCAAGGTGGAAGGGTTAGAACACTTTCGGGTGTTCTACATATTCTTGCATTGGCCAGAAATCTGATTTCTGTAAGCAAGTTGGATGATGCAGGTGTAAAGACGGTGTTCGAGAAAGATACCTGCAAGATGGTTCGAGGAGCACTGATATTAATGCGGGGAGTTCGGATTGGAACTCTGTACAAGCTGCAAGGTAGCACTGTTGTTGATGGGTGCAATAGTTCTATGGTTCCTGAAAATGGAGTAGAGAATCTAGTGGTCTCTGGAGAGAAGACCATGTTGTGGCATCAAAGGCTTGGACATATTGGAGAGAAGGGCCTTCGAATACTTCATGGTAAAGGTATGGTAGAAGGTATGAATAATAGCTCTCTGGATTTTGATTTCTGTGAAAATTGTGTATATGGGAAGCAGAATCGGGTGAGTTTCCCCTCTGGTGGTAAGAGGACGAAACAGATATTAGAGCTTGTGCACAGTGATGTGTTTGGACCTGTGAAGGTTCCATCACTGGGTAAGTCTGTGTACTATGTATCATTCATAGATGACTTCTCAAGGAATACATGGATATATTTTCTTAAGAAGAAATCTGAAGTCTTTGACAGGTTTAAAGAATTTAAGGCTCTGGTGGAAAATCAGACAGAGAAGAAGATAAAGGTGCTGAGGAAAGATAATGGTGGAGAATTTTGCAGCAAGGAATTTGAAGAATTTTGTAAGAAGTGTGGTATAGCACAGCAGAAGACTACTCCATATACACCTCAGCAAAATGGAGTCGTAGAAAGAATGAACAAGACGTTGATGGAAAGGGCAAGAAGCATGCTCAGTGGTGCCGGGTTAGGACAGGAATTCTGGGCAGAGGCGGTGGATACTGCATGTTACCTGATCAACAGATCAACTTCATCAGCGTTGGAGGATAAGACTCCACAAGAAGTATGGATTGGTAAGAAACCCTCTCTTTCACATCTAAGGGTATTTGGATGTGATGCATATGTACATGTTCCAAAGGAGAAACGAACCAAGTTGGATAGTAAATCTGAAAAGTGCATCTTTATTGGGTATAAGGATGGTTTAAAGGGTTATAAGCTTTGGAACCCAGTCACACGGAAGGTTGTGTACGGCTGAGATTTGTTGTTCAGAGAGGTAAAAGATGTTATTCAACATGAATTCCAACCAAAGGAACCTGAGAAGATAGAGTTTGAGCCAAAGGAGGAAGAATCAGACTCTGCAGCAGAGGAAGAATCAGAAGATGAAGAGCCACAAACTCCGGCTGTGAGAAGATCAGTTTGAGAAAGAAGGCAGCCAGAAAGATATAGTCCATCTGCTTTTAGTTCAAATTTTGCTTTGTCTGTTACTGATAATGATCCCAGAACTGTGAAGGAAGCAGTGGATTCAGAGGATGGAAAACTCTGGAAAGAGGCCATGGTCGATGAAATGGCATCTTTGCACAAAAATGAGGCTTGGGATCTGGTGGAGTTGCCGGCTGGAAGGAAACCCATTGGCAGCAAATGGGTGTTCAAGAAGAAGACAAATGCAGAAGGAAAGGTGGAGAAATACAAAGCTCGGTTGGTAGCAAAAGGTTATTCCGAGGTGCCAGGAATTGATTTTGGTGATATTTTTTCTCCTGTTGCCAAGGTAACTTCTATTAGATTACTTTTATCTGTTGCTGTTGCTTTTGATTTTGAGGTAGAACAGATGAATGTGAAGACAACATTTCTTCACGGGGATTTGGAAGAGGAAATCTACATGAAGCAACCTGAAGGCTTTGCGGTGAAGGGTAAGAAAGAACTGGTATGCAAGTTAAAGAAGTCTCTGTATGGGTTAAAACAGTCACCAAGGATGTGGTATCAGAAATTTGATACATTTATACGGGGACTTGGCTTCACTAGAAGCAAAGCAGATCATTGTGTGTATTTTAAATTAATTGGTGACCGTATTATTTATCTGGTCTTGTATGTGGATGATATGTTGCTGGTTGGAAATGACAAAGAAATTATCCAGGATTTGAAGACCCAATTGTCCTCCAAATTCGACATGAAAGATCTTGGTGCTACAAACTATATTTTGGGCATGGAAATTAAAAGAGATCGGTCAAAGAGGAAGCTCTAGTTAAACAAGAGGAAGTATGTCAAGACAATACTCCAGAGGTTTAATATGCAGGATAGTAAACCGGTGAAGGTTCCTATTCCTGTAGGTGTGAGGTTATCTGCTGAACAATGTCCCAAGACACAAGAAGAGGAAGAGGACATGTCCCGTGTTCCATATGCAAGTGCAGTGGGTAGCCTGATGTATGCAATGGTCTATACTAGACTAGACATTGCACATGCAGTGGGAGTATTGAGCAGGTTTATGTCAAAACCTGGGAAGAAGCACTGGACAGCAGTGAAGCGGGTTTTCAGGTATTTGCGTGGCACTAGTGATTATGGTTTGTGCTACCAAGGAAGACCAGGATTGGACAGAGTATTGGATATTCATGGCTTTGTTGATGTAGACTGGGCTGGAGATCTGGATCAGAGAAGATCTACAAGTGGGTATGTGTTTAACCTATTTGGAGGTGCAGTCAGTTGGATGAGTAAGAAACAATCTGTAGTGGCACTATCAACTACAGAGGCAGAATACATGGCAGCCACTCATGCAAGCAAGGAAGTAGTTTGGTTGCAGAGATTGTGTTCAAGTATGGGGTTAGTATAGGGAGCTATAAGAATAGACTGTGACAGCCAAAGTGCAATTTTCTTGGCAAAGAACCCTGCTTATCATTCAAAGACAAAGCACATTGATGTTCAGTATCACTTTGTGAGGGATATGATAGAAGACAGAAAGGTGTTGCTGGTAAAGGTGGACACTTTGAAGAATACTGCAGATGCATTGACAAAATCTGTGAGCTCTGAGAAGTTCTCTTGGTGTAGAGAAGCAATGGGAATCTCAGGGCTGAAAAAATGACTAAGCTCTCCTGTGGCTCCCTGTGGAAAGAAAACAACAAGTGGGAGATTGTTGGGTTGTGTTATATTCTTTCCACGTAGTTAATAGGGGGTTTGAAGGGCACTCGTAACCCCACTTTATGGGGTCCGGGGCAGTGCCCCGGAAAATTTTGGTTTTGGACCATATGTTAGGTTGGGCGGACCCACCTATGGTTTTGTGCATGATTTTCGCACATGTTTTTTGGACGCGATGGTTTTCGGTCCATGGTATTGGATGCGATGGTTTTCGGTCCATGGTATTGGACGCGATGGTTTTCGGTCCATGGTATTGGATGCTTCGGCATGTATAAATATGTATTGTAACATTGAAAGGAACATAATGAAAAATCAAGCTGGTAGTCTCGGTTTTGGGATCCAGGGAAAAATCTCTGTGCGTATTTGTTTTATGGGTTATGCTCTCGCATTGTTTATTTTCTTTGTTTAAGAATTTGTATGCAGGTAATTTCTGTACAGGGTTAAAACCTACAAAAAGAAGAAGAAAGAGAAGAAGAAGAAGGAGCGAAAAGTGAATGGGGGCAAACGAGCGTCGTCTAGCGAAAATCCACACACTGCACCGACCAGGCCTAAATCACCATGTGTCATTTGCAAAGGAGACCACTATCATAGATATTGTCCTTGCATCCCTTGAATCTTAAGGGATTGGTCTCCTCATTTGCACAACCCAGTTTCGTCAACCTCTGATGATCATGTTGAAAACACACCGTTGACTAGTGAAAGTGAAGCCCCAGGACAAAAAGGAAAATATAGATTTCCTTGTAAATTGTGCAAAGGCGATCATGCCATCCACCATTGTCCCTTCTTAGACGAGGCAAAAAGAGTTTTGGATGATCGTTCGGTTTCACCGTTACGACTTCCTCCTGGATATAAAAAACTCTTGCCGAGTCCGTCACTAGTTGAAAAACCGGCTAACCCGCCCAAATGGTCGGCTGAAGCATCTATCATTGAAGACAAACCATCTGAACCCATACCAGACGAAAGTCAAAAGGTTGAGATGGCAGTTGACCCGATCTTGCCTTCAGAGATTCCATCTTCAGATGATATAGTCACCGAAGAAAACAAGGATGACACCGTCCAAATTCTTTTCGTAAGCACGGACTTCGATGAACATGGGGGCAATTTACCCGTTCCTTTACCGCAGGAAGGAAGTTCGTCAGAGTCATACCCGGTCGTCTATTCGGTCCCACCTCCAAGCAACCTAGTTGTCTCCTTCGATTGGAACCAACTAGGAAGACCCCGTTTACCGGCTAGTATGCCATTCCGTATCATTGTTCAATATATAGGATGGTTATGGCTGGTACCATCATAGATGAAGGGGCTTCTGTGAGTATCCTTTCCTCGACTGCTTGGAAAGCACTTGGTTCACCATTGCTTTTGCCTAAGATGAGAAATCTAACAGGCTTTGACAAAGGAACCAGTCGACCGTTAGGGATCCTTCCCAATGTGCCCATAACATTGAGAGGAAAAACCGTTCAAATGAACATAATGGTAGTTCAAGGACCCCTGGATTATAATCTACTCCTTGGACGAGACTATATTTATTGCATGGGAGCAATTGTCTCCTCACTCTTTAGAGTAATGTGTTTTCCGCATGAAGGAAGAGTGGTCGAGCTCGTGGACCAACTTTCATTTCCCGGATCACACAGAGCAAATAGTCATATACCATCCCTGAATGGTCTTTTCACACAAGGAATGTCTCATCAATCTCCAGTCCATCTGCCTGATGAGCGCGAGTGATTCAGGGGACATGACTGAAACCCAAGGGGCATGCACCCTGGTCTGCTTCGGCAGGAAAACTTCGGGTATAGGGTAGGTTTCCGTGAGAGAATATGACTAGTCTGTACTCCCGTTTGTGATTGGAAGAGGGGGTTATTCTAGAATAAGATTCTCTTGTCAAAGTTATGTGGGTTGGCAGGCATTACCACTCACCTTTGTTTATTTCGATAAACATCGCCGAAGAAGTGTTTTGTTTACACCGTGAATAGAACAATCTTTGGTAACCTGTAAGAGGTAGACCTCTCTCGGTAAAACAAATGTTTTAACGGAAAGAAGAAGGGGTGACCTTGAAATTCTGTTTTATACCTGGGGGCATGCAAACCTTTTGGCATGCAAGCGAAGAGCGACTATTTTTTTTTTTTTTTAATTTGTGGATCCTCTAACCCTTTAAACTCGTAGGATTGGTCGTTTCCTCGCTTGCATAAAGGAAGGATGTGGGGAAAAACTCTAAAAATTGTCATTTATATATGAGACATTCTTATTATACGACTGGATTAATCGAGCAGTTTTAGGACATAGTTCAAGCTCATTAAAAAATAAACATAAGTCATGAGCAAATGTTTCCCCCCAGTGTTTAAGCTCAATAAAAAATGAACCGATTTCCCGGTAAATAACCATCGTGAATGTAATATTCAGCCTTTAAAAGCCTTGGTCGTGTTCTCATCATCACCTCCACTCTGTATTGGCCGATCATTCACCTCCATTTGATTGTTTACCCCTTTTTGAGGAACAGCTGCGAAGAGTGATCTCACTAGCCATCCTTGTAACACTGCCGTGATTGGAAAATTCCAAACCTTACCTGGAATCAGCTGCTACCCATTTTATCACTCGTTCCTCAAAAGACGAGTCTCCTTTAAGCTCTTTTCAATTGACTCGTAAAATATGAAAAGATTGCCGAGCCATTGGCCTCTCCAGCTCGTTAAAGGGACCGGAAGTGCTATCCCTCCTCTAAATTTTAATCTTTTTGGACCTGAGGGATTATTACACAAAAAGATCGAGCGCTTGTTTTGTTCAACTCGTTAAAAGTATCAAAAATTCATCCCTTCTGTATTGTTTTATACCTTTTCAGACTTAAGGGATTAGATGATGAAAAATGAATTTTGGAGTTTCCTTTACGTTCCTTTTTAGACTCTCTAAAATTGAAAAGGACCGAGTTATCTTTGTCGTTGAACTTGTTAAAATTTTAATAGCGACAAACTTGTGTATAGACGAGAACGAGTTTCACTATCGCTAGGCTCATTAAAACATAGCGATGGGTTTGCCCGAAGGGAAAATTATATAACAAGCATATGTTATCCTCCTCAAGCTTGACAAAAATAAAGAGGTACTGGTCAGCAATGACTGGGAAAAAATTGGGAAGAAAACTTGAAGAAACTTTGTTGGTAGCAAGTCGCTCTTGAACATGACACTTTCACTCCGCATCCAAGTCGGGTTGGGTTGTTTCATTCACCGGTCACATTGCCATGGTCCCATCACACCATCCACATTTGGGGTTAATGCTACCAATCCATCATGTCAGTGTCGCTGATATGTTCAAGAGAAGTCATTCAGAGAATTCACCTGTGTCTCACTTGCTACAATACATTCATACTCCATTCTTTCATGACCGCCACCCTGAACCTTATGTCACCAGATCGTTTTCACCTCCATTAAAATCATTTGCTCTGTTCCATGTCATTGATGTGGGATTCATTAAGGCCCTCCTATGACGGATTGCTTCTTGTCGACATTAGCTCATTATCCAAGAAGTTGATCTAGGAACACCCCATTCAATACTTTGAAGCTTGCATGCCTCAATGGCAAGTTTCTCACTTCCGGCGACAGGTTTACATCAATGATCTTCGATCGAAAGATTTTGCGTGGTGTTCAACGCCAAGTCCTTTATTCACACCACGTGAATTGTACTGCAGTACCTTGAGGGTCATTATCATTATCGGTGATTCCTCTCGCGCTTGTTAACAGCTAACATCATTGGCTGGTAATCAAGCGATGTCTTTCCATGTTCGACTCCAGAACATCTCTCACATGGATAGACTTGTACTTCGAGTGAAGATCGAACGAGATTGAAGACCTCAAATCTAGTTTCATCCATCTGGGCTACGATATATATTTAGGGAAATAAAGACATTAAATGTACATCATTGCTGCACAGATAATCATCCAATCAAAGGGATGATGGCTCTATCAGAATCATCAGTCTACACTCAGACGATTGTCTGTCCTATGTACATGAAAATGAATTTATAAAGTTGAGCATGGCAATGCTCGCCTCAGCTAGATCATGAAAATATTATGAAGATAATGTATTGTATTGTATCTTATTACGAGTCTCCTCCCAGCGTGAAAGAACTTCAGATCCTCATAATAAAGCATTTCACTTGACATCAAAAGATTAACGACCTCATGCTTTATGGGGAAACTGTTATAGACATTTTTGGGCACTGCAACCCCAAGCATGAAATGTCCATAAACCAAGGGCTCCTAAGTCCCTAAAAGTGTTGTTCTAACCCCTAAAGGAACAAGGTCAACTGATTACAGCTTCTCCCAGAAGTTCTCCATGAAAAACTGCTCAGAATTGGTCAAAACAGGATCATTTCAACTGCTCCATAGGCAAAGTGTGTTGCATCTCACCTAAACACACTGTGTGGGTGTGTTGCATTTCAAAAAGCCCTTCTATGGGGTGCGATGGGTGAGAAATGACAAATGGCAGTGTCATTCCGCGAGGTGGAGAGGCAATGGAAGCTTCCAGAAACTTCTCCTATGACACTTGCCTCTCTGAATTCGACCAAGGATGAGTAAGAGATCATCAATCTCCAAGTGGAAGCAAGAACTATCAGAGGGAAGACACTAATCAAATCACAAGCTAACTCATCTCCCTTACAGATATCTATATATGGATCCCTCATCCCAGAGATCTAGAGGCTGGAATTTTGCAAATTGTAAGGAATTGCTATTGGTTTCTTGACACAAACATCAGATTCTTCGGTGATCTAAGCTCTGTATGAGGTGAAGAGGGGCTTCCTTACTAAGAGGATGATGCTGGGTCAGAACAACTGGTTGTAACTTCCCTTGGCTTTTTCTTGTTTATCAATAAAATCTATTCAAGTTTTCCTCCATACTCTTGTGTAATTTATGTTTGCTGCATTTGTATGGTCAATTTACATCTGATCCTAGATTGTTTATGATTATAGATCCATGTTCTCGTATAGTGCTATGCTACTGTGATCTTACAGGTACTTTGTGAAGCTGGGCGTGCAAGGGAACAAGTAGCGAAAGACTATGAAGAAAGAGAATAATTGAACCAGGAGATTAGCGCAAGACAGAGGTTGGTCTTCTTTGTTCTTCTCTATCTATACTTCATAAAGGAAAAACAAAAGTAGCTTTACTTTGTTTGTTTCTAAGGAAACTATCACACCTTAGTGGGATAAGCAGTTCTGAGTAGACACTTTTCCCTGTAACACTGACCCAGGTTCAGAGTTAGATGTACAACCAACAAAACACTACACTACTGTCCATTTTAGCAACAACCTGCGTAGTGAAAACTGCAGTTTCACCCGAAGCAATATGGGGGGATGCAAGAACCAAGTTTCTGCACCTAGATACTAGTGTGATGTCTTCCAGCACCTTAGATCTACCTTCACGTAGATCGATAAACTCTTAGGGATCATTGATAAAAATCTTTTAAAGTAGCCTTAAGACCTTCACAAAGGTCTATAATCAGTCCTTGTAGACTTCTAACAGTCAATTCACCTACTTACGTGCATAAGAGAGAAGTTCTAAATTAGTGTTCGTACATATTTACTTAAGTGATTAGTAAACATAAGAGAAATTATCAGAGTCTTTGTGAAAGTATTTAAAAATGCATTGCATACATAATTAATACTTATTCAAGATAATTATGTAGCATTATATCAATATCTCTTAAAACAAGTCATTCATCATCAGTATACAACATTAACAAACATAAACAGAATACTCACAAATTCTACAAAAAATTGTCTTTGTCGATCTCCAATTCAAGGTTACAAACTCAGACTTCCTTGTGCACACAACTGCAAGGGTTTGTGCACTCAGCTATAGACTCTACCTAGGCCTCCACACACTCATCCGTGGAGCCTTTATTTCCCTATCTAAGCGCAGGAAGAAAAGCCTTCCTACCCTAGCTCCTGTTCTAGACTCAATTATCTATCTTTCTTCGTCTTCTTTTCTTCACTATCTAAGTCTATGTCTATTTTCCCCTTTGCTAAGACTCACTATTTATAGAATTTTCATACATTTCATGGTCCGCGGACCATGGTTTAATCTCAAAACCAACTCAAACATTACATAAAACAAGGGGCTAAGCCCCTTTGACTCCTATTCATCTATGCGCTCTACATCCACAAATTGTAGAGACTTTACATTATTTACAAAACTGTACCAAAACTTGGATTATCTCAACCCCCAAACTAACCTAGGGGACCCCATCCCAACAAGCCCCCAACACAAAGGTTATGACTTTCCCTCAATTCACTCTGTTGGCACTGTGATCTCACTGTGAAGATAACCCAGGTCCACCTTTATTACTACAATTTTAGCAACGCTCTGTGCCACTACCTGTTGAACCTCCTCGATCAATTTCTCAGCGGCTAGTCCTTCTACTACCAATCTCATCATTTTTTGTGTCTATTTCAATCCTTTATGATTATCCCAAATTGTAGTCGTGACCTAATAAGAGTCTTCCAACCAAGGTTGTAATCTGGCCTTTAGTAAGGCCACCTTCTTTTGTGCTTCCTCCACTTGTGCCAGTAGGTTTTTTCCTTCTTGTAACTTGGCAATGCACTGTGCTAGTGCTAAGGAGTGCACAGATAGCCTCACCTCATCATATTGGAGTTGTAGCTCCCTTACCTTTATGTTCAATGTTTGCAGGTTCAGATCCTCCTACAGAGTGGTCACTAGCTCCATAGCTTGCTCAAATAGTGTTGCACAGTTAGTGACTGTGGCATCCAAGTTAGACATGCCTTAATTGCCACTCCACACTACTCCTAGACCTTAGACAAAGTTGTGGGCTGCAACTTTAACTGTAGCTCTGCAATCTTCATTTTGAACTCAAAAGTGACACGTCCATGTTCTTATTTAGTCTCATGCACACCAGCGGCTAGTTCTCTAATTTTGGCTTCTGGTTGTGCATCCTATGGGATGTGAAGATTAGGCACTTTCTTACATGCCTCCACTACTGCTGACTCTAGATGTGAACTATGTGCCTGCAGGGCCTCCTTTTCCTTTAGATCCCATGTGTTTTCAATGAAGAGTTGTTGATTCTTGACTTTAAACTCACTGACAGCAGTGAGTGCTCGTTGTTCTCTGATCTTGAGTTCTTCCATGACTCCCTCAAGTAATGCATGTAAAGATTCAAGTGACAACGTGGCAAGGTTCAGTCCCATGTTTGTGACTTTGTGAAGCAGTGTGCACTATTCATCTGTTTCAACGCAGACTGAACCTTCAGGCAACGAGAAGAATCTCACATCTTGTGGCTAGGCTATCTCTGCAATTATACTTTTTCCTCGTGCCAAATTTCCTTGTGCGTCGCTCGCTTTCTCGACATCTTCTTGGTTCTGGTTGCCTAGAGTTGCAATTCACATAGATCCTTCTGGATGCCCCCAAGCATCTACATGTATTGTTGCTGGAACTGCTGTAGTACTTCTATGGTGGTGTCCCGAATTTTATCATTGATCTCATTGAGATTGTCCTATATTAATACCATGGGATCAACCCATGTTCTATCAAATATATTCTTCTTACATGTTCATCCTTGCTACTCCATGGAACATCATTTCAAAATAAATGGGGTGCTTTGCCCCTCATCTCCTCTGTCGCCTTGTCTTGAAAGCTCTTCTTCATCTGTCTATGGCGAAGGTGACTTATCACCTTTCTGGGACTCGCACTGTTATTTTTCTTCTTGCTCCACAGTAGTGCGTTCCTACTCAGCATGAGCCTTTTCTGCAGCTTCCTTCTTTCATTGTTCTGTGAGGGTACACACAACTTACTTAACTACCTCCTTTCTTTTCTACACAGTAGAACTTCTCGCGCCCGTACTTGTTCCAACATCAACTTCTGACAGGGCGCGCCACTTTGTAGACCATGATGATACAACCTCTTTCACATCCGTTTCTGACACCAAATAGGGAAACTGGTGCCATTTCTATTCTGGATCCTTCCACTCTTGGATATAGACTCTATGGAAGTCAGCCTTGAATGCCACATAGGCTAAAAACTGCATGAACAAGGTTAGCGACAACCTCAGATGCTAATTGATTTCCATATGGAGATCTATTTCCATAAGAACCCAAAATATCTTCGTCTCTAGAATCCATGTGATATCCTTTGTAGACCATAAGGAAGTGAATTACACTCCCTCCCACAATCCTTCCATGAGTGGAGGAAATTGGCAACAAGCACAATTGACAGCAACAACCAAGCGTAGTGGAACAACTTGGTTTCTTCCTGGGCTTCTCAGTAGTTCGCTAGGAACTCCTGATAGAGGTACCTTGTCCAATTAAATTTTATGCCTTTGGCACACTGCACAACAAGGGAAATCATTGGTGCCGAAACTTCATCCATGCGACATTTTTGCATCACCTTCGTTGCTAAAATATGGGCATCGATTTGAACTACTTGGTCTGTTATCGAAAGAATGGAATAACCTCGCGACTTCTTGAGGAGGTCATAATCCCTCTTCATCCTTTGTGTAAGATCCTTCTCCCTAGTCCTTTCGCCAAACTACTTAGCCAGGTTCGCACCTTTCTAGGGCAGCCACGTGATTCTATGAATTAGCATGTCCGTGATGGGTATAGGTTTTCCTAGCCATAAACATCCATCATGCACTAGTGTGAGGAGCTGGCGCACACATATCGTATTAATGGGGGTGTGGTGATAATGTGGCACCCATAGTAGATTGAGCAACTATCATTGCTTGACACCGCGGACCCATTCCTTTGTCTTCAATGTTGTAACAAACGTTTCTTCATAATAGACCTTCCGCATATATTTGTCTATCACCAAGTGTGGAAACTTAGCTTGGTATTTGAGGTCCCAATCCTCCATTTTTCACAACGAGATCCGTGCAAGCTGAGGGCCTTCAAAAGTGGCCTGCTCAAGTAGGAGAGGCATGGATATTGTAAACTTCTCAGAGTCCAAGTCCTTTGCGACCTTTTCTTTTCCCTTCCACGGAGGGATATACTAAGGTAGCTTTGTCATGGGTTCCACTTCTTTAGCATCAATATCCTCTGTTCCCTAAAATTCTTCCACCTCTAGGTCAACTACTCTATCTGGCTGCTTATCTTCTTCTACTTGGCCTGTGTTTTAGTATGATTCCTTGGGGATGCATGGACTGGCACCGGCTTTTTCTTCCTTTCCTTTGCTGCGGGTTTCTTCTCTTTCATTGCAAGTTGTTTTCCTTTTGTCATGGTCTATTTCAGGTTGGGCAACCTTGGCATCGTGGGAAATGCAAGATTAGCCTCTAAACTTAACACTTCTAGTCTTGGTGTGTCAGAAAAAACTGCATTCGAACTCGGGGCTTCAATGGGGTTGGTGGTAGTCATTCTCTCCATAAAAAACTAACAGGCTTTGGTAGAAATGTTTGCTCATGATAGGAATTCTTCCTAAAAAGCTCAGCTCATAGGCAATAGACAGTGAAATTCAGCAACAAATCTGAGAGTGCAAAGTGTTCTCTATTGCACTAACATGCTTAATTTATAGGGGGTTTTGAATTCAAATCTAATCATTCCCCCCAATTTCTGATAATAAATGTTTTTGTGGCAACAGATCGTCAAATATTTTTTTCCTTAAATGCCACCACCCACTCCACTTAACCATCTTCTAGTCATAAAGTCATGAACAACAACTCCAATGATCACTTTCCTTCTACAGCGCGTCGTACCTTCCTCCATGGTGCAACCTCTTGAGTGCAACTTCTAGGGTTACATATTCATCATTCTCCCTGCAGACCGCTCACTGCGTTGTCCTCCCCACTGGGTAGTGTAGTTTACAGTCTCGTGCTCCCTTGCAACTACTTGGAGCACTAAGAGTATCCTATTGCCATATAGTCATTTTGCAAGATCCCATGTATACAACTTCAACTTGCTTCCATTCACTCTTCCCGGGCAGGGTTCCCCATTTGGCTTCACAAGTTGAACTGTGCTGTCATCTGTAATTTCTTTGACAATATATGCCATAACCAATGCATCTAGAATTTACCCAAAAATTTAGTGAATTTACTATCCTATATCATGACAAGATCGTTTACCTTGAATATGTGAAGCTTGATGTGGCGATCATGCCATGCTTTTTTGCGTTCCTTCTACACTTGTTGATGGAATCCTACCAAGAATTGATCTTCTTTGAGCTCCATTAGTTGCACGAGCTGTGCTTCCAAATCTTCATGATCCGCCATATCTGTTAGAGATGCTATGTGCAGACTAGGCACAATGTACTCCATCGGCATTACCACTTGGACCCCATATACTAATATGAACGACCTTTGCCCTGTCAGCTTCTTACAAGTAGTCATGTAAGCCCATAGTACTACAAGTATGTGCACATCCCAATCATTTTTTTGTGCGTTACATAACTTTGTCAACATGTTCTACAAAATCATATTAAAGGCTTCAACGGTTCCATTTGTTTGCAGGTGGTATGGCATACTCTTTTGATGGTAGACCTAGAATTCTTTAGTCAATGCGCCAATTTTTTCGTTCAGAAAGTGTGTACCACTGTCACTCATAAAAAATTTTGTTGCTGTAGCCATTGTACAATCTTTAACCGGCTGTGCTTTCTCCCATCTAGTTAGATATTTCGTTGCAGTGATAATATAGCATGCACCTATTTTCTTTCCCAGGGGTTGAATTCGCCCAACAAAATCAATTGCCCACTTCTCAAAGGGATGCAAAGATACTTGAGGATGTAGTGGTAACTCATTTCTTCATGATGGTCTACTAATTCTTTGACATGCATCGCACGCCTTACAATACGCCTTGGAATCCTTGTGCAAAGTTGGCCACCATAAACCTACACGCAAAATCTTCTATGCAGTTTCCTTCCCTACATAATCGCCTCCCGCAGCTCCTCCATGAGCTTCAGTGAGAATGCTATCCCACTCAAATTCTGACACATATCTTCACAATGACTGAAAAAATTAGCCATGCGCACTACTAATTTCTTCTTCTATTGGCTCGTGTAGCCTTCCAATGCCATCCCCGTAGTCAAGAATTGAATAATGTCTACAAAATGATCACTTACTACATGCACCATGAAGAGTTGCACATCTGGCAACACTTATTCTAGATTATTAGGCTCCTCTCCTATTTCGATCCACGACAGATGGTCAAGTCCTACATTTAACCTCCTTGGCTTCACAATGACTTCAAATTCATACTCCTGAAATAATAGCAACCATCTGCAGATCTCCCCCCCCCAGCACAAGCTTGTTGACCAAGTATTTCAAGGCATAATGATTTTTGTACATCTTGAAATGCCCGCCTAACAAATAATGCCAGAATCTTTGCAGCACGTACACCATGGCCAATCCTTCGCGCTTAGTCGTTGAATAATTTTTCTCAGCCTTTGATAACTTCCTACTTGCGAAGGCTATAGGATGGTCCATTTCTCCTTCACCGGCTTGCATTAGCACTGCACCCAACACAATTCAAGAGGCATCCACATGTAAATGAAACTTCCTTTTCCAATCAAGGAATACCAAGATCAGCATAGTGACCATCTTTTCCTTCAACACATCTAAGTTGTGATTCCATTCTTCATCCCATCATAATGTTGTGTCCTTCTTTAGTAGTTTCTTCATGGGCACAATAATTTGAGCATAAGCTTTAATAAATTTTATATAGTATCCCATATGTTCCAATGTCGTGCGCGCTGTTTAACATTCCTAAGGGCCTCCAAATTCAATATTACCACAATCTTTGTAAGGTACCCCATCAATCCTTACTTGCACACAACATGGCCCAACAAGATCCCAAAAGGAACACAGAATATGATTTTTTTCAAATTCAACGTGACCTGGTATCTGTGACATGTATCCAACATTAGGTGCAGACATGCTACATGGCACTTCACTAATGCAAACATCGTCCAGTCCTTAAAGTATCATTCTAGAAACTTATGAATGAACTCTTTGAATGTTGCTATGACTACATGGGAAAATATAATAGGAAGATTCTTGAGTCCAAATGGCATCACAGTGTACTGAAAACAACCCCACTCTATCATGAAGGTTGTTTTGCTCCTATACTCAGGTGCGATCTTGATCTAATGATACCTGGAAAACCCATTAGTAAAGGAATAGGCCTCCTTCCCTCCAACATTGTCTAACACTTCGTCTGCAAATGTCATTGGAAATGGCTCATGAACACATGCATCATTAAGCTTCTGCGGATCTACGGAAATCCTAATTTCACCTTTTTGTTTCTTCTCCTAAACCACCATTGGGCTCACCTAATCAGATTCTTCAACAGGTTCTATGATTCTTGCCTCTAGCATCTTATCCACCCCTTGGCAAACCTTTTCCTTGTATTTAGGATTAAGGTGATATGACCTTTAATAGGCTTCGCGTCCATCTTCAGAGTAATCTTCATGACGCCCAAATCACCAACTATGCCCTTCAAATATGAAAACTTAGTGAGGAAGATATCATGGTATTCGCAGAGTAACTTAGCAACTTTATCCATAGTAGCGCGTCCCAATAATCTCTAATTTTTGTGAACTTCGGTTCTTCTTCAGTACCAATATTTACTTGATTTGTCTTCAAAGGTGAAGAGATGTTCAAGTTTTCTATTTGTGGGCCTTCTACTTGGCGATGCCCTTCTACCTCTAGAATATTCATGTTTCTTGGATCTTCATCTTCCTTTTCAGTGGTTACATTATAGCATTCCAACACATGGTGCAGTTGGGTGCTCCAGTCTGGTTGGATCCATTCCATAGATTCCTTCGACGTTCTAAAGATAACTGCCTTAATCTCTTATAGTGCTTCATCGATGCTTGCAAATCTGCCTTCAAAGCTGAAGGTCAATAAGAACCCTTCCTTAAATACTTCCCATTTTGTGGTTCCATGGCAGAGCTCCGTTTCCAGATACCAGTTCATGGGAAATGTATCCAAAGTATGGAAAAATATGTGTACCCACTCTGGCTATGGTTATGTTCCCCATGCCTTAGTCCATTTTCCTAGGTGGTCATGTGGATCATCCCTTCCATTATATTTCTCTATCGTTCTGGTGTTAGCATGCCCAAACAGTAACTGCATCATTCTTCAGTAATCCTGTCATCCAGCAAAACTATCCTTATGCGTACCCCACCATCGTGAAGGTGTAGCACATAGTTCCAACTCTAATGTTTGGAAGCGGTGATCCATTAGATCTACGTCAGTTAAACCATCATAATAGGGTAATTTCCTTACCTCCGACAAAATGTAGCAGAACGACTTTGTCATCATATTGCATTGCAATGTTGATACTTCGTGCAAGCGATTTTGCTAATGCTCCAACTCTTTGTCTGAATCTGAGGAACAAGAACTCTCCCGATCCCATGCAATCCATCCATTTTCTGTCGTATTGATCCAGTCCTTGTAAATCTGATCTAGTTCATTATCGTTTTCGTCATAATTGTGGACCAGTTCAGTAAACTGCACCCCTTCTGCAGGATCTAATGGAACTATAACTCGCAGCGACTTTCTTTCAAAATACATTATCCTTTTCTTCAAATTAATGACCCCATTCATGTCAATAGCCCAGTCAATTCCTAAGAGCGTGGGGTAGGGGTTATTGTCCTCAATGATTTCTATAACCTCAAAGTCGGCCATCGCACTCGCACCTTCTATATCAACTGGTGCTCCATATAACCGTCTCATGGGGGTGATTTTCTGCTGGTTCGCCATCCTAAGCTGAATCAGAAACCACTACAGCGCATGTACCCCCATCCTCCCATCTTCTCCCATGTTTGTTCTGGTAATACGTTCGCATCAGACCCTAGATCCAAAATGACCTGGTCCATCTCATAATCACCTGTTTGTGTAGTGAGCCTCATCTCATGCCTTGTTTGTGCCTTATGTTTGCCAATTTTTATGATCACCCAGTGTCCATGAGGGACTTTCACTTTGTTGGCACATTTATTTATTAATTCCTACAAGCCTTCCACAACTTTTCTATCATGCAACAATTTTATGCGGCTTTCCAAAAACATAGTGGGTACAGAGTCATCAACCTCTGTAGGCGCACTGATTTCTTGCATCTTTTCCTGGCTTCCTAAGGTGGAGGCCTCAGTGAAGCTCTTCTTAGCTTCCATAAACATTTCCTTAATGTGATCCAGATCAAAGTAGACTTATTTCTCTGGTGCTTTGTGGACCCATCCTTCTTCTTCAGTTTGTTTACCCTTATCAGTGTCAGTCGTCATCCCACTTCTTAGCACAAATATTAACACTTTGATCTTCTTCGTGGGGCTCAGACCTCATCATATTTAGATTCCGCATAGGCTATTGAGGTTTTGTTTTCTTCTCTTGCATTTTTCCTATTAGCACCAGACATTCTTCTATAGTATAGTCAAACTCTCTATAGTATTGACAAGACATGTGTGTAGGATTCTAGCACTCTTGCGTGTAGTACTCTGTATGTACGCAGTTATAGCAGATAATCTAACTACTGCCTCTACCAGGTCATCCTCCTCCTTGGCCCCATCCTCAACCTTGTTAACCTTTGTGCGCTCTTGTGGTGCCCTGATATGGAGGCCGAGATTCTACTTGCATCCAGTATGTAGGTGTCCTTTCCATCATCAGCTCATAGCTTTGACAGTGGTGCTCATTGTGGCCCATAGATTTGGAGCAGTTATAAAACAACTGTTGGGGTGTCTGGACGAACTTTTGAAGTAAATGTCAATTATTTGTCTCATGTTGTCTAGTAACTTGACAAATAGCACACCATAGCACAACCCCCACGCTTGACCCTCTTAGGGCTTCTGTCTTCAGGGGAATTGCCGCCCCTCTTGTAATATAATTCTCGTACACTAGATAGTGGTCTTTATCATGCCCTTGGACCTTCCACTTCAAACACTAGACTTTTGTGCACACTTCTGGTTTAGTCTCCTTATCTTTATTCAAACTATGTAATTATGGGTATAAGCTAGCTAATTGTGAGTGGATCTGCTGTACTCCCAAGTTCGTATCCTGAATAGGTGATGCATGCAGCCTCATAACGATTTCCAAGGCTTCTACCTGTGTTTCAATCTTCTGCTGTGATAGAGAAATTATCAAGTGGGGCAAGAGCAATGCTATAAACCATTCATGATGCTGAATATGTGTGATCTGTATGTTAGCTCCTATGATTAGACACTTCAACCTCTGATCAAATTCCCACGACATCTCATCGACCCTCATCATGATTTCTTTAAATCCAATTAGTGACTATGATTCAGACTTAGGGTTACTAAACTCTTTGTTTAAATCTGCCTTAGTCTCTACTACTGTTGCAAGAAGATTATCATAACAATACTTAATGCTCCAGGTTAGCGCGTGATCTTGCAAAGTGGTAACCAACTGTGCCTTCTTTATATTGTCATCAGTAATCTGTTGCGTTGTCCATACAATGTTTACAACAATATAGAACTTCTCTGCATCCTCACTTCCTATGCCTTTGAAAATCGACGTCTTCATTGCATTCACCATGTTGAATGGTGGTGGTGGAGGTGGAGGTGTGGGCGAAGGAGTATGCGGTGGAGGTGGGGGTGGAGGTGGAGTGGAAGGATGATTTTCTCAAGAAATCGCCTGAGTGATTAGTTGAACAACACTTCACGGTGTAATCTGTCTCGTCCCTTCATCGTCGCTTGAAGGAGGTCCAATAAATGGACTATATTCTAGTCTTGATCCTTCGCGATTTCTAAGTAATCGTCCACTTCATGTAGCTCCGAACATCAAAGTAATGGAATCACCCGTTTTTCACATAACAAAATATTAACCCAAGTATTCAATGACCTTAAATACTTACCTCACAGCCCCTTGAAAAATCATCACTCTGCTTCGCCATAGCTGACTGAGGTATCAACTGCAAATTCTATAACAAATCCTCCCATAATGTGATTGAGCCAATGATCAGTAGCCTGTGTGATCTTGTTTTCATAAGCTTCTAATCGTCACAATAATTTTGGAGTCCATACTCTAGGACTATCGAGCTTCCACCGTCCTTAACTATTTGTCAATTTAGCTAACTACACATACAGTTCAATGGGGAAAGTGCAGAAGAAGATCTCGTGTATGTTCGTATACAAATATATGTTCAACCACTCTTCCTTTGAAAGGCCCGGATTTCTATTTTCTTGCACCGTGAACTCATAAATATTTCAATCCAACCACTTTTCAATTTCTTTCTTGGTCGGATTCCAATGATGTGACGTCACACGTCTCTTTCAAGCAGATCCTGGTCCCGATAATGAAACCATTTGTTGGCTTAGGGGTTCGTGGTCTAGGTTTAGAGTTAGCTACACCAACCAACAGAAACCTACACTACTGGCCATTTCGGAAACAACCCGTGTAGCGTAGGCTACAGTCTCACGTGAGGCAGTATGGGGGGATTCAAGAAAGAATTTTCTGCATCCAGAGACTAGTGTGATGTCTTCCAGCACCTCATATCTTCCTTTGCACGGATCGGTAAACTCTTAGGGCTCATTGTTGCAAGTCTGTTAAAGCATCCTTCAAACCTTCGTGATGGTCTACGATCAGTCCTTGTGGACTTCTAACAGTCAGTTCACCTACTTACATGCATCAGCGAGAAGTTATAAATTAGTGTTCATGCAAATTTACTTAAGTCATTAGTAAACATAAGAGAAATTAATGGAGTCTTCGCGAAAGTATTTAAACATGCATTGCATACATAATTGAGACGTATTTAAGAGAATTGCATAACATTCAATCAATATCTCTTAAAACAAGTCATTCATCAACAATATATAAAATTAACAAAGATAAACAAAATACTCAAAAATTCTTCAGAAAATTGTCTTTATTGATATTCAATTCAAGCTTATAGACTCAAACTACCCTGCGCACACAGCTCAGGGGTCTATGCACTCAGCTCCGGACTCTACCTAGGCCTTTGTGCACTCAGTTGTGGAGCCTTCCTGCCCTAGCTATAGTTTTATACCTAATTCTCTATCTTTCTTCGTCTTCTTTTCTTTACTATCTAAGTCTATGTCTATTTTTCCCTTTGCTAAGACTCACTATTTATAGACTTTTCATACAATGCCATGGTCCGTGAACAATGGGTGAATCTCAAAACTGACTCAAAATTTAGATAAAACAAGGGGCTAATCCCCTTTGACTCCTATTCATCTACGTGCTCTGCATCCACAAATCACGAAGACTTTACATTATTTACAAAATTGTATCAAAACTTGGGTTATCTTCACCCCCAAACTAACCTAGGGGATCCCATCCCATCACCTATTCCCAACCAGCCCTAGAAATCCATCTCCATGGACTATTTGTTAGACCTCCCTTCTACCAAGCATGGTCATGACTATGTATTTCTTGTCATGGACAAATTTTCTAACATGGATATATTGGCGACTTGCAAAAAGAGTATCACAGTAGAGGACATTGCCAAACTCTTCTTTGAATGAGTTTGGGTACATTTTCATTATAACATATCGATATAGAAAGTTCTTGATCAGATTCTGGTCAATCCTATGGACATTATTGGACACTAAGCTCACCAAGTCGATTATATTCCATCCTCGGGTTGATGACCATAAAAAGGTCGTCAACAGGATGATAGTGCAAATACTATGCATGTACAACTCCAAGCATCCACGAACCTAGGATGAGAGCCTTCCTTATATGAAACACAGTAATAATAGAGCTCTCCATAGCTTAACTGGTTGTATTCCTTTTCAGATGGGTCTAGGTTTTCAACCATTGTGTGTGACTGATGTTGTCATTCCTCATGCGACGACAGAGACAAAATACACACATGTACAATCTGAGTCTGATAAAGAAACTCTATTTATTGACCACATCCAACACATCCACTAGTAGGTGCATGACATTTTCAATAATCCATTTCCAAGTACAAGCAACAACATGATCAACATCAGGTGACATGCAAGCTTCAGTTGGGTGACAAACTTTGGTTGGATTTGTATAAAGAAGACCTTATCAGAGCCCATCAGAAGCTCATACCACTCCAATTTGGGCCTTACACCATTAGCAAGGCTATGGCAGAGAATTATTTTGAGCTCAAAGTTACCCCATTCCTTGGCCTACACCCAGTGTTCAATGTGGACCACCTTTGGCCATACTTTCTACCATTACTGGACACATCATACATTACAAAACAACTAACACCAACAAAGCTAAACCAAGAAGGTATGGAGCAAGCCATAACCATTAGGGGATTTTTGAGGTCTAAAATGGGCCTCCTAAGAAAAATGTACAACCAAAATAAACTTTATAAGAACCAATAGGATTCAAGATGATGATGTCAACCATGGGGGTTGATTCACCATTTTTGGAGTAAAAAAGAAAAAGGATTAAAAATAATAAAATAATAAAACTAATTTTTCAACTGGTATTTTCAACTTATCTCCCTAAGGTTTTACTCAAACTTTGAGTGGGAGTACTTGTTGGATTAAAATTTTAATTCCTCACCCAAAGAGTACCCATGTTGCATACTTTCGATGGACCCTGCTACACAAAACATGAGAAATACATGAAAACATCGTAATTAGAATCATGTTTTTCATGTATTTCTCATTTTTCATGTAGAAATGTCCATCAAAATTATTGGAACTTGGGTATTCATTGGATGAGGAATTAAATTATGCATCCAACGAGTGTTTCCGCTCAAAATTTGAGTAAACCCATGGGGAGATAAGTTGAAAAAATAGGTTTTTCATTTTTCCCTCTAAAATTTGATGATGTCATCTAATCTTATTTTATTATTTCCACTATTATTTTATAATTTCCTTATGAGGCCCATTTTAGACCTCAAAAATACCTTCATTTGATTAGAACATGGACACAAAAATTAAGAAAAAATTCCAGTAGAAGATCCAACCATATCAGGTTATCAAAGCTGGCCAACTCCTCCACCAAGGCAAGTGGGTCACTAGGGACCAAATTCAACAGAAGTTTCCCCATATCATAGAGGAACTCAATGCAATGGGGACCATTTCCTCCTAAGGGAGGAGTACTAATATACATGGATATTGGTTTCCTCCCACCTATTCCAATTTGACCTCCACCATTGTTTCTTTTAGTTTCCTTAATTGTAGCACAATTTACTATTTTTAACAGTTTTTCAAGTCTTAAACTTCCACAGTTGTTTTGAGGCCCTAAGCGACATTTTTTGGAAAATTAATCGCATATGGAATGGGTTCTCATTTAAAATTCATATTCCTCATATAAATATCTCTAACAAGGTATCGTATGCATCAAACAAAGATCATATGCCAAAGTTATGACACGGGGAAGCTGATGCACAAATTTACCCCAACGGGGCCCACATACTTTTGGCGCTTCATCTCCTAGGGTTAGGTTTTTGGATGTTTATGGTTTTCCATTTCTTCTCAATAATAAATAGACATTCGAGCCTCATTGTAACATATTTCAAAAGGAATGTATCTGCCACATCTCTTCTCAAAGGTAAGCTACCATTGCCTAAGCTAGTTTATTTCTATTCTGCATGTAAATAGATTTCAATACTTTGTTATTATTGAATTAAAGTTTTGTTTTCATTTTTTCTCTATGTTTCTCTTTATATCAGTATTTCATTTCATTCCTTCACAAAATATGGTTCAGGAAGAATGTAACTTTCAAATGAACTGGTTGGCTCTTGAGTGGGAGGCAACCCTTTAACCATCTTCTGCTACTGCAAGAATCTAAGGCCACCAAAATCTAGATGACCAAACCTCAAGTTCCATAATAAAAAATCATCCAAGCATGTTTTTTTTTGTGAATATGAGTAGTTATGTCTATCATGCTTCATTACAAGAGGATACATCTTATTCTTTGTCATGTTTACTTTGGAAATCAACATCTTACTCGGATTTCTATAATATATGAAGCAATCATCTCCTTTAAAGACTACAATATACCATTTTTGAGTAATTTAACCAACACTAAGAAGATTATGTTTCAATCTCGTAGGATAATACACATATGGTATATTCCCTTTCTGACCTTTTTTGTTTAGGATGTTAACTATTCCTTTTCCCATCACTTTTAGAATATTATTTGCTCTGAACCTAATATGAGTCCTGACTAAATCATCCATGTATGTAATTATTCTTTTGTTTCCTCGCATATGATTGCTACATCCAATATCTATAATCCATATGTCATTAGATAATTCTTGATAAGTATTAGATGTAATAAATAAGAAATTTTCACACTTCTCAAAAGAACAGTTTGCACCTTTTTTGTTGCTTCCCATTTAAATGAGAGGATTTTGATTAGATCACCTTTCTTGCTATGAATCTTCTCTTTGATTGTTTCTACTATTGTTTCAGCCTCAGCCTCTTAATCTTGATCTGTAATATCCCTCCCCTTAATAATAAATAAAAATAATAAAAATAATGAATAATAAATAATACAAAAATAATAATTAATAAAATAAATTATAAATAATAATAAATAAATCACTTAATAATAATAAAAATAATAAATCATAAATGTTAAATAATAAATAAGATTAAAAATATATACAAAGAAAAAATAAATAATAAAATAATAAAATAAAATAAAATAGTAATAACCATACTAAAGCTCTAGATAAGAATAAGGAAACTATCAAAAAAAAAAAAAGGGAAATAAAACAAGAAAAGGAAACTATCAAAAAGAAGGAAATAAAACAAGAAAAGGAAACTATCAAAAAGGAATGAAATCAAAAGAAAATTGCATGAGACTTCTATTTAATAGAGGGCAAGGAAGATGAGAGGGGATTATTCTTTCCGGCATTCTATCAGTCCGAGATTCTATCTTTCATTCTCTTGGGAGAATGGTATACGAAGACTTAGGAGCACTGGCAGTAGTACGTTGATTGAGGCTCGGGGGTGGCTAGTTGTAGCAGAATCCTTGCACAATTGAGCCTACGGTTGGGTGGAGAGTCGTCCCCACAACCTTGTTGTCATATGGCAAACCTTGATCGCAGGTAACATAGATATAAAATTATTTGTCAGCATATATTTCTATCATGAAATTAATTTATATTTTTTTTAATGTTACATATGGTATCAGAGCATAAGTTTAACCCTTAGGGCCTATGGGCATCCCAAAAATTTATTTTGTTGAATTTTTTTTTTTAACTTGACATGTTTTAAAGTTACAGGTTGATTACTTCCAGGAAGCTGCATATTTTTCTCAGATAGCTGCCCTGATCAATTTTTTTATGTTTTTGATCAATTTTGTATGTTTTTGATAGGTTAGCAGCTAGTTTCCGGATAATTTATTTAGCCAGAAATTTGTAGAGACGCTGGAACATTTATTTTGAAAATTCCAGGCAGATAAAAAAAAATCAATCTGTCTCATAAATTATTACATAAACTGTTACAAATTATCTAGAGAACTTAATCCTCAGTGCTCGATTCACGTCCTTTATCTCTTGCGCAGATGAACCTGTAATTCGGGTTTGTAGATATTCGAGATTACTTTTAATGAATTTTTTTATAAGAGTCCAAATCCAGGATATATCTGGAGACTGGCTATTACGAAACCTGTCATTCAAACTTGTCCAATTCCTCCATATACGCTGCAAATTGATCCGCTTTCTTAGTGATTGATCAATTAACACTTCAATCTTTGACTTCACAATGACAATTCGTCAAATCTGGAGATTTACAGGGGATTTTCAAGGATTACACATTTAAAAACACGCAGCGACTGTCTAAGCATCCTGTACAGGCATTCAATAAGAAGTCAATCTAACAGAGAAAAATATTACACATCGATTAGGTCTATAACTACTAATTTTATTAAGAAACCCCAAATCTTCTTTTCATACACACTCTGTCTGCTTTCTCTCTCTCTTGTGTGTTTTCACGCTACAACAGATTTACTTATACAATAGTATGAGGAATTGATACATATTCCTCCAAATTTAGAGAAAATATAACAACTCTAATCTATTCATATTTTTTCTCATTTTCAACTCGAGTACGTTTACTGATTCTCATATTTGTAAACAGCTGGAGGATTAACAAAACTGATGTATTCCTCGATGCTCATTTCACGCACATCAATAGCAGACGTTAGAGCAACATGAAACAGAAACAAACCCATAAAAGGGAAAAACGAACTCATTGCAATGCAACGAGAACAACACGAGAGAATGAGCAGGGGGTTTTTACATCTCCTCATAATGCTAGAATATATATATTGATTTGGTAGGAAAGTGTGTAATGCTTTTCTTCAATTGACGGAAAAATACGTCATGTAGCATTATCTCCTAAAACTGGGCAATTATTCGTGCCGGGATTTTATTGATTAAATAGATTTTTTATCACCGAAATCTACGCAATTATTCCTCCAACTATATGTATTAAGCATTGTAATTATTCGCAGCAATTATTCGTGCATTTAGTTGTATTAAGCATTGTAGAATCTATTTTATCCATTACGGCAATTAGTTTAAAGTTAAAAAGAAAAGTATATATAAAGCCCATCACAATAATAATAAAAAAATTGAAGGCAGCTTAAATTTTGAAACATAATAAATGGTAATATTGTGCAATACAGAAACCTTTTAGGTTTACTGCATACGTTTACTGCATCTCGTATTTCTTTTTTTTGTTTACATGCCTTTCTTTTTCAGAGAAATAAATCTCCCTTACCATTTTTATACGTTGTAGTTGTCTATTTACTATTTAGCAGCTATATTATCTTTCTAATGAAGTAATCCAGCGCCCAAGATTTTATACTTGCTATTCTGCACTGACAAAAAATAGGCAGATTAGAACAAGCCCCCGAAGAGTCAATCCTGAAGTCATTTTTCTTAAAAAAAGGTTCTAGTTCTAGAAACAAAACAAAGAGAAGTGAAGCTTCTTTCTTCTTTGAGGTTGAGATGAAAAGTTCAAACAATTCACTAACGCAAATAAAAAGCATTCAATAAAGAACTGGATAATCCATTAAACTATCAATGTGGGGTATAAAGAGAATCTTTTAGAAAAAAAATTGCCAGTGTGTTATATGACAATTTTGCAGTTCTTGTCTATTTTTCTGTTGACTGTGCTCTAGGACCAAGGAATCCTGGTCTCCATATCAAGAATCAAGAAGAGTGTTTCTGCTGAAGACGTTATTTTCCATAAAGGAATTGGCGGCTGGAAATAGGTTTATAACTCTATTACAATTTTGTCATGTCAATTAAGCTGATTAGGTCCATGCCTTCTTAAACTGAATGGAGATGGGTCGTAAGGTGGACATTTATCTAAAATAAAATTTTATTAGCATCCACAGAAAGCCCTGAGCATCTACACGACGAGTAAATAAATTACAGTTTTACGAAGAATTTATCCTCCCCTTAACTCCAATCTATAAAGGATCTAAAAGTACATCCGGTTAAACTGTATTTAGGTCATGTATAAACTGTCTAAACATGTCCTCTGATATTGCAAGACATCTTTAATGTAGATGCCAACTTGCTTGGTAGACAGGCAAAAAAAACTCTGTATAGTCTTCACATCTCACTTTATTAAGCGTTTTTCTCTTATCTGGTCGTCTCTTGCAGAGTTCAACATCACATGTACATTATCTTCAAATTTTTTTCAAATCTAAATATTGCTATAGAGATGAAATTACACACTAGATTTGTAGATACCTCTTCTAAGATAACAACAGAGCATAATCCTTCCAGAATTGACTTTGTTTACAGACTCAAAAATTTACGATGTTATTAGATTAGTGGCTATCTGGGAAATTACTAGTGTAATATGGATCAAAGCATTCAATGAAAATATATGATGTAACCATATCCACAACTTCATTGACTGGCTAACAATGTGAACTCGATACCCTTTCTACTATTCACCGATTTAAAATATTTGTTCACATCGAAATACAAAATCCCTTTTATCGTTGAAAAGCGATTTAGCCTTATGTGTTCTTGTTTACCATTTTCTGAATCTCTCAACCTTTATAGCTTATGGAAAGACTCGTACCGGGATGCTGGTGGGACTATTTACTATTCACAGGAATTTCTTTTTAATGAGGCTTTAGCTGGATAGCTCTTTACATTAATGTTAGCTCATATTCCTTAGTACATATGATTGGATTCGAATGTTCGAGATTTCTGGTTGTAATACCGTGGAATTAAGCTGGACTTCAAATATTTTTGTTTCTGTTGCACTTCTTGGGTTGCATGAAGAAATCCTGATCGTTAATCTAGCAAGTGGTATCAGAATGCAAGGTAAACTCAATTCCTGTGTACTTATGTTTACAATTACTCTGATTGATTTGCATGACGATACTCTCGTTACACTGCTCTTAATTGAGTGTGAATTTCATGTATAAGGAATAGTGTTTTCTTTCAAGGTCATTTTTTTTAAGGACATGAAGAAATGATAGCTTCATGGCACAGTTAAATGAGAAGCTAAATCAGAAAAGGAAAGATATTTTAAAAACACCTCAATTATGGATTGATGACTTGGATACTTTCCTTGAACCTCTCTTTCATTGGATGCAAATACATTATCTCCTATGTATCACGAGTTTTTAGAACTTGGGTACAGGCATCTGGAACAGCTAGAGGTTTCCCCAAAATTTTCCAGGAAACAGCTAATTGGGAGCGGCAATATTATATAATAAACGGTGACCAGTTTTGTCGACCTTATCAATCGTTCTGAGTCTGATGCAACAGGGAGAAGTATTTAGATTTGTAAATTGAATTCAGATTAACGAATGTTTCAAATTACAATGTGAGGTTGATCAGTTGATCTTATAGTAGGGGCAGATTTCTCGACATTATTGTCAAAAGGAGCAATGGAATTTGCAGGAACACGCATAGCCTTCTGCCTTATGCATGCAATTCTATGGCTAAATGTATTGTAAATTAAGGGATTCAAAATGGTGTTGCCTTTGCAGGTGTGCTTGCAAGCAGACCATATAATTAATAAAATGATTATTTTTTTTGGGGAGGAGTAACCTTCCCAGTCATCTGATCCAGTTCTGTGTCGGGCGGCAGTGTCTTTGCTTTATGGTGTGGAATATTTTTATGCTTGATTCATAAGTTTTCTTATACGTATTTTAAAAAAACAATCCATTTATTTTTCTACATAAGTAATGATTGCATAAATAGATACTTAAAGTCATATAATGCTTTACTCATTCGAATTTTGTTTTATTTTACATGGATCCAATTCTCTAAGTTTTATGGCTTATACTACAGAAATTGTGATTATTGATGAACTCATAAACTCCATGTTTTTTTTTATATATATACTTCGAAATTTGTGATAAACTATGCTTTAAGTATTATACTTCAATTGAGTAAACTAAAATTTTAAATTCAAAGATATTCTAAATTTATTGTAGCTTTTGGCATAAAGGTAATGAATAAATCCACTGAATATTATAGGGTAGATCATGGCTCCTAAACGGCGAAGACAAACCCGAAACAACCTTGGAGTAGAATCACCACCTCCCGCCACTTCAGAGATAGGAACCCCAGCTGAGCAAGCTATATTACATTCCCTTGGAGAAATGACCAATATCTTTAAGGACTGGGTCTCAAGCCAAGGACGAGATCAGGGAAATGTGCAAAAGGAATTGGAACAAAAACAGAGACAAGACCTAAATTCTCAACTCAATGTCAAAGATGGACAAGCAACACTTGATATTATGAAAGAAGTCCAAAAATCCAAATTACCAGAGTTAACGGGTCTAGAAGGGGGTTCAAAAGCGAAAGCATGGGTAATGGCTGTCAAAAGAGCACTTAGTTTTAAGGCATACACTTCTACGGAAAAAGCCCAGATATCAATGAGTTTACTAAAAGGAGATGCCTTATTATGGTGGGTAAATGAAGAAATGAAGATGAAAGTCACCCCAGTACAAGTTACTTGGGAAATGTTTGAAGAAGCCTTTCGAAATAGGTACCTATCAGAGGATTACAAACACCAACAAGTAGGAGCTTTCCATGAAGTACAACAAAATGGTAGATCTATCGAGGACTATGAAGCTGAATTTTATTCGTTGGTCCATCACATGGACTATATGGCTGATGATAGACGTCAAGCTGAAATATTCTTACATGGACTCGACCCCTTAGTCCAAGCAGAAGTCGCCATGTGGAAACCCACCACTATGGCAACAACCACTAGTTTAGCCAAACAAGTCTTGAAGAAAATCAATATGAAGAAGCAAATGGTAGTTGATGAAAGTTCAGGAAAGGAGCATTCCTCCATGAGGCTAAATAAACCAGGAGGGTAGCCATATAGATTCCAGGGAAGACAAAACCCTATTTCTTGGATCGCTAGTGCAACTTCTCGACCGCCTCCAAGAGGACGTAAGGGTCAACCCTACTTGATTAATGGGAGGAGTAGAAGATTTGGTGACCAAAGACAAGTACAACATGAGAAGCAGGTACAAGTAGAATGTTGGCATTGTAAAGGTTCACATTATAGAAGAGATTGTCCAAGTTATCAATCAGGGATTAAACAACGGGAATACAAAGCAAAAGGAGGCAGACCACAAAACCCACATCGAATTCATGCAGCTACAAACCATCGCCAGGCTGAGCACCAAGCTACTATAGTAGAATCTGCAGGTATGATCAAGAACATTCCTCTATCTGTGTTAACTGATCCAGGTGCTACTGATAGTTTTATTTCACCTTCAACAATACTTAGATGTGGATTGACAACTCATGAGTAAAGTAACTTTAGAATGGTTGAAATGGCATCAGGCTCTCAGCAATCAGTAGGGTCAATGGTAAGAGATTGTAGTGTTAACATTGGGGGGTGTGACACCAAGATGAATCTATATAGTACAACTCTCAGAATGTATGACTTAATCGTGGGAATGGATTGGCTTGAACCCCATCAAGCTATACTGGATTGTTATAATAAAACAGTTCTCATAAAAAATGACCAAGGAGAAACCAAGGTAATAAAAGGGATTAGACGTGGTGTTACATTACGCCTCATATCAGCCAAGAAAATTAATAAGTGTATGAGGAAAGGATGCAAGATTTATGCGGTAGAAATGGTTCCTACCAATGAGAAGTCCTCGGATAAATTGCAACCACTACTTTATGAATTTGCAGATGTATTTCCTCCAGAGTTACCAGGTTTGCCTCCAGTTCGAGAAATTGATTTCTCCATAACCTTGAAACTAGAAGTGGAACCCATATCCAAAGCACCTTATCGAATGACTGTTCCAGAGCTTAATGAATTGAGTATACAGCTCAAAGAACTTCTTGATCAAGGTTTTATAAGACCCAGTGTGTCACCTTGGGGTGCACCAGTAATTTTTGTAAAGAAGAAGGATGGAACTCTTAGGTTATGTATTGATTACCGAGATCTAAACAAGGCCACCATTCGAAATAGGTACCCCATGCCTCGAATCGATGACCTCTTTGACCAACTAAAAGGAGCTTCAATATTCTCCAAGATAGACTTACGGTCAGGTTATCATCAGCTAAGAATCAAGGAGGAAGACATACCTAAAACAGCATTCAGAACGCGCTATGGGCACTATGAGTTTATTGTTATGCCATTTGGTTTTAATAATGCCCCAGCAGCCTTCATGAACTTGATGAATAGTGTCTTCCGAAGATATCTGGACTGCTTTGTCCAAGTTTTCTTGGATGACATCCTCATTTACTCTCGTAATGAGAAAGAGAATCTAGAACACTTGAGGTTGGTACTACAATTCCTTAGGGAACATAAGCTATATGGAAAAATTTCTAAATGTTCTTTCTTTGAGAAGGAAATTCAATATCTAGGCCATACCATTAGTGGCAAAGGCATTGCAGTTGATTACAGTAAGATAGAAACTATAATGACTTGGCCCTCTCCCCGGAATGTCAAGGAAGTACGTAGCTTTATGGGATTGGCAGGCTACTATAGAAGGTTTGTAGAAAGGTTCTCGCAGATATCTAATCCCATCACCCACCTCCAAAGGAAAGGGGTTAAGTTTGAATGGACAAGTGAGTGTGAGAAAGCATTTAATGAGCTAAAGCATCGACTAACAATGGCCCCAATATTAAAAGTACCTGACATGGACAAGGACTTTCTTGTATGCACGGATGCATCAGAAGAAGGATTAGGTGCAGTCTTGATGCAAGATGAAAGGGTTATCGCTTATGCTTCTCGAAAACTTAAGAACCATGAAATCAATTATGCAACTCATGATCTGGAATTAGCAGCGGTTGTAATGGCCTTGAAATTGTGGAGACATTATCTAATGGGGCGTCAATTTGAGTTAAGAACAGTTCATAAAAATCTTGAGTATATCTTCACACAAAAGGATCTTAATGCTCGACAACGACGCTGGAGTGAGTTATTTAGTGATTATGATTTCAAGATATCCTATATTAAGGGAAAAGAGAACAAAGTGGCA
Source organism: Pinus tabuliformis (assembly GCA_031772625.1). Taxonomy (NCBI): domain Eukaryota; kingdom Viridiplantae; phylum Streptophyta; class Pinopsida; order Pinales; family Pinaceae; genus Pinus; species Pinus tabuliformis. The sequence goes on along the minus strand of CM062815.1, from coordinate 598,078,474 downwards.
GATGCTTTAAGCAGGAGACCTAGACTTCATTCAATGTCAACATTAAAGATAGAGTTGAGGAGCCAGATTCTAAATCATCTAGTAGGAGACCCACATTACCAGCAAATCAAATTTGCCTTACAAGAAGAGGTACCTGTGGCAACCAAGTGGGAGGAATACACCTTATAAAATGATGGATTGCTACGATATAAGGGTAGGATTTATGTTCCAGAAGATGATGATCTTCGGAATTTAATAATCAAGGAAGCCCATCAAGCTCCATACGCTGCACAACCAGGAGTCCAGAAAATGTATGTAGACTTAAAACAACTATTTTTCTGGACAGGAATGAAAAAGGATATAACAATATTTGTGGCTCGATGTTTAGAATGTCAACAGGTTAAAGCTGAACATCATCACCCGGCAGGGCTTTCACAACCCCATGATATACCAGAAACTAAGTGGGAAGTTGTTTCGATGGATTTTGTTGGAGGCTTACCTATGATGTCCCAGAGACATGACTGTATTATGGTTGTGGTTGATAAATTAACTAAGAGTGCTCACTTCATTCCAGTCAAGACCACCTTTGAAGCATCAACTATCACTCACATTTTCCTGAAAGAAATAATTCGCCTTCATGGAGTACCATGCAAGATAATATCTGATAGAGACGCACGTTTTACTTCCAGATTTTGGAAAAGTCTATTACAATCTATGGGAACACAACTGAATTTTAGTACAGCATATCACCCAGAGACAGATGGTCAAACAGAAAGAGTAAACCAAGTGTTGGAGGACATGCTAAGAATGTATGTCATGGATCAACAAAACCAATGGGAGAAATATCTCCCCTTAGTAGAGTTTGCCTACAACAATAGTTACCACAGTTCAATACAGGTAGCTCCCTTCGAGATCTTGTATGGAAGACCATGTCGTACTCCATTAAGTTGGGATCGATTAGAGGACTGAGTCATGTTGGGACATGAAATGCTCCATGAAATGGAAGATCAAATGGCCACAATTAAACAGAGACTAAAAGAAGCTAGGGATCACCAAAAAAGTTATGCTGATGCAAAGAGAATTGATAGAAACTTTGAGGAAGGAAGCCAATTTTTCATTAGAATCAAACCCTTTAAAAGTTCCTTTAGGATGGGTAAGGGAACAAAGCTATCGCCTAGATTTTTTGGACCATTCACGATCCTAGAGAGGATTGGACCAGTTGCTTACAAGCTCGAGCTGCCTTTCCATCTAAGAAGGATGCATAATGTGTTTCATGTTTCTATGCTTAGAAAATATGTACCCGACCCATCCCATGTTTTGAAATTTGAAAAAATTGCAGGTTTCTAAGGAAGGAGCCCTTCAAGTCGAACCATTCTATATACTGGACTGTCGGGTTCGTCGACTCAGGAACCGTGAGTTTGAGCAAGTCAAGGTCCAATGGGACCAATATAGCCCAGGGTCAGCTACCTGGGAAGATGCAGCTATTATTTTTCAAGACTTTCCTTATTTACTTGATTAAAATGTGTGGTGAATAGTGCTTCTTAGCTAAGACAAATACTTTTATGGAGAACCTAAATCATGTTTTATTGTTTAAACTTTAGGATACATACACTATGATTTCCGTTTAGTTTAATGAACTGTTAAGATGTTGAGTATAATGGTAAGGGAATAATGATGCACATGTGTTCTTATAGTGATGATGTATCCTTATGATTATGATGTTATGTTGCAGTATATTAACATATTCATTTACTACATGATGAATAGGTATTTGATGTTGATGTTATAACTTATGATAGTATTTCTTGAGATGAAGCATGTATTTGCGATTAACTATGATGAATGCAATTTGTATGATATTATGATGGTATATCTAATGCATTGGTTGCATGTTGAAGTATGATGATTGACAGGACTCCACAATGGGCCAAGAGGGGCCGTTTATTTGATGATCTCATGCGAGCCCATATGCACGAGGGAGAATAAGTAACATCATATGGGCTGGGGACAAACTCAATCAACACTACATATGCCAGTGGTTCCTTTATCTTGTGTATAGCTCTTGATGGTGTTGTGGCCACCAACTCCCCCCCTCTTTGTTTAGTATTAGCAATAACACTAAGCAAATGGGGACCCTTAATAAAAAATCCAAAAAAACATTTTTTATAAAAACTTTTGTATTTAACTCCTTAAAACTATATCGCATCGCGAGAAGAGAATAAAGCATTTCCTTATGAGCATAATAAACTGCAAAGAGGCGACACGAAATTCATCGGATCGCGTACATTATGAAGTGCTCTTAAATGAAAATCTTAAGAAATCTCCGACGGCCGATGTGCGACGTCGCATATCGCAATATCGCATAAGCCGCACCCAATGATTTAACGACTCATCGTGATCTGCGATCTGCGATAAACGCGATCTGAAATCTACGATAAACGCGATCTGCGATCTGCGATAATCTAATCTGAAAAAGTTGCGATGACACATCTAGGTAATGCGATGACCCGATGCTGCTATTGCCCATCGCAAATTTCCTCGGCTCAACATTCAAGAAAAGCTGTCTATAAACCAAAATTGGGCACGCGCCTTAAAAGAAATTAATGAATGTATGCCAAAGTATTCAAGAAGGACAATTTTGTGTTTTTCGAAGAGTCAATTCATGATGAGTGTCATGATTTTATACATTCATAGAGGTCAGAGCTTTCATATCAGTATTGATTATCATTACTCTTTTGCGTGAACTGCAGGAATGAAAAACAGGAAACAATATGAAGCAATGAGCATGGAAACATCTAAGGAAAAGGGGAAAGCGTCAATACTCGGAGAACAGAGAAGAGATGCCTTCATAAACGAATGTCGCATGCAACAGAACCACAGATTCCAGAGTATCACTCAACAGATGCTGATGTCAATAGGTGATTCAACATTCAGGGTCAGAAAGCTCACAAAAGCAGCATGTTTATGAAAAATCCTGAAACTTCTACCCGGTGAAGGAAAAAGCGCTAAAGGCGGAAAATGCACCAGAAAAGCCCGGAACAAAGAACGAAGGCAATTTTCGATGTGCAATTAGCGCCTAGCGCTAATCTCGCATCGCTAAGAAAATTGTTCAGAAAGCAAAGTCCCTAACTTGCTTAGTCATTCGCAAGGCCGGAAACCGAAATAGCAAAAGCAGGAGCAATTTGAGAGAAATTTGGGTTATTACCAAGTATACACGCAGTAAATCCACCCAGCCAAAGGAAGATTCTCAAAAATATCTTCTAGTTTACTAGAAAGTGGTGCCAGCGCTTGCCATTTCTATTTTCATAGCTCAAACAAAAGAAGATGACCAGCCGACTCTTCCCAGGCGAATGTTGCATGCTCGCAACACTGAGGAGAAAATACAGAAATAGTCAGGAATTAGATTCAATTTTTAGAAATAGTTTTGCTTAAGAAAAAGGGCGGTCATTTAAACCGTATCCGAAATTTATGTAATTAAGTTATTTTAGTTAAAAGTATTTAAACCCTTCTCATGCATTTGGAGAAGGGTCCAGAAATTTGTCAAAAACTTGTCCTCAGAACATGCACTTTTGCACCCTTGGAGGGGGTTTTGATGAATGGATGGATCAAGGTTTATTAATGTTTGCATTTGATATCTGCTACTAATGTTGCACTTCTGTACTCTTAGTAGATGTTGGAGCAAGGAGAGATAGATCATTGTTGCTTGAAGCTTATGAGTAAAACCAGTCATAAATGGTACTTTTATCTCTTGGCCATTTCTGCTTATATTCCTAAAGTGATATACAGTCTGTAGTTGTTTATATGTTATTGCATGAATGTGTGAGTTACCATTTGGTACTTTTGTACGGTGGAGTCATTTATTTATGTCTGATATATGAATAACTTATTATGCGATATGCTGTTCACAACTGTTTTTCCTAACTTTTTATGCAAAGTGGTTCATCTTGAATTGATTTCCTTTCTTATGATAGCTGAATGATCTTTATTACCAGTTATTGTCTGAAATCTTTTTAGATCGCATAATAGAAGAAATACACCCCGGGTTAGCATAGATTAGATGTGTTGTTTCTCATTAGATTACAATATCATAGAGTTAGTTTAAAAGTTTGAATTAGATTAGCTTTAAGTATTCTTAGATCAGCAAACATCCAACTCTACACACACACACACACCCCTAGATTTGGAAATTGGTCCCATTATCCCCAGTCGGACCCACTATACCAAACGGATAAGGAGCTTCCAACCAAGGTCCGAACCGGGTGGGTATCCCCCTTGTTGTCGACCCGATTTTCGGGGCTTCAACATATCTGGCGCTAGAAGGAGGGACCGAACTATGAATGGCACCTAAATCAAAATCTAAATACCATTCTAAGAGTAAATCGCCCTCATCAACTCCCCCGACTTCCCCAGCAAGTTTAAATCTTGAGTCAGAAGTCGCTCGAGTATTAACCGCTGCTACACACCCTAATATTTCAAACCAATCTACTATTGAACCCCCTGAGGTTCAAACTCTGATTCAAAAACTCCAGGGATTTTCCATTTCTACTGAGAGGTCTGATAAATCTCAAAGCAGCGTGACTTCGCAGTACAATCCTGCTCATCCCCTGACCAGATTAAAGAGTGAAAAATTTGCCATCCAGCCAAATGAATTTCCTCTCCCCACCAGGAAAAGAGCAAGGAAAACACCACAAGAGTCTGACAGTGAGACTCTTTCATCTACATCGTCCATTTCAACTCCCTCACCGCTAAGTCAGCCACCCACATCTTCATTCCAAACCATCATTCATCCGCTTACCGGAACTCCCACAACCCTTCTTCAATCATCTACGATCATAGTATCCTCATCTTCCCAGCCACAGGGATCATCTTCTGCGCTTTCATTCACTAGCAACTCAACGATGGCCCAGTCTCCATGGAATAATCCTGGGGTAGTTTTAATGCCTCCACCCTTGAGTCAAATACCGGCCCATCCTGAGAAATGGCTACCCAAATTCAATCCAGAAGCAGGCATGCTAGCAGAAGAACACATAAACAATTTCATGCTTTCTGTCAATCTCAACGGAGTTACTATCGAAGAGGCTGTTGTTCGGCTTTTTCCCTATACAATGCAAGGAACAACCAGGTCATGGTACTTTTCATTACCCTCCGGGTCTATCACAAGTTGGGACATTTTTCAAAGTCAATTCCTCACCAAGTTTGGTGATGACAGATCAACGACAACGTTAATCAATGACCTATCCAACCTTAAAGCCGATGCTAGAGAACCCATCAAAGATTTCAATTTACGGTTCAATAAGATCCTCAACAAAATTCCCACTGCTTCCCAACCCAGCGAAGAAGTACGATGTGAATGGTATATCACGGTCTTACCATCAAACTTAGCAATCTTCGTGGATAGGGCAAATAAAACAACCTTAGTTAAAAACTTGACAGAAGCGATAGCAGTAGAGAAACGCGTAATAGCCCTGGAAAAAAGATCTGCGTTAGAGGAATGCAATTCTAAAAAAGTCACCTTCAAAGAAGACTCCAAGAAGAAACAAACAAAAAACCCTTTCGATTTGGAAGGATTGCAAAAAGTATTAAAGACCATGTCCAATGAGATGATTGACATAAAAAAACAAGTAGCAGAAACTTCTTCAAAAAAGCCCTATAGAGCTTTTAAAAGAGGTCCTTCAATGGATGTGAAACCACCCAACGCTATTTCAAATGTCAAATCCGAAGAAGAGGAAGAAGAAGACAGTACCACTGAAGGACAGATTGATGACGAAGAAATTGTGGAATTACAAGGAATGTGGGATTTCATCCTCCCACAAGAAGAAGATCAAGAAGCATTTTCGATTAGCACACGAAGCAAAAATCAACTTGATCCTCCCCAAACTACCCCTAAACAGAAGAGCGCAAGCTCTGCAATAAAAGATAAAGTCGCAACAAAAAAAACGACCGCTAAAGTGACTCAATCTAGCCCAGTCTAACCAGATCAAACAACTCCATCAAGAACACTGATAGTGTCGGATGAAATGGAATACAATATTATTGACGACATGAAAAAGACTAGGGCTAATATTACCCTTTACGAATTGAGCAAATTGAAACATCAACAGAACATAATGATGAAAGAATTGCATGCCGTGCCTATTACATCTTTGCCTACAGCTGTAGCTTCCCACAACATGGGAAGACCTCCAATCAACACGATCAATAAGATTGATCCAAATGACATCGCCTTGATTGGAGGAAGATCAAGATCTCACACTCCCCCTTTTCTTCTCACTTATGAAATTTTCAATAAGAATGTGCACAATTGTTAAATTGGTAGATTCTGGTGCTTCAACGAATATTTTACCCAGATCAATATGTGCCAAGTTAAATGTTCAACCACAAAAATCCGCAGTGCGCATAGTTCATCTTGATCAATCTCAAGTAGAAGTGATTGGTGAACTTAATCAAGTAACCATAAGATTGTCATCTAACCCGAAGGTATGTCAGGTTATTGACATTCTAGTGGCTAATATCCCAGAATTCTATGGCTTGATTCTTAGCAGGGATTGGTCCGAGAAACTCCATGGATACTTTTCAACCGACTGGTCACACATGTGGTTACCCTATGATGGCAAACTGAATCAAATAAAGGTTGAACGAGAATTACACCAGAAGTACATAGTAACGGAATTGGAGGGAGAAAATGAAGCAATAGCGTATAACAGCAGTATCATAGGCAATTACTCGGTAGATTCTTTTCTCGGCAATTTCAATGCTCATACATCACCTTACTTAGAAAATTCAGTTTTATCCCAAGTCGAAAATTTTTCCCAAACTGATAATTCAAAGTGTGTTAATTTTGAAGATAAACCTATAAATACATCTTTGTTTTGGAAATTATATTTTGATGGCTCTAAATCTAACGAAGGAGCAGGAGCAGGATGCGTTCGGATTAGTCCAGAAGGAAATAAGACCATGCTTACGTGCAGACTCGAATTCGATTACACAAACAATACAACAGAATATGAAGCCTTGGTGCAAGGCCTATACAAAGCAATCGGGTTGAATGTCAAGTATCTTCAAGTCTTCGGAGACTCTGAGATTGTCGTCAAACAGGTACGTAATACTATACATTTCCTATCAAGTCATTTAAAACACTATCAATCTTTAGTACAAGATCTGACTGAGCATTTCATAGCATTCAATATTTCTTCAATCCCAAGACTCCAAAACGCAAGCGCAGACCTTTTGGCTAACGTAGCCTCTAGGCTTATTCCCTCCGAAGAGTTTAGTCCAGATAGATTCTCAATAGAATTGATCTTTAGACCATCCATCCCGGACAACATTACAAATTGGAGAGTATTCAACGACGATCCTGATATTGTAAATTTCCTCACTTCCAAAGGATCCTACTCCAATTAGATAATTGACAAAGACCATCACGATCGACAAATACAACAAAATGGCACTGATAATGCTCTACCTAAATCGGTGGTTAAGTTAGAAGACTTATACGATTTGAAAAATCGGTTTAAAAGGCCTGCCAATTCAAAGCTCTACAGTTCAACTTTGAACTACGAATTAGTAAACCTAGGGACCGATGATAAACCACAAAACGTTACTCTAGGCATAGGCCTGGCCCCGGAAGAAAAACTAGCGTATATTCGTCTTTTGAGACAATATAAAAATGTCTTTGCCTGGAATTACGATGAGATGAAGATGTATGACACTTCTATCATTCAACATACTATTCCTATGATTGACAACGAAAAACCTGTCCAACAAAAACTGAGAAAGATCCACCCCAATTTAGAAAATCAGATAAAAACTGAGCTAAACAAGTTATTAAAAGCCAGAATAATTTTCCCCGTCAGACATTCCAAATGGGTTTCCAATATGGTACCCGTTAGAAAGAAAAGCGGAGATATTAGAATCTATACCGATTTTCGGAATCTCAACAAAGCCTGTCAAAAAGACAATTTTCCTCTCCCACCTATGGAACAGATATTACAGGCAGTAGCCGGCTCAGAACTGATGTCTTTCTTGGATGGATTTTCAGGATATAATCAAGTTCTGGTACATCCCGATGATCAATTGAAAACCACATTCAGAACTAAATGGGGCACATACGCATATCGGAAGATGCCATTTGGTTTGATCAATGCCGGCACTACATTTCAGAGAGCCATGGACATCACATTCATGGGTTTAGTCAATAAATCCTTAGTAATTTATTTGGATGATATAACAGTGTACTCCAAGAAGCGAAGCGACCATCTCAGAGACTTAAAACAGATCTTTCAACTATGTTTAAGGTATGGGATTTCATTTAACCCAAAGAAATATTTTTTCGCATTAAGTGAAGGAAAACTCCTAGGATTCATAGTGTCAAAATCCGGTATTCACATTGAGCCTGATAGAATCAAAGAAATTTATGAAATATCCCTACCTCATAATAAAAAAGCCATGCAATCTTTCCTTGGTCAAATCAATTTTGTAAAGAGATTTGTCCCAGATTTTTCACGAATTGTGTCTCCTTTGCAAACCATGATTAAAAAGAATTCAAATTTTAAATGGGATCAAGATGAACATGAAGCATTCAACCTGATCAAACAAGCTATTATTAATGCTCCATCTTTAGCAACCCCGAATTTTTTAGAATCTTTTATCTTATACACATTTGCCTTAGAGAAATCTTATGTTGCGATTCTAACTCAAGCAAATCAAGAAAAAGCGGAAGCTCCAATTGCGTTTTTTAGCTCAAATTTACAAGGTGCTGAACTCAATTATTCAGACGTAGAGAAATAGGCCTATGCTATTTTCAAAGCGGTCAAATATTTCAGACCTTTCTTACTTAAAACCCATACTAAGATCATAGTACCATTTCCAGCGGTAAGAAATCTTCTAATACAGAAGGATGTCGATGAGAAAAGAGCAAATTGGATCACTTCTTTACAGGAATACGACCTTGATATCAAACCAACAAACATTTTAAGAGGTCAAGGCTTCTGCAAAATGTTGGCTGGAGCATCGCAAATTCCTGAAGACCCATCTGAAGAGGTACAACTGTATGAGGTAAGCCGAAACGATGCAGAATCATTATATGCTGACATCATTTATTATCTTAAGAACGGATATGCTCCATCACACCTAGATCACACTAAGAAAAGAGCTCTGAGATTGAAAGCTAAACAATATCAGCTCATAAATGATGTTCTTTTTAGAAAGAATTATGATTCTGTTCTTCTTAGATGTCTTGAGAAAAATGAAGCTGAAAAAAGTTTTGCAGGAACTCCATGACGGACCAGCAGGTGGACATTATGCTGGAGATGCTACTGCACATAAGATCTTACGTGCAGGATATTACTGGCCTACACTGTTCAAAGACTCACACAGTTACGTAAGGAAATGTCAAGTCTGCCAAACAACGGCTGGAAGACAAAAGAAGCTGTCCCTGCCACTACAACCAGTAAACATCGAGCAACCATTCAGTCAGTGGGGCTTGGACATAATAGGTGAGATCGTTCCTCACTCTTCTAAGCAGCATAGATACATCCTCACAGCAACAGATTATTTTACTAAATGGGTAGAAGCAGTTCCCCTCAAGACAGCTAATTCTGAAAATATTATTGAATTCATAGATCAATTTATAATCACTAGGTTTGGATTACCAACGGCTTTAATGTTTGATAATGCATCATACTTTTCTGGGAATGCAATGACTGAGTTTGCACTTAAAAGAGGGTTCAAACTGAAATATTCGGCCAACTACTATCTGCAAGGTAATGGGTTAGTTGAGTCAACAAATAAAAACCTAATCAGGATTATTAAAAGAACAGTTGACCAGAACCAAAAGAATTTGCACAAAGCTTTGGTAAATGCTTTATGGGCAGATAGAATAACAAAGAAAGCTTCAATCGGCACTTCCCCCTTTAATTTAGTTTACGGGAAGGAAGTGGTTCTTCCAACTCACTTAGTCATACCCTCTTTGTCTTTAGTACAATACATCGATGAAGTATCTACTTCCTCCATACAACTAAGACAAATGGAAATAATTAAATTAGAAGAACAACGAGAACAAGCTAAGAAAACCCATGCTCATCACCAAGCGCTGATAAAATCCTCTTTTGATTCAAGCATAATGACCAGAAATTTTTTTCAGATGGGAGATTTAGTTTTGAAATGGGATAAGGCTCATGAAGATAAGGGCAAACATACGAAATTTCAAAAGATGTGGCTTGGTCCTTTTCAGATTGTTGAAGTCATAGGTCCATCAACGTTTGTGTTGCAGGATTTAGCAGGTAGAAGGGATTCTTTGCCTGTTAATGGACAAATCCTCAAAAAATATTTTCCATAGAAGATTATTCTTCTATTTTGTAGAATAGTTTTTGTTTTTCTTTTCTTTTGCATAATAAAACCAGTTGTAAATGGTTACTACAGGTATTCACGGAAAAGACACCAATTCTCTTTCAGATTTTGAGCTTTTCGCTTGTATAAATAACAAAAATTTTCATAAATCTGATCTTTATTATAGATAGATAGAGTTAAAAAACTTTAACCTAGATATGATACTAGTTTCAACTTCAAAAATTTGATGAAAGCAACCTTTAGCGAAGAAATTGTTTTATATCAGCACAATGAAAGGTATCAATAGCAAAATAAGGGTTCTCTGTAAAACTGCTATTTTCAAACTCTATTATTATCGTCCAGAGCTTTCTTAAGGAAAAAACAATGACTTCCTCCCCGCTAAAGAAAATCACAGCATTCAGAGGAACAATCCAAGAAACACTATTTCTTAAAAGAATAAGAGGTCTCATCATGAGCCGGCTTATCATGATCACAGATATTATAACTTGCTGACTTTGCCAATACTGTCTACCAAAACAGGGCAATGACTCAAGATTGTTGCAATCAAAAGACAAGGGGTCTCATCACGAGCCAGCTTGTTCAGCAAAAGTGTAAATCAAGTGAATGACTGTGTCATAATTTGGCTATCAAACGAAGACATTGTTCTTTAGAGAATAAAAAAGGAAAAAGTGTCAATGTGGATTTTTCTTCGAACGTTGTAGATAGCCTTAAGCAGGATAAAGGATCATTGATGGGTAACAGGTAACCCTATCGAGGCTATGGACGCCTACTGGCAGCAGAGGCTCTACCTACGACAAATGAGCATATTTTAAAAGCCGGCACACAGAGAAGACTTTATTTTACCTTTACAAGACCAAGTAATGGCTGATGTAAATACAAGGACAAAGCCTGAGGAAGCAAGCAATTAGAATAGAAAAAGGTTGAAACAAAATATCATTAATAGGATAAGGCATAATGTACTCTATCTGTCCATAACGAAATTTAGACTTATGAAAATTTTTCTATTTTGGAAGTTAGAATTCAATAGAAAACCAGAGATAACTGGTTCTTCCAGGTGAATTGCCATTGTTGTGGCCACCAACACCCCCCCTCTTTGTTTAGTATTAGAAATAACACTAAGCAAATGGGGACCCTTAATAAAAAATCCAAAAAAACATTTTTTATAAAAACTTTTGTATTTAACTCCTTAAAACTATATCGCATCGCGAGAAGAGAATAAAGCATTTCCTTATGAGCATAATAAACTGCAAAGAGGCGATGTGAAATTCATCACATCGCGTACATTATGAAGTGCTCTTAAATGAAAATCTTAAGAAATCTCTGACGGTCGATGTGCGACGTCGCATATCGCAATATCGCATAAGCAACACCCAATGATTTAACGACTCGTCGCGATCTGCGATAAACGCGATCTGCGATAATATAATCTGAAAAAGTTGCAATGACACATCTAGGTAATGTGATGACGCGATGCTGCTATCGCCCATCGCAAATTTCCTCGGCTCAACATTCAAGAAAAGCTGTCTATAAACCAAAATTGGGCACGCGCCTTAAAAGAAATTAATGAATGTACGCCAAAGTATTCAAGAAGGACAGTTTTGTGTTTTTCGAAGAGTCAGTTCACGATGAGTGTCATGATTTTATACATTCATAGAGGTCAGAGCTTTCGTATCAGTATTGATTATCATTACTCTATTGCGTGAACTGTAGGAATGAAAAACAGGAAACAATATGAAGCAATGAGCATGGAAACATCTAAGGAAAAGGGGAAAGCGTCAATACTCGGAGAACAGAGAAGAGATGCCTTCATAAACGGATGCTGCATGCAACAGAACCGCAGATTCCAGAGTATCACTCAACAGATGCTGATGTCAATAGGTGATTCAACATTCAGGGTCAGAAAGCTCACAAAAGCAGCATGTTTACGAAAAATCCTGAAACTTCTACCCGGTGAAGGAAAAAGTGCTAAAGGCGGAAAATGCACCAGAAAAGCCCGGAACAAAGATCGGAGGCAGTTTTCGATGTGCGATTAGCGCCTAGCGCTAATCGCGCATCACTAAGAAAATTGTTCAGAAAGCAAAGTCCCTAACTTGCTTAGTCATTCGCAAGGCCGGAAACCGAAATAGCAAAAGCAGGAGCAGTTTGAGAGAAATTTGGGTTATTACCAAGTATACACGCAGTAAATCCACCCAGCCAAAGGAAGATTCTCAAAAATATCTTCTAGTTTACTAGAAAGTGGTGCCAGCGCTTGCCATTTCTATTTTCATAGCTCAAACAAAAGAAGACGACCAACTGACTCTTCCCAGGCGAATGTTGCATGCTCGCAGCACTGAGGAGCAAATACAAAAATAGTCAGGAATTAGATTCAATTTTTAGAAATAGTTTTGCTTAAGAAAAAGGGCGGTCATTTAAACCGTATCCGAAATTTATGTAATAAAGTTATTTTAGTTAGCAGTATTTAAACCCTTCTCATGCATTTGGACAAGGGTCCAGAAATTTGTCAAAAACTTGTCCTCAAAACATGCACTTTTGCACCCTCGGAGGGGGTTTTGATGAATGGATGGATCAAGGTTTATTAATGTTTGCATTTGATATCTGCTACTGATGTTGCACTTCTGTACTCTTAGTAGATGTTGGAGCAAGGAGAAATAGATCATTGTTGCTTGAAGCTTATGAGTAGAACCAGTCATAAATGGTACTTTTATCTCTTGGCCATTTCTGCTTATATTCCTAAAGTGATATACAGTCTGTAGTTGTTTATATGTTATTGCATGAATGTGTGAGTTACCATTTGGCACTTTTGTACAGTGGAGTCATTTATTTATGTTTGATATATGAATAACTTATTATGCGATATGCTGTTCACAACTGTTTTTCCTAACTTTTTATGCAAAGTGGTTCATCTTGAATTGATTTCCATTCTTATGATAGCTGAATGATCTTTATTACCAGTTATTGTCTGAAATCTTTTTAGATCGCATAATAGAAGAAATACACCTCGGGTTAGCATAGATTAGATGTACTGTTTCTCATTAGATTACAATAGCATAGAGTTAGTTTAAAAGTTTGAATTAGATTAGCTTTAAGTATTCTTAGATCAGCAAACATCCAACTCTGCACACACACACACACCCCTAGATTGGGAAACTGGTCCCATTATCCCCAGTCGGACCCGCTATACGAAACAGATAAGGAGTTGCCAACCAAGGTCTGGACCGGGTGGGTATCCCCCTTGTTTTTGACCCGATTTTCGGGGCTTCAACAGATGGATATATCTTGAAGAGCTATGGGATGATCTTGAGGAGGCCAAGTGCCTAATGTTCTAGGCTAGGTGCCTGTTATTGGATTGGGATGCTGAAGTCTGGAAGGGATGTAAAGGACTTCGATGCCTGGGGCTGTGCACCTTAGTAGTTGTGGAGGGAGTGGGCTAGCCTTGCGAGATGCCCGAGGTCATTGAGTACCAGACCGGATGCCTGCCTTGGGGCAGATGAGGTCTGAGTCAGGCACGAGCCTTGGGGCCAGCCTTGGACTAGGATACAGACCGGGTCATGCTTAGCCTGGTGCCGAAAGTGGGAAAAAGGACAGAGATTCCTTGAGATTTCCTGGGGTGTGGGGACTTTCGATGCCTGCTGGTTATACTAGTTCAGCAGAGGGTGTTGGCAACATGAAGTAAATTGAATAATAAATAAAAAATAATAAAAATAATAAATAATAAATAATTCAACTTAACTTCGGGACGAAGTTCCTTAAAGTGGGAGAGTATGTAATATCCCTCCCCTTAATAATAAATAAAAATAATAAAAATAATGAATAATAAATAATACAAAAATAATAATTAATAAAATAAATTATAAATAATAATAAATAAATCACTTAATAATAATAAAAATAATAAATCATAAATGTTAAATAATAAATAAGATTAAAAATATATACAAAGAAATAAATAAATAATAAAATAGTAATAACCATACTAAAGCTCTAGATAAGAATAAGGAAACTATAAAAAAAAAAGGGAAATAAAACAAGAAAAGGAAACTATCAAAAAGAAGGAAATAAAACAAGAAAAAGAAACTATCAAAAAGGAAAGAAATCAAAAGAAAATTGCATGAGACTTCTATTTAATAGAGGGCAAGGAAGGAAATGGCATCTGTAACAGCAGCCTCTGCCTCTGCTCGAACCTCGGCCTCGGGCTCCATCATTGAGGACCACAAATTGAAGTCCTCCAAGATCGGTTCCTTGTCATCATCCGTCGATGGCACCGCTCTCCCGGCCTCTGTGCGCCCCTCGACGGCGGCAACGATGCGAGCGACGCCTCCAATCGCTGCTCAGTATGCGGACCAGAAATATGACCAGCAGAGCTTTAAATTCGAGCCCAACAGGAAGCAACTGAGTCTGCATGAGGCAAATCCACCCCTGTTCTCAAATGCAAGGCCTCAACCCTGCAGATCCAGGCCGGAGCTAACTGTTATGAGCAAGTATAAAGATTCCCAAGTACCCAGGAGGTAGATTGGAGGATACCCGCATCAATTCACCAGAGGGCCTGCAGATCGTGATGTACAAAGTGAAGATCGTTCTAACAGGAGCCCAGATCTGAATGATTGCTTGCCAGATCGGGCCAAATCCTGCAGATCCGAGGTGGATCTAACTGATCTGCCCAGTTTTGGGCAGAAGACAGGCGGAAACCTGCCAGAACCAGAAATCTTGAACTCAGACAAGGTGGACTCAGTGGATCTAAGGCAAATTTTTATAAGATCAATGGAAGGCAGAAACGTCTGTGTGCAGACCTGGAAATGGACGAGTGTATTGGAGTTAAAAAAAGAGATCCAGGGAAAACTGGGAATCCCAGATACCTTACAAAATCTATTATTTTCAGGGTTTTGCTTACAGGATCAACATACACTCCAGCACTACGGGGTTACAAAGGACTCAACCATCATTCTCAACCTGCGACTGAGAGGTGGATCCAAGGGGGCTTCCTCAAAATCTACAAGCTTTGGATCTGGCACAGCCTTTCGCGATGCAGTCAAGGGGAAAGAAAAAGCACAGAACAAACCTGAGTCACCAACAGAGCAACCAGGTCCACATATTGTAGAACAAGCACGGGTATACTTAGTGCTCAAAGTCACTATACCAGAGGTAACTGCTCTACACTCTGATCTCACAAAAAATGCTGTCATATGTAGATTTAATGGCTACTGGCCAAAATCCGATGCCTTACATCAATGGATTTATTCCAACTAGACACCAGAATGTAATATATATCTATGTTCAAAAGGGTTTTTCATTTGAACCTTCCATACAGAGGAAGAAAGAAATAGTATCATCAATGAGGGACCTTGGTTTTGGGGTAATGCAGGCCTTTTTATTACCCCTTGGTTCGCTGATTTTGACGCAAACACTATGAAAATCTAAAAAACACCTGTATGGGTGAGGCTTCACAACCTCCCATTACACTTCTGGCACCATCTAGTATTAACTGCCATTGGGAATTCCTTGGGGAAATTCCTAAAAATTGACGAAGAAAGATTTAGTAGAGGAATTTTCACTTTTGCCAGAATGTGCGTTGAAGTGGACCTGAGTCAGGGGCTGCCTGATCGAATCATATTAAACTATAACAATACAGAGTGGACTCAACCACTAGACTATGAAAATACGGCATTCAGATGCCGCAGTTGCAGGCAAACAGGACACCTCCAAAATACATGCCCACTGGCCAGAAAGAATCCAACAGGAAACAAGAAACAGCATAAAAAGCCAAATGGGTGGCAGTGTACAGAACCACTGGAAGAAGAGGACAATCAGCCAGGAAAAATAGTGAACCAAGAGGAACCTGATATAAATATGGCACAGAAGGGCACACACGAAGACAAAGTACCGGACCCTCAAGTGGAGGACCATTTATAGCAGCAGCAAATTCCACAGCTGGAATTTAGCGGTAATAAAAGAACACATGGATCTGAAGGATCAGAATCCGACAAAGAACCTCCAGTGAACACACAAGAGAAAACGTAGGCCATCATTGTCCCCCCACCTGACTTAGGGGGTTGGCGAAGGGTGGAAAAGAAGAAGGGAAGAAAAGTATAGGCTTGAGTTTTATTTTTTTGATTATTTTTTTTATCAGTGTACTTTGTCCTAATTCATGGACAGCTATCTGCATATGCTCTAAGCATCTACAAAATGTAATTTATTTCACATATGAATATAAATTACGACTTTTTTCTACGTGAAAAAAAATAGAGGGCAAGGAAGATGAGAGGGGATTATTCTTTCCGGCATTCTATCAGTCCGAGATTCTATCTTTCATTCTCTTGGGAGAATGGTATACTAAGACTTAGGAGCACTGGCAGTAGTACATTGATTGAGGCTTGGGGGTGGCCAGTTGTAGCAGAATCCTTGCACAATTGAGCCTACGGTTGGGTGGAGAGTCGTCCCCACAACCTTGTTGTCATCTGGCAAACCTTGATCGCAGGTAACATAGATATAAAATTATTTGTCAGCATATATTTCTATCAAGAAATTAATTTATATTTTTTTTACTGTTACATGATCATCCTCTTCCTTGTGAGATAGGAACTTCTGATTTGATTGCATTTTGAAAGTATTCCTTTGTAACACCCTCCTCCCACATCTACCCTAGTAATCGGCCAACCGAGGTAAATATGTTAGGAGAGGCCACTATGATATGATTCGACCTCCTAATTCATGTTAAGGAAGTGGAACCGATGGAAACAAAACATTCAAACATTTAGCATCAACTTAAGGAACCTTAGGAGCCAATCCAACACTTCAGGCAACTTTTCCTTGGGTCCCACTAGAATTTTGGATAACTTAAGCCTTAGTTTCTCTCATGCTATAGGCATGACATCATCCAAAGACCCATAGTCACTCTCACAGGCTTGCCTGCTAGCGTCCAGAGACCCAATTCGCTAGTGTTATGCCAATGTCCCTGGGATTTGAGCCACTTTTTTAGGCCTAGAGCCGAAGTCACTACCCAAGATTTCATGATACCTTCAAAATAGTAAAATAACATGGAAATGAAATTACTAAAGAAAATACTTGTTTAAGACCTTGACTGGGCTCCTACTATTCATGACATACATTTTGTCAAACATATCACAAATATGTAATCTACATGTGTAAATAAAATATCTGAGCATAGTGGTCTCATACTTATCTAAGATTCACCATGAAGCATTGATGCCTTATCACATTAACTTCCATTCCATCCATTAGTCCATAGATACATTAATCATTTAATTACAATTAAAAACATGTTGAAATCTATAAATAGCTGCTATCATAAAAAATATGCATAACCAACATAATAGGGACATAAATACCAATGAACTTTCCACCATATAAACCTCATATAATCAAGTATAATTCTCATAGAAATACAAGGAGAAATAACCTCTTAGTGATGATGCAAAATTCAACCTGGGATGGGACTTCCACGTTCAACACAACCATAGAATGGTTGAGCCAAATCTATCTTCATCCATTCACCACCATGCCATATTCCAAGCATGAATTTGGGATCTCATATAACAAATCAATAAAAAATCATCGAGAGATTCATGAGGCCAACAATATCAATCCATAAAATGATCATTGGATTGGTCTGCATCCAAGCCTTCTAGAGCTTCTAGAGCATTTGTTTAAATCAAGGCTTCCAAGACTAGTAACTCAACCCACCAAGGGCTTCCAAATCATTTGTCCAAACAAGGCTTCTAAGACTAGTAACTCAACCCAAGCTGTTACAGGGATTCTAGAGTGTTTGTCCAACCAGGGCTTCCAGGATCTAATAACTCAACCCAAGCTAAGGAAACATGAGAACCAACCAAAACAAACAATGAAAATAAACCCATAATCACCATGGCTATCGAGGATATGGCAAGGCTAGGTAATCCACTGCCAATCTAGGAAAACTTCCATGTCAATGACAGTCCATGACCAAGAATCCACACGCATATGCCATGCATGCCAAAACTAGTGAAGGAAACATACATGCAACTCGGTACATGCAAGAAAATTTGATGTAGTTGATGATCCTGATTCCCTCTTACACTTTTCTACTCTTCCTTTTCCATCTTGCTCCAAGAATATAATTATGCCACAATCTCCAAGAGTGCTCCAAGAAATCTCTAAGTATCCAAGAGTCTGAGGGAGAGAGAGAATAATAAGAGAGCTCCAAAACTGAACTGATAAAAGGTTAAGTCAAGAGCTTTCCAACTAATCCTGAGAAGCCTTTTTATTAACGAGGCCTCTATTTTCTTCAATTTCCATTATTTTCCATTTTTTCCTCCTCACATGAAACATGTGACCTTTCACCTTCCTTTTCTCCTAATTTCCATTATTTTCATGAATAAATATGCCAAAAATTCCTTTCTCCTTTCCAAAGCCTTAGCCATTTTCTTTTCCAATTTCCTACTCCATAATAAACCAAATCAACACCCATTAGGATGTTTCCCTTGGAGAACACCATCCTCGGTGTTCAATGACACGTATACCCAACAAGACTGATGAAAACAAAACATAATGCCCATGGAGATTTATAACATAGCTCATTGCAGTATTTACAATTACCATTGTTGAAACATGACAAACATACCATTTATTAGAGATGTTATCACAAAAAATTGATCATCTAGCCTTAATTTACTAGATGGATCAAAGTACACATATAAGGCCAGTTTTACGATAGTAAAATTGCTTTTACTGTGAGAAATTACTTAATAAACCACATTTGTTAAGAAATTTATAATTAAACCCATGAAGAATAATTAAGTAAATCACTATTTATTTAATTATCTTCTAGGAATAATTAATTAAACAATTGTTTAATTAATATTCCTTGTCATATTTGACCTAGTTATGAAAAATAAACAGATAAAATATTAATTATTAATTATCTTATTTTTCTCTAGGAATAATTAATTAATCACTAATTAATTATTATTCCTTGTCAAGTTTGACTAAATCCCTTAGGAATAATTAAATAAATAATTATTTGTTTATTATTATGTAACCATATTTCTTGAGATAATAAATAAATCATTTATTTATTTATTATTTCTAAATAAAAGTTTAAATACTATTTCCCTCCTAACCAAATATAATAGAAGATTCCAAGTGGTTATTTCTAGAATGAGGTTAATAATTTTTTATTATTGCTCATTATTTGAGGACAACCTAATCCTTTGTTACAAATAGAAAGGTTTTCCATTAATTATTCACTTTCAATTATTTTCATTGTTGCACTCACTATTGCAGCTCTGATTATTATTACTGTCGCTCACCATTTTCCTTTCCATTTGAGTTCCCATTGAGCTCAAACATTTTATTTGTTGGGTTTACACATTATAGAGGAGATAGACTCTATAAAAGTTGAAGACATTAAAGGATAGCCAAGAACCCATCCAATAGACGGGGACTGGTAATGTTTATTTGTTTCCTTCACAAGTGTTGTTTAATAAAATATATTCTTTATATATATAGTTTCCATTGGATTATTCGAGTTACCTGCATTTATTACTATTTCATTTTGTTGTTTAACTATGATTGTGGCATAGATTAGGGCTTTGGCAATTTTTGTTTCTATCATTTGCTATAGATCTAAAATGTTTAGTAGCCATTTATATTGTTAATATTGTTTGTCATCCATAGTCTTAGGTGATTTCCTTTCGTACACATATGAGAAGAAAATACTATAACAAAATTGGCAACTGCGCTAGGTTTTTACTTCCAATCCAAAAACCTAGGTGACCTTCAGTTTTCGGCTTAGGGTTTCTTCTTTTTTCAGCCTCTTAATGTTGTTTACGATCATTCTAACCCTAGATCATTCAAAATTGTAAGTTATGTAAGTTCTCTGGTCTTTTCCGTAGGTCACAGGAACCAATTGCGATAGACATAGAAATTTTTTTCGAGACTTGCCGACTGGGAATCAAGGAGAAGAAATTGCACTTTTTTGCCCCAACAGTGTGATATAGAGGTCTAGAGCACACCTTCTGGCCCAAAAGTGTGATCTCCCATGAATCAGGTCAGTATCTGCGATTTTTAGGGTTTCTATGATTTTTTTCAGATCTATTTCTGGGTTTTGGTGAGAGTTATCCACTAGGTTGGCTAGCCACTATCCTATCCTACTTAGGCTTTGATCTACTCTATTTTTCTCTTCGAAGTGGAATTTAGCCCCTTAGGGATTTTAGTATGCTTCCACCTTCATAAGAGGAGTTTAGCTGATTAAGAAGCCTGATTTTTTGCAGCGCTTTTAGCCATATTTTCTAGATTTGTACCTTCCTGTTTTAGATCTTCAAAGATAGGTTTCTTCCATCTAAAGTTTCATCTTAAACCTCCTTTGATCATTTTCCTTAGGGTCCCATTGGTTTCCCTCAATTTCACACCCATCTCCCTATCCTTTTGCAACGATTTTCCTCTCTGGTTTGTTGTTGTTTCTACACCACTTTCCAGCAACATAGTGTCATTTGATCCCAATCACAATGACGCTTAGATATCTTGGCCTTTTTAGTGTTTTTTTAGTTAATTTTGCCACCAACCAACGAAGTGTTTGCAAAACTAGTTTGGGTGGGATTTAGTTAATTGATTTTATGTTCATTTCTGCTTTTAGTTTTAGTTTATTTCAACAATATTTTTTCTCTTTTCAAACACAATCTAGGATTAATTAATAAACACACTTGCACACACAAGCACACCTTAAGCGAAGGGCGCTTAGTTTACACCAACAAGCCGAGACTTAACTTAATCAATTTATCTCCCCACTCAGAGACAAAAACATCTTGTTGATCTCCCTTCACCATTTCCGTGTCACTTGTGTCTTACCACCATTGCACTACCAAGGTGTTTTCCATGGAGACTCTTAGGTCTTCATCCCCAGTTTCCACTTGGGAATATTGCTCATCCCTGCAGGGTTCGAGTTCATAGTCCCTTGAGTACCCATACTGACTCTTCTTTTGGTTCATTTGATTCCTCATCTGATTTTGATCCTCCTTCACCTTATACCATCACCATGTCTGGAACAACTATTGGTGCAGGAACCCAACCTGGTGTTGGTTCCAGTTCTACCCTGGTAGTCACATCTAGTGGAATGGTTCCAAAATCTTCTCTACTACCTTTCATGGCTAGGTTAAGTCTCCCAATTTTAGCAAGTTGATAACTAAACCAACACACCACGATGCTGGTTGGCCAGCTATGTCAACTAAGCTTCCCTTTGACATTCCCAAGTTTGAGAGTAATTCTTGAGAGGAACCCACCAATCATGTCTACTGCTTCCATAAGTGGTGTTCATCCAATTCCATCACCGATGACTCCATTCATCTTTAGTTTCTCTAACTCACGCTCACTAGAGATGCTGTAAAGTTGTATGTAGACCAACTCGCCACCTCTCATTCCATTTTTGTGATGCTTGCTAAAGCATTCCTTTCATACTTTTAGCTACCTCTTTGATACAACATCGGTACGGAGCTCTTATTCGCATTCCATTAGTCCTCTGCCACATGTCTTTCCGATCATGTCCAGGAATGGCGTAGAAGGAGGAGCATGTGTCATGCTTTGCCCTTCAAATACTGTGTCTCCCTCAATTGGTTTCTTAGGACTCTTTTATCACCTATTGCTTAAGATGTCGTGTCTTATTTTCCTGAAATAGAGGAAGAAGCTCTCCAAAATGCTCTGAGATATGACTTTATTTATTCTCAGTCTGGTTATGTCTATAGCGTCATTCCAAACCTCCCTCGTCCTAGTGGTGCCAATGCACTGGGGGCATCTCACGCCACCAACAATATCGTTGGAGCCATTTCACATCCTTCGCCATATACTCAGCAAAGTTATGGCTATCCGTAGGGGGCACCAGTTCCTCCAACACTTATGCCCCTCATGTTAGCAACATGTTTTCAGGGCCAACCAATGCTCCACATGTCTACCAAACCATTGCCCCTCCACCATGTTATCCCTATGTACATCCAATCACTCCAGCCCCTCAAGCATTAGTGCTGCAGCCTCCAATGCATCCTTAGCCCCAGTAGCCACCACCCCCTCAGGGTCAAGTGTTTGCACAATAGAGTGCAACCAATCCCCAAAATTCAAATAAAAAGAATAAGGGGAAGGTAACCAAGGTAATCAACCTAATGAACCCCAGGGGAACCAGTCTAACACCAACAACTAACAACAGGGTGACCAACCCAAGAAAAAAAATGATATTTGTATGAACAAGCATTTTGCATGTTGTGGTGTACATGGCCATTATACTCATAAGTGTCCCCTCTTACCCGAGATGTGCCAAATGTGAGAAGCCTAAATAGCTTCAGAGGTCAACCGCCCATGCAGGAACCGCCTCAAAATCATATGCCATATCAACTGGTTGTGCTCACAAATCCTTTTTGTCAGCAAGGATTTGTTGATGCTCAACCTCAGCAAGGTCAAGCAACCCACCTTTCCCAACCTTCTGATATTGGTGACTACCAGACCCTCATGATCAATTCTGACGAGGTCAATACCTCTGATATCAACTTGCAAACTCGGTTGCATCAATATGACAAGCCAACGACATTGTCTACCACTGAGTCCAAAACCAAAGCATCTACTGAGCCTACTATGACAGAAATGGTATGCTACAGATCCCTCAACCTAAAGTTGAGTCAATTCCTAAGATCCCCAAGGGACCATTACATCATAACGTGACTTCTAACCGAACTACCCATACATATAGTATAGTAGATGACTTGGCACAATCACCTACTCCCATGTCGACACTGGAAGTCCTCTAGTCACTCCTGTCTTAGAAGAAAGCTCTACTAACTACTTTGGGCACAGTAGATCCTTTAGACAATTGTTTGATTGTGTTTCCTATAGATACATCAGAACATCCTCCATTACCTCCATCTATTTCATTGTAGATACTAATCTGAATATGTAATTCCATCATATCTCAATGTATTATTGACGAAGGTGCATCCCCCTGCGTGATGTCCGCTATTGTTTGGAATCAACTCAAGTCACCTGAGTTGTCCCCATCCACCATCACTTTGTGTGCTTAGGACAGCCACACCTCCCAACCTCTTGGCTTGTATCGCAATTGTCTAGTGACTCTTGCAGGTAAGATTGTCCATGTAGACATTGAGATTATTGATGCCCCTCTCTATTAAAATATTCTCTTGGGTCACAGTTACACTTATGCCATGTCATTCGTCGCATCTGCGGTTTTTTGCAAGATGTGCTTCCCCCATGAAGGGAAAATTGTTACCATCGATCAGTTGATATATTATGAGCTAGCATCTGTGGCCTCCCATGAATCCATTATCTCGTTAATGTCTGATAAGTATTCTTCCACTCCTCCCACCATTGTTTCACCTGGAGTATACAAATATTCCTCATTGTTGAGTGCTTTTCCTGGTCCTCCCCCTCTCATTTCAGAGCCTACCTCTTTTAGTGTTTGCATGTTACAAGCATCACGGGTTGCTCACAAGAAGTCTGGCACATCTTAACAATAGCGAGCTCCTCAGCACCTTGATGTTACCACCTTAGTCAAGCCATCTGGATCCACCCACCAAGGACATCCTCTGTTTGTGGGTGCCTCTCTTTTATTTCCACCAAGAACTGTTCCTCCACGTCTCAACCATCCAAGAGCTATTCCGCTGGGACATTACCCTACATGCTAGATACCTTTCACGTTTCCTCCTCTGGGAATCTTTTTTTTCCCTATCATGGCTTTTCTGGTCCTCCCTAATATGAATTTGTGGATCCCAATATGGTACATTGATCCCCCTACAAGCACCCCCCTGGTCAGCTAAGACCATATCATGCTTTGACCCCAATTCAACCGATACCTACAGCCATTTATACTGTTGCAGTTCCACTGAAACCTCAACAAGAACCCACTCTTGTTGTGAAAGCATTTGTACAGGGGGAATATCCAAGAAAAAGGAACCTAAGGATAAGGATCCCCAAGAACCTCCAACTTCTAAAGCTCAAAATACACCCGCTCCATGTGCTGTGTGTGAGCTTGTTGGCTATGCCACCAGTAACTATCCTGAGATTCCTCGTCTCAAGCCTTTAGCTCATGAAACATTCCCTGAGTCAACGATCCATGAGGTTCAAGTTACCTTACCAAGACCAGCCAAGAAACTCAAAACATTGTGCACAAATCACCCTTGTGACTTGTGTGATAATCATGGTCATTGTTCCCATTTTTTCCCTCGTCTCACCGAATTTCATGATTGCCTTCAAGCACTTCACAAATATGAGGCCACTCATAGTGGATCATCTACTCCTCTACCTATGGATTCTAGTACCACTAGTGTACGATAACAGGGGGACTCTACCTGTGGATTTTGGTACCATTAGTGTACCATTGTGATCCCTCCCCCCAATGGCTGTGACTCTACTTGTGGATTCTGGTACCACTAGTGTACCATTGTGATCCCTCCCCCCAATGTCATGATGGTGGACTCCACAATCCATATCCTTTACCTATCATCATCATTGAGTTCCATGCAAGAAAACCTATCTAAGTTTTCTGCGCACTTCTATTGAATCTCCTTCGTCGGAAGCCTAGGTCTCAACATCGGTTGATTTTTCATCTACTAGCTCATCATCTACCATTCCAGATGATGCGTATTCGAACCTTATTTCTTAGGATGATGCACCAGGTACCGTCACTACATCATGTAGTCAATCTTCCTCTCATCCCCCCATATTCCATTATAATTAGGACATCATGGAATCCATGACTACCCCCGATCATCCTTGGAACGATATACACCATCGTGCATACTTCCTCCCATATTTCGAGTCCACCATTCTAAATACATCCAGTATGCCCATAACATACCAGTGGGCACATAGGATCCTACATCTCCTTATCATCCTTTGGAGGATTTCGTGCCAAGTTCGGCTGATATGCTTGAATTCATTTTGCAAGCACTCGACACACAATGGCACTCCACAAACTCCTCCTACTAGGGGGCATCATTCCCACCTTTGCATACCAGATTAGTTCCCTCCATCACATATGTTTGTGGGCAGTATCCCATGCTTGGAGGCATGATGGTTTTTCCCCTAGCCATCTTCCCAATTTATTAATCTAAGTCTCAGCCTAGATCCCACCAAATCTAGATATGGTTGATTATCCTCCCATTCCTTGGATAATTTTTCCTACCGACTTGTCTGGCAAGACATATGCACATTACATAGATTAGACGTTTGATACCATATATTCAAATATTCTACTTTATGTCAACATAGTTACCATATTTCACTTTGTGGGCGAGGGTGATTATAGACCTCCTCTAGTAGTTCATTCTCATTTTCCTCTTCCCTTAATTCTTCACCAGGAACCATCATTCCAAGAAGCATTAAGGCGATTTTAGACAAGTAAAGCCACTTGCCTAAAAGTCACAGATCATGGCTCTGATGATCGGTTTGTTTGGTATGATCTCAATAAGCTTTAAGGCCTCTTCCTCTTCTCCAAATTCACCACAACTCACTTAGAAAATGAATTCAAATTGGAGGGAAAATGTCCTTTTATAGAAAAACACACAGTTTTTTCTATAGCCCATTATGACCAACCTGTAGCTCAGTCTGACAAACCGTCAACACCATTGGAAAACTCTCATCGATTATTATAATGGGTCTTCCTCATTTTTTGAAAATTTGACACTTCACCCAGAACCCATTTTTCCAAGAAGGGTCACTTCGTCACCTCTCAAA
Organism: Pinus tabuliformis; assembly: GCA_031772625.1. Lineage (NCBI taxonomy): Eukaryota > Viridiplantae > Streptophyta > Pinopsida > Pinales > Pinaceae > Pinus > Pinus tabuliformis. The sequence continues at coordinate 598,052,428 of CM062815.1, read as the reverse complement.
ATTGAATTTCTTCATAAAGCGAACTTGTAATTTGAGGTCCACCTCCTCTTAATACTTGTCATCTCACGTGTCTATTTTCTTCATGAGTAACCATCATGTACTCATGCTTTCATGGTCCCCACTGGGCTTATTCTGTGTGGCAGCATCATTGAGTCACTCTTGTTTAGATCATCCGCAATGAGTCACCTTTGCATCCATGGAGTCTGTTTCACATCCCCTTGTATCATGTCATAATATTCCATCCATTTCTTCCTATCATTCATCCTATGTTGACCATTTTGGCCTCCAGTCATAGTGTCCCCCATCCCCTCCAGACTCAAGTCAGTCATTGTCAGGTCAGCCATGCACTTTATGCTCTGATAACATAAGTCATATGTTTGTCCCTCAGTCCCATTTCCCCATTGTCCATGGTGTTAGTCCATTAGTCACATTACTTTTTTTTTTTCTATTGCCTTAGTTGAGGATCCTCATTGCCTCACCTATGGTGGGCCCTATTCTTTCAACATCAACACATCTATTCTAGAAGAATGAACTAGAGGGTGGTGTATCTTGGTCCCAACTTCCATTGTTATTCAATGCCTTGGATCGAGTAGAGGGACTCATTATTGCCCTTTTCCTTGGTTGTTTCATGCTCCTGATTCATACACTTGATGGTCTAGTGATATAATGTTTTGTACCAGTGATTCCCATGTGTTTGTGAGATATTTTAGACCTCATGAGGGGGTGGCCCTTCAGGTAGCCCCCCACATGCCCAAATGCCTTCATATTATGTTACAAACTCAGATGCAATTCCACATATTTGATGGGTTTGGTTCCTACCACTTGTAGTGTTCATAGCATACACGTCTCCTTCAGCTGATCCATTCAGTTTTGTAGAGCCCTTCCCTGTTCAGCAGGGCTTCGGTTGTTTTACCCTCCCACTCACCCATTTTTTGAGGGAAGGGCCATTATATCTCATGTACTTAGATATTATTATATTCATTCCTGATCCATGATTTACTAGGTGTGTAAGGACTCTGGACACCACATATCTCCACAATGGTATGATATTTTCCACTTTGGGCCTAAGCCCTCATGGATTTGCTTTTGGACTTACCCCAAAAGGCCTCATACGAATGGAGATATTTTTCCATCCTTATATACCCATGATCCTCCCCACTTCTAGTCAATGTGGGACTTTGATCGTATACCCAACAATCCTCCCCTCGAACAAAGGACCATCGAGCCTCCCCTCAAACGACTATCCATCCGTCCACTCTCTACCAACCAGGATTCTCCACTCCAATGCGTTGGAAGCACACACCTAACATGGAAGCACCACCCACCTCGAGAGCTTGCTCTATCCTAGGTCAAATCCTCTTCACCGTGTTGGGACCAGGACATGTCCATGAAGAATCCGAAGCACACAGCCTGTCTAACCGAGCTCATCCACGGATCCCATCGTGATATTACCAGGGCCCACCACCTTCGTTCAGCATTCAGAGGATTCATCCACTTGGCTAACTTCGGGGCATGGCTCTGATACCACTTGTTAGGACTCTGGACACCACATATCTCCACAATGGTATGATATTGTCCACTTTGGGCCTAAGCCCTCATGGATTTGTTTTTGGGCTTTACCCCAAAAGGCCTCATACCAATGGAGATATTTGTCCATCGTTATATACCCATGATCCTCCCCACTTCTAGTCAATGTGGGACTTTGATCGTATACCCAACAAGGTGCATTATGTATATGGGACACATTGTATTCTTTTCTAGCTAATATATGCCAGTATGTCATGTACCATTTACTGTGTACTTTATCGCTCAGTTTCATGTTTCTAGGCTCGTCATTATTTTTGTACTAAGTTATCTCAGCAGTATAGGTATGCCTCCCCCACCTCACTGAGACCCGATACCATAACATAAAAGGAGACTTGCAATAGTCTCGCCCCCTCTGTCACTATCCTCTTTTGATTCGGCTCCATTGGTCTCTCTCTGTCTATCTGACTCCACTTTGTTGTCTCATGATTGTGCCTTTACAACGTACTTCAACCATACATTTTTCTCATAAAACTCGTATGTTGGGGGCCAATATGTTATCACAAAAAATTGATCATCTAGCCTTAATTTACTAGATGGATCGAAGTACACCATGTAAGGCCAATTTTACCATAGTAAAATTTCTTTCACTGTAAGAAATTACTGAATAAACCACATTTGTTAAGCAATTTATAATTAAACCCAGGAAGAATAATTAAATAAATCATTATTTATTTAATTATCTTCTAGAAATAATTAATTAATCACTAATTAATTATTATTCCTTGTCAAGTTTGACTAAATCCCTTAGGAATAATTGAATAAGTCATTATTTGTTTATTATTTGTTTATTATTCCTAAACCATATTTCTTGAGATAATAAATAAATCATTTATTTATTTATTATTTCTAAATAAAAGTTTAAATACTTTTTCCCTCCTAACCAAATATAATAAAATATTCCAAGTCATTATTTCTAGAATGGGGTTAATAATATTTTATTATTTCTCATTATTCGAGGATAACCTAATATTTTGTTATAAATAGAAGGGTTTTCTAGTCATTATTCACTTTCAATTATTTTCATTGTTGCACTCACTGTTGCAGCTCTGATTATTATCATTGTCTCTCACCATTTTATTTTCCATTTGAGTTCTCATTGAGCTCAAACATTTTATTTGTTGGGTTTACACATTATAGAGGATAGAGACTCTATAAAAGATGAAGATATTTGAGGATAGCCATTAACTCATCCCATAGAGGGGGACTAGTAACATTTATTTGTTCCCTTCACAATGTTGTTTAATAAAATATATTGTTTATATATATATGGTTTCCATTGGATTATTGGAGTTACCTTCATTTATTACTATTTCATTTTGTTGTTTAACTATGATCGTGGCATAGGTCAGGGCTTTTGGCAGGTTTTTGTGACCACCCTATACATAACATTGCATAAACAACATGTACACACACTATATATACACAACATTTCATGCGCACAACATCAAAAATGCAACATGTACAACATATGAAACATAGGCACAAAAATAATACCACACATCCAAACCACATTTTCTTTACCAAGCAACTTTACTTCCAGTGTCTTATCCATGCTTGTCCCAACATGTGATAGACCACACTACTTTCATTTCGCTAATTTATCCCTCAGTATAGATTATTCATAACGTAGACAAAATATAATAACATAATATCAACTCATAACCACATGATACTAACCTCATAAATCTATCAGGATACTCCTCCCAATTGGTTCCTTGTAAGGCCTGAAACCTCTTCATGTCATTCACATGTGTAAGAAATCATTCCTCCACAAGAATGTTTCCTAACGACCTTGTCAGATAGTGACATACATACATACATACACATATACATATTAGCATTGAACAAATAATGATCCATGATGACGTTCTCAGACATGACATATGTACATACATACATGTATACGTATATAAACATAAACACAACCATGCTTAAAACATAATTACCAAATATCATAAGGTCAAGGTTAATAGAACCTCCTTTATCTGTGCACACCATGCACAACTTTGGGAGAAATCATTCCCAACGTAGTCAAGACATATGAAACCTCAAATCCATTTACTTTACCTATTCTGGTTACCTTTCTCATGTCTATACTTCCACCATCCATTTACCACAATGGATCGAACTAGTCCAACCAACTGTCATAGTCTTACCCTTTGTTGTGCTTACTTATGCACAAAGCTTCATCTGAATCTTACATTACCTTTTAGGTACCAGACATCTCTCCCCGAGTTCCATTAAATTTCCTCTTTCTCAACCAATTCCCAATACTCAGAACATAAAATCAAGCCAAGAAACAAATAAGAAGAAAACCATGGAAAACCACTACAACACAACACCACAAACAAAGTGGCATGGCCATACACTAGACATAAACAAAGATGCCAATCAAGCACAACCGAATCACAAAATACCAAAAGTACAAGACTAAAAACAGGCACCATGACTCGACCCCCATGGTTCCCAGTGCATCTAAAGAATAGCTCAACCTAAGCCTTCTTCAAAATTTCATGGCATCCTCTCTTTCCATGCAACTCCCTGCATCATGTTGTCATTGACATATAACTATTAGTGTGCGAAGAAACATAACAATACACCAATTACCTTATCTTATTGTGTCAAGCACATTCCCTTGTAGCTGAGCACATTTTTTTCCATGTCTCAAGGGTTGTCAACTCCCTTGACAGATCCACCTATAACTAGAGACTAGCTAATATACTTGTCCAGCACATATTCATGAATCTAGCACATATCCCCATAATGTCAGACGAAATCAAGGTTAAGAAGACTTCCTATACGAAAATCACTTCATTCATTTCGAATTAGGGTTTCCAAACATAGCCAAAGGAATTATCACCCAATTCCTTTCTTTTACATATTTACCTTGTTGCAATCGAGGCTTAGTATGAGTTGTTACATCACCCCACTGTTATAGATGTAAACACATCAACTATTACCTTGTCAAGCTAATACCAAGCATGTTTCCTACAATTGCTCACACATGTTAACCACATGTTCTAAACATCAAGACAAACATATCTATAAATTTGAAATCAACCGTTAATAAGACTAATAATCATGTCATAATCCATAGTCAATTCATAGTCCTTAGACACAATGCTACAACTGTCACCTACTATACTCAAGTACATATCAACTATCTCAACACATATGTGTTAGTAAAATCATCTTAAAACAAGATCATTTGAACACATAATCATATTATGAAATTCATCAAAAAATCAGCCAACCTGCAAACATGCCATGTTAAATAAATCAACTAGACGACATCATAGACACCAAACACTCAAACACCAAATAGATGTCATAATCAAATAGTCAAGCACAAGGTATATGACATAAACAAGTTCATATCTTAATGTATCTTAGGGGAGGCTATCTTATTTGCACAATCAATCTAGTTAGTATCATATAACTTCACAGCATATAATAAGATCATGATATCCATAATAGTCACTAACTAGCATGTTCACATCATAAGCTTATAAAAATTTGTCGTTCATGCATAGAAATCACATATGTATGATCCACAAAAAATTTTAAGGATGGAAATTTATCATAAAGTTTAGAAACCTTGGCAAATCCCACTAGTCCATAATATGAAATCTATAAAATGTTTGGAGATATTTTTGCAAAAATATTCAAATTTATATTTTTATATAGTCTATATATAATTTTTTGGCGATTTATAGGGTAAAATAATTTTATTCTATAAAATTGGGCGGAATCATTTTTACAAAAAAATTGAAATTAGTGAACCTTTTTTTGTAAAAAGTATAGAAAATTAGCCCATGGATGAATATTAGCCAGTAAAATTTCCTTGGGTCATTGTGATAAGTCTAGACTTGTACAACACCATGTCACAATATGCTGACTCATACCTAAATATCATAAGCATAACCATCTACATAGGCCAATTCAGGTTAACACAATACATATAACATCAAGATATTAATGCAATAACCCTAATAATCAAGTTACTAGCATATAGCAACAACAAGTTAACCTATAACATAATCATCAACAAATATAGCCTAATCATCAAGCTAACTATCATAAAACATGAATAGCAATGCATACAACCACATGTTACTATCATTCTTGACTATCTCATACATGTGCTTATGACTATACTAATCAACTATCATCTATCATGTATGTAACCATAAAATCAAAAGACATGTACATAAACCTAATTTATATAACCATCCTTTACCTACATACGTGAACTCCCAATATACACACCTATATGACAACATTCTCTTTCCTCGAGGTCCAATGCTACCACCTCACTTTGATGATTTGCATCTCTTGCTCTATCTCAGCCAACACATTAGCATCCTAACATACCAATAACATCATGATAACCTAGATTGCATTTAATGACTTCACAAGGCATGTTTACCTTACTATTCATGCATAATTATAACCAGGACAATGCATGCATAACAACTACATACAAATGCATAACACAAGAGTAAGAAACCATATACACATCATTCTAGCTAGGGCCCAGTCATGAATGCATGACAATATCAACTATACAAACCATGACCTCATGCATGACAACAACAACCACCTCACATGCACTTAATAACATGTGAACACTAACATTCCTAATAAATGCATACAAAACCATACACTCATGACAATGCATCCCAACAACAACATCATTGATGCAGGAGCATAAGGCTTGAAGAAAAATTCGAAGAATTATTCCAAAAATACAAAAAAAATCTACAAGCAAAGGAGTGGGGTCCTTTAGCCATCAATTTCCATGTTTTTCTAGTTAAGCATAGAGCTAGAATATAGGATTTGATCATGATGTAATAAGTTTTAGTTATTTAGCTGTAGTGGAGATTCTCAAGGAGAATGCCTCGCAGAACAGATAGGATTAATAAAATTTTTCCTTTGAATTAGGATCTGGTTGTTAAGATGAAACAATACTTATGTAACTTTCACGCTTTTGTAAAGTCGATTTGGATCGATTGGATTTATATCGTATTGATTAAGGAAAGAGGAGAATATCTCTGTGTATTGGTCGATCCCGAAGGCATTGTGACCTCCGAACCATTTCTATACATCTGAACACATATTTATTTGTTAAATCTTGAATTTATGCATATCTTTGGCATTTTCACATCGCTTACTTTTAAGTATTTATAACAGTGATACGGCGTGGTTTTCCAGTTAATACTCTGATAAAAGTATTTTTGAGTGTTTTCCTTCATATCGGCATGCCTCTATTTTCAATTTTATGCATCGTTTTAGTTTCCCAAGCCAAATTCTAGTTTACACTAAGAAACAACGAAAAACATAGAACGAATTTGAAATCTAGACTCGAAATCTTATAAAGGGTGGCTTATATCCATATCGGTTCTGTATGGATATCAGATTGGTGCTTTAGAGTGGACAGAGCCTAGCTTGTAGGATTGTGACTCTGCAATATGTGATTTAATTATGACCATCGGATAACAATCAATCGCAACTGTTGGATTCGTAGAGTATAGTTATTGCATTGCAAGTTTGAAGAAACCGTTGGTGGATTTCAAGTGGACAAAAGATCATAAGCGATATTTCACCTTCAGCCCCAATTCCATACATATTGTGCCACGTAATAGCGAGGAGAGAGAGAGAAACCACCTTTTCGGGTGGATTTGAAGTGCACAAGCCTACTGGCCGATATGCATATGAACCGTTAGATCTCATGGAACAAGATCGATAGTCCATAGGCATGGAGTAAGTTTAAGGTCGGGGAGCGTTGAGACCGTTGGGTCTTAAAGAGATCAACGGTGAAGAGGAGCGATGGGTTTTAGAAGGCAGATCTCAAGTTATATTAAGCCACGATTTATATTACCTTCGAGTCCATTTATTATGGACTAACCCCGCCGATAGTGTATTTTGTGTGTTAACACATTTCTTTTGAAAAAAACAAGGCCTATAGAGTTAACTGCCTCTGTTATGAAATTGTGCCCAATAACGAAATGTTTGGCTATTAACAACAAAAGGGTTGGTTATAGTGGCAAAAAGGAAAAGATTAATTACATAGTCACTCTAGAAATAGATGACTGATACTCCAGTTGAGGATGACGAAGGGATTCCACTAGAATTAGAGTAAGTTGTATCAGGGTTTGAATGTTTGTCAATATCGCTTGCACCCAGGCCACCATTAGTGGTATCAGAGCAACCTGTTGACACTGAATTGAATCTCAGAAGAAAGACAAGGAAATTTAATATGGCTTTCAGAGTTGGAAGAGGATGAGGATGTGGTAGAAGAGGACGACCAGTTGCAAATGTTGAGGTGATGGAAGCTATGCAATAGATGCAGGCTAGATTAGAAGCATTAACAACAGGGAGAATTATAGATGATGGAGATGTTAGTGAGCCTGAGGTTGAACCTAAAGGAGAGGAGGAAACTATAGCAGTTACTCCTGAGATGAGGTTCTTCCAATAAGTGTTAAGAACCATAGCTAGACCAAAGATTGAGGTTTCAATATATGAAGGAGGATTGAATCCAGAAGAATTGATAGACTGGATTAATGGCATGGAGAAATTCTTTGATTATGAAGAAATAGAAGATGAGAAGAAAGTAAAGTTTGTTGTCACCAAGCTAAAAGGACATGCAACACTTTGGTGGGATGGAGTGCAGGCAGAACGAAAGAGCCTTGGCAAGCAACCAATTAGAAATTGGAATAGGATGGTAACAAAGCTAAGAGGTAAGTTTCTACCAAGTAATTATCAACAAACCTTGTTCAGACAGATGCAAAATCTTAGACAGAGGTCTATGACAGTGAAAGAATATAAAGAGGAATTCTATAAGGTAAGTATAAGAGCTGGAAAAACTCATAATATAGATGAGAAGGTGGCTAGATATGTGAATGGTCTTAGGATGGACCTTCAAGATGAGATAAGTATATTGTCTCCTAAAACAATAGAAGAAGCTTATTAGATGGTATTGAAAGCTGAAGAAAAACTCATGAGGAAGCAGTCTACTAGAGGAAGAGGTACTTTTCGATTAAAAGGAAGTCAAGGTGGTAGAGGAAGATCTAGAACACCTAAAGATGGAGCTAGCAACAGCTCAAACCAGCATGCAACCACAGGAGGTGATGCAGGTGGTAGAGAGAGCTTTTCTAGAGGAAGAGGAGGTAGAGGAAGAGGAAGAGAAGTAAGATGTTACAGATGTAACAAACTGGGACACAAAGCTTTTGAATGCCCAAATAATGCAGGAACAAATCAAAGGAATGAAATTGTTTCTCAAGTTGAGGAAGAAGCAGAAGTAGTGACAGAAGAAGAAAATGTACTAGAGAGAGGAGAATCTTTGGTAGTCAATAAAGTTTTGCTCAAGCCAGCAAAGGAGATAGTTGAACCATCACAAAGAAAGACTTTGTTCAGAATAGTGTGTAAGGTTCAAGGGAAATGTTGTCAGATGATCATTGATAGTGGCGGCACTAATAATTTGGTCTCTATAGAAGTGGTGGAGAAACTGAAGCTGAAAACAATGAGACATCCAACACCTTACAAGGTGTCATGGTTACAAAAGGGACATCAGTTGTTAGTGAAGGAACAGTGTGAAGTGGAGTTGCAGTAGGGAAAATATAAGGATAAAATTTTATGTGATGTGATGCCCATGGATGTGTGTCACATATTGCTTGGAATACCTTGGAAATATGACAGAGGAGCTATGCATGATGGGAAAAGAAACACCTACAAGTTTGGTAAGGATGGTGTCAATCATACATTGCTGCCTATGGGAGAAGAGGATGCACCAGGAAGGAAGACTGATCCAAAAACTCTATTACTAGGAGGAAAGGAATAGTTATAGCAGATTGAAGAGAATGAAGTAAATTTTGTTGTAATTTGCAAGCCCAAGGTAATAATGACTTCTATTAAACTTTCTGATATACCCATTGAAATTCAAGAAATGTTGGACAACTATTGTGATATCGTTGTTGATGATTTGCCTAATGAGTTACCACCCATTAGAAGAATTAGCCATGATATAGATTTGATTCCTGGAGAAAATCTACTAAACAAAGTAGCTTATAGAATGAATCCCACAGAAAATGAAGAGGTTAGAATCAGGTTCAGGAACTGCTTAACGAAGGACTGATCAGAGAAAGCTTGAGTCCCTGTGCAGTACCAAAAATGTTGAGCCCAAAGAAAGATGGAGGCTGGAGAATGTGTACTGATTCAAGAGCCATCAATAAATCACAATTAGGTACATATTTCCTTTACCTAGAATTGAAGATTTGATGGATTTTTTGAGTGAAGCAAAGTATTTTACAAAAATAGATCTTAAGAGTGGGTATCATCAGATAAGGATAAGAGAAGGGGATGAGTGGAAAACTGCTTTTAAGACAAATGAAGGATTGTATGAGTGGAGAGTAATGCCTTTTGGGTTATCAAATGAACCAAGTACGTTTATGAGACTCATGAATGAAGTTCTTAAAGAGTTTACTGGTAAATTTGTAATAGTATATCTCGACGATATATTAATTTACAACAGGTCTAAGAAGGAGCAGATGAGACATCTGAATTATGTCTTACAAAGGTTACAACAAGAGAAATTATTGCTAAATTTGAAGAAATGTTCATTCATGAAAGAGAAATTAGTGTATTTTGGTTTTGCTGTTTCTGCTGAAGGAGAAGATGGATCCAGAGAAGATCAAGGCAATCATGGAGTGGCCTTCACCTAAAAGTATCTTTGAGGTAAGAAGTTTTCATGGTATTGCTAGTTTTTATAGGAAATTCATAAGGAATTTAGTAAGATCAGTGCTCCTATTGTTGAGACTATAAAGAAGGATAAACAACCATTTAGATGTACTGCTGAAGTAGAAAAGAATTTTCAACTATTGAAGAAGAAGATCACTAAAAAACCTATTTGGTTCTACCTGATTTTAGTAAACCTTTCCAAGTGAAATGTGATGCCAGTGGAGAAGCTATTGGAGGTGTTTTAGGTCAGGAAGATAGACCTATAGCTTATTTTAGTGAAAAGCTGAATGATTCAAAGAAGAAGATTCTTATTATGATAAAGAGTTTTTTTCAGTTGTGCATTCATTGAAGAAGTGGAGACATTATCTAATGTCAAAAGAGTTCATACATTATTCAGATAACCATGCATTGCAGTATATTATGAAGTAGCCAAAGCTTAACCAGAAACATGCCAAATGGGTAGAGTATATTCAAGGGTTCCATTTTGTTTTGAAGCACATAAATGGCCAATCAAACAAAGTTGCAGATGCTTTAAGTAGGAGAAATACACTACTTCTAGAGAGTCAAATTCAAGTGTTGGGTTTTGATTTTCTTAAAGAATTGTATGAGACAGATTTAGATTTTAAAGAGGCATTTGATGCTTGTAATAATCTTGTTTTTATGGATAGGAATAAATGGTTGGATTATTTCCTACAAGATGGATTATTGTTTAAGAGAAATCAGCTGTGGATACCAAATTGTTCTATGAGATAGAAATTAATCAAAGAGAAACATAGTGGTGGACTTGCAGGACATTTTGGTATAGGTAAGAGTTATGAATAGTTGAACAGATTTTATTTCTAGCCGAAAATGTGATCTGAAGTGGAAAAGTATGTGAAAACTTGCAAAGTCTATCAATATGCAAAGCGAAGAAGCCAAAACATAGGTTTGTATGTTCCATTACCAATTCCAGATAGGCTTTGGGATATGGTAAGTATGGATTTTGTTTTGGGCTTACCAAAGACTCAAAGAGGAAATGATTCAATTTTTGTTGTAGTGGACAGATTTTCAAAAATGGCACATTTTATTCCATGTTATAAAACCAGTGATGCCACTCACATTGCTAATTTGTTTTTCAAGGAGATTGTAAGATTGCATGGGTTTCCTAAGAGTATTGTCTCAAACAGGAATTCCAAATTTGTTGGACATTTCTGGAGGACACTGTGGAAGAAGTTGAGAACTAAACTAAGTTTCAGTTCTTCCTATCATCCACAAACTGATGGACAAACTGAAGTTGTGATCAGGAGTTTGGGTAATATTTTAAGGAGTCTTATTATAGAAAATCCAAAGCAATGGGATCAAGTATTGGCACAAACTGAATATGCATATAAATACTCACCTAAAAACAGTACTTGACAGAGTCGATTCCATATGGTTTATTGAATGCATCCAAGAGGAGTGTCTGAGTTAAGAAGCTTGGGAAACAAAGAGATGAGAAGTGCAGAGGGAGAAGAATTTTCTTCAGAAATGTAAGAAATACATGAACAGGTGAAACAACAACTACAGGATAGCAACATCAAGTACAAAAATAGAGTAGACATGAGAAGAAGAGAGGTGAACTTTGAAGTTGGAGATTTGGTTTTAGCACACCTAAGGAAGGAAAGATTTCCAAAGAGGGAGTATAACAAATTGAAGCTCAAGAAAATTGGACCATGCTGAGTATTAAGGAAATTTTCTACAAATGCATATGAAATTGAATTACCACCTGATGTTGGAATATCTCGAATTTTCAATGTTGCTGATCTGTACAAGTATGAAGGTGAAATTGCAAAAGATGCAGAAGAAGACCAAGAGACACAAGAAATTGACTAGGTAAAATAGTTACCTATAGCAAAGGAATTACAACCAGAAAGAATTTTAGACAATAAAGTGATCAAGAAAACCAGAGGATAGGAGTACTTTCAGTATTTGGTCAAATGGAAGGATCAACCAATTGTTGAAGCTACTTAGGTAACAAAAAACATGCTACATAAATTGGGCAGTTCTGTAGAAGAGTTCATGGACAGGAGCTCATGAAAAATTTTGTCCTTAGGAGTCTGATGTAGGAGCATAAGACTTGAAGACAAATCGAAGAATTATTCCAAAAATACAAAAAAATCTACAAGCAAAGGAGTGGGATCATTTAGCCATCAATTTCCATGCTTTTCTAGTTAAGCATAGAGCTATAATATAGGATTTCTTCACGATGTAATAAGTTTTAGTTAGTTAGATGTAGTGTAGATTCTTGAGGAGAATGCCTCGTAGAACAGATAGGATCAATAAATTTTAGCCTTTGAATTAGGATCTAGTTGTTAGGATTAACTAGTACTTATGTAACTTTCATGCTTTTGTAAAGCGATTTGGACTGATTGGATTTATATCGTATTGATTAAGGAAAGAGGAGAATATCTCTATGTATTGGTCAATCTTGGAGGCATTGTGACCTTCGAACCCTTTCTATACATCTGAACACCTGTTTATTTGTTAAATCTTGAATTTATGCATATCTTTGGCATTCTCGCATCACTTACTTTTAAGTCTTTATAACATTGATTCACCCTAGTTTTCCAGTTAATACTCTGATAAAAGTCGATTTGAGTGTTTTCCTTCATATCAGCATGCCTCTGTTTTCAATTTATGCATCGTTTTAGTTCTGCAAGCCAAATTCCAGTTTACACTAAGAAATAGCAAAAAACATAGAACGGATTTGAAATCTGGACTTGAAATCTTATAAAGGGTGGCTTATATCCATATCAGTTTTGTAAGGAGATCGGATCAACGCTTTAGAGCGGACAGAGCCTAGCTTGGAGGATTGTGACTCTATGATATGCAATTTAATCATGACTGTCAGATCGTGATCAATCATAACTGTTGGATCAACGGAGTATAGTTATCACATCGCCAGTTTCAAGTGAACAAAAGACCGTAAGCGATATTTCCCCTTTGGCTCTGACTCCATACATATTGTACCACGTAGCAGTGAGGGGAGAGAGAGATAGAAACCACATTTTTAGGTGGATTTCGAGTGTCGGGTCTGCCAGTTGATATGCGTATGAAAAGTTAGATCTCGCAGAACAAGATCGACGGTCCACAGGCATGGAGTAAGTTTAAGGCCGGGGAGTGTTGAGATCGTTGGATCTTAAAGAGATCAACGGTGAAGAGGTGTGACAGGTTTTAGAAGATGGATCTCAAGTTTTATTAAGCCATGGTTTATATTACCTTTGGGTCCATTTATTATGGAATAACCTCGTCGATAGTGTATTTTGCATGTTAACACATTTCTTGTGAAAAAATAAGGCCGATAGAGTTAAGTGCCTCTGTTATGAAATTGTGCCCGATAACGAAATGTTTGGCTATTAACAACAAAAGGGTTGGTTATAGCAACAAAAAGGAAAAGATTAATTAAACAGTTAGTCTATAAATAGATGACTGATACTCTAGTTGAGGAAGATGAATGGATTCCACCAGAATTAGAGGAAGTTATAACAGGGTTTGAACATTTGTCAATATCACCTGCACCTAGGCCACCAATCATCAACCTTCACATGGCGACATCACTGCAACCATGATCAACACCATGAAAATGAAAATAACACATGGCCTACATGCATAAGCTACGTTTATGCAACCAACATGAAAGCATGATAAACACACAGCCCAAGGAGAGCACAACCATGCTCTGATACCACTTTGTAACACCCTCCTCCCACATCTACCCAAGCAACTGGTCAGCTGGGGTAAATATGCGATGAGAGGCCACTATGATATGATTTGACATCCTAAGTCATGTTAAGGAAGTGGAATCGACTGAAACACACCATATAGACATTCAAAATCAGCTTTAGGACCCTTAGGAACCAATCCAACACTTTAGACAACTTGCCCTTGGGTCCCACTAAGATTTTGGACAACTTAAGCCTGAGTTGCTCTCATGCTATGGAAATGATAGCATCCAGAAACCTAGATTCTTTCTCACAGGCTTGCCTACCAGCATCCAGAGACCCAATTTTCCAGTGTTATGCCAACGTCCTTGGGATTTGAGCCACTTTTTCAGGCCCAAAGTCTAGGTCACTCCCCAAAATTTGATGATACCTTCATAATAGTAAAATAACATGGAAATGACAATACTAAAGAAAATACTTGTTTAAGATGTTTACTGGATCCCTACTAGCCATGACAGGAATTTCATCAAAAACATATCATGAATATGTAATCCACATGTCTAAATAACATATTTGAACATAGGGGTCTCATACTTATCTAATATTCGCCATGAATCATTGATGCCTTATCACATTAACTTCCATTCCATCCATTAGTCCATAGATACATTGATCATTCAATTACAAGTAAAAACATGGTGAAATTCGTACATAGCTACTGTCATAAAACATATACATAACCAACATAATAGGGACATAAATAACAATAAAATTACCTCCATATAAACCTCATATAATACATTATAATTCTCATAGAAATACAAGAAGAAATAACCTCTTATTGATGATGAAAAATATGACCTGGGATGGGACCTCCACATTCCACCCGACCATAGAATGCCTAATAAAAATCTCTCTTCAGCCATTCACCCTCGTGCCATATTCGAAGCATGAATGTGTGATGTCATAGAAAACATCAATCAAAACTCATTGAGGGCTTCTAGAGGCCATCCATCTCAACCCATCAAACCGTGATTCCACCTCACAGTCGGATATCACAAAACCATCATCAAATTGGTCTCCATCCAAGCCTTCTAGAGCTTCTAAAGCATTTGTTCCAACCAAGGCTTCCAATATTAGTAAATCAACCCACCAATGGCTTCCAAATCATTTGTCTAACGAAGGATTCTAGGACTAGTAACTCAACCCAAGCTGTTACAGGGCTTCTAGAGTGTTTTTCCAACTAGGGCTTCTAGGAACTAATAACTCAATCCAAGCTAAGGAAACATGAGAACCAAATAAAACAAACAATGAAAATGAAACCACAATCACCATGTCTATCTAGGATATGGAAAGGCTAGGAAATCCACTTTCAATCGAGACAAGCCTCCAGAACAATGAAAGACAATGACCAAGAATCCACATCCATATGTCATACATGCCAAAACTAGTGAAGGAAACATACATGCAACTCGGTACTTGTAAGCAAATCCGAAGTAGCTGTTGATCCCAATGCCCTGTTGCGCTTTCCTACTATTCCTTTTCCTTATTTCTCCAAGAGTCCAAGTATGCCACACCTTCCAACAGTGCTCCAAGAAAAGTCTAAGTATCCAAGAGTATGAGAGAGAGAGAATAATGAGAGAGCTCCAAAATTGAACTGATAAAATGTTGAGCCAAGAGCTTGCCACTTAATTGTCATAAGAATTTGTATTAATGAGGCCTTTATTTTCTTCAATTTCCATTATTTTCCTTCATTTTCCTCCTCACATGCAACCTATGACCTTTCACCTTCCTTTTCTCCTAATTTCCATTATTTTCATAAAAAATGTTCCAAAATTTCTTTTGCCTTTCCAAAGCCTTATCCATTTCCTTTGCCAATTTCCTAAGCCATAATAAACGAGATCAACACCCATTAGGATGTTTCCCTTGCCATTAAGCTTGGAATATGTGTCCCATCATCTGTGGCCTTATATATTTATTTTTACATGAGCTTTCAACCCAGGTTGTTACATCCTCATACATGTTTATTTGATATTAATGGGATAACAAGGATCCCAATAGCTCATCTACTCATAGCTAGAAAGAATTTAGACTCTTCAATGGCTATGACCACCATATCAAATTTCTTAGGCAAGGTTCTGAGAACCTTCTTGGCCACTCTTTAATATCACACTCACCTAATAACTTTCACATGAACTTTTACATTAACCTTTCTGTGTGTTTTCCAAAGCTTGTTCATTTTCCTCATCGCCTAGGTCTGTATAGCCTTGGAATACAAGTTTCCACACATCCTCAGAACCTAACAAAGTATGCATCTTAATGGCCCAAACACCATAATATTTCCTTGTTAGAGTTGGAAATAGTAGTTGGGAAAAATTCCCACCTAAAGCCAAATCATTCTTTTATCTCCCTGTTGTAACTTACTTTAACACCCTATAAGTTACAAAAAAATTAAAAAGAATTTTTAACCTTCCTACAATTTAGCCCTTACCTTCATGAATTCCTTCCTTTAAATATCATTTCATCTAAACCTTTCCATTGCTAAACCATGAAGTTTATGAAGTTTTTATGAATGTCTCTAAGTTATTTTTAAAGTTTTTTATTTTAAATAATATTAGATTTCATAATATATATATATTTTTATTTTTAGAAAGTTACTTATTTAAAATTTCAGAACTTAGATTTAAAAAGTAACAAATTGTTGATAGTGCTAGACCCACCAACATTTAGGGGATCTCCTTGGTATGAAGTCCCATCCAGTATGATGGCCCAGTTGGGATTATTTTAAAGTTTTTCCTTAGCTCTTACTTTTCAGCACATGAGAGTGGTCTGCTTTGTCTTTAGACAATGAGGTTCGCGTGCCTAGTGAGTGCTAGTATTACTTGTGTCAAGGTTCTTTCACCACAGAGGGAGAGAGTGGAAGTGGGTCTCCAGTCAAAAGGGAAAATTCGCATCTTTGTTAGAGACACACAACAAAACAAGATATGCACAGTTTCCGACGGAGTAGTCCACATGGATGCGGCAGTCACAAACACACAAGACGGGATATAACGTACAACACTCAACAGAGTATTTTACGTGAGTATGATAGTTTTTATAGCAAGTTTATAGGAAATGTTATGTCTGATGTCCATCGAGGAAGCCCACACAAGAAAGATGACGTTAACAACTTATACAACACATTTTCATAAACATATGTATCAGAACAACCGAAATAGTTCAACTGTTTTAACAAAGGTTAAAGCAAGATGCATTACAAGTGTTCAAAGATTAGTCTTACAAACAATTACAATGCATGTGTGGAAACATGCTGGCCTATTATCAGGATTCAAAATTAAGCGAGAGTTCCAAGACACATCGATACACCATACATTACTAACCTCGTAAGTAGGGTGTTGGAGCCACTACTCACTCCTCAAAGAAAAGACTACAAACTCTTAAGGCTATGTGGTAGGAGTCAAGGTGAAACATCCCTTACATGTACAAATGAGGGGTATATATAGCCAAGGGTAAAACTAGACCTTGTGACTATTCGACTTCCCTCATGACTATTGACTTACATGACTCTACAAATTTACATGGCTCTTCAGATTTATATGTCATTCTATTGGACTTCCACATTACATTACATTGATTTACAACAGTATGGCCCACATTATTGATGTGGCCAAGATGACTCATGACACGACTTGACACGACAGTGCTAGTATGTTCATGCTGGTGGTGGTGTCCATGTCGAGCCACAATGCTATTGAGTGGTGGATTTGTTCTTGGTTTATCATAGCTTCACCTTCGCATGAAAAGGTGTGTGGAGTCTTCATGGTTTTTGTGTTCACTTGATGTTTGAATGTGCATGTTCCTCCTTTTCTTGTACTTTTACATGGTTCCTTTGTCGTCTGTTCGTGAAAGAATCTCCTTTCATGCATTCCTCATTCGTCCATTCATGAAAAAATCTCCTCGCATGCATTCCTTGTTCATTCGTTTGGGAACAAATCTCATTGCATGCATTCCTCATTTTTCTGCTCACCAACAAATATCCTCGCATACATTCCTTGTTCATCTGTTTGTGAACAAATATCCTTGCATGTGCTCTCGTTATTCATCTCGTTTTTCGTCGCATCATGTCTCATACATGTACATGTATCTGTAATCACTCATGATGAGACGACATCAAATCAAGAAATCTCTTAGTCTGCCATGATGCATTATTCTTCCCTTTTGGATGTAGGTGACTGAGAGAGAGGACAAGGATCTTGAAACTTGACAAGGCAGATTTCAAGCCGGGATGTGGGCTCCGGGCACTGCCATGTAAATTACGCAAAGGTCACTGGGAGACTAGGATGGACAATCCAGATCAATAGTAACTATCCACTGGATCTGACTTGGATGGATGGAATATCTGTGTAGTTTTTTGGGGGAACCAGTGTAGGTAGTAGAGGGGTTGGTAGAAAAATTATGCAATATATCTAGGGAGCTGGCAGCAGGCTGCGAGGAGATTGCTAGCAAAAATTGTGCAATTTTTTGGGGAGTTAGTAATGGGCTACTGGAGTCTGCTAGAAATAACTGCACAATTGCTGGGAGGCTAGCCTATTGAACATCCTTTCATAATTTTTGATTTGAGTGGCATGCTAGGAAATAGGGTGACTACTCATGAAAGCTCTGTAGTTTTCCAAGCGAGTAGCAGGCCGACTAATTGAGTTACTAGCTGGAAAAACTACACAATTTTTTGAGGGAGATAGTAATGGACATAGGGTGTCTATCTGGCGTGTCTATGCAGTTTCTATAGTCAGCGGAGTGGGAATGATTTGTAGATTTTGTGTAATTTTTTTGGGGAGTGATTCTTGGGGTCACTGCCCAGTCAAACTCTCCAATTCACTAGTTGGAAGCTCGGTTGATGTCCTTGCTGGCAACGCATATTGAAATGGCTTGCTGGGAAAATTTTGCACTATTTTGGGTGATAGTTGGTTGAGTCAATTCAAGGGCTATGCAGTGCAGACTACCTGGGAGGCATCCTCGATATTTGCGCAATTCTGGGCAACAGTACATAATCACTGAGAGATGAAATTGTGCAATGCAACTTAGCGGATGTCCAGCTGTTGGAGGATGATTCGGTTGACATAAATTCAACAAAATGACAAGGTGTGTGAATGAGTGAACTTGTGCATGCGTGACCTTGCGAACACATAATCAACATGACTTGATGACAGGACAACTTGAACCATCAAGACAACAACACTCAATGTGATTGATCGATGATGCAAGTGATAAGTGTAACACGTGATAGATCATTGAATGACCATGATGATGCTTGCACGACATTGCATACAACATCATGTGTTAGTGTGATAGATGTGTACATAGTGAACACAACTCAAACACAACCTTCATCATCACCAAAATGAGGTCGCAAGCATGACATAGCAATCAAGATGACGGAGACGACAATTCATCAAACAAGTGAAAAGGAAGCAAGACATGTAGAAGAAACACATGAGATGACTTTTCATGTTTGCACACATGCATGTTGCTGAGGATAGGATGATATGACAATGAAAAGTAGTCTTGCAATCTCAACTAAGATGTCTACTTCAAAAGGTGTTCTTTACTTACCGTACTTACCCTTAATATGATCGTGCATCCGACGAAGTTTGCATGTAGTCCTGATATTTTCCATTGATTGGTTCCTTCATCCCCCTCCTCAACTCCTTTGAAGTGATTTCGGCATGTCACCCTTTCCTGTAGTCACTGAGAGGTACATCTGTGCAATTTTAGCAGACAGTGACTGTTGCTGAAATGAGGCCCTAGGAGGCCCATCTGCGTAGCTCCTGCATGCAAGATAGATAAGACAACTTCGACAACACTGTGTAGTTTTTAGGCCTAGGGAACAGGGGTCCAGGGAGCACACCTCTACACAATTTTTTTGCATAGTGTAGCTGGACTTCTCTACGCATTTATGGAGAGTAGTGTTGGCTAGGGTCTTTATGGGCTATGGGGTTTCATCAAGCAAGGGTGGTTGGTGTCTCTATGCACTACTAGGTTTCAGTAGGCAAGGGAGGAATCTTGATGGTTTCAAAAGAAAAGGGTATAGCTCTGGAAGCTAGATGAGGCTAAGTTACTTGGGAAAATAGTTAAGTGTGAGATCAATGAAACATATGTAAACATTGATAGAAATCAATTGTGAGTGCACAGAGACACTTGGTGACACAATGTAGACCATCTAGAATACCTAAGACATACTTTTCTTGATGTAACAACCTTCGTGATGTGAGTGCGTGAGGTGAGCATGAAACATGTCTATGTGATGACAACCACTCATACGCACACAATTCCCTTGAAGCAAGACAACATTCCCTTTGCATGACAAACAACAACCCCTATGCCCAAATATGACACATGCTGCAGGAATATGAGAACACAGACAACTCTTCAGATCAAGGAAGGGAGCTTGAAATCATCAACTTACCAACAAGTGACTAAGGATAATCGATCACAGGATCCGAGCTAGACTCTGAAATTTACATGTGAGCCAAAATTTTGGAGGGTGGTTGTAGCTACTACAACACTTGGAAACACACCAGTAGAACTCTAGCTCTCTTAATAGACCATGTTATGTGAAAATCAAGTCTAACGTTTCCAGAAGTATTGTTTGATTCACTGATCGTGATGGCTTCCACACTAGCTTGTGTGAAATATGTAGTCCCTACCATTCTCTTGATCGGTCAACACACATTCTGTTGGCATTATGACAAAGGTTTGGCACTATGGCACAGGTGTTGTCCTTGATGGCAACTCACTCTGGTGACAGATCTCAGTTCAGGCTCTCAAAATGAAGGAAAATATATATATACGCAGGTTCATCGTGACCAAGCCATGTATACACGCGGGTTATATGTTCCAAAGATGCGTATGCGTATACACGGACTTTCACGCAAGGAAAAGCACATACATGTGGGAGAACTTATGTTTGGTCCATGGTATTTAGTCCTTGGTATTTGAACCTATGGTTTTGGACCATGGTATCTCGTCCGAAGTATTGATCCCAAGTATTGGGTCCATGGTATTTATTTGTTATGGTTTTGGATCGTGGTATTGAGAAAGGCCTAAGACTATAAAAGAGGAAGGAGATCATTAGGCAAGGTCACGATCTGAATTATTGAATATCTGATAAAGCACTAGATCTAGAATACTAGTGATTGGGTTATGGTGCAGAGCTAGATCTGAATGAAGGAGGAACCCAAGCACAAGGAAAAGGATAAGTTCTATTAATGGGTCAAAATCTTAAGGCTTGAATAATAGTATCTTTGTATGATTTTGATCTGTTACGTGTGGTGCACGCTTGATCTATAAATTTAATAATCTGGGTTAACAAATGTCTGAATATTTGAAGGAGTGAATTATCTTTATAGATTTGTATGCAAGTTCAGTGAAGCGAAGACGCGTATACATGCTGTTTCTGTAAGTCAAAAGTGCGTATACGTAGGTTGGTCTTAACAAAGAAGCGTATGCACGCAGGTTTCTGAATATTGAAGTAGCGTACGTCTCTTAAATTAGGTTCTATATGCTTCTGTTGATTACTGCAGTGATCTGGGTTCAGAATTGGTGTATGGTTACTATTACTGTGTTCTGGGTACAACTGTCAGAGAAGTGTCCATTTGATTCAGTTTTAATTGGTGGAAAAGAGATTGTTTGATGCAGAAATTCTTGATGTTTGATTGATGTTCATGGATCCAGTCTGAAAATTTATGAAACGTGGTCCCTGGAAGAAAGAGAAGGTTGTAGCCTTCTTTAGGTCAGCACCTACGTACTGGTACCGCAGCTAGTACACGATCTAAGGGGGTTGTAGCTCCCTTCCAGGAGAGGCTGGAGAACGAGAGAAGGTTGTAGCCTTCTGCAGGTTGAAGCCTGCGTATTGGTATAAGTCTGCACCAATAGAGAAACATTGTAAAAATAAGTTTCTAATTAAAAGAAGATAGAGACGAATTGCAGCAGGTGGTTTTCACCCACATTGGGTTTCCACCTTATATCTTGTGTTCTTGTTTGTGATTGTCTTCTGATCTGTTTTACTATTCCTGGTTACTATTTATATGATTTTGATGCACAGATTAATGATCAACATCAGTAGAATAAATTAAATTATAAGTCTGCATGGTATATGTTGGTTTCCTTATCTGTAGTTGCGTATATATGCGGTTTTCACTAACTGAAGTAGCGTATATCAGGGAAAATTTTAAGAACCCCCCCCCTAAATTTATATGTATAATAAATGGGCAAATCTCCATGGTATATAGGAAAAATGGAAGGCGATTTTATCAATAATATAATATGTATATATAAGTTTTTGGCGAATCTCTCACCAGGCATGGCGAATATTTTACTCAATTATAAATTCTTGTAAGATCTTGGTGAGTCTTTCACTAAATAATAAAACTTCGTATGGTCCTAGTGAATCTTAGCATCGTGAACTCTTAGAGAATTTTTTGAAAAAGTAAAAAACCATATATGACAAGAGCCACATGGTGGCAATATCACTATTTTTTTTCACATTTCCAAAAATGGAACTTGTTTATAAAATTGTAAAAAATCCAACCAAGTCCCTTATAATATGCAGGTAAGCTTATAACAGAGTCTGATGCATCTACTATGCTTGTCTTCATTCAAGTGTCATAGATGCTATACTTAACACTGTGAATCAAAACTCTCTCAGAACTCAACTCTATAGTGTAATTAAAACCTTTGGAAATTGAATCTAACAACTCTATAAAAAGGATTAGTGAAATAGAAGCTTTTGTGAATGAGCCCACTAATTATCACTGCTAAACAATCAATCCAGACTATGAAGTCTTCCATCTTGATCACAATCGTGCTCATGATCAAGAGAGTGCGACCACCTAGCCTGACATAATGGCCATCATAGCTTCCAATAATCAACAACCACCTTGCAAGGACATCCTAGCTCATGTCTCATGAATTTTATTCATCAATCTTAACTAATATAAATCTTATAAAGATAATATTAGAATCCTCTCCGGATTCACTGTTAATACAAGGGTAAAGAAAATTTTATAGCTCAAGGCACTAGCCAATACCAACTTTGGTATTTGTGACCCCTTTGTGGGGATGCACCTACCCTACCTCGTTGTGTTTCTGCCTTGTAACATAGTTCAAGGATCACAAGACTTTCTAATCTTCCTACTCCATTAGACACACTTTATATGCTATACACAATGAATGGAAAAGAAGCATTATAGAACACACAATTTCACAGAAGGAAGAAAAATCTTAGCCAGTTCAATATCAAAATCTTAACCATTGATTAATAAAGAATAACAAATAGTGTAATTAATTGTTATGAGTTATTTATTTACAAGCTGTAAAGAATGTAGTGGAATGGAAAATATTACTTAGGCAACCCTTCAATATTCTCTACTAATATGTCTGTGCATGTACATATGAAATTAAGAGCATTGTTGAATACAAAGTTTCCTTTTCTCTTGCCTCCATTTTGACAAATCAGTGTGAAATCAGTGTCACTTTGAATCTCCTTTCCTGTGTGGATGTTTTGACAAATCAATGTGAAATCAAAGTCACTTTGAATTTCCTTTCCTGTGAGGGATCACATCCACAGTTGATTAGTAAAATATAATCCACTATATATTATGTTCAAGAAACTAACTGCAATCTACAGTGGGAACGAGACCTCAATTCTTATTCTGAATTTGAATATCTCAGGACAACATAAGAGATAAAAATGCATATGGCCTTAGTCGCTAGAAAAAAATCACTCCATCATTACAAGACCACCTAGATTTCGGCGCTTAATCTAAATAATGGCACTAGTTGTAGTGCTTATTTGCATTAACACCATGGAAAAGCAACAACAATGTTTCAAAGCACACTTACTAGAAAAGTTGTAACGTTCTGATAATATTTAATGATAGCATCTAAACCTCATAGCTATGGTGGGGAAACTAGGGAACCCAAGTATTGGAAGATATCTCATACCAAATCTGAGAAAAAAATAAAAAAGGGAAAAAATCAAAATCTATAAATCAAGCAAGGAATTGTTTACAAATCAAATACAATTCCTTTAACTAACAGTTAAATTGTGGTGATATATTTAAATATTTAGTAAGAGGGTAACTTCAAACCATGGAATATTACCTTTTTCATTACTGTCATCCCTCAGTGACTGAGATTACAAATCAATACTTATGGAAAGATTGTAAGAAATTCTGTGAAATAGTAAAGCATAACCTCTATTTTCAAGCAACGAAATCAAGACATTGTTACATCAAGAGCCATAATTGATACATAATCAATGAATCAAGTCCTTGTATGGCACAAGCTTGTTTCACAACCTCTATTTTCTCAATAACAAGATCAAGACATTGTATGTGGTTATTGCCAAAAGGAAACTGCATTCTAATTTGGAAGAGGATCTTATCAAAAGACATGGATTTATTCAAAGCTACAAAGCCTAATGGGTTACTAAATAATAAGTTGGAATATGGGATCATGATACTTAAATTGAAAAAATATGCTTTCCTTTTAGAAACATTACAGTTATACAATGTTTTTTGAAAGCATTAGAAGCTGAAATTGGGCCTTTCTATCAAGACAAATTTTCATTAACAGAATGTACTTTCCTACCTGAAACGTTGTAGATATCCAAGAAAAGCTTGAAAAGCATAAGAGAACTTAGCATAATGTACTTTCTTTCCTTCCTTAACATTCTTAAAGAGTTGAGGTTCCCCAAGTCATCAAGTAAATTTTGAAGGAAATGACAGTTAGTAATAGTCCAATTCACAACTAAAGATGTGTCACAAATATGAGGGGGCATCTCCTCCAAATCACAAAAGTGCTCCAAGTTAAAATCTAGCATTATTGGAAGCTTAATGCTTGACTGGTTGTTATTGAACACAGACATTTTTCCATTCTTCACTAAAAGCTTAAAGATAGCTTCTCTAAGTTCTACATGACTTTACTATGCTCTTGAAGTGGGGGCACATGTAGTTTCTCCAAGTGAATAGTCTTAAACTATGTGAAGATAAGGTCGATAGATCATTCAGTGTGGATCTCTTTAACCCATAATTGAATACTATTAGGACTTTCAATTTTTTCATGGAACTCAAAAATGTTGGAAGAAAGTATTTGCTTCCAAAAAGAGTAAAACTAAAGCCTCTGCTTGAGGACAATTGATGTCACACCACTAACACTTCTCCATGGAATCTATATAGGTAAACCACAAATGCAGAATTCCATTAGAATATTGTGTTTATTGAATATACAAATGAAATCATTGCATTTCTTTAAAATATCTTTTGAAATCAAAATTACTGAAATTACATATCGATAACCAAGTGGGTGTAGGATAAAATTCATCCATTTCATTCACAGAAAGCATGAGAAAAAACCTAATACTATATATAAAACCAAGAAAAATTCAAATTCATCACTTCTAGGGACCTCGTAACCACCCTGCCAATACACAAGTATGTTCATGTTTGCAGTTAGAAAAAATACGCAAATTACAATCTGTTTACTCCAGCATATGTTGGAAAGTTATAGAAGGATGACTAGTGTAATCAATCCATTCCTTTTAGCCCTGGATTTGTTTCAGTTTAAAACAGAAGTATACAAATATACTTGTCCAATGTCTATACTTTAACCATACACCTTAAGATGTTTTTACAATATAATTTCCTAAGTTTATTTAATATCTTCATTATCATAAAAACCAACCTATATCCATCTTAACTCCACATCTACCACTCTTAGGGGGATGAAATCTATTTATCCCTCATCTACCACTCTTAGAGGGATGAAATCTATTTATCCCTCTGAGCACTTGGTAGACCCAGAATTAAGATGGATCTAAGATGATAGAATTTCCCCTTTAAATAGTCTATGCTCACATGAATACCATGGTATTACCATGGGTCAATACCATAGGTTATCATAAACCTGGAGCTTAAAAATTAATAAAATTAATAGTTGAATTTTATTTTAACCAAGCTAAAATGTTTAACATACATTAAATTACAACATCCATTTTTACTCTTGATCCACCAAGCCCCGAGAGGGATCAAATATTTTTTCACTCTGTGCTAGTTTGCATATCACGATATTTGATACCTCTCGGGGGTTAGTAGATCCAGAGTAAAGATGGATCTATGCTGGTTTAATTCCCCCATTTAAATAGGCTACATTCCAAGTGAATACCATGGGTCAATATCATGTGCCATTTTGGTGAATACCATGGGTCAATACCATGTGCCATTTTTTGCTTTATTAATACTAATATTAGGGTTAATAATGTTTTTTGCATGGTATTAATAACAATCTAGTCCATGGAATTTGTCCCATAGTATTTTGCCCATAGGTTTTACCTAAATATAACACATTTTTAGAGTGTTCGTAAATATAAGGTGACTTATGGAGTAAATATAAAAAATTGTTTTATTTGTTTACCATACCTCTAGTTTATTTATATTTTTATTAATTTACCATACCTCTTTTGCAAATATGGTATTTGGCCCATAGGATTCACTTAAATAAAACCTCTTTCTTGAGCCTTCATAAATAGAACAAGGGTTATGGACTAAATATAAAAAGAGGTTTTATTTATTTACCATACATCTAGTTTATTTATATTTTTATTTATTGACCATACCTTTTGAGTAAGTATAAAAAGACATTTTATTTATTTACCATACCTCCACTTTACTTATATTTTTATTTGTTTACACCCTTGCATGTATATAAGGTGACTTATCGAGTAAATATAAATTTTTATTTATTTATTTACCATACCTCTCATTTATTTATATTTTTATTAACTTACCATACCTATTTTATAAATATGGTATTTGGC
Organism: Pinus tabuliformis; assembly: GCA_031772625.1. Taxonomy (NCBI): domain Eukaryota; kingdom Viridiplantae; phylum Streptophyta; class Pinopsida; order Pinales; family Pinaceae; genus Pinus; species Pinus tabuliformis. Next base: position 598,025,551 of record CM062815.1, on the reverse strand, counting down.
CCATAGGATTCACTTAAATAAAACCTATTCTTGAAAATGGGTGAATGGAAGGTTGTAACTCCTAGTTTCAAGGGCTAAATTTACCTTTTTTACCCTCTCCCTTAAAATAAGGTGGGCTATTTGAGGTGATTTGTAAAAATGTGCTATGATACAAAATATTCTCCCACTAAAAATTTAAAACCCCTTAATTTTGCCAAAGGGCAAACATTTGCCCTAAAATTTTCTATGGCGCATATGATCTGGGTGTGAAAGGAAAAATAATTGACTTAATAATACTGATTCACCCCCCCTCTCAATATTATTTCCAACAATTGGTATCAGAGCAGGTCCTTCAGAAGAATCTTGATCACTTGAAGGAAGATCTATCATCATGAGCAACTACGAGAGAGAAGCATCGATCAGGCCACCAATTTTTGATGGGACCAACTTCGTCTATTGGAAGGTGAGAATCACAGCCTACCTTCAATCTCTTGGTATAGAAGTATGGGATATCATAGATACAGGGTACACATTTCCATCAGCAACTCCTACAGATTCGGTTGGGAAGAAGCAGTATGAAACAAATGCAAAGGCTGTCAATACTCTATTAGGGAGTCTATCTCAAACAGAATTCGTTAAGGTTATGCAGCTCAAAACCGCAAAAGAAATATGGGACAAGATCGTTCTGAGCTATGAAGGAGATGAATAGGTAAAACGAGCAAAACTTCAAACCCTCAGAATTCAGTATGAAAATCTCAGAATGCACAATGATGAAAGTGTGGCTAACTATTTCCTACGTATAGATGAGATTGTTAATTGTATGAAAAACTTGGGTGAAGAAATAAAAGAGGTTGTTTTGGTTGAAAAGGTTCTAAGGTCTTTGTCTTCTAAGTTTGAATCAAAAGTTTCTGCAATAGAAGAAAAACAGAATCTACAAAGCCTTACCATGTCACAGCTACACGGAATTCTAACCGCTTATGAAATGAGGAAAGGGGGGCCATCAAACAGAAGAGAAGCGACATTCAAGGCCTCAGGAAAAGGAGATTCCTATGACTTAGGACTTATGTCAGAAGAAGAGGAAGAATCGAATTTTGTCAAAAACCTTCAACGGGGTGTTGGAAGATTCGGAGGTAAGTTACCTTTCAAATGTTTTGCTTGTGGAAGAGTCGGTCACTATGCTGCCAAGTGTCCTCATAAAGATAAGCTTGACAAAGGTAAGGAACCAGTTAGATGGAACAGAAAACAGAATGTAAATAAGAAAAGCTATTACACTCATGAAGATAGTGATGGACTTTCAAATAGTGATGAAGATGAACAACGTAATAATTATAGACTTTTAATGGCTTTTGAAGATGATGATTTTTTGGATGCTATAGATGAAGGTATTTATGAAGAGATTTCTAAACTCAAAATTTGTTTAGAAGAGAAAAATATGATTATTGATACTCTGCAATTCCAACTAGCTGAAAGAGAAAAACATCATGAAAAGTTAGAATGTGAAATTGTGGGACTTAGAAAAGAGATTGAGAAAACAAAAGCTCTTAATCTTAGATTTGTTAAAGGATCTGAAACTTTAGATGAGATTATCAGAGTGCATCGTTCTCCACTAATCAAGACAGGTCCGGGATATAATGAAGAAGCATCTCAAGCGCAAAAACCATCCACCTCCAAAAGTTATCTTGATGCAGCAAGGAGAAATGAGCAAAGGTCCAATGGATATCACCAGGTAAATCAGGGACAATTTACCTCAAGAATGAACAAAGACTACCAAGTAAATCGGGGGCAATCTACTTTAAGGATGAACAGAAGCTACAACTAGCCACAGGTAAAACCTTCTCAATTTGCCTCAAGAATGGATGTCAATAGAAACTACAATCATTTAGATGGTATATTTCATAATCGCAGGAGTTTCTTCAATGACCAATGTTTCTCTTGTCATAAATTTGGTCACAAAGCAGCTCAATGTGTTGCCTATAAGACAATCATGACTAGAGAAGCTCAAAAACAAAGAGGTATGACTGGGATCATGAAAAGGACCTACAATAACTTTTTTGCTTTTGAAAATGAAATAGAATTTTCTGTTTGTAACAACTTCGGTCATGAAGATTCTGAATGCAGGAGCAGGCTTCGACAGACAACTCAGAAGGAACAAGCCTCAAATGCCAAAACATGGAGAATGAAAGAACCGGAACCAGAAAGATGTGGTATAGCCTTATATGCAGAAGGGCAGGAAAATCAATGGTACATCGACAGTGGATGTTCGAAACATATGACAGGTGATAAAGAAAAAATTCAATCATATAGTGCCTTAGAAAAGGAAAAAAAGGTCTCATTTGGAAATGACACCCTTACGTTCATAAAAGGTAAAGGTTCTATTCAGTTGAAAGAAAAGGTCAAAGCAGGAAATGTTATGTATTTTGATGGCTTAAAGCATAATCTATTGAGTGTCAGTTAGATGTGTGATCAAGGAACTGAGGCAATATTTTGATCAAATGGATGTAGTGTTCGTGATCATGATACAGGAAAAACAGTGATCAAAGGCATAAGAACTCCAAATAATTTATAAATATTCAAAGAAGGACAACATCAATGCTATCTAAGCAAGAATGATGAACACTGGCTATGGCACATAAGATTGGGGCATCTTAGCTTCTCTCAGATAAGGAAAGCATGCAAATATCAGGCGGTTCGTGATCTTCCTGACATCAAAATTCCAGACAATACAATATGCAAATCATGTCAGTTTGGTAAGCAAACCAGAACTAATTTCCCTGAGAAGGAAGGGTCGGCTAGCAGGCCACTTGAAGTTGTCCATACTAATATATGTGGTCCAACTAGGAAAAGGTCACCTCGAGGTGAAAAGTACTTCATAGTTTTCATTGACGACTTTTCAAGGATGTGTTGGATAGGACTCATGAAGTATAAAGATGAAGCTTTCGAAAAGTTCAAAACATTCAAAGCCTTGGTTGAAAATGAACTAGATCACAGAATCAAATGCCTTAGATCTGATCGAGGAGGAGAATTTACCTCAGATGAATTTTTCGATTTTTGTGAAAGAACATGGCATAAGAAGGGAATTTTCTGCTACAAGGACACCTCAACAAAATGGAGTAGTGGAAAGGATGAACAGAACGGTTCAACAAATGGCTCGTGCTATGCTCGATGAATCTGGAACTCTCGCAACCTTCTGGGGTGAAGCCACATTTGCTGCAGTAACTATTCTTAACAAGAAAATTTCCGGGTAAACGACACTCAGACTCCTCATGAACTTTGGTATGGTAAGACTCCCACAGTAAAATACTTCAAAATTTTTGGAAGCAAATGCTACATTAAAAGGACTGATGAAAATCTTGGCAAGTTTGAACCTAGAGCAGATGAAGGCATTCTCCTTGGTTACTCTCCCCATAGCAAAGCATATAAGTGTTACAATAAAAGACTTGGAAAAATTATTGAAATTATTGATGTAGTGATTGATGAAGAAGGAAATATCTCTAGGCAGGGAAGATCTGAAGTTTTCGAAGATGATGAGGACTATCCCTCAACATCAAATCAGATTCATGATGAAGAAGAAACCCATGAGGCACCAGAAGAACAAATAAGAATAGAAGAAAAGACTCCATCCAGATACGTTCAGAAGAATCATCCAGAATCTCAAATTTTGGGGCAGAAAGAGGCAGGTGTACAAACAAGGAGAACCATTTCAGAAGCTTCAAGCTATCTAGCATTGCTCTCCTCCACCGAACCACAAAATGTAAGAGAGGCATGCAAAGATGAATGTTGGGTCAAGGCAATGGATGAAGAACTTGAGCAGATTGAAAAGAATAACACTTGGGAGTTGGTTCCTAGACCAAAAGATAAGAATGTCATAGGGACAAAATGGATATTCAAAAACAAGTTGAATGAAAATGGGGAAGTTATTAGAAACAAAGCCAGACTTGTTTGTAAAGGATATGCTCAACAAGAAGGAATCAACTTTGAAGAAATGTTTGCTCCCGTTGCTAGACTTGAGGCCATCAGAATGTTCCTTGCTCTCTCTAGTTTTCAGAAGTTCAAAGTATTTCAAATGGACGTGAAATCTGCTTTTCTAAATGGAGACTTGGATGAAGAAGTGTATATTGAGAAACCTGTAGAAATTTTGAATAATTTAACACATATTCAATGGAGATTATCCTGATCATGTACTATTGCGGAAACCATACACAATACATAAGCTCCTCTACGTTGATCAACAATATAGCAGCATCAATAACAATAAAACATCAAGAGCATTCACACATTAACACAGTATGTATCCCGAGGAAAGCATCTCGCTAAAAACCCCAACTATCTGTATATTAATGATTGAGTCATGTAACATTACACAGCATGATACTTCTCACAAGTATCTCCACCTCTGTTACACACAATACAGCTCAGATCTGATCTCCAAATCTCTTCCACTGCTTGCCTGCCTCCACTACTAAATACCTGCTCAAGAACTGATGAGAATGGCTTACCAAACTCGTTTTTCACCTGCAAAATAGTCACTCACACTTTGTTGGACGTGAGCGCAAGCTATAATGTGGGCAAATACGTGGGCAAACTCATTGGCATACTCAATCCCTTGATTGTGCAAGATCTGGTGCACAACTATAGTCACAACTGATAGCAATCTGATTCTCTACAACCTGTCCCTGTTGAACTGAACATGCACTGACATGCAACTGAGTTAACTGATGTATTCATTAGTTGTATTATGAGTTAATAACTTGTGAATTAATTAATAACTAATTCACCCAACTCATCTCTAGTCTATTCACCAGTTAGACTAAATACAACCAGTTTAACAAAGCTAAACTGAACACAACTCCATCAACTCCACAATCAACTCCACCAAACTCAACTGATTGAGTTCTAACTAAAGTCATGCATGCAACAACTCAACTGACTCATAAGAAAAGCGTATTTCCTTCTGACAGCTGCATGTGCCACCTCTGTAGTTCAAACTGAAGTGCTCCAAGAGAATAAGATTAAGTTTATAGTCCAAATATTATTGTGAGATAATAATATTTGACTTCTCTATTTTTGACTTTGATCACTCACACTGTGATCACTCACACTTTGATCACTCACACTTTCATCAAAAATAGAAGTCCTTCTATTTTTTCCCAACTTGATCAATCATCCATAAACAGCAACCTGCAATCCATAGACATGATCCATATGTCTAAAAATAGACATAGTCTAAAAATAGACTTGCGCCAAAAATAGCCTACGGGCCCACTTAGTGAAGGCGACTCTTTTCACTAAGCTCCATCATCTTGTTGCAATCTCAACACTCCCTCTCGACAAGATATGGATTATCAGCAACCCCTATCCTGCCTCGGTGGTACTCGAATTTGCTCCTGGTGAGAGCCTTCGTCAGAATATCAGCATCCTGATCCTCCGTTGGAATGTACGAAAGTAACATGATCCTTCGCTGCACACAATCTCTGATATGATGGTACCTGATGTCAATATGTTTAGATCTATCATGAAATACAGGATTAGCCAAGAGTTTAATGCAACTCTGGTTATCACAGTAAATCACAGTAGGATCCAAATGAGAACCGAACAAACCAACCAGGATCTTCCTCATCCATATAGCCTCGCATGCAGCCAAACTTGCTGCCATATACTTGGCCTCCGCTGAACTGAGTGCCACGGATCTCTGTTTCCTGCTGTACCAAGAAACTGCTGTCGATCCAATACTGAAGACCCCTCCTGATGTGCTCTTTCTGTCTGTTGGGCTCCCTGCCCAATCTGCATCCGTGAAGCCACATAGCTTCACCTCATCCTCCTGTCTGTACCACAAACCATATCCTGATGTGCCTCTCAAGTAGCGCAATACATGCTTGCCCGCCTTCCAGAAGAGCTTGGTAGGCTTAACCATAGCTTGTGAAAGCTGGTTAACTGCATAGCATATATCAGGTCGTGTATTGACCAAATACATCAGCGACCCCACCAACTGTCGATAAACAGTGGCATCCACTTCTTCTCCTGAAGTGGCATCCTCCTTCCTCCAACCTCCAGGAAGAGGAGTATCAATAGGCTTGCAGCCATGCATGTTGAACTTCTCCAGTATCTCCCGAGCATACTTGCCCTGAGAAACAAACAGTCCACCACTGCGCTGCCATATTTCCAATCCCAGGAAATAGTGAAGGAGGCCCAAATCCTTCATCTCAAACTCTGTAGCAAGATCCTTCTTGCATGACAGTATCAACAACTCATCACCAATTAGAATCAAATCATCAACATACAGTACAATGATAAGCAACTTACCCTCCACCACAATCTGGTATAGGTTCGGATCCGCCTCGCTCTTGGAGAATCCAAGTCCTGTGAAATAGCTGTCTATCCGTGTGTACCAAGCACGTGGTGCTTGCTTCAACCCATACAACGCTCTCTTGAGCCTGCACACATGCGACTCGCTGCTGAAGACTTCAAAGCCTTCGGGTTGCTCAATGTACACCTCCTCCTCAATGACTCCGTTGAGGAACGTAGTGTTCACATCCATCTGATGAATGTGCCATCCCATCTGCGCTGAGAGAGCAAGAATCGTTCGTATGGAAGAATACCTTGCAACAGGTGCAAAGGTCTCCTCATAATCGATCCCCTCAATCTGTGAAAAGCCTTGGGCAACAAATCTTGCCTTATACTTCTCCACACTCCCGTCAGCTGCCTGCTTAACTTTGTAGATCCATCTCGAACCCACCACTGATTTCCCTTCCGGTCTAGGAACAATCTCCCATGCACTGTTTCTGACAATAGAATCATACTCTTCCACCATGGCGTCTACCCATGCGAGATCCTCCACAGCTTCCTCGAAAGAGGATGGCTCAGTCGCAACACACTTGCTCATAAGAGCCATGTATCCAGTGTACCGATCAGGTGACTGTCTCTGCCTACGTTGGGCTGTAGGTGGTCCTACAACTTTCTCTGCATCTTGAGCCAGTCGCTCAGCTTCTGTCAAGCGCTTTCGCCCTCTGATGGTTGGCGCTGCATGAGTGGTCTCTTCCACTCCATGAACCTCGTCGTGTGGTTGATCCACGTCCTGAAGCTCATCCTTAGGAACTAATAGCTCCTCATCTGCATGCAAGTGTAGCTCCCTCTCAAGCGAACACTTCATGGCTTTCTCCTCCTGAAATTTTATATCCCGTCGCACAACAGTTTTACCATTGTCTGGAAAATACACACGATAGTTGTGGGGCGTATCAGTGTACCCCACAAATATCCCAACCTCTGCGGTCGGCTCCAACTTCTTCCTAGCATCCTTCGTCACATGCATGTAAACGTTAGCACCAAAAATCCTCAAATGAGAAAGATCAGGCTTCTTACCAGAATAAGCCTCCTCGGGTGTACTCATGCCAAGTATCCTATGAGGACAACGGTTCTGCACATAAACTGTATTGCATGCTTCCGCCCACAAGTGAAGGGGTAGGCCCTGATCATGCAACATTGCCCGTGCAACACCCACAATCGTTCTGTTCTTCCGCTCAGCTACCCCGTTCTACTGTGGGTTATGGGGAGCTATGAGCTCTCTACGAATCCCTTCTGTCTTGCAGAAATCCTTGAACTCGTCCGAGATGTATTCACCACCATTATCGCTCCTAAGAGCCTTCACCTTCTTCCCCGACTCCTTCTCGACCAGTGCTTTGAATTCACAGAACTTTGAATATGTCTCGCTCTTCTTCTGCATGAAGAAGATCCAGCACTTACGAGAGAAATCATCAACAAAAGTCACATAATACCTGTGTTTTGCTGTCGAAGCAACTGAGAAAGGTCCACACACGTCTGTGTGAATTCTCTCAAGGATCGTCGTGGCACGACTATCCTTCTCGTGAAAGGTGGCTTTCACAAACTTCCCCAAAGTACACCCCTTGCACTGATTTGACTGCGCAAGTGTGCCTTTAGGAAGCCCTGTAGTGATCTGTTGCAGTATCTTCAAGGCTCCATGGTGAAGGTGACCCAATCTCCTGTGCCACAACTCGCCATCATCCCGGCTCACCAATCCTTCTGCCTTGCCTGCCATTGCTGCGCATCCATCTACATGCAACTGATAAAGGTTCCTCACTCGAACCCCTATCTTCCGGGTCTCACCAATTGTCTTGCTGCGCAGGAAGGCCTTTCCCTCGCTGAAAACAACATCATACCCCTTGTCTTCTAACATTGCCACTGAGATGAGATTCTTCTTCAATCCTGGAACATGCATGACTTCCTTCAATACAAAGGGTTTACCAGACTCCCTCTCAAAGGAAATGGTACCGATACCAGTCGCACTGTATCTACCATCATCGCCCATCTCGATGTGCACTCCAAGATCCTTGTCCTCCAGATCAGAGAACAAATCTCTATCTCCCGTCATGTGAAAAGACGCACCACTGTCCAAGAACCACACTGATCCCATCACACTTGAAACCAAGCATGCGATCAATGAAAAATCAAGCTCAAACTGAGAAGCTAAGGCCTCTCCCCTGCAGATCCAGCAACTTGCTTGTTCTTCTTATTCTTCGGACAATTTGTGGCATAGTGTCCGTGTTGGTGACAGTGAAAACAGTTCACCTTGGACATATCCTGCTTCTTGCCTTTCGCACTGGAATGAGAAGCTTTCTTGTTCTTCCCCTTCTTTGCTTTGGCAGCCAAAGCACAATTCTCTTCATCAAATACCTTTGATGAAGATCCATTCTCACCTTTATTGTTACTGAGTTTATCCTTGAGCGCCAGGTCACTCTTGCTTTGGAATAACATTCGCAATCCGTTGAAAGACATTTCAACAACACTGCTGCAAAAATCGAATTCCACCACCAACCAACTCAACTGCTTCCGATCTAGAATTCGTGAGAACACAATATTTCTCGTACAGAGATTGACTGTATGGGCATTCACTGGATATCTCACCTTCCAAAGGAAGGATGAATCCAGAGGCTACCTGGCCCGATTATAGACTCTGCCTGAAGAAATAGAATGTAAACACTTCCTGAATAGTAGATCTGATGATCAACAGCTCTGATACCATGTAGAAATTTTGAATAATTTAACACATATTCAATGGAGATTATCCTGATCATGTACTATTGTGGAAACCATACACAATACATAAGCTCCTCTACGTTGATCAACAATATAACAGCATCAATAACAATAAAACATCAAGAGCATTCACACATTAACACAGTATGTATCCCGGGGAAAGCATCTCGCTAAAAACCCCAACTATCTGTATATTAATGATTGAGTCATGTAACATTACACATCATGATACTTCTCACAAGTATCTCCACCTCTGTTACACACAATACAACTCAGATCTGATCTCCAAATCTCTTCCACTGCTTGCCTGCCTCCACTGCTCAATACCTGCTCAAGAACTGATGAGAATGGCTTACCAAACTCGTTTTTCACCTGCAAAATAGTCACTCACACTTTGTTGGACGTGAGCACAAGCTATAATGTGGGAAAATACGTGGGAAAACTCATTGGCATACTCAATCCCTTGATTGTGCAAGATCTGATGCACAACTATAGTCACAACTGATAACAATCTAATTCTCTACCACCTGTCCCTGTTGAACTGAACATGCACTTGCATGCAATTGAGTTAACTGATGTATTCATTAGCTGTATTATGAGTTAATAACTTGTGAATTGATTAATAACTAATTCACCCAACTCATCTCTAGTCTATTTGCCAGTTAGACTAAATACAACCAGTTTAACAAAGCTAAACTGAACACAACTCCATCAACTCCACAATCAACTCCACCAAACTCAACTGATTGAGTTCTAACTGAAGTCATGCATGCAACAACTCAACTGACTCATAAGAAAAGCGTATTTCCTTCTGACAGCTACATGTGCCACCTCTGTAGCTCAAACTGAAGTGCTCCAAGAGAATAAGATTAAGTTTATAATCCAAATATTATTGTGAGATAATAATATTTGACTTCTCTATTTTTGACTTTGATCACTCACACTGTGATCACTCACACTTTCATCAAAAATAGAAGTCCATCTATTTTTTCCCAACTTGATCAATCATCCATAAACAACAACCTGCAATCCATAGACATGATCCATATGTCTAAAAATAGACATAGTCTAAAAATAGACTTGCGCCAAAAATAGCCTGCGGGCCCACTTAGTGAAGGCGACTCTTTTCACTAAGCTCCATCATCTTGTTGCAATCTCAACACAACCAGATGGGTTTATCCTTGGAAATGATCCAAAGCTTGTATGCAGACTCAAAAAGGCTCTCTATGGCCTTAAACAAGCTCCAAGGGCTTGGTATTATCACTTGGATAAATACCTCCGTCAACAAGGTTTTATAAAAGGATCAACTGATAGCAATCTTTATATAAAAATTGACAATGATAAGTTGCTAATACTTATTGTGTATGTTGATGATATCATCTTTGGTAGCAATGAAGAAGACATGAGTCAAAATTTTTCCTTAGTAATGAAGAAAGAGTTTGAAATGTCTATTCTTGGTGAGCTCACATATTTTCTTGGTTTACAAGTCCAACAAAACAAAGATGGCATCTTTCTTTCACAAACCAAGTACCTCAAGCAGATCTTGAAGAAATATGGGATGGAGGAATCGAAACCAGTATGTACCCCTATGGTGACAGGATGCAACCTCAGCGCAAATGATGAATCGGCAGCAGTACATCAACCAAAGTATAGATCCATGATTGGTAGTCTACTCTATCTAACAGGTACCCAACCAGACATTATGCATGCAATGGGAATAGTTGGAAGGTTTCAGGAAAATCCAAAGGAAACTCATCTTCACGCAGTTAAGAGAATTTTCAAGTATCTTCAAGGAAATCAAAACTATGGCTTATGGTATCCTAGAGATACAGATCTCACACTTCATGCATATACAGATGCGGATTGGGTAGGAAGCGTGGATGATAGAAAAAGCACTAGTGGTGGTGCATTCTTCATGGGTCCTAGATTAGTATCTTGGTTCAGCAAGAAACAAAGTTATATTGCTTTATCTACAGCTGAAGCAGAATATGTAGCTGTTGCATCTTGCTGCACACAACTCCTTTGGATGATGCAAACATTGCAAGATCTTCAAATCACTTGTACTCCACCTATCTCCATTTTTTGTGATAATACAAGTGCTATCAGTATCTCAAAGAATCCTGTCATGCATTCAAAGAATAAGCACATACCGATAAAGTATCGTTTTCTCCGGGAACAAGTGCTTGAACAAAAGGTCAAGTTGGAGTATGTTCCCTCAAAGGAACAAGTTGTTGATATACTCACCAAACCACTGCCCAGGGAAACATTTGAACATCTCAGACAGAAGCTGGGAGTAGTTGATGCATCATCTTGCTGTTGAAACCTGTCTGTTTCAGAGAAATGTGGTTGTATGCGAGTTGCATGAGGAGGATACAGTCGCGTATATGATGGATTGAAGGATATCAGTGGGGACAGACTCTGGTTGAAGAGAGTCTAATATGGGTCTGATGGAGACCATCTAGCACAGGTTCAGGGGGAGTAGATAAACTTCTAATAATGCATTTTTGGCATTACATTAGAAGCTCTTGGTTCGAGTACACAAGACGTTTTGGGTTCAGGTGGATCAACTGCAGAAGGAGAACAGAAGGGGTCATGGTTGTTGATCTGAATAGTGTTGCTGATATTAGTTATTGGTGACTTTCATAGTCTTTCTCTAGATATTTCGTCTCTATGTCATGTATATCTTTTATTATCAAGATCATGTAACGGCCTATTTTGGTTTCCCCACTATGCCTAGGATGAATGATGTAATCTACTTGGTTATCATATGTAAATTTTTGATGTAACCCCACTTGGTTGGGTGATAGATGTATGTTTAGAGTCTTTGGTGATAGGAAGGTCAGTTATGATGTATGAGTCATGGTTCTTCTTGAAGAACATCTTTTTTCAGATCTTACCTACAGTCAGGGGGAGCATGGCCAACACAGCAGAGCAGAGATTTCAGCATGTACTCAGGGGGAGCATAACCCTTTGCCCTTGATGTCAAATGGGGAGAATGACTTTGAGGATCTTGGGGTTGCCATCAAGTCCAAAGGGGGAGATTGTTGGCATTATGACACAGGTTTGGCGCTATGGCACAGGTGTTGTCCTTGATGGCAACTCACTCTGGTGACAGATCTCAGTTTAGGCTCTCAGAATGAAGGAAAAATATATATACGCAGGTTCATTGTGACCAAGCCATGTATACATGCGGGTTAGACATTCCAAAGACGCATATGCATATACATGCACTTTCACACAAGAAAAAGTGCATACATGTGGGAGAACTTATGTTTGGTTCATGGTATTTAGTCGTTGGTATTTGAACCTATGGTTTTGGACCATGGTATTGAGAAAGGCCTAAGACTATAAAAGAGGAAGGAGATCATTAGGCAAGGTCACGATCTGAATTATTGAATATCTGATAAAGCACTAGATCTGGAATACTGGTGATTGGGTTATGGTGCAGAGCTAGATCCGAACGAAGGAGGAACCCAAGCGCAAGGAAAAGGATAAGTTCTATTGATGGGACAATTTAATCTTAAGGCTTGAATAATAGTATCTTTGTATGATTTTGATCTGTTATGTGTGGCGCATGCTTGATCTATAAATCTGATAATCTGGGTTAACTAATGTCTGAATATTTGAAGGAGTGAATTATCTTTATAGATTTGTACGCAGGTTCAGTGAAGCGAAGACGCGTATACACGTTGTTTTTGTAAGTCAAAAGTGCGTATACGTAGGTTGGTCTTAACAAAGAAGCGTATGCACACAGGTTTCTGAATATTGAAGTAGTGTACATCTCTTAAATTAGGTTATAGTTGCTTCTATTGATTACTGCAGTGATCTGGGTTCAGAATTGGTGTATGGTTACTATTACTGTGTTCTGGGTACAGCTGTTAGAGAAGTGTCCATTTGATTCAGTTTTAATTGGTGAAAAGGAGATTGTTTGATGCAAAAATTCTTGATGTTTGATTGATGTTCATGGATCCAGTCTGAAAATTTATGAAACATGGTCCCTAGAAGAAAGAGAAGGTTGTAGCCTTCTATAGGTCAGCACCTACATACTAGTACCGCAACTAGTACAAGAGCTAAGGGGGTTGTAGCTCCCTTCCAGGAGAGGCTGGAGAACGAGAGAAGGTTGTAGCCTTCTGTAGGTTGAAGCCTGTGTACTGGTATAAGTCTACACCAGTAGAGAAACATTGTAAAAAGAAGTTTCTAATTAAAAGAAGATAGAGACGAATTGCAGCAGGTGGTTTTCACCCACATTGGGTTTCCACCTTATATCTTGTGTTCTTGTGTGTGATTATCTTCTGATCTATTTTATTGTTCCTGGTTACTGTTTATATGATTTTGATGCACAAATTAATGGTCAACATTAGTATAATAAATTAAATTATAAGTCTGCATGGTATACGCTGGTTTCCTTATCTGTAGTTGCGTATATATGCGGTTTTCACTAACTGAAGTAGCGTATATGATCTGGGTGTGAAAGGAAAAATAATTGACTTAATAATACTGATTCACCCCCCCTCTCAGTATTATTTCCAACACATTCCAATCCAATTCAACTTATTTATTTCGATTGGGGATGAGGGGTATATTGGTGCACAACTAATATAACTATCAGAGTTTAAGTTTCATCTCTAGTGTCATTCCGCTACCAGCAAACCTGGATAGTACCTCGATGGAGTCAAGTAGGAACACAAGCATCGCTCTGCTTCCAGCGAGCCTGGTCAATGCCCCAGCAGAGTTACTTGCATCACCTCTCTACGTAGGAAGCCTTTCTCTTCTTATGCCTTATTCATTTTTCATTTTTTAAATTTTTTTTCAAGAACTATGCATAGGCACTTATTTATTTCAGAGGTGGAAGAGGGATCCCGACTTATTGAGAGAATAAGAGGTTGTTCCTTCAGATAAGTGTGTTATGTATTGTTAACAAGGTTGATACTCTCTGCAGACAAAGACAATCCCTCTAGCCCAATGAGTGGGTCTAGAAACTAAAGTGACAATCAACTAGACATCTTCCTAGATTACAATTGAAAAGAAGAATGAAGGAGATGGCCTACCTTGTTTTGATGCTATTCTGATTTCCTTTGTTGAGGACCCTAAACCGCTTGTGTCACGAGCTTTTTCCTATTTCTCTCAGTGTTTATGTACCTGCACAAGCGATCAAGACACAACAAGGCATGCCAAAACAAATAGCAAATCAAATAGAAACCTACTTAACTAATCAAGTAATGTCAAGCTAAATGATACATGAACATATACATTTTGGGAAGATGAACAACCAATTGTATATTATTAGAAAATAAATGGAATCTTATAACCAAAGCCTTGATGTTGATAGGCTCTCCTTGAGTTTTAATCCATGTCCAAGCCAAGAACTCTCCAAGTCAAATCAATAGCCTCTAGGCACAATCTTAGCATAAGGGTGCAAATAGGCATAGACCAAACATTTGGGAATGGGAGAGGATAAATTTGTAGGTTGGGAAAGGGAGTTAGGATCTCTCCAAAGATAGGATTAGGCCCTCATCTCAAGGAGTTAGCTCATAGGGATAAGCCCAAGAGGCCAAGTTGGGAGGATTTGAAACCTCATCCATGCCAAACAACCTCCAACTCATCGCTCAGGAAGCTTCTAGATCACAAAGCTTCTCACCCTCTTTGGGAAAATTACCTCTTTGGGATCATCACGGGTATGAAAGGGAATAGAGTGATGCCATTATTGGTCAAGCACAATGCAACATGTGATCATCATTGTTTTAAGCCTTATAATAGGGATGATTCTCATTTTAGGGTTTTAGGAGCTATTTCTTTAGGTAAAGCTCAAGGAATTTTCCAATCAAAATATTTTGGAGGGATCTGAGTTCTATACATGAATGAGTACACTATATAATGGTCATGTTTCAGGCACTTTGGGGTATGTCATAGGGAAGTGCAGGATGTGTGACAAAATAATGTGTAACAGATGCCCCCTGAAGCATGAAGGCAGAACAAGGAGTGATGGTTGAGATGATTTATGAGCTTTTGCAATGACGAGGACACACACTCTCAGGAGACCTACAAATAAAGGACACATATACATATACATATCTGATATCAAGGCATGAATCTACGGCATGGGCACAACCATCTGAATGATGAAGACTATATGAAAATATCCATGGTATGGGTGCAGCTATCTAGATAACAAGGATCATCATGAATACAATGTCCCACGATATGGTCACAACCATATGTATAGTAGAAGCATGTATGCAATCATGAGAAACATATAAATCCATGCAACTTAAGTCATATTAGACAAGACACAGGGTCTTACGCTCCATCCTGACCTAATCAAAGTAGGAATTCCAACATGCAAATGAACATGTTGAAGTCGAACATGCTAGAAAAGCACCTGATTACTAGCCAATGATGTGGAACATTCACAGGTACAAGAGAAACCACCAATAATGACACTAGATCTCAAGGTACAATAGTACAATCCATGAATGTGATAATGAAGCTAAAGTCGAACATTCATGGAATTACACAATCGAAAGCCAATGATGGACACCTGTCATTGGATGCAAAGAACTTGCCATTAAGGCATGCAAGCTCTAAGGTACTGAAAGGGAGATTCTAAGTCATATTCTTGGATAATGATCTGAAGTCGATAGGAAGAGACTCATCGAAGGAGGGCAATGATGAATCCCCCATCATTGAAATGAAACAAGGAATAAAGTGGAATAATTTTCAAGACTGAAATAATCACCCAAATAAGGTATAGGTAAATAACTACAGATTGGACTTCTCTTGAACACTGGTGACACAACTCCAGAGTGTGGTAGCATATAACTTGACATAAGACTAAAGGTCATGATGAAACAATGGAATAGTCAAATGAGAGGAAAAAATGGATCACCCAAACTTGGGAGGACAAGTGATTGACTGAGGATATCCCAAACCCAACATGAGAGCAAAAGAGTGTCATGTTCAAGAGCGACGTGCTGCCTACACAAAGGATGTTTCATCTTCATTTTTCCCCACTATTTCTATCAAGTATCCCAATTATTTTTATCACAAGCTTGAAGGGGATAGCATATTCTTTTCATGTGAGTTCATTCTTCAAATGAATCCATCCTATAAGTTTTACGAGCCCTAGGAAGGAGAAAATCGGTCTCATCATGATGACGAGTCTTTTGTCGTAAAGTTTTAACGAGTCCGACGTAAGAATAAATTGGTATCTTGTTCATATTCAGAGAGTTTGAAAAAGATAAGAAAAAGAAAACTCCATCGTATCCCTTTTTGTAATTTGTCCCTCAAATCCAAAACGGTAGAAAACAATATCTGAGAGAACCTCTTGACCATTTCGATCAAGGTATACCTTTTCCGTAAGTAGTAAATCTCAACCCAAAAAAGGGGTAAACATATACTGAGGTGACATCGATTCATTTACTTTAACGAGTTCAAAACAACAAGTACTCGCCAATATTTTCAGTTTTCGAGAGTCAAAAAAAGCTCAAAGATGACTCCAGGGGGGTTCCTTTTTCATTTATTTAATGAGTCCAAAAAAGAGATAAAACAAAAATCACAAGAGCCAGTCAATAATGGTCATTTTTCACTCGAAGGTACCTATAACTACATAAATAAATGCACCCATCATGGATATTCAAGAAAAAATATTAAAATATTGACAAAACTGACTTGCAAAACTTATAAATAACCAAAAGTAATTTTATTTTTTACCATTTTACCGTAGTAAGCTCTGAAAGTGCATTTGTGCCCTACTTCTCTCGATTTTGAAGTGGATGTTATCGGAGATCCAGAGTACCATTTCACAGACCGTCTGCAACAGGTAAGAGGCCCATCCCTACTCTTGCATTTTATCATCTTTTTATGCATTTTAAACGGTAATTTATATGTTATAAGGGAAGATTTTTTATTTTTTATGGCGCCAAAGATCATCACAGGTATCATTATCAGACTTGTGATGATCCTGCTCGAAGCCAAAGGCTCGCGCAATGATATCGCTCTGTTTTTAAAAACAGGGACGATGGCACCAAGGCGGAGTTTCTAGAAGAAAAACCCTCTTTTTAAGCAAATTGTTTTGATTTTCATCCATGAAAAAAGAATTAATTGTTGTCAAATGATGTTGTGCAGAAGATCATGGTTCTGGAATGGAAAGAAAGAGGCCATGATTCCGAAGACCACCAAGTAGCTCAGATTCCTGAATGCATAAATGCTCTGAGCAATTGTGGGTTGCTAAAGTTCTTCAGGACCATAGGGTTAAGGGCCTAGATGGAATTGCTGCCTGATTTGATCAGTCTCTGGGATGTAGATCGACAGATATTCATCATAAAAGGCCAAGAACTAGAACTTGAGGAGGCAGATATTTACTTCATCCCTGGATTGTCCCAAAGAGGAGAAGTGATCCAACTCTTTAGATCTCGACCAGGAGGTGAAAGTATGTGAACTCTAGTCTAGAGGCATTATCTAGGTGTCGAAATGACCAACCGAGGGAAGGAGAAAATAACAACAATCACCAACAACCTCATCTTAAGAACGATCTTGTTCACTATGGCACATGTATCTGGTGCACAAGCCTTGCAAGAGGCTTCAAAATCCCAGTTTCAGTATGCTAATGCATGTTTGACTCCCACCATATTTAGGTAGTGTGGACGCCTTTTGGAAAATATTAAAAGACAACTGACTAGGGGGGAGCATGGACTTGAAGTTCGAGTTTAGATTGATACTAGTGACCTTTTTAGAGAGAGTGCCCTTATTCCAGTACTAGTGGGCAGAGGTACCAAATCCTGCCCCTGAGATCCAAGACTAGTGAGATGGAGTCAACTCATGCCTCAAGGAGGAACGGGTCAACATATGAATCACCCAACACAATTTTTTGCTTGGATAGAATGCGAACTACTCATTGTAGATGGCTATGCTTATGTTGCCATGGATTTCAGGTGGGATCTAGATCTACCTCTATCACCAAGAGAATAGCGGACTGATGCAGGTAAAAACTTGTCTTTTTGGATTTTTTTCAAGTTTTATGATTTTTTTATAAAAGTGTAAAATGAGACTCAACTTGTGATAAATGTGCAAATGTGGGACCAAGGAGACCACCTGGCATGACACCAATGGCACTGACTATGAAGAAGGGGCAGACCCCTTAGCTGAGATGGAGCGCAACCTAAAGGCAATAACTCAAGGAGTCATAGAGTATGCCATTATTGATGAGGTGTCATTGCGTTGGCAGAGACACACAGTGGGAGTATTTGTGAGACTACATTGGCTATTAAGCCGAGTGATTAGAGCAGTCTTGTGCTATGATGAACACCATGCAAGCTGATATCCTTTCTATCTCTTTTACACATTTGTAGGCTTTTGAAAGTCAAGTGTCCCAGAACACTCTATTTTTTGATATCTTGATGTAAATGCTCTAGCAAATGTGACATACACATACATACATACATATAGATAGATATGCATGTTTTATTTTCTACTTATGTGTCCATAACATGATCAATTTTATAAATGATGCAAATACCTATCAAGAACAAAATTTGCTAATGCATCTATTAATGTATTTAAATTATGTGGAATATGTTGATATGTGATGAAATCAAAATTTCTTTCCAGTAATCTAACATGTAGATACATATGCAATATTTGTGGACTTGTAATGATTATTTAACTGTAACACAATGAGCTGTGAATCCAACTTCACAACTAAATCCCTAATGCCAAGAGCAATTGCTTCTGACAAGAGTTCAATTACTTCACTGTATTCAGTAATATTATTGGTTTTTCGACCAAGGCATATACCTTGTAAGTTAATCAGCTCGCCATTAGGGTCATAGAGTACCCATGTTGTAGAAGACAGGTTCGTATTCTACCACAAGTACCATCAGAAAAACCAAGGTAATGGCTTGAAGACATCTACAAACCAAGTGGAACATAGGGTAAGCAGAAAAGCACATGTTTGCAAAGCAAACAAACACACCAAAACTCAAAACTCACACTAATGAATTGACACACTAATGTACAAAAGTCATTACACGAATTTCACGCATAATACTTCTTCAGATATAACCCATTGTGGGGTTGTGACAATGCATTTCCCTCATAATCACATAGCTCGTAAGAACCTTTTTGTAAGACATGCTTAATGATGTAGGTCCCATGCCACATGGGTTCAAACTTCCCTGCTCCCAATTTATCGTTTTCTTGATCATAAAGAAGGACCAAGTCGTCTTCAACAAAAGTAGGGGGAGAAATAGTTTGTTCAAAATGAGCTTTGACATGTTTCATTTGAGCTTCGATGACCATCACAACAATGTGACTAGTCTCGTCAAGCCTCTCAAGATACCATAGTCATTCCTCTTCAGGCGAGGTATTCAAAATAAGTTTGATAGCTAATTTGAGTGAAGGGATTTCACATTAGATCAGAAGAGTTGCCTCTAAACCATACACCAGCTGGAATGGAGTGAATCCAGTGACCGTTCTTAGCAGAAGTTTTGTAAGCCTAGAGAGCTGAGAATAGCATCAAATGCCAATCCTTTTTATGCTTCCCAATGATATGTTGAAGCATAGTAGTCAAAACCTAATTAACTGCTTCAACTTGGCCATTGGCGTGTGGATAATAAGGAGTTGAGCTATCATGAAGAAGGCCCAACTGAGAAGTCAGCTTTGCCATCATGTACTGTTGAAAATGTGATCCATGGTTAGTTACAATGGTTTGAGGAACACCAAAAAGTGCTATGACGTTGTTAAAAAAGAACTAAGTAGTAGTGATACCATTAGCATTATATGTAGGCAACACCTCAGCCCATTTAGTAAAATAGTCGACAACAACGATTATATAACCATGCCCCCCAACCGAGAAAGGGTTACATGTCATGAAATCAATGCCCCATTTAGAAAATGGGCCAACGGTAACTATGGGGTGTAAGGGTGTGGGTGGGGTGTGCTATTTGCGGTTGAAAATCCGACATTCATGGAATTTTTTAACAACTATAATATAATCTTTGAAGATCGAAAGCCAGAAGTAACTAGCGCGGAGGATTTTCTGAGTGGTGGCATAGCATGACATATGACCACCACAGACACTAGAGTGGAAATCATTCAAGACTCATTCAGCCTCTTCCAGGGTGAGACACCTGCAAAGAACAGAGTCCACACTGACCCGATAAAATGTATCACCAAGGATCTGATAGGGTTGGCACTGATGCCGGATGCGGCACCAGTCAGATCGGAAAGTCTGGGTTTGAAGATAAATGGTAATATCTGCATACCATGGGTCGAGAGTGCTAATCAGAAACAGAGTTTCATCAGGAATTTTCTTGGTGAAATCAGTAGAAGTGCTTGCAGACGGAAGGGCACATAGAAACTCAGCAAAAAAAAGTGATTTCTTGGATTTGGCAACAGTAAACTCCAAATCAAACTACTTTAGGATAACGATCCATTTGGAGCATTCCCCCCCCAGTAACTGACGAGTCAATATATAGGTCATGGGGCTGCAATCAGATATCACTGTCATTTTCTATAAAAGGATATAGTGTTGAAATCTTTGGATAGCATGGACTGATGCCAAGGCAAGCTTCTTGACATGGGCATATCGACAAGATTTCTGCTTAAATAATAAACCAAATTCTCGTTGCCATCATCATCATCCTAGACTAACAGCATAGTAGTAGTAGTATCAGTTGCAGCCAAGTACAGGAAATAATCACGTCAATAATTAGGGGGATGCAGTAAAGGAGCACTAATAAGCATTTTTTTCAAAGCATCAAAGAATTTTTTGACAACTTCATCCCAAATGAAAGGGATCTCCTTCTTAAGTAAGTGAGTAAAACCCTTGGTGAGTTCAGCATAATTCAGAACAAATCAATGGAGAAAGTTAGCCTTTCCTTACAGGCTTTGCAATTGCAGTAATGAAGTAGGGGGGGGTAAGTTGAAAATGGCCTCAACTATTAAAGGATTGATCTAGATACCTTCGCAGGACACCATAAAACCCAAGAGTCGAGCAGATTCAACACAAAAAATTCACTTGTCTAGATTGAGATGGATGTTATAATGTCGATATCACAATAAGATGGATCTTAAGTGATTCGGATGGTAATGACGCTTAGCATAATGAGTTGTTAAGTCGTCAAGATAAGGCTGAACAATGTGTTGAATATCATGAAATGCATAACACATTGCTCTTTGGAAGGTAGCACCAACATTTTTTTAAACTGAAAGGAAGATTTTTATAAGTGCCCCATGGATAGATAAAAGTCATTTTATGTTGATCAGCTTGTGAACTGTTGATCTGGTTGTAACCAGAAAAACCAATCATGAATGATAAAATCTCACTCACAGTGCACTCGTTGATGATCTAATCGATAAACAGAGTGGGATAATTTTCTTTTGGACATGCGTGATTGATATCATGGTAATCAACAAAGACATGGATCATGCCCTACTTTTTAGCAATAGGGACAATGTTGTACACCAAATCTGTTAATGGGATGCGATAAATAAAATCAACTTTTAATAGCTTCTCCACTTTTTCTTTAATAGTAGCAGCCTTTCGATGATGCATGGGGCGAAGCCATTGATGAACAGGCTTGGCACCAGGATAAGTTGGTATCTCATGCACCACTATTGTTGCATCAATACCAGGCACTTCCTTGTATGACCATGCGAAGATGTCTCGAAATTATTTGAAAAGTTGAGTGTAAACCCCGATCTCATCTCGAGAACAGGAAAGTCCAATATGAATGTTCTTAACAATTCCAAGTTTAATGGTAATGTCAAGAGACATAGTAGCAGTGATGCTTGCTATATTACCCTCCGAAATGACTTCATGCACCAGGACAAGTGTTTGAAGTGGAGGCGTGGGGCAATGAGAAACAAATGCTTCAAGACACGAAGGCATCTCACTGAGGTTGGGAAGAAATGAAGAATGATGATAGAGACCATTCCATGGAGTTTTTTCCAGAGACATGACCTTAACAATACTCTCGTCGGTGGGGAATGTCTCGTTCAAAGGATCCGAAGAATCCCAAGAACCAAGCCAAGTAGATGGCCCATAAGTGTCCAAGTTCATTCTGAAAATGGTGTGAATTTCTAAAGCAGCCATCGAAGCTAAGACAATTTCTTGATAGTTTTTCTCCAATGGACTTAAAAGCATAGAATCATCAAATGAATCAATATGTTTTGGAGTAGGAATAATCCAAGGATTTGTAGAAACTGAGATCATATTAATTGAAGTTACATTCGGAGGTGGGAGAGTAAAAGTACCCATTAAAGCAGAGTCTTTGAAGAGACCTACCCCCACACTCTCATATGGAATCTAAGTATTTCCCACGTAAGGGATGTTGTCGTTCGATAAACCAAAAGAGAAGAAAAAATTTGGTCGACGGTGACAAATTTTCCTTCGTGAGGAAAATGAAGCATCCAGAACAAAGAGGAAACCAAACAAAACATAAAGTGGGTCCAACTTCGCTCGAGAAGAAGGTTACTAGTTGAGATTTTCATCTACAACTTCCACTTCTAATTAAATGGTATTTCCTTCCAATGTAATTGGCAAGTTTGTGAGAATACCGTATGGACGGGAGCCTTTGCCATCAAAGGCCTCCAAAGTATTCAGGGAATGGTTTAGAGAAGGAGAGAAAATGGCCTTCCAACACGAAACAGACATGATGTAGGTAGAAGCAACCTCATCAATAATAGTCCAATGGCTCATCTTTCCTTTAATAAGAACTTGTATTAGAAAAGCAATTTGATGAGGAAGACGAGGAACGTGGCTTTCAAGATCAAAGGTAATAAGACTCGAAGCGATAGGATCAATAGTGCCTATAGCAAAAAAAATTACTTCTGCTGCATTGGACAAGTTTGGAGAACCTCCAAGGTAGACATCATCATCGAAGGTGCTTGAGCTAAATCCTCAATAATATTGTAGTGATGTACAGCTCTAGCATTTGGATTATAAGACGATTTCTGAAGTACACCCTTGGGAGGTGATCGGATTATGGATTCACTATTAGGATGCTCAATATGGAGCATACTAGAACTGGACAGAGTGGAAGTAGAAGGTATATTGGTGACTTCTTTCTCCACTGTCTACTTATGCATGGTTTGATAGTCCTTAGTTCAAGTAGCAATCGAAATAGGTGATGAACCTTGCATCATGAAAACTTGGGAACCAAAGGAGGTAGACAATTGCAGTTGGTCTACCAACTACGTATTCTGAGATGGAAAAGGTTCTTTTAAAATAGTTGGAGTCCCTTTCAATAACTGGTTAACTTCAGAACGTCAAGGACAATCCTTAGTATAATGATCTTCCTCACAGATGAGGCAAGGATATTTCGGCTTTCTCTTAGAAGCTCATCAACAGATGATTTGGGTGGATCATGTTTTGGGGAATCGGCTTTGGCTTTACCTTTGCCCTTTCTCTTACCTTTAGAGGCCTCATCTATTGCAGTAGACTGAACAACATGTACCTCAAAGGTTTTACCAGGACTGGATGAATTTTTCAAAGGATTATTGGAACCAGTGCTTGAAACAAATTTCTTCTTCGAAGAAGCTTTCGTGGAAGTCTGAGACATGGAACCAGTCATTGCATCAACAGGTGCTACATTAGGATACTTTGATGTTGTCAGATCTGAAGATGGTCTCAAAGCATCAGGAAACATCTCATACAACGTGCCAGATTGTGAATAGACTATGTCTAGATACTAAGCATGGACAATAGCTTTCTCTTCAGTAAGACATCCAACCAACGCTATATCCTTAGAAATCTTGTTAACAAATGATTTTGTGAACCATTCATTTAACAACTCATCAACAATATCATTTAACAACTCATCAACAATATCAAATTTGATTAGTCAAAGTCGACGTCTCCATTCATGGTTATGATCAGAAATGTGGGTCGCGATATCTTGCTTAAGGGATGTGAGAAAATGAGTGCCAGTTTTATACCGAATGGGAAATTGGAAGTGGGTGAGGAAGGCCATAGCTAGAGAGTTGAAGTCAGCATAGTTACCTCAAGGAAACTTGATATACCATTTTGCGGAAGCACCTATGAGGGTTCTCTAAAAGAGGCGAAGACAGATAAATCAATGACATATGAATTGGAGGAGAACTATAGGTGATATGTGATCACATGGGCTTTCGGGTCCTCCTTAGACTTTCCTTCGAATTTGGGGCAATCACTTGGAATTTTAGTTGGAATTGGAGGCCAGTAAGGTGAACAAAGAATGGAGTCATTCATGAGCCTCAAGACATCAGGCAACTCCAACGTAGCCAAGAAAGGAAATTGCATGTTGAACGACATATAGGGTTTCTGAGGAGACCCAAACTACGGGTTCCATCCTTGCTAGTAAGGATTTTTCCCCCAAATTGGAGGATTTTTCCCATACAAGATTTGATTTTTCCCCACTGAGGGTTACCTTGACCATAAGTTGGATCTTTTCCAGGGTAGGTTTGATATTGAACTACCCTAAGCCATTGATAAACATGTATACAACATTTGGGTTGTAAGGCTATTGAACCTGCTGACCCTGAACCTGAAAGATTGACCCTGATACTGCAAGGGTTGACCTTGTTAATACGCATATAAAGATTGTTGCTGTGAAGGTTTACCTTGTTGTTGCAAAGGCTAACTTTGTTGTTGAAAAGCTTGACCTTGCTACTGCAAAGGTTGGCCTTGCGAGTAGAAAGTTTGAGTAGATTTCCAAACAAACTGAGTTTGTTATTGCAAAGGCTACTGAGACTATGACAAAGGTTGCCCCGCTGCTACAAAGTTTTCCCTTGCTACTGCAAAGGTTGTCCTTGCTACTACAAGGGTCGCCCTTGTTGCTGCAAAGGTTGTCCTTGTTGCTCCAAAGGTTTTCCTTGTTGCTGCAAGGGTTGGTGGACAGTCCTTGGGATATACCTTGTGGCTACTGGTAATTTCCAAATTGAATCTGACCATATCCACTAGGAATAATGGATTGACTAGGTTGGACATAAGCTCCTGCTTGAGGAATGTAAGATGGATTAACCAAGGCTTGCGAACCATATGGGACATAAGCCTGTTGGAGTGGAATCTGAGCCATATAAGGTTGTTGATATTAGATGTTTCCTGACCTGGATGGACCAATAGGGTTAGGAATAGTACCATAAGAAGGTTGATTAACTCCAACCATGTGAGTTTGTAATCCACTCACATTGGTTTCACCTAAAACAAGAGGAGTATTCAGATATTTCCCCATAGGTAGTGGCACATTATGTACACCTGATGGAGGGGTAGAAGAACTCACCGAATCCTGACCTAAAATAGTTGGTTGTATCGAAAGGGGTGGTTGAAATGATGAGATAGTCTACAGCAGAATTGTAGGTTGAATAGGAACTGATGTGACAACAATTTGTACATAATTTTGAGAGGTTGTGTTTTGAATGAATGGAATAGATGCAGGCATAACATTTGAAGACCAAATGGGATTTTGTTACAATGACGAAGCCCTAGGAGTACGCGAAACTTACTGAGATAAGGTTGTATAACCAGGTGGCAACATGGGTCCACTAGTTTCAGGACGGGTGAGAGATGAGACTCTTCCTATAAAAGGAAATCCTTTTAGAGTAAATTCATACCCTTTTCCATAATCAATATAAGGAGTATGGATAGTAGAAAATTCTAAACGACCTAAAGAAGAGGTTGGGATTTCACCTTCTAAATCCATAGATGGAAACACTAGTGATGAGGAGCTCGAGATGTGCGAGGAGATAACTCCGAAGGATTACCAAGTTAATTGTAAGCACAATAACGTAACTGAGGAGATATCACAACAGAATCGAATAGTGGATTCGATAGATAAATAACAAGCCTCTACAGACTCTCTGGAGTCTGTGAACTCTCAGGGGTATATATAGGATTATCAAGGGTAGCAAGATTAGATTCTTGAGGTGACTAGGAATCTGATGGAAGTGCATGATAAGACAGAGGTTGGATACTTGGAACAATCTCAAGTTCAAAACCTTGATCTTCAAGTGACTGAGGAAGCTCTAGATTAACTCCTTGGGAGGACCCTTCAGTATCATACAATGAAGGGGAACTATGAGATGAACTCAGTGGCTTAGCCATGATGAATTCCTCTCAAGAGAAAAAAAAGGAAAGGATATTTGTTGAGGGCTTTATTAATAATCTTGAAATTAACATGGAATTACTCAATATTTGTCCAAGAAGCAACTGCTTAGGTTCGACATGTTTATCGTGGGTAGTTATTTTTAGAAACAAAAGCTTTTCCTTTTCATATCTTAAGAGTCAATAAAAGGACGAAAAGGTGACTCTTGTCACTTTCAATGGTTTAGTGATCTTGAAAGGACAAGTGATCGATGATCCTTTTTGTTAGGACCCTATATTATCCCTTTTTGATCATATATTTTGCTATTATCTCATCCTTTTCCAATCCATATTTAAAGTCCATGTTATTACTTTAATCCACTTTTCTGAAGGTATACAATATTTCTTCTCATTACTATACATTTAATTTATTTTACATATAATTACATTACATTAATGGTTAATTGTTGATTGGATAGTTGCTGAAACAGTTTATCATTGTAGTCTACACTGCTGAAATAGCCTGAAGACCGCAGGTTTATCATTACAGTTTATGTTGCTAAAATAGTTAGAACAGTGCGCAAATCCCATTGCTGAAATAGCCCGTGATTTTCATTTTAGATTCGCCAGCAAAAAAAGGAGATCATCGAAGGAGCTGTTACACTAGCCGTAACAACTACATTCCAAAGTCAACATTGCCATAACCATTGTAACAGCATTTTGTTAATGGAAGAACTGATTACCCTATTTTGGCATATCAAGTTAAAGATAGGATTTATAATGTAATCAATCGTAATAGATGTCTCCTCTTTAAAAACGAGGAGACATCTACATTAGGGGGACTACGGACAGACTGTGGGAAGGTCTAGCTGAAGGAAAAGGACTAGAATCTTTTGTAATATGATACATTGACAGATGAATAAAATATTGTTCTAAACATTCCTTTCTAGTTTCTTTTTCTGGGGAATCTTGTGATAAGGACAGGGCCCACCTTCATCACAAGATTCACCCATTACATTCCTGTAGTGTGTTAAGTGTACTTTCTATTCATATCTTGTTAAGTTCTGTTTACTGAATATTGCTTATGCATTATTGCTGAAACTCTATTTTTCAATTGATTATTGCATTACTTTCCTGAATTTGTTCAGAGTTAATCAATGAGTGCTTTAATTGGTAAATGAGTTTACAGAGTGAGTTTGTGAAGCATAGTAATCAAAAAAAGGTGCTGAAGATTCTTGCTTGTGGAATAGGGTCCTGTTCTCTGTTACACATAACTAGTCCCTTCCTTTGCAGATTGATTTCTTTTACTAGATTGTTCTTTTTAATGTAATCAGGGATTCTTTGATAATTATTTGCAATAGATTGTTTTTGCTGTAACTTAGAGTAGAGCTTCAGTTTGCTTAAGGCGAGGTGTGATTAGTATATTTATTACTACAACTTTTACTACTTTTGAGATTGAGCACATACAGTGTGTAGTTTCCTTTTAAATAAACAGACTTCCCTGGGTTTACAATTCATGTAGCACTTAGTTGTTTGAATTAATAAGCGATTAAAGTGACCAACATTTTGGCGCCATTGCCGGGGAAGGTAATCATAGATTTCAAAAGCATTAATGTTTTTCTTTTAGATGTGTAGAATGCATGAGAGGACGCAAGAAAACTAACCCTACAAGTGGCAAGGGCAAAGGAAGAGGAGGAATAAAGACCTTTATTGATGAGATTATATCAAAAGATGAAACTTCTCAGAGGCTAAGCTCTCGAAAGTCAAAGACTCAGCATTCTCTTCAAATAGACTACGAAATGGAGGAAGTTGTGGGCCCTGAAAAGGTTGAGGAAATAGTAGAAGACATTAAGGAACCAGTAGAAGATATTGAGGAACCAGTAGAAGACATTGAGGAACGAGTGGAAGAAATTGAGGAACCAGTTGAAAACATTGAAGACCGGGCAAGTACAATAGGAGAACAACCAATGGAAGGGAACAATAAAGGACTCTTTGGTGGAGGACATGTAGGAGGAGAGGGAAGAGATGAGAATTCTCTCTCCACCTTGGGATTTCCTATTGGGGATCTTCCCAGAGGGGCAACTCCCATGAAGAATATCCCACTTTCAGCCTTACCTAACTTCCATGGCTTATCTTCTGAAGATCCTGATGAGTTTTGTTTTGAGTTTGATATATTGTGCAGAAGATATGATTATGTTACTAATGCTCAGAAATTGAAGCTATTTCCAGCAACACTAAAAGGAAATGCACTAATATGGTTTATGAGTCTCGGAGGCCATGTAAACACAACCTGGGAACAAATGAAGCATAAGTTTTTGAACAAATATCAAGACTACTGCCAGATGAGAGAAAAAAGGGAGGAACTATTTAAGATGGTCCAAAAGGAGGATGAAAATCTGGAGGACTTTATGGAAAGACTACAATACAATCTGCATAGATCCAATCATCCCGATGTAAGTAAAGATATTCTTAAAACAATATTATTGAAACGGGTAAGGGATGATTGTTTAGACATGCTAAATATGCTTGGTAAAGGGGACATATCTAAAGAATCATATGATGAAATTGTTAACCTCTACAAAATATGTTCAAGAGGAGCTGCAAGGAATAGATCAAATAGCATGGATAATACATGTTCAAGAGTCCAAAAATCAGCCAGTGGAGGAGTAACAAAATCTGAAATAGGTAATTTACTTGAGGAATTCAAAATTGAAATGTTAAGTTCTTTTTCTTCACAGATTGATACCTTACAGGTTAAGAAGAAACAAGCAGAAGCAGAAGTTGCTTTGGCTATCTTCTGTCCCAAATGCAAAGATAAACACCCACTAAGGGAATGCCCATTGGACAAAGTACCAATTTGCACCCTTTTTGAGAAGGATCACGAAACACAACAATGCCCTTCTTTACCAGGAATAAAAGCAGCATTGCAACCAACCGAAGAGGAAGCTGAAGCGGTCTATTTGCTGACACAAAGAAGGCAATGGTAACCATGAGGACAAGGTATGAACTCTAATATGCCATTTACATCTTCTAATCGTTGGAATAATTATCCTTATTTTAATCAAGCAAACTACCCGCCCTTTAACCAAATAAAATACCCACCCTTCAATCAAATGAATTACCCACCCATGCAGCAATCAAACCCTCCCTTTGTAGACCCTGCAATGTGGACTCCTTGGCCTCCACAACAACAATCTTATTTTATTCAATGGAACCCAAACTGGAGAGCTCAACAAATCTCGTTTCCAAATCAATTTCCTAAGTTTCAATAACCACTCCCTCTACCATCAGGTGCTCCACCAAATAATCAGATTATGAGACCCCAGCTGCTTGTACAACCAAACCCTAACCCGAATAATAAAGCTGTGCAAGTCATTGATATTCAAAACCAGCCTATATCTCCTATTTTCCCTACGCAATGTGATGATATTCATTTACGATCTGGGAAAATAGTTGAACCTATTATTGATGATATTACCTTTTCTGATTCTGATAAATAAGAGACAGAGAGAAATAATTTACCTAATAAGGGTGTTGAAACAACAGATCCACCCGCTAATAAGGGTGATGAAACAGTAGAGCCACCATTCCCTGAGTGTTTAGCTTTGACTAAGACACTTGAGCCACCTTCTTTTAATCTTTTATGGAAATTACAAAATCTTTATGTCAAAATTCCACTCTTACAAGCACTCAGAGATGTACCAATTTATGCCAGAACTATGAGAGATATTTGTATTAAGAAACCTGGTAGGAAAGCTAAACAGCCCCTTACAGTTCATGTTATGGGTGATCTATTTGCTTTAATGTCCAGTAAAACTCCTCCTATTAAATATTGTGATCCTGGCCATCCTACGGTTACAGTACAAATTGGAAAAACTATTACTTCATGAATTCTGGTAGATTTAGGTGCTGCTATAAATATTATGACTCTTGAAACTTCACAACTGTTACACCTGAAGAATGTGATCAGAGAAACACCAACCATCCTAGAGTTAGCTAACCATTCTACAATCAAACCGGAAGGAGTCATTGAAGACCTAATCATTTCAGTTGAATCATGGAATTACCCAGCTAACTTTGTGGTATTGCAGACTAAAACAAAGTTGGGGGGACATCCTCTAATTTTTGGAAGGCCCTGGCTGGCCACATCCGATGCCTTTATCAGCTGTAGATTAGGTTTAATGACAATTTCTAATGGATGTGAAACCAAGCAGCTTACTCTTTATCCTCATGCCACACCTATGATTAATAATGATAATTCTGTATGGTTGGATTACGATGATAATGCTACTCAACCTATTTTGACTATCGGACAAGCTTTAACTCTTAAAGATACCACAGAGGGTGAAGTAATTAGTAATTTTATTTCTAAACCCTCCTTGGTCACTTCTGAAACATATAATCAATTGACTGCAATTTTGAAATCTGAAACCTAGGAAAAGCTTAAATCTAAAGATCTACCTCAAACATCAACTACTATCTCCTCTAAAAGCATAATAGTAGAAATCGAACTTGACAAAACATTGAACATAAACCCCAATTTAATAGATGTTGAAACACAACAACTAATGAAGTTAATTCGTGAAAATAAGGAAGCATTCACATAGGACTATACAGATATGAAGGGAATCTCTCCTGAATTATGTACTCATTGCATCTATATCAAGGAAGGATACTGACCAATATGTCAACCCCAGAGGCGAATGAATCCCAATTTGAGGGAAATTGTTAAAGAAGAACTTCAAAAATTGCTTAATGTAGGTTTTATATACCCCATATCTGATAGTGAATGGGTTTCTCCATTGGTGATAGTACCTAAGAAAATGGGAAATGGAGAGTGTGTGTAGATTATAGAGCTTTAAACAAAGCCACTCAAAAAGATCATTTCCCCTTGCCATTCATTAATCAGGTGTTAGATAGTTTGTCAGGAAAGAAATTCTTTTCCTTTTTAGATGGTTTTAGTGGATATAACCAAATCAAAATTGCACCCCAAGACCAAGACAAGACCACTTTTACTAGTCCCTAGGGAACTTTTGCTTATAGAGTTCTCCCATTTGGACTATGTAATGCTCCAACAACTTTTCAAAGAGCAGTGATAGGAATCTTTTCTGATATGCTTAATGACTCTATGGAGATATTTATGGATGACTTTACCCCTTATGGTGTGACTTTTGAAGATGCATTACAAAACCTTGAGAAAGTACTTAAACGTTGTGTACAAGCTCACCTTTCCCTAAGTACTGAAAAAATGTCATATGATGATGAATGAAGGAATTGTACTTGGAGACTTTATTTCATTTCAAGGAATTCAGGTAGATCCATCCAAAATACAGGTAATTCAGACCCTTCCTATCCCTAGAACACAAATTGATGTGAGAAGTTTTTTAGGACATGCTAGATACTACAAAAGATTTATCAATTTTTGTTCTAAAATAGCTTCTCCTTTGTTTATGTTACTTATGAAAAATGTTGAATTCAAGTGGACTGGTCTTTGCCAGAAAGCATTTGATGAACACAAGAATCAGTTATCTATAGCTCCTATTTTAAAGGGACCTAATTGGGCACTTCTCTTTCATATATCCTCTGATGCTTTGGACACTGCAATTGGAGCTGTCTTGGGACAAGAGGAAAACCATCTTCCTTATGCTATTTATTTCATTAGTAAGAATATGACCCTTGCTGAGATTAATTACACAATTATTGAAAAGGAATTTTTAGCAGTCATTTATGCTATTAATAAATTTCGACATTACATTATTGGTTACTCTACTTTTGTTCATACTAACCACTCGGCTATTAAGTATTTAATGAAAAAATCTATCACAAATGCTTGAGTCACCAAGTGGTTAATGTTATTACAAGAGTTTGATATTAAAATTGTAGATCAACCAGGTAAATAAAATGTAGTTGTTGATTTCCTTTCTCGATTAAAAGCTGATGATAATACTCCAGTAGATGATTCCTTTCCTGATGAATATTTATTTGAAGTATCTACTCACTCACCTTGCTATGCAGACATTTCCAATTATCTTGTTGCAGGGAAGTTACCATCACACCTATCACATCGAGAGAAAAGAAAGATCATTCAACAAAGTGCTCGGTACAGCTGGATAAGTGGGTGTCTTTTCCAT
Organism: Pinus tabuliformis; assembly: GCA_031772625.1. Classification (NCBI taxonomy): domain Eukaryota; kingdom Viridiplantae; phylum Streptophyta; class Pinopsida; order Pinales; family Pinaceae; genus Pinus; species Pinus tabuliformis. The sequence goes on along the minus strand of CM062815.1, from coordinate 597,993,334 downwards.
ACAGGACTTGATCATGAAATTCGAAGATGCATTAGAGAAGTTGAAGTTTATGATATACTGAAGGCTTGTCATGATGGCCCTTGTGGAGGGCATTTTGCTGATAAGAGAACAACACACAAAATTCTTAGAATGGGTTATTATTGGCCCTCACTCTTCAAGGATGCAAAGAAATATGTTCGGGCCTGTGATAGCTGTTAGAGAATGGGACAACCTAATAATATAGATGAAATTCCATTGAATCCCTAGGTAATACTTGAACCCTTTGAAAGATGGGCTCTAGACTTTGTAGGGCCCATTAATCCTCCATCGAATCAAAGAGTTTACATATTGGTTTGTACAGATTATATGACTAAATGGGTGGAAGCTAAGGCACTCATTAGAGCTAATGAAGAATATGTTTTAGCCTTTCTATTTAAAGAAATATTTGTTAGATTTGGAGTGCCTATAGAGCTAGTTACAGATGGAAGACCTCCTTTCAATTCTTATGGTTTTAAAGCCACCCTTCAAAAATATCATATTCATCATAAAATGACTACACCTTACCATCCCCAAGCAATGGACAGGTGGAGAGTACAAACAAAGTTATAGAAGCCATTCTAACAAAAACAGTGAAGGAAAATAGGAAGGACTGGTCTCAAAGGTTGCCTAAAGCATTATGGGCTTACAGAACTACTTGGAGAAATACTACAGGATTTTCTCCGTATGAATTGGTTTATGGTAAAAGTGTTGTTTTTCCTGTGGAATTTGAAATTAAAAACTTAAGAACTGCTTTAGCTGTTAACGTTGATTTGACTGATGCACAGACAGCCAGGTTGCAGTAACTTCAAGAATTGGATGAAAAGAGATTAGACACCATCCATCAAACGACTATGATCCAACAAAAAAGAACTAGGTGGCATGATAAAACCATCAAGCATAAGCAATTTCAAAAAGGTAATTGGGCTTTATTGTATGATTCTCGGTTTGAAAATTTTCAACGGAAATTAAGAACAAGATGGCTGGGACCTTATGAAATAGATACTATTTTTCCCAATGAATAGTAAGGCTCCTAACAATTGATGATTCTAGAACACCATTATTAGTAAATGGGTATCGGCTCCGTTTGTACTAGTAGCCCATTTCCAAAGAGGATTTTAAGGCCACCTCCATGGCAGATTCACATTATATCTTTTTGGGGGACCCTGCTGCCCCTCATTGCATTTAATTTCTGCATTGTACTTTTTAGCATTAGATTAGATTTCTTAACTAATAATCCTTGTCAAAGGTTGGCATGTTACAATTGATTATTTTGCAGATCTCAGATGTAGGAGAGGCTAATTGGAAAGGACAATCCTACTACAGGCAGATCTAAACTTCATTTTGTGAAGCACTGTCATCTCATTTCAATCCATAGTCCATTCCCCTATTTTCCACAACATTTCCCCTTTTTCTCTTTCCCATGTTTCCCATTATTATTCAGCAACATTTTCCCTATTTCTTCCCCTTACATCAACATTTTTCCTCATTTTCCCCATTACTGAAACACCATCCTCCATCCATTTTCCTGTTGCTGAAACACCATTCTTTACCCATTTTCCTGTTGCTGAAACACCAACCTTTACCCATTTCCCTTTGCTGAAACATTATTTCTTTTCAAAAGAATTACCACACACTACTTTCCGTTGTGAGAATCACCTCTTCCATTATTTCTATAACTTTGTTCTTTCACTGCCTTCTCCTATGATTATACAGGCCTTTCATATAATCACCCTCATGTTTCAAAACCCTCTTCCATAACTATTGATGATCTATTATCAACATACACTATATTTTCCGAATATGTATCAAAGGTAAACATGAGGTATGTAATTATTATGTGTAAATATTATTAAACTATAGTTAAATGAGAAGATTATGTCATTATTACCATGATCCCCATACATTTAAAGTCATTATTTCAGCCGTAGTTGGGGGGAATACCAAAATTATACGACATCATTTCACAGCAAGCCAATTACCATCATTTCTTTTACCCACGATCATGTCTTATCACCCCACCTCTGTGTTGTTATTCCATGTTCTCACTTGCAAAATTTACTCTGTCCAGAGTGTGGTAACTTGGTTTGTGACTGTGCATTTTATTGAAGCTGGTTAACTATGGGAGGTCTTGCTATTCGACATGAGCCTGGCTCGATAGCTCTACTAGAATTACACCCAAAATTGTATCAAATTTTTCAGCGGGCAGGCTGGGTATACTATTTTCAGAGACTTCAGGGATTTGATCCACAACAAGTCCTTGAATTTGCACATAATTTATGGGATGGCTACTCTACTATCCAAGGAGTTCGAATTCTAGTATTAGAGTATGATATAGCACAGGTTTCAGGTCTACCGGTCACTGGCACTCGATGGTTTACTCATAAACACATCATTCTGAATGCACAGCAGGACTTTCTTCTGCAAGGAGAGCAGGTCAAGCCCAAAGGCCGAGGTGTCCGACTTCATTCATTACCGCCTCCATGGCCGGAAGTTGCTGAATTTGTCAAGCATTATCTCACTTGTGAAGGTCGCTACCAGGTAGTTTATCAGCATGATTTTATCTTGTTAAATCATTTGAGACATGGTCGACTATTGAATATGCCATATTATTTACTTGGGTGTCTAAAGAATATGTCACATTATTGTAGACAAGCAAAATTTCCATTCCTTTCGCTCACCCATCATCGTCTTGTCCAATTACTAATTCAGAGGGGTTTGGCTCAACAAAACCCTCCCCCTCTCAATAACCCACCCCTAGACCCTCAAGAAGGTGCTAAAATTCCTCAACAAGTAGCTAAAATTCCCCAAGAAGCCACTGAAATTCCTGAAATTCCCCAACAAGCTCTTGAAATTCCTCAACAAGCAACTGAAATTCCCTAAGAAGCCGCTGAAATTCCTCAAATTCCTCAACAAAATCCTGAAATTCCTTAGCAAGATGAAAATCCTTCTGAACAGCAACCAAGGAGCATTCCTGATCCCCCAGAAATTCCACCAGCAGAATCAGCCAACCCAATTGACCCTTCCACCACATCAACTCCATCCCATAATTTAGTAGAGTCATCTAATCCTACTGTCCACATTCCTAGTTATGATTCCAAAGATAACCTTCCCATCGCTATGCTAAAAATAAAACGGTAGAATAAGACTGTTTTCCTCCCAAAAAGACGAACCAGAGCCTTAACTGAAGAAGCTACCATCCCTAATAACCCTCCCCCTCTAAAAATACCCACTCATAAAAGGGAAATTACTGCACTCCCTGCCTTTTTACACCAAAGACGTATGAGGGTGTCAACTAAAGCAGCAACTATTGCTACCATCCTAAATTCCTCACCTATTGTTCTAAAATCCCATACCCCACCACAGTCCCAAGTCCCTAAATCTTTACCTATCTCACCCTTGGGCACTGAAACACAAGAACCAGCCACTGATCCACAAAATTTAGATACCCAAGATGTTGTACAGCATGTAGCTACTACACAAGAACCAGCTACTCATTCAGCAGCTGCCACATAAGAACCAGCTGCTGATCCACAAAATTTAGATACCAAAGATGTTGTACAGCATGTAGTTGCCACACAAGAACCAGCTACTGATTCAGCTGCTGCCACACAAGAACCACTTGCTGATATACAAAATTTAGACAACCAAGATGTTGCACAGCAAGTAGCTGCCACACAAGAACTAGCTATTGATTCAGCAGCTACCACACAAGAACCACTTGCTGATATACAGAACACAAACGACCAGGATGATGCACAACACATAACTATTACACAAGAACCAGCTACTAATTCAGCAGCTGCCACATAAGAACCACCTGATGATATGAAAAATCTAGATGCTCAAGATGTCGCAAACTATGTAGCTGCTATAGAACAACAAGCTACTCATCCAGTAGCTGCCACACAAGAACCAAGTACTGAGAAGGTGACTTCTACACAAAACCCAGTCACCCTGGCTTCCCTTCTATAGGAAAACGAGTTTCTAAAATCAAAACTTGAAGCTTATAAGAAGCAATTAATAATGGAAAGGGAAGCCTATGACAAAGAGCTTAATTTGTACACTTTAGCTCATGCAGCATCCACAGCTAAGAAAAGTATAGAGAAAGACTGGTATAACGAATATATGTGCAACCAATGTGGTAACATTTATCATCAAGCCGGTTATAAAATAGTTGAAGTTCCACTGCCTAGAGCCTTCCCTACATCCACTTCTGCTACAATTAAAGAGGAATGCCCTGCTATCACACAAGAACTAGCAGGGCCATCAAATTTTTTTTAAAAGGAGGTTAAGCCACAAATACCTCGGCCTACAAAGACTGTTTTTACTCAAACTAGCAACACTGAAGCACAAATGGATAAATGGAATAAAGGATATGTTATGTCACAAGATAGGATCTTGTAGGAGCATAAATCACCGTGGAAAAATCATATATATTCAATGTGGGAAGCTTTGGAGTAGGTACTCCAACATTCTTGTGCTCAGAAGAAGGAGAATAAACAATTAAAACCTAGATTGCTCCTCATGTTTGATTTGGTTCAAAGATTATTAGCTACCAGGAAACCATCTTCCAAATACTCTCTTTTTCTTGCAGAATGATTAGCATTCTTTCAAATAAAGGCAGTTAGATATGGGAGACCTCATGAGGTATTTGGACCTGAACAATTTGTGAAAACTTTCATAGAAGCATCTACCAGTGAACAAAATTTACTCTGTGAATTGTATCTCCATAATGAAGCCATCCCTAAGGATAGGAAGCTCAATCTGAACCCTTTGGTTAGTGATGTTCAAATCAGGGCCTTTATCTCTTTCCTTTCTAATCAGCTCACATGGTAGAATGCCTTTCTCTCAGCAAGGAATAATGAATACAATCTTCTTCTGTGGATTCGATCCAAGTGACAGAATTCTGCCATTTTTGTTGCTGAATATCATCAGTTTTTGAAGGAACCAGAAATGGGTGAACACGTCATACAGCTACAAGCAACAATGTTAGAAGACTGCCAACATTTTTTTAAAGCTAAGGGAGCCCTTGCCTTAAAAGCAAACAACTTATTCTGGCAATAGTCTACTAAGGAACGACAGGAGTACCATCCCTTCAGTCCTCCCAATGTTGAAGCAGGAATTTGAAGGGTACCTGACTATGTTAAATGTGTTCAGCAGTGTGCTCAAAAATGGGTAGGATATCATTTTCATTTCCCTCTTCTATGGATGCCAGCACAAGAATATAGGGCTCATTACAAGTTGTCCAAAAAGGAAGAAGCAATAACATGGCAGAGGTTACAAAATGTTCACGGCTTCAGAGATCTGGCTGACAATACCTTCTATAGTTACTACCTAAGTAATTTGCACTCCAAGGCCAAGTACCCAGACTCAGATTCAAAGTAAATTTGCATGAGGACATGCAGCCTTTTCAGTTGGGGGGGAGGTTAGGACCCTACATTGTCCCTTTTTGATCATATATTTTTCTATTATGTCATCCTTTTCCAATCCATATTTAATGTCCATATTATTACTTTAATCCACTTTTCCGAAGGTATACAATATTTCTTCTCATTACTATACGTTTAATTTATTTTACATATAATTACATTACCTTCATAGTTAATCATTGATTGAATAGTTGCTGAAACAATTTATCATTGTAGTCTACACTGCTGAAACAACCTGAAGACCATAGGTTTATCATTATAGTTTATGTTGCTGAAACAGTTAGAATAGTGTGCAAATCCCGTTGCTGAAACAACCCGTGATTTTCATTTTAGATTTGGTAGCAACAAAATAAGATCATCGAAGGAGTTGTTACACTAGCCGTAACAACTACATTCCAAAGTGAGCATTGCCATAACCATTGTAACAACATTTTGTTAATGGAAGAACTGATTACCCTAATTTGGCATGTCGGGTTAAATATAGGACTTATAATGTAATCAATTGTAATAGATGTCTCCTCTTTAAAAAATAGGAGACATCTACATTAGGGGGACTACGAACAGACTGCGGGAAGGCCTAGCTAAAGGAAAAGGAGTGGAATATTTTGTAATATGATACATTGACGGATGAATAAAATATTGTTCTAAACATTCCTTTCTAGTTTCTTTTTCTGGGGAATCTTGTGAGAAGGATAGGGCCCATGTTCATCACAAGATTCACCCATTACATTCCTGTAGTGTGTTAAGCGTACTTTCTATTCATACCTTGTTAAGTTCTGTTTACTGAATATTGCTTATGCGTTATTGCTGAAACTCTGTTTTTCAATTGATTATTGCATTACTTTCCTGAATTCGTTCAGAGTTAATCAATGAGTGCTTTAATTGGTAAATGAGTTTACAGAGTGAGTTTGTGAAGTGTAGTAACCAAAAAAAGGTGCTGAAGATTCTTGCTTGTGGAATAGGGTCCTGTTCTCTGTTATAGCATAACTAGTCCCTTCCTTTGCAGATTGATTTCTTTTACTAGATTGTTCTTTTTAATGTAATCAAGGATTCTTTGATAATTGTCTGCAATAGATTGTTTTTGCTGTAACTTAGAGTAGAGCTTCAGTTTGCTTAAGGTGAGGTGTGATTAGTATATTTATTACTACAACTTTTACTACTTTTGAGATTGAGCACATATAGTGTGTAGTTGCCTTTGAAATAAACAGACTTCCCTGGGTTGACAATTCATGTAGCACTTAGTTGTTTGAATTAATAAGCAATTAAAGTGACCAACACTTTTCAAATTTAAAGAGTCAGAAAAGATCACAATGACCACTTAGGTAACTCTAAGAAAAAGGAGTACTAAGCAACCGTGAATTGAAATATACACCTTAGCAAATAAATTTACCAAGGACTTGACGTACATGCAGGAAATCTCCCTGAATTATGTGTTTGGTGTATCATGTTTACAGGGCAGTAGACTCGACTTCCTATGGAAAGGTTTGCAACCTATGAGGGTCTCCCTTTATATACTCAACGGTACGGGGAGAAAAATTCCATGCTAGCGTTGTCTATTGCAAAAGTGAATGATAGTTGCTAAGTTTTATAGATGCTGGAACACGTCTCTAGCCTAGACCACTAAGTATGAACGTTATTGTTTCAAATGCTACTTATATTAATTGATATATTTTAAAGTTGATCGTCGAATTATGTTTCAATTTCAAGGCCATAACGATGTTACCTGTTCCTAAAATGCAGCTAAATGATGAAATTAAATCCTTCAATTTGATGAAAGCTACCTATGTAAGGAAGAGAAACACTCCAATCATGCATCAAACAAGAAAAAGTGCATTTATGAAAATTTTCAAAAACTAAATGCCAAACATGAAATCTAATCTCTCATATCATAATAAAATACAATGCCAAAACAAAAAAACTTAAAGCAAACTACCTTAAGATATAATGATGATTTTCTTCCTTTTCACTTTAGTGCAATCAATGTAATCTAGTGCAAAAATTAAAAGAGAATGCAACCAAGCCAACAAAAATGAAAATCTCTTTCACATTAATGATTTGAATGCAACAAAAAATTCTTCGAAAACTATTGAAAAGATAAACACTTCCACTTTTGCTTTTCAAAACACAAACCAAAGCAAGCACTTCCTTTTGATTCAAATGAGACAATCAATTTGTAATCTATTGTTTGTCAAATGGAACTTAAGTGACTTTCACAGTATCTACTCAATCCAAAACTAATGAAACCAACTTAAAACATAAAAACCAAAAGTGATTTGCAAAGGATGCCCAAACACACAAAAGACTCTTTAACACAGGTAATTGATCTCCGATGAGAAGATCAACGAGCGGATGAAGGATGACCTAGGAGACCTAGAAAACCTAAAAGGCTAATCAAACTTAAAACACACTTAAACCAAGTTAAGAGGTGATTTCAATCAGATAAGAAAAGACTCAACTCAAATCACACTAATAAATCACTGGGAGTAGCAAAAAAGAACTGAAAATCAGAAGACACCCAAAATTTCTTTAACTTATGCTATCATCACACCTGTTAAGAGAAAATCAGTGATCATCACTACTGTAATCAACACATCCACAATATCATCGCAACTGTGAGGTCCAAAAACATGATGGGCAAGAAAAACAAAGAAAAAACACAAAATATTCAAGAACAACTCAAATTAAAAACCTTCAAGTATTTACTAGAAAGTGATACTGACTATAGACAAACAATGAAGTCTGGGAATGAATGGTTGATAAAACTTCTCAAAAGACAAGGTGAAGAATTGGAAGGAAAGGATCATAGACTCCCCAATGGATTCAACATTTTGTTGACAAGGTTAATCCTCTCTGCAAACAGAGATGAGCCCTCTAGTCCAATGAGTGGATCTAGCAACTGAAGCGATAATCAACTAGACATATTCCTATATTACAATTGAAAAGAAGAATGAAGGAGATGGCCTACCTCGTTCTAATGCTATTATGATTTCCTCTGTTGAGGATCGTGAACCGCTTGTGTCATGGTCTTGTTCCTGTTTCTCTCAGTGTTTATGCACCTACATAAGTGATCAAGACACAACAAGGCATGCCAAAACATATAGAAATTCCAATAGCAACCTACTCAACTGATCAAGGAATGTCAAGCTAAATGATACATGAACATATACGTTTTGGGAAGATGAACCAACAATTGTATATTATTAGAAAATAAAGGGAAGCTTACAAACAAAGCCTTGATGTTGATAGGCTCTCCTTGAGTGGTAATCGAAGTCCAAGCCAAGAACTCTCCAAGTCAAATGAATATCCTCTAGGCACAATCGTAGCATAAGGGTGAAAATAGACATAGACCAACCATTTGGGAATGGGAGAGCATGCATTTATAGGCTAGGAAAGGGAGTTAGGACCTCTCCAAAGATAGTATTAGGCCCTCATCTCAAGGAGGTAGCTCATAGGGATAAGACTAAGAGGCCAAGTTGGGAAGATTCAACCTCATCTATGCCAAACAACCTCCAACTCGTCGCTCTGGAAGCTTCTAGATCACGAAGCTTCTCATCCTCTTTGGGAAAATTACCTCTTTTGGATAATTGCGGGTATACAAGGGAATAGAGCGATGCCATCACTAGTCAAGCACAATGAAACATGTGACCATCGTTGTTTTAAGCCTTATAAGAGTGATGATTCTCATTTTAGGGTTTTAAGAGCTATTTATTCAGGGAAAACTCAAGGAATTTTCCAATCAAAGTATTTAGGAAGGATCTGAGCTATATATATGAATGGGTACATTGTATAATGGTCATGTTTTTGGCACTTCGCAGTATGTCACAAGGAAGTGTAGGAGGTGTGACAAAATACTATGTAACATGTATACTTCTAACATACTTGTTAAGGTTTTCCCCCTTGCCTTACACTACTTGAATGAGCTGCCAAGGGTTAACCCAAAAGCACTGATTAGAGTAGGTGTTACTAGTCAAAGCACAAGCATTGTGTTTTCATTAAGACTCACTCTAAACAAAACGTATTTTCCATCAAGGAATCATCGACTAAAGACAACAATTTCATCATAAAGAGAGAGGAAAATCGATAACCATATGTTGATAGATATACAAGTCCTCTTAGATTTTCCTGGTTTGTCTCGAAAGCCAAACATGGTTTCACAAGAGGCTAACCTATAGGTACAAGCAAGCAAAGAAAGGAAACAACAAAAAGTAGGAGCAAGCAAGCAAGCAAAACAAACCAAGCAAGAGAGCAAACAAACATGCAACCAAAAATCAAAGCATAGAAAGAAGCAAAGATTACTCTTACTCCTACACTAAATGGTGCATGAGCCTACTCACATGAAGTGATATTTGCAATGCAATCATGATGCATTAGTTAGACCATGTTCGTGAAGGCATGGTTTTTGAGAAGCACAGTCAAGCGAACCAGCAAACATAAAATATATAGCAATGAAGACCAACATGCTACGAGTTCCAAAACACCCATAGAAAACAAAAGAGTGAATGCACAAGATAGACATTCTTCAGACTTAACATGGTGTAGTGACACACTACGTGTAGGTGATAAACATGCACACTCTTCATATTGTGACATATGAGTGAACATGAGAAAGACCAAGATCTTACGCTTTGCAAGTGTGCTCATTGTGTAAGATTCCTCCAAAGCTTGAGTGATCAGATCATGTGATTTGAGTGGAGGAAGCGAAATCTGGGTGTTTGGTTGATCTTCAATGCAAAGCAGAGAGTGATGAGGAGCCTTAGGCATTTCAAAATTTTTCTGATTAGAAATGGAACCAACATCACAACAATGAAGGCCTGACATAACCATCGGCCTAGGCTGAAGTGCCTCGGCAGCCTGTGGGATTTCCACTCCATGAATAGGTAGATCATTGGAGACCAATGTCTTAGACAGATTAACAGTCAGTGAATCAACATTGTGATCAAATGAGGAAGTATATAGATCATGACAACCACGATCAAAAAATTTGTGATGTTTGTCGGCAGCCTCATGATTTGATGAATCAAGCAAAGGGATAGATGAGAAACAAGCATGTTCACCCTTTGTGTTCTCAGAAATGATAGATGACAAATGGGATGGATTTTCAGAGGAATATGTGTCCTCTCTGCAATGTAATGGTAGACTAACATCTAGTGTGTCCTATGAATGATCAGAAATTGAAACATCCGGAAATGAGTTTTCACAGGGAGAATCAAAAGTGACATAATCACAAGGGATGTTGGGATAGAGTGGATGAGACGCGGATGGAAGGGATCCATCCTTCATTATGGGTTATTCTTTAGATTCTCACACACACTCATCATGTATGACAACATGAGTTGGCTACGCAACACCAACTCCATCGACAACTTGATCCTCGTTCACAAGTGTGGAGTCTAGAACAGAAGAACACAATATAGTAAACTCTGGAGGATCAACAGAACACGGGGGTGAGGGTTTAGGTAACAAGTCCACATGACAACCAATGGGCTTGCAAGCCAAATATACACACATATCAAGAGCAGGTGGGTAGGAGGATGTGACAGTTCAACAGATGTGTGTGCATGTTCTCCCACATCACTCTACAGTGTTGGAGCTACTTGATAAGGGGAAGGCAGACAGTCACTTGTGACAACAACTATGTTCGACTTTGATTGTGCAGCGCCATCACAGAAGTATGGTGAGAGGGGTTCAAATGATTCTAAGAATTGCAAATTTTTAGATATGTAAAGAAGATACTTAAATAATCCATCAAGAAATTCCCAATCAATTTCATCTTCAAGAAATTTCCATGTGAGATTACAAAAGCATGTGTGAAACTTTTCAACGGATTCATCACGTGCTTTCCATAATTTCAGAATTTCTTTGTTAATTTCTTTGCAGTCAAAATGATTGAAAGCATGGTCTGTCTCTGCAAATAGATGATGGAGAGAGTGAATAGACTTTTCGGGCAGCGTGGCACACAATGCAGTGGTTTCCCTCAAAGTGTGTAATATTCAAATATTTCATGCCTTTCACAAGAGCCTACAATGTCAACTACGTGTTTGACCAAGGCTACTCAACCTCCACCATTATATGTTTTACATGATAATTTATTCTAGAGCTCTTCCGAGATTTCAAAGTCACTTCCATAAGATATAAACTCCAGAAGAGAAATTATGTGTTTATTCATGATAAATATGCAAAGATTCAAAATAGATTATAAGGACACAGATTATCATCTAGAACTCCTTCTAGTGCCAGAAACGTTGGCGGTGCTACACCCACCAACATCCAAGGGATCTCCCTAGTATGAAGTCCCAACTAGACCTCACACCATTTGGTGTAGGAGTCCCATCTAGTATTATGGCATGGTTTACATTATCTTAAAGGTTTGCCTTAGCTCTTGCTTGCAAGCAGATGAGAGTGGTAGACTTTGTCTTCTAACAATGAGGGTCACGTGCCTAGTGAGTGCTAGTGTTACTTGTGTCAAGGTTATTTCACCACAGAGGGAGAGAATGGAAGTGGGTCTCCAATCGAAAGGGAAAATTCCCATCTCAGTCAGAGACACTGAACATAACAGGACATGCACATCTTCCAACGGAGTATTCCACATGGATGTGGTAGTCACAAACACACAAGAAGGAATAGCACATATAATAGTCAATAGAGTAGTCTGCGTGAGTGCGATGGTCGTTATAGCATGTTTATGGAAAATGTTTTATCTGATGTCTAGCGAGGTAGCCCACACAACCAAGACAATGTTAACAACTTATATAACACATTTTCATAAACATATGTATCAAAACAACTGAAATAGTTCAAATGTCTTAACACAGATTAAAGCAACATGCATGACACATGTTCAAAGATTATTCTTACAAATAGTTAAAATACATGTGTGAAAACATGCTCACCTGTTATTAGGCCTCTGAATTAAGTGAAAGTTCCAAGACACATCGGTACACCATACATCACTAACCCCATAAGTGGGTCATTGTAGCCATTGCTCACTCCTAAAAGAAAATACTACAGACTCTCAAGGATATTTGGGAGGAGCCAAGGTGAAAAGTCCCTTGCATGTACAAATGAGGGGTATTTAGAGCCAAGGGTAAAACTGGCCCTTGTGACTTTTCGACTTCCCTCAAGACCGTTGACTTACATGACTCCTCAACTTTACATGAATCTTCAGATTTACATGTGATTCTCTTGGACTTCCACGTTACACTACATTGATTTACAATAACATGGCCCACATTAATGATGTGGCCGAGATGACTCATGACATGACTTGACATGACAATGCTAGTATGTTCACGCTACTGCTAGTGTCCAGGTCAAGCCATAGTGCTATTTATTGATGGATGTGCTCTTGGTGTATCATAGCTTCACCATCCTTATGAAAAGGTGTGTGGAGTCTTCGATGGTCTTGTTGTCTAGTTGATGTTTGCATGTGCATGTTCCTCCTTCGCTTGTACTTTGACATGCTTCATGTGTTTGTCTATTTGTGAATAAATCTCCTTACATGCATTCCACATTCGTTCGTTCATGAAAAAATCTCCTTGCATGCATTCCTCATTCATCCGTTCATGAACGAATCTCCTCACATGCATTTCTTGTTCGTTCATTTGCAAACAAATCTCCTCGCATGCATTCCTTGTTCGTCCATTTGCAAACAAATCTCCTTGCATGTGCTCTCCCTACTCATCTCGTTCATCATCTTGTCATGTTTCATACATGTAACTGTATCTATAATCACTCATGTCGAGATGGCATCAAATCTAGAAATCTCCTAGTCTATCATGATACGTTATTCTTCACTTTTAGATGCAAGTGACTGGGAGAGAGGACAAGGATCTTACAATTGCACAAGGCAGATTTCAATTTGGGATGTGGGCTCCAAGAACTTCTAGTGAAAATTGCACAGAGGTCACTGGGAGACTGGGACGGACAATCCATATCAGTAGTGAACTATCAGTGATGCAGGAAGCAGAGGGGTTGGTGGTGGGACAGTGTCCCCTAGGGTTAGTTTTGGGGCTCAAAGCCCAAGTTTTGTCATGTAAAGTGTAAAGCCTCCACAATTTATGGTCGTTGAGCATGTAGATGTAAAGCGTCATAAATGGCTTCCACCCTTCATGGATGTAAGTTGTGTCAACTTTAGAAGATTGTATAAAAAGGAGAGTCTTGGAAGAGTCTAAAGCAGTAGATGTATTAGTAATGATGACGAATGTAATGGGTCATTAAAGAAAAGAGCAAAGAGTTTTGGAGTAGAAGAGAGGCTCTGTAGCTGTGTGCATAGAGGCCTAGGGTAGAAGTCTGCACCTGAGTGCGCGGACCCCTATAGCTGAGTGCACATGGTAGTTAGAGTCTATAAGAAGATCTGAAGTATTAATAAAGAAGATTAATCTGGAAATATTTCTGTTTGGTCTATTTACTTCTATTATAAATAAATGCGGTTATGTTATGTTGAATAATAGGTTTATGATTTAATGCTATATTGATGAGCGAATCTATATGTTTTACATTGTTATTTGAATGCAAGTAATAATATCTGTTTACGCGAAGAATATATTAATTCTTGTTGAAGTTATCATATACTTAAGATGATCTGGGTAAATACGGAAGTAAGAGTAATTACAGAATCACGTAAGTGGTTGATGCACTTATTTAGGGTCCGCGAAATACCATCGTAGACGTTCACGAAGGTCTAGAGACTAGTAAGAAGAAGTTATATCGATAAACTGCCAGGGCTTATCGATCTATGAGAAGACAAATAAAGGGGTACACAACAGCATCATAACCATCTCTGGGTGCAAAAACGTGGTTACAACATCCCCCCATACTGCTTTGGGTGAGACTTCAGTCCGTGCTTCATAGATTGATGCCGAAAGGGCCAGTAGTGTAGGGATTTTCTTTGCTAACTTAATGTTAAACCTGGGTCAGGGCCCACTAAGCCTCATATCATTGGAATCCAAATAAGAAATAAATTGAAGACTGGTTGGATAGAAAGATCCACGAATTCGTAGCGCAAGAGAATAGAAATCCAAGCTTGACAAAAGAATAGTGGTTGGACAGATACCTGTAGACAGAAATACACAAAATCTTGTTTTGTTCCTTCACTGTCAAATTATATGAGTGGTTCGCTAAATTGGCAGAAGGCCAAGGAAGGTGGAGGCTTAACAGTCTGATAACATGGACCCTAGAGTTAGTGCGGAGATTGGAAGCCTCTAAAGATAAGATCGCGTGCACTGTCGATCATTGGCTTGATCGTATCTTAGGAGGATTTGTGATAGAGTTCCTGGTCGATAATTCGGTTAGCTACAATGAAGCAGAGTGACGCTTCTTCAAAGGACTACGAGGTAAGTACTTAAGGTATTTGAGTACTTGGATGAAAATTCTCTTGTTTGAAAAGTGGGTTATGCAGTTACCTTGATGTTTGGAGCTATGCGAAGTGGAAAGATCTTCAAGGATAGAGGAAAACCAAGCCCTGAATATAGCCCGCTAATCGAACCTCCTCTGAGTGACAACAAGGAGACAACACAAGCTTCACCACAGAGCATTGTTCAGTTAATAAGATGAAGGTTCCCATGAATACCCCATCCACCCATCCCACCTCTGCATTCACCTCCACCGCATACACCTTCGCCCACATCGCCACCACCTCCACCACTGTTCAATATGGTGAATTCAGTAAAATTTCTCATTTTCAAGGGTTTGGGAAATGAAGACTCGGACCTGTTTCGGTTCATCACGAAGCCCGTATGGGAAGCTCAGGGTATAAGAGGTGATCAGATGAAGAAATCAATTTGGCCACTGCTTTACAGGAATGCGTGCTGACATGATACATTAATTACTGCACTGATAACCCAATGGCTTCATTAGCAGATATTCAGACCGCGTTGAAAAAGAATTCAATAGGCCTAAGTCTGAAGCACAATCAATTATGGGATTCAAGGAGATAATTATGAAGCCTGTCGAGACATCCTAGGATCTAGATCAGAGATTGAAGTGCATGATCCATGAAGCTAACATGAATATTATGGATGGGAAGCACCGCAAATTTGTGGCTTCGCTCTTGCCTCATCGAGGGTTGCTTTATCACAACAAAAGACTGGGACCCAAGCAGAAACCCTAGATATTGCACTGAGATTGCATGAGACACTAATGCAAGATGCTAATTTGGGATTTCAGTAGATTCACGCACAGTTGTAGAACCTTTGCCTAAAGTTTCAAAGTTTGAAGAAGGATAGAGTAGTTCGGCTAGAGGTGCGTGAAGAAGTTTGGTGCCTCGAATGCAAAAGTCAGGGGCATGACAAAGATCACTGTCCAATCTTGGCGAATTATGTTGTAGTAGGAGGGTCGATGCCTCTAAGGCCGGAAGCTCAATCAGGGCCAAGAACAGGGGTTGTGCTATGCTGTGGTATCTCTCAGGTAGCTAGAAACATGTGATAGACAATTGTCACCTGCTGCAGAAATTGTACAGACACCGCAACAACTCTTATGCAACTTCTATCAATCGTTGGGTCATGATGAGTGTAATTTCTATAGCTATGAGCTAACGATGGATAGAACGCCCGAATATAGAGTGTAGGCAGAAATTCAACCTTCGAATCAAGGAGCTGGGGAGCACGAGGAGGATATCAGGGATGCAGATGAGGTCGAGGCAGAGGAGGACGAGGTAGAGGTCGGGGACAGGTGATTTGATACAATTGTGGCATACTAGGAAACTATGTGTGAGAATGCACGAACCCGACACGCCTGTCGTGAAAATAGTACACTTAGTATGACCATGTGAGAGAATATTGACCTGTATTACTAGCTAAGATACGCTTAAAAAGGGGTGCAACCTCAACAGCCTACCCAAAACCTATAGATGATGAGGGATGAACCCCGAGAAGAGGACCCCAATGTGAATATTGTGCTACGAAGTAGAATGAAAACTAGTAAAGATAAGGGAAAGCGACCTAAAGAGGGTGAATGGGTCTGCAATGCTCCAAAGAAGGAGGTTGGCTTTGATTTGGAGCACATGAAGGAAACTTTCATGGAAGCAAAGAAAACCTTCGCTAAGGCCTCTACCTTAGGAAGTCGGGATAACCAATCTAAAGAAATGGACTGATCCATGCTTACTACTTTGTTGGATATCTGTACGAAGCTACTATGAGATAGAAAGGTTATAAAGGGATTATAGGAGTTGATCAATAAATGTGTTGGTAATAATCCTGAGGGACCATGCGTTGTTAGTAAAATTGGTAATCATAAGACAAGAATAGGGCAAGAGATGAGGCTCACGGCGCAAATAGGAGAATATGAAATGGATCAAGTTATTTTGGATCTAGGTTCAGATGCGAATGTTTTACCTAAATAGACACGGGGGAGAATGGGGAAACCTGCACTGCAGTGGTCTCCTATGCAATTGAGGATGGCGAATCAACAAAAGATTATCCCCTGGGAAGATTACAAGAAGTGATAGTCGATATTGAAGGCGCGAGTGCGTTGGCCGATTTTGAAGTGATAGAGATTGTGGATCACATCAATCCCTACCCTGCACTCCTTAGGATTGACTAGGCTATCAACATGAATGAGGTGATCAATTTTAATAAGTGAATGATGTCATTTGAAAGAAAATTTGTCCATGTAGTAGTATTGTTGGACCCTACAAAAGGACCACACTACACAGAACCAATATGTGATTACGAAAGTAATGATGATTTGGACCAGATTTATAAGATAACGGCGCGAGATCAAGACTGGGTGAATTTGACAGTGGATGGATGTATTGCATGGGATCGTGAAAGCTCCTACACATCAAATTTGGATGAGGAATTGGAACACTGGTAGAGTCGATTGCACGAAGTTTCTACGCTACGCTGTAACATGATGACCAAATCACTACGTTGTGTATCATCAGAGATAAGAATTCTACCTTACTATGATCGTTTAATTGAAGTGGGTGTATTTCTAGATGCATTTGAAAGGGAAGTGCCAGAGAAGCATCACTTTCAAGCCTTGGCCTTGGCATTGTGTGCTATGCCTGCAAGATGGTGGGGTACGCATAAAGAGAACTTCGGTGGATGGCATGAATATAGAAGAATGATGAAGGTGTGGTTTGGTCGCCCAACGATATGATTTACAGAGAAATACGATGGAAGGAGTGATCTACAAGATCACTTAGCCAAATGGACTGATGCTTATGGTGCAGAACCATAACTAGAGTGGGTGCATATGTTCTATCACACCTTGGATGTAATACCTATGAATTGGTACTGGGAGACAAAGCTCCGCCATGCCACGGGCGAATGGGATATTTTGAGATAGGGATTCTTGATTATGTTTAGCTTTGAAGATGGATTTAAGTGCATTGATGAAGTGTTGCAGGAGGTCAAAGAAGTGATCTTTAGAATACTGCAGGATCCCTTGGATTTAATTCAACCAGATTGGACTACCCAGCTACACCACACGCTAGAGTGCTATAATGTGACCGCTAAAGAGGAAGACGAGGACTAGAGGAACATTAACATCCCAGAAACAGAAAGTCACCCCGATGTTGAGGGGCCACAGATAGAAAATCTAGATATCACCGTGCTACTAAAAACAAGACAAGTGAACATTGGGACAGAGGCGAAGCTGAAGTTTGCAAAGATAGGGGACTACTGGGATGATGCTATGGTGGATAAGGTTGCTGAGTTGCTCCGCGAATACCAGGACTTGTTCCCTACAAAGTTTTCAGACCTGAAAGGGATAATAGGCAATTTAGGAGTAGTGAGGATAACATTGAAACAGAATGTGAAGCCTGTGAAGCAAAGGCCATACCGCCTCAATCCTAAGTAAAAAGAAAGGGTCCACTTGGAATTGGACAAAATGTTAGTGGCAGGAATAATGAACCAGTCGAGGAGTCTGACAGGGTAATTCCTATGGTAGTTCATGAAAAGAAGCAGAAGGATGAAATAAGGATATGTGTAGATCTCAAGAAGCTGAATGACGCTTGCATGCATGATCCTTTTCTGACTCCGTTCACTGATGAAGTGTAGGATAATGTAGGAGGGCTGGAAGCATATTCGTTCACTGATGGGCTCCCAGGGTACCATCAGATCAAGATCATGCCGAAGGATAGAAGTAAGAAGACGTCTGCAACTGAGTGGGGATGCTTTTAGTATATTGTAATGCCTTTTGTATTGAGCAACACGTCGATGATATTTTCACCCGTAGTCATCGCAGCGTTTAAGGACTTCATTCACAAGTTTTTGGAGGTATATTTCGATGATTGGATGGTGTTTGGGCTAGTGAAGCGCCATGTATCTAGCCTATGCTGTTAGAAAATTATATATTACAGAGCAATGGAACACATAGAATATTGCAGAAATATAAACACAAAAAACACAAAAAACTAGAGAGACATAGATATATGTGGTTCACCTAGTTTGGGCTATGTCCACCTCGAACAACCAATCCTTCCTTTCTATTATCCAGCAAAATGAAGAGACACAACCTACAGCAGATCCGCTATAATATCCTTTGCTTTCTCTCACAATCTCACCTCTCTATTTCTCTCTCAAAGAATACACATCTATGACACAACCTCAATACAATGCCCTCATACATAGAGATGGGTTTCCTTCTAGGGAAAAAAACCCTAAACTAAACAAAAGTTCTACCGTTAGATCATCTGCCTAATGAACAGCCCAGATTGACTAGAAATTACTATACTTTTATAAGGCAATTTACATCTGTTTTTAACTTTGGGGGCGCTGCCGTCAAAACCCCTGCCAGGGGACGGCTGGCCCCCAGACCCCCAAACCAGAGGGGATCGGCCCCCCCGAACCCCCGCGGGAGGGACAAGTCCCCCCTATACCCCCCCGCTTGGAGGGGTGTAGAAACTTCCTGGGGTATACATCTAGCTGAAACAAAGACCTCTAAATAATCATGCTCCACACCCAACAATCTCCCACTTGGAGAATGATTGTAGCAACTCCACCGCTACTTCATTTGCTGGACAATGACTCCTCTTCGGACTTGGTTGTTTCTCATCTTCATTGTCATCCTTGAAGACCAATTGAAACTGAGCATATTCTTAGTTTCTCCCTGGTTACAACTTTTGTTAGCATATCTGCAGGATTCTGCCTAGTGTGTATCTTTTCTAGCTTCAACTCTCCATCTTCCAACATTGATCATATGAAATGGTATTTGAGCTGTATCTATTTGGTCCTGGAATGAAATGTTGAGTTCTTTTCAAGATGAATGGAACTTTGGCTATCACTGTATAACATGCCCATATCATGCTTCTTACGCAATTCACCCATAAACCTTTGTAACCAAATCATTTCTTTACTAGCCTCTATAGCAGCAACATACTCTACTTCTATTGTTGAGAGTGAAACAACAATTTGGATTTTTGAAACCCAACTGACAGTTGTTCCACCTACAATAAATACATACCCTGTAGTGCTCCTCCTATTATCTCTCTCACCTACCATATCTGCATCAACATATCCCTATAGAGAAATGTTTGAACCACCAAAGCATAATGCTTGATTTGTGGTACCTTTTAAATATATGAGAATCCATTTCACTACCATCCAATGTTCCTTTCCTAGATTGTTCATGTACTTGCTTACAACTCCCACTACATGTGCAATATCAGGCATTGTGCAGACCATTGCATACATTAAGCTTCCAAATGCTGATGCATATGGAACTCTAGACATATAATCCATGTCTTCTTGGGTCCTTAGGCACATTTTCTTACTAAGTTTGAAATGGCTAGCAAAAGGTGTATTAATTGGTTTTGCATTGTGCATATTAAATCTTTTCAACACCTTTTGTATGTACTCATTCTGAGACAATGTTAATTTGTTATTTTTCCTATCTCTAGTTATTCTCATACCAAGGATTTTTTTTGCAGCTTCCAAATCCTTCATTGAAAATGAATTTTCCAATTATATTTTGATCACATTTATTTCTTGCATGTTAGACCCTGCAACAAGCATGTCATCTACATACAATAACAATATAATATAGCTACCATCATTTTCCTTTTTCAGATAAACACAATGATCAGAGTGACATCTATTATAACCTTGTTCAGACATAAACTTGTCAAATTTTAGATACCACTGCCTTGGAGCCTGTTTTAAGCCATATAAGCTCTTCTTCAACCTACACACTAGTTTCTCCTTCCCTTTCACCTCATATCCTGGTGGCTACTGCATATATATCTCTTCCTCCAAATCCCCATGGAGAAAGGTTGTCTTTACATCTAACTGCTCAAGATGAAAATCTTCAACTGCTACTAGACTTAAAATAGTTCTAATTGAAGTCATTTAACAACAGGAGAAAATATTTCATCAAAATCAATACCTTTCTTCTGTGCAAACCCCTTCACCACAAGTCTAGCTTTATACCTCTATTTTCCTCCATCTTCTTCCTTCAATCTGTAAACCCATTTAATCTGCAATGTAGTTTTACCTGCAGGTAACCGGACTAAGTCCCAAGTTTGGTTATGCATTAAGGAGTCCATCTCTTCTTCCATGTCTAGCTCCCACTTCTTCCCACTTTCAACCTGCATTGTTTCTTCATAACATTCGGGTTCAACAGAATCAGTCAACAATAAATAATATAAAGAAGAAGAGTATCATTCAGGGGGTATACTTATCCTGGTAGATCTTCTAACACCACTTTCAGGTGTTTGGGGTGCCTGTTGCTGTTGTGGTGGTTTCTGTTGTTGTGGTTGTTGATTATTATTATTTTCAAGCACCTTTACTTTTTCAGTAATCTCATCAAGAACTGTGTATTCTTTGTTTTCTTTTTCCTGTTTCTTTTCTTGCAACTGATTCTTATACAAGACCTTTTCATTGAATATTACATCTCTACTCCTAATGATTTTGTGATTTTCATAATCATATAAGCAATAACCAAAATCATTAACACCTTATCCAATAAAGGTACATTTCTTTGATTTTGCCTCAAGCTTTGTTCTATTTTCTTTATTAATATGGAAAAAGGCCTCACAACCACAAGGCTTTAAAAAAGAATAGTTTACCTTTTTACATGTCCATGCTTCCTCTGGAACACCACCATCCAAGGAACTTGAAGGCCCTCTGTTTATTAGATAAGCAACAGTATCTACAGCATCTGCCCAAAATTGTAAAGACAATCCTGCATGCAATCTCATGCACCTTGCACGCTCCATGATTTTTCTGTTCATCCTTTCTGACACACCATATTCTTGTGGTGTTCTTGGAACTATCTTTTCTCTACGAATTCCATGCTCTGAACAGTACCTATCAAACTCTTTGTTTCAATATTCACCTCCATTGTCTGATCTGAGACACTTCAATTTATTTCCTGTCTCAATCTCAACCAAAGCTTTCCATTTCTTGAAAGTATCAAATACATCAGATTTATTCTTAATACAATAAATCAAAGTTTTTCTAGTTGCATCATTAATAAAAGTAACATAATAATGGAAGCCACCAAGAGATGATACCTGAGCAGGTCCCCATACATATGTATGCGCAAGCTCTAATTTTTGGCTCTTCTTTTCTTTCCCAACTCTAAGAAATCTGAATCTCTTATGTTTTCCATAAATGCAATTCTCACAGAAGACCAAATCAACATACTTCAAACCCAACAACAAATTCCTTGAGTGAAGGATCTTCATCCCTTTCTCACTCATGTGTCCGAACCTATGATGCCATAGTGCTGTATCTACTCCTTTGGAAGTTAAAGCATTAACAAAGTTAGAAATACCATTACATAAATACAATGTACCAACCTTTTCGCCTTTTTCTATTACTAGTGCTCCTTTGGTGACCTTCGAAGCTTTATTTGTGAAATTTGTCACACAACCTTCACCACCTAACTGCCCTGTTGAAATCAGATTTTTCTTCAGATTTGGAACATGCCTTACCTCCTTTAGTAGCCATTGGTTTCCATTCTACTATTTTACAAGAACCTTACCCATTCCAACAATTTTACAGGGTTTATCATCACCCAAACGGACTTGTCCAAAATCTCCTTGAACATAGTCATGAAAGTATCTCTTATCAGGTGTGGCATGGAATGAGGCCCCTGAATCTACCACCCAGGAATTAGTAATATTTTTGAAAGAAAGAATCAAAGCATCTTGTAACACCTCACTTGTCACATTTTCTTCATGATTATTTTCTTGCTATGCATCTCCTTCATTTCCCGTCCGAGATCTACAGTCTTTCTTTAGGTGTCCTTTCTTTCCGCATCTCTAGCACACTATCCCCGATCTGGACTTGGATCTGCCTTTCCTTGATTTACTATGATATCTTGAGCTCTTTCCTCTTTCCATTTTTCTTCCCCTATACTCTTCACTCAAAGCATTACCTGATGTCTCACCGGAGCTTTTCCGTCACATTTCCTCACTAAGGATAGCACTGACAACATCATCAAACTTAAGTACTAGATCCAGAAATAGAGTTACTAATGGGCATTACTAAACCATTCCAACTTTCTGGCAATGAGCATAAGAATAACAGAGCTCTAACTTCATCATCAAAGTTTACGCCTACAGAACTTAATTGACTTCTAATATTATTAAAATCATTTAAATGGTGTTCAACAGATCCACCTTTCAACATCTTCATATTAAATACCCGTTTCATAAGAAATACCTTGTTTGAGGCTGAGGGATTTTTATATAGTTTCACCAACACCTTAATCAAACCCTCTGTCATTGTTTCCTTCGAAATGTTGAAGGCGACCAATGCTACGAGGCACAACCGTACTGGTCCAAGTGCCTTTCTATCGAGAAGGTTCCATTCTTCATCTGTCATACCCATCAGCATCTTTGTTTTTCTGCCCAATGGTAGGTACATATCTTTCGGATATAGATAATATTCCATCTGCATCTTCCACGGAAAGAAGTTTTGGCCATTAAATTTCTCGACCCTAAACTTATCATCTTCTACCATTGCTCCCACTCGAACTAGGAACCCTTCTCTCCTGCGAGTTTTTCAGCCAAATAGACCTTCGGCTCTGATACCAGTTGTTAGAAAATTATATATTATAGAGCAATGGAACACATAGAATATTGTAGAAATATAAACAAAAAAAACGCATAAAACTAGAGAGACACAGATATACGTGGTTCACCCAGTTTGGGCTACGTTCACCTCGAACATCGAATCCTTCCTTTCTATTATCCAGCAAAATGAAGAGACACAACCTACAATAGGTCTGCTATAATATCCTTTGTTTTCTCTCACAATCTCACCTCTCTATTTCTCGCTCGGAGAATACGCATCTATAACACAACCTCTATACAATGCCATCATACAAAGAGATGGGTTTCCTTCTAGGGCAAAAAACCCTAAACTAAACATAAGTTATACTGTCAGATCATCTACCTAATGAACGGCCCAGATTGACTAGAAATTACTATACTTTTACAAGGCAATTTTACATCTGTTTTTAGCTTCGGGGGTGCTGCCCCCGAAACCCCCACCGGGGGACCGCTGGCCCCTAGACCCCCCAGCCGGGCGTGAGGGGGACAAGTTCCCCCCCCCTCCCACACCCCCCTGCGTGGAGGGGTGTACAAAATTCCTGGGGTATACATCCGGCTGAAACAAAGACCTCTAAATAATATTGCTCAACACCTAACATATGCTTGATGCTGGATACATGACAGAGGTATTAGATCATGCTAAGTTTGAAGAAATGCTTGTTCTATGTTCCTTTTGAGAATATTGTTGGGCCATGTGGTATGCAGACAAGGATTAATGGTGGACCCAACTAAGATAGTAGTTATGATTAATTTGGAGGCCCCAAGAAGTGTGTAACAGCTACTTGCAATGCTGGGGCATATGGGATACTATCCAATGTTCATCAAGAGTTATTCCTAGATTACCAGACCAATGGAGAAGCTATTAAAAAAGGATACTACATTCCCTTGGAATGAAGAATGTCAACGGAGCCTGGATGTGTTAAAGGAAAAGATGGTCACCGCACCGATCCTAGTCTTCTCGTATTGGAAGAAGGAATTTCATGCGCATGTGGACACGTCATGTATTGCACTTGGAGCAGTACTGACACAAGCTGATGAGGGAGAGTTGGATCACCCTATAGCATTTACAAGTAGGAAGTTGTCTAAAGCTGAGAAGAACTATTCAACGACAGAGTGTGAAAGTTTGGCTATGGTGTACGTGCTCCAAAAGTTCAGACACTACTTGCTAGGAAGACACTTTACGATGTATACAAACCATTCTACATTGAAGTACCTAGTTAACAAGACTGTGTGTGGGGGGAAGATATGTAGATGGCTACTGTTGTTTCAGGAATATGATTTCGAAGTCATTGTGAAGCCAAGACGATTGAATGCAGGACCAAATCATCTGTCACGCATTGAAACATGAGAGGAGCCTACTAATTTGGAGGAAGTACTGGCTGACACACAGCTCTTTATGGTGCACATAGTTGACAATAACTTTGCAGATATCATACACTTCCTGACGACGGGAATGTCTCTAGAAGGGTATGCTAGTCAACAAAAGAAGGAGCCGGTGGTGCGCGTGACTGACTCTTTTGTCATTGCAGGACATTTATATAAAATGGTCTCTGATGAAATTCTGTGACATTATGTGCCTGAGTCTGAATGGAATAGCATCCTCACTGAAGCGTGTGGAGGAGCTGCGAGAGGACATTATATAGGAAAAGCAACAACGTAGAATATTTTATGTGCTAGGTTGTGGTGGCCGACACTACATAAGGATTCCAAAGCTTATTGTAAGGCATGCAATGAATGTCAAAGGACGGGCAAGCCATCACGGAGGGATAAGCTGCCTCTGAATCCACAATTGTCATTGCAGCCATTTGAGAAATGGGCAATTGATTTTGTAGGCCTGATTTAGCCTCCAGGAAAGAAGACAGGTGCGTGGTATATCATCACTATGATAGAGTATTTAACTAGATGGCCAGAGGCGCATCCTGTGAAGGATTGTATAGGGGCAACAGTAGCAAAGTTCCTCTTTGAATATGTGTTGACTAGGTTTGGTTGCCTGAAGATTTTGACGAGTGATCATGGTACACATTTCCTTAATGAAACGATCAACGCGCGGACGGAGGAATTCCAAGTTTATCACCAAAAGAGTATGGCATATCACCTGTAGGATAATGGGATGGTTGAAGCATTTAGTAAGATATTAGAGAACATGCCAACAAAAGTTTGCAATGTGCAGAGGAATGATTGGGACGTGTGCGTACCCGCGATGTTATGGGCTTACATAACTACTTGTAAGAAGTTGACTAGATAGACACCCTTCAGGCTAGTCTATGGCATAGAAGTTGTGATGCCAATGGAGTATATTGTACCTAGCCTATGCATAGTGGCATTCACAGGAATGGTGGATTGTGATGCCCTAGAAGAGAGGCTTGCGCAGCTAATAAAACTTCAAGAAGACAAATTTTTAACTGGATTCCATCAAGAAGTTCAAAAGGAGCACAAAAAGGCATGCCACGATCGACACATCAAATTGCACACCTTCAAGGTAAAAAAATTGATTTTATTATATGACAACAAGTTTGATAAATTTCTAGGAAAATTTCAGATGCACTAGTTGGGGCCATATGTCATCAAAGAGATTACCGATGGTGGAGCAGTTCAACTGGTGAAAGTGAATGGAGATCCATTTCCGGGAAAGGTAAATGGCAGTTGATTGAAGCCATACACTGGGGATCTGACCAAACGACTATATGATGGAAGCACAATATTAGCACTCCAGGGTGCTAAAAGGAGGTGCGGGACTATAAACTATATTGTTTAGATTGTAGAGCTGCGTGACTGGGGGACTACGTGGGATAGAAGAATGTCACAAAATTAGCAGAAGCGCGACGGGTTTTGCACTATAGAAGGAGAGAACACGTAGAATACCCAAAAAGTGACCGTTACTGTCACTATTCATGATTTGATAGTAAAAAAAAAACTAAGAGGAGTGGGCGGGCGGCATTTAACTTTGAAATTAAGAGCGAGATATTTGAAACTGCCAATATTGCATTTATGAGCAGATTTTGGGGGGAATGGTTGGATTTGAATTCTAGTTTTCCTATCAATTATAGATGGCTACCCAACAAAAAACACTTTGCATTTGGAGACTTGATGTGTCTTGTTATTGGTTTCACATGAATCCTATAGTTTTTGATGATTTGGTGGCCAGTTCAGTGTTTTACAAGTTACCTGAGGAAACCCAGGAGCTCCGTAATAGCCTCATGTTGGCGCCCATGGAAACTACAAGTGTTGAAAGATCTATGCCCTATGAGCAAGCTTCCCCTGAGGTTGTAAGTGTGGAGGTGCCCACAGTGGTGCCAAAATCATCGAGATCAACTAGGCCGAAGCCTACGCCAGCAAGAGAAGCTTGCAAGATGAAGAAGGATAAATAGAAGGTGACACAATTGGTGTGAGAGTTGCTAAGGAAGCATCAGAGAAAAGAGAAGCCCACCACATAGGAGAAAGGCAAGATGGTAAACCTAGAGGCCGACGAGGGCATAGAGGAAACTGATATAGGCACAAAGGACATTGATATTGAGGGAGTAGACCCTATCTCAAAGCTGCGAGAATACATCCCTCTACGCCAGGGCAAGGTAAAGGTCCTAAAGGACCCTAATGAAGGAAAGTTTCTCCTTAACACACCCTTGCTGCCAGAAAACATAACATTTGAAGGTCCACGCTTGGCGTGTGTCCCACATATAAAATTAGAGGATTGGGACTTGGGGGACACTGAGCGGTTCCCCCACATAGCTACTAATAATTTCATGTAGAGAGTATTCTACAAGGGCTCGAGTGTTAGTGTGCTAGAGCCGGTGAGGTGGATTCATGTGGTGGAAAAGCAAGGATTGTTGAATCTACTATGGGTGTTGCATTACCACCGCACTCCCATAAATTTGACAGTTATCAAATAGTTGTTGTGCCTAGTGTACAGTAGTTTCCTGTGGTTGGGAGAGTTGATCCCTATAACTGATATGATGATCCATAGGATCACCCTACTACCTGATACAGGGCTGAATTCGGCCAAGGCATTTGGAAGAAAGATGGGTGGGCGCGACCTTGCCAAAAGGATGAAGTACAAGTTTAAGCTTGTCAATAAGTCATGCGGATATTCAATTTTGAGTATTACGGACCCCGTGGTGAAGGTGACCACCCAGATCTTGGTTGGGAAGGTAATGAGGAAGTGCCACATAGATGAGGTACCAACACCAGTTATTTCATTAGTGGCCCAATGCGCGGAGGGAGTACAATTCAACTGAGCGCGCTACCTGTGTAGCAAGTTCCTCGCGAAATGCAAGGAGGTACATGACCATATAAAAACATTCCACTACTCATGGATGTTTTTGTCAATTGTGTTGGTTGCATGGGAATTGTCGGAGGACAACCAGTGTATTCCAATCATGAAAGATTTGCCAGAAGCAGCAAAGTTTGCTTCACTATGGGCCATGAAGGACGTTGGGGGGGTCTAGGAGAGTAAACTATTTTGGGCACTGATGGAGTCAAGCATCCACGTAGCCATCGGCCATAAGGCATGGCTGTCACCAACTGTTTTTGAGCAGTTGCCAGGATTCGTGGAATTCAAAGCGAACTTCAGCTGTATCTCCATCCGGGAGCACAAGGACCCAGAATAGAAGTGGTATGATCTACCATACCTCGTGATGGATGATACCATAGTAGCAGTCCTCGATTATTTGCCAGCCAAGTGGTGACAGCATCGGATTTGTCCGTCGGGTCTAGTAAGTCTGTGGGAAAGGAGATGAAGGAAGAGGCCTTGTTGAAAATTCAGCAATTGGCTGAAAGGTGGAAGATGGAGGCTAAGGAAAAATCTAGAGTATACGTGGAGCAATTCGTGAAGGAACAAGAGGAAGTACGCGACTAGTCCTCGATTATTTGCCAGCCAAGTGGTGACAGCATCGGATTTGTCCGTCGGGTCTAGTAAGTCTGTGGGAAAGGAGATGAAGGAAGAGGCCTTGTTGAAAATTCAGCAATTGGCTGAAAGGTGGAAGATGGAGGCTAAGGAAAAATCTAGAGTATACATGGAGCATGTCGTGAAGGAACAAGAGGAAGTACGCGACTTTGATAGAATTCATAAATCCCCTTCACCATAGACAGAAGAAGAAGAGCGATCAGAGGAGGGTGGTGTAGATTTGAAAAGCACTCCCTTCCAGGTGAAGTGGAACAAGGAGTAGGAGAAGGAAGGTCCACGCAAAAATACCAAGGCCACTAAGTTGTCCATAGACCTGATCACCTTGACAAAAGGTGACTTGGATGACATTGGGGATAAGGTCAGGGATATGACAGTTGATCCAAAATGGATTTTGGATAGACTTCTAAGTCTAAGTGTTCCTTACAGAGGAAAATTAATGTCCAAGGAAGTTCCTAGAAATAGCCCCCTTGCAGAGATATTTTCATTCTAAATCTACTGCAATTTGAATGGGCTAAAATGGACTTAGGATGTAGAAGTTATCGCAGAAAGAAGTTGCCCTTTGTTCTTTGGAAAAAGAGGCAAAATCCCATAAAAATGGAAAAAAACCCTTATAAAGGGAAATCGCATCAGAGATGGTCCAAGAGGCGGACTTAAGTGGAGGTGGAAGAGACCACAATCAGCCGATTTGATGTATCCAGTCAGAGACGGGCCCGCATGCGATATTTGGACCCAGGCTATGTGACATGTGATCATAAATGATCGAATCGGCAGATCGGCATCGGCGATGGACAGAAACCCCGGGCCATTCCAAATGCGATATGCGATAGCGATCATGACGTGTAATCTTAGCCATTAGATTGGGAAAGGAATGGATGGCAAGGATTAAATCTTCGACTTGTGATTGCCGAACCCGATGGGTTTTATAAACCCGACCTAATGAATTTTGAGTTCTAGTAAAAGGGATTTTCTGTGTATTAACGCTTTTCAGTGTAAAAACCAAAATACAAAGGAAAATGCCCCGAAGCAGTAAATCCAGACCCGAAGGGAAATTATAGGCACAATTCATATGATTTGATTTTTGTAAGCATGATTTTAGGTAGGCCTCAAGTGATAAATGGTATTGGGCTGGCTCCGCCCGATCCCATACAATGAACGACGCGTGGCTGGCGGAGGAGAGAGGAAAACCACCTTTTTCAAGCTGGTAACCTCCATACCCTTAAGCCACCCAAAGTCGCATATTGACCATTAGATTGGAGATCTCATAGATCAATGGTGCGGCTTGTGATAGCGGCCAAAGGCGGACCCGATGCGATATTAGGGTGGATGCAATAATATTTGAAGTCCGATAGAGGGCATTTTGTCGAGTTTTTCACATATTTCCCGTGTATTTGGGATTTTATCCAATACATTAATGCAATGTGATATAACACCTAATGGTAGACCTGATAGGGATTTTAGGGGCGATTGAATGGGATTTCAAGTCTGAAAATCACGCCTAGTAGTGTATTTTGTAGACATTCTCTATGTAATGGTATTTTCTCATATTTTCAGGTTTTTTCCCAAGAGAAGGCCTCAAAACCTCTGAAATCGCTCTTGATCATCATCCCATGCTGCAAGTAGGCGTTTTTACAGGCAATGATGCATTTTGAAACCACAAAGCTGCAAATCCAGATGGCCAGTGAAACTGGCAAGGAGAAGGGTAGCCGTAGAGGTGCATAGAGATGATGATATGCAGAGAAATGACTAGGGTAGCCGAAAAGCTAGAAAGGTACCCCAAAGGAGCCAGAGAGCATGATTAAGGGAGGAGGTGAGCAAGAGTAGGCAACAAAGTTGCAAAAGGTCACTGGAAGGTTGCTAAAGGTCACTGGGAGGTCCAATGAACCATTGATGCATGTAGAGGCCAAGAAAGTGCTCAGAGAAGCCAAAGACAAATATCCAGAACCAGAGTGAGAGGTAGAGCCAGAGCCAAGAGCCAGAGCCACAAGCGAAAGCCAAGAGCCAGAGCCAGAGCCAGAGCCAAAGCCAGAGCCAGAAAGCTTGAGTGCTTCAGAGCCAAGGATGAGATGGTGTTTCGAACCCATTTTGTTCCGTGTAAACCAATGGAGTTGAGTGTGGAGCTTGTAAAAGAACTTACACCATAATCCCAAAGAGCCTAGTCAAGTTGACTAGAGCTCACAAAGACGTGGCACAAAAGTTTTGGGTGAACTCCTAATTAAATTGTTGTCTTATGTGTTTGTTATTTGTTGCACTATTTTACTATTATATGCATGTTATATCAACATAACCAATAGAATTTTAAAGCACATAAACGTTCAAAAACAAACACTAGCATACACCTTATTTTCAAGCACATATTTAATTCCGCATTGCTTAATCATAAATACTTGGGAACATTTAAGATTTGGAAGTGGGAGACGTTCTTGTAAGTTAGACAAGAAGCCTAAGTACCCCATTTTCAGATCAGGTGGTATAAGAGCTTGAGATTGATTAACCACACCTTCAATGAAGGTTACATCAGAATGCTTGATTGACAGAGCAAAGATTGCTTGTATGAAAGGTGTTTAAACAGTTAGAGGTTGATTGTATGCTTGTTTGCAGATTGACTATTGTTTGAGTTTGTAGATGTGAAGGGAAAGCTATTGATAGCTTAGTCCAGGAAGGACAAAAAGGAAGAAGCGCTGAAGGCATTGTTCTATCCCAAAGGACCTCAGGGCAATCCTTGAAGCAAAAGAGGTTTGTTGCAAAAGGTTGCTTAAATAACATCTTTAGTAACTTTGTTGAAGTTCTTTTGTTCATTGGCATGATGACAACTTCTACAAGTGAGTCCTCAAATTCTTCTTTCTTCACAAAAGTCTTTGATGAAGACATGAAGCAAGACTTGGCCATCATGATGGATATGGTGAGAGAAATGTATGAAGATGGAAGGAAGAGCAACATACTTGAAGAGAAGTTGAATTCCATGGAGGAAGAGAAGCAGTTGCTTTCTAACAAATTGAAGGAAATGGAGAGGAAACTTCATATTGCAAATATGAACCTGAAAAGGATGCATGAGTTGGAGTGTTGGAGTCACAGCTCTTTGTTACCAAAGAAACCTTGGTCAAGTATCAGCTTGAAGAAGAGGTAAACCATTCTAGTTTGTCTTCAAATTCCTCTAAGAATGCTTATATTGGTTCTTTTGAAAAACATACTAGAGGCATAGGTTTCAAGCTAATGTCCAAGATGGGCTATGAAGGAAAGGGCTTGGGAAAGCATGCACAAGGTATTGTTGAACCAATAATGGTTGAGGAAAGGCCTAAGTATTTGGGTCTTGGCTATGGATAGTCTTATGGAGAGATTTCCAAAGCTACCATGAAGGCCATTGAAATAGCTCCAAGAAGGAGTTGCATTGCAGAGTGTGAAGATTGTATTTAGGAGGAATGCGTTGGCTTGAAACATCATTTATAGGATGTAGGTGTTCAAAAGAAAAAAATTGAACCAGAGAAAAGAGCTCAGAGAAGCTAGAGCCAAAGAGCCAGATCCAAAGCTAGAGCCAAGAGCTAGAGCCACGAGCCAAAGCCAAGAGCCAGAGTCAGAGCTAGAGCTAGAGCCGAGAGCTAGAGCCAGAGCCAGAGCTAGAAAGCCTGAGAGATTTGGAGCCAGGGATGAGATGGTGTTCTAAACCCATTGTGTTCTATGTAAACCACTAGAGTTGAGCATGGAGCTTGTAAAAGAACTTACACCATAATCCCAGAGAGCCTAGTCGAGTTGACTAGAGCGCATGGAGATGTAGCCCAAGAGTTTTGGGTGAACTCCTAATTAAATTGTTGTCTTATGTGTTTGTTATTTGCTGCACTGTTTTACTATTATATGCATGTTATATTAGCATAAAAAACAAAATTTTAAAGAACATAAATAGTCAAAAATAAACACCAGCATACACTTTATTGTTAAGCACATATTTAATTCCACATTGGTTAATCATAAAGACTTGGAAATATTTAAGCTTTGGAAGTGGGAGAGGTTCTTGTAAGTATTACAAGAAGCCTAAGTGCCCCATTTTTAGATCAACAGTAGAACTACTGTAGTATTTTGATCAGTAGTAGAAGCAAGCTTTGTTTTCCATTCATATGGGTCTACACGAGCCACAGATCCAAACTACTCAATTGCAGCAGGGGTAGGGAAGAACAACGTGGTGTCGACTAGTTTAGTGCCATGAATTATTGAAGCCACAAAGATGGTTCACTCTTTGGATCCTCGGGCCATCGTGCTTCCTGATGGATCCCTAAGTGCAAAGATAGATACTGACAAGGCTGCTTTAAGTAACATTGGTCTCAACTTGGTTGTGCTCCCAACTAAATTCCTTCACACGCTACAAGCAGGTGTGATCGCAGAACTTAGGGTTCGAGAGCAACGCGCACTGAGCATAATCAACGAGAAGAAGGTTAACAACGAACAATTTTTTTTCAGAAAACAACAATGATAGACACCTAGAAGAAGGTCCAGGAGAAGAATGAGTGAATCATAGCAGTAGTAGTAGAAGCCTGCAAAACTGTTCCAGAACTGCACATCCTAGAAGAGGTGTCATTGGAAGCCAAGATTTAGAATTTGGTTGCAGGTGTGCACGATGCTTGGACCGAGATTACCACAGTTCAGTTTGAGTTGAACCTAAAAATTACAGAGCTTAAGTTGAGGGCATAGCCTTCAACTCTGCCAGAGGTCAGAGAATAGTGCGAGGTAGCTATCAAGGATGGAGTCACTGTAGTAGATGTCACGTTGGATGAATGCACTGCACTCTTCGAGAAATCAATGGAGGTCCTCACAAGTCTGAAGGAAGATCCCAACCTCTAGAGTTTGAATACTAAGGCAAGGGAATTACAATAGTAGTGTGATGAAGCCAGAGCAATAGCGCGCATAGTCGCCATCAAACATAGATTGGCTAATATTGGAAACGGGTTCCCCCAAGAGTAGTTTCGGGGCTAAAAGCCCATGTTTTGGGATAATTTTGTAATAAATTTGTAAAGTCTCCACATTTTGTGGTCGCAAAGCGTAAAGGTGTCCAAGTCATAAACGGTTGTCTGCCCTTATTTTGTAAAGTGTAAAGTCGACTATAAATATTCACCCATGGCCTGTGGACCATGGGATTGTATCAAAAGGAGCTAAGTAAGTAAGTTTTAGGTAATTAAGTAAGGAAGAAAGTAGCAAAGTAGAGTGGAGAAGTATAAGTGTTCTTGAGTCTTAGCATAGGTAGAGACTCTATAGCTGAGTGCGCAGAGGCCTAGGGTGGAAGTCTACCGCTGAATGCGCAGACCCCTGTAGATGTGTGCGCAGGGCAGATAGAGTCTATATTAAACTAAAAGATATCATTAAAGATAAGTATTCTACAATTATTGTGTATTTATTTCCTATTAATGCATTTGATTATATTGTGTTTTGGGTTTAATTTTCAGTGTTAATTTGTTGTGTGAATATATGTGATTATATCAGTTAATTAAATGCAAGTAAGGATATCAGCTTACACAACGCTAACTGTTATTGATTAGTAAGATAAGTAAAACAATTGAGATAACTTGGGAACCTATACAATACAATGTAATAGCTATGTGAAAGTACCCTGAACACAGGTTAGGGCTATGAAAAAGTCAATCGTACACCTTTGTGGAGGTACTGAAGGGTGGAATAAAGGGTAGACTGACAGAACCCTAAGGCTTAGCAACCTCCACAAAAGTAGCGGCATGGGGTATAAACTGACATCACGACCATCTCAGGGTGTGGAAACTTGGTTCCAGCATCCCCCCCATAATGCATTGGGTGAGACTTCAGTCTGTGCTCCGCGAGCTTATGCTGAAAGGGCTAGTAGTGTAGGGATTTTTTTAGCTGACTAACCCTGAACCTGGGTCAGGCCCCACAGAGCCAACAAATGGTTCTGTTGCCGGGACCAGAATCTACATGAGAGATGTGTGATGTTGTATCACTAGAATCCAACTAAGAAAGAGATCAAGGATTGGTTGGATAGAAAGATCCATGAATTCGTGGCGCAGGAGAATAGAAATCTGCGGCTGACAAAGGAATAGTGGCTAGACAGGTACCTGTATACAAAAATCCACAAGATCTTTTTCTGTTCCTTTCCAGTTGGGTTATACAAATGGATCGTGAAGCTAGCAGATAGCCAATGAAGCTAGAGGCTTGATGGTCCTATTGTCTCGACCCTGGAGTTAGTACATAGACTAGAAGCCTCTAAGGATAAGATCACTCATGCTATCGATCATTGGCTCGATCGTATAATGGGGGGTTTGTGACAGAATTTATGGTCGATAACTAAGTCAATTACAGTGAGGTGGAGTGGCACTTTTTCAAAGATCTGCGAGGTATGTACTTGAAGTCTTTAAACACTTGGATTAAGATGTTACTGTGTGAAAAATTGGTTATGTAGCAACCTTGATGTTCAGAGGTACGCAAAGTGGAAAGAATTATAGGAATGAAGAAAGAAAGGGTCTCGAATATAGCCCATTGATTTCACCTCCTTTGAGCGACGAAGAGGTAGTAGTGCATGCCTATCCACGAAGTGTAGTTCAGTTGATAAAACAAGGGTTCCTACGAATACCATCGCCACCCACACCACCTCCACCTTCACCACCATCGCCACCTATGGCTTTGCCCACACCACCACCACCTCCACCCCAGTTTAACATGGCGAATTCAGTGACGCTACCCTTATTTAAGGCCTTGGGAAATGAGGACCTGGACCAGTTCTGGTTCATCATAAAAGATGTATGGGAAGCTCAGGGCATCATAGACGATGACATGAAGAAGGCAATGTTGGTTAGTGCTTGACATGATCGTGCGCTAACTTTGTACATCAAGTACTCTAATGATAACCCAAATGCTGGGTTGACAGAGATCTAGATCGCACTGAATAAAGAGTTCAGTAGACCTAAATCCAAGGCACAGTTAGTTGTGGGGTTCAAGTAAATCGTGATGAAAACAGGTGAGACACCTTGGGAATTAGATCAGAGATTCAAGTGTAAAATATGTGAAGCTAATATGAACTTAACAGGTGGACATCACAACGAGTGGTTTGTGGCTTCGCTCCTACCTCACCTAAGGGTTTCACTGTCACAATATAATATTATGACTGAGATAGAGGCCTTTTAGATTGCAATAAGACTGCATGAAACAACAATGAAATATCCAAATATGGGGGTTCAACAAATCCATGCCCAATTGCAAAATCTTTGCCTTGAAATGCAAAGTTTGAAGCAGGACATAATAGTTTGACCGAATGTGCACGAAGAGATATGGTGCCTAAAATGTAAAGGTTAGGGGCATGACAAAGATAATTGCCCAGTCTTTGTGAACTATATTGGAGGAGGAGGACCAATTCCTTTG
Source organism: Pinus tabuliformis (assembly GCA_031772625.1). Lineage (NCBI taxonomy): Eukaryota > Viridiplantae > Streptophyta > Pinopsida > Pinales > Pinaceae > Pinus > Pinus tabuliformis. The sequence continues at coordinate 597,957,618 of CM062815.1, read as the reverse complement.
AGGCTAGAAGCCCAAGAAAGACCAAGAACGGGGCCTGCATTATGGTGTGCTATATGTCAAGTAGCAGGGAAACATACCACTGATAATTGTCATTTGCTGCAGAAGTTTGTACAAACACCGCAACAACTATTATGCAACTTCTGTAGGTTGGTAGGGCATGATGAGCACAACTACCAAAGCTATGAATTGATAATGGACAGAACACCCACCTATAGAGTTCAGGTAGAAATGCGGCCTCCTGACTAGAGTGTTGGGATGGCGTGAACAAGCTTTTAGGGGTGCGGACAAGGCCAAGGTGGAGGAGGACCTAGCACAGGTCGGGGACAGCTAATATGTTACAATTATGGAGGACCAGGACACCATGCCCATGAATGCACTATCCCAACACATCCGTCGTGCAAATATTGTACCCAGTTTGATCATGAGACAAATGACTATCCTACATTGATAGCAAGGATAAGTGACAAAGGGGTGTTACCACCACAGCTGACTCAGAACCTATAGATGATGAGGGTTGAGCCTTGTGAAGAGGATCTGAATTTGAATATAGTGCTCCGAACTGGAACTACAATAGATGACAAAAAGGGGAAACAACCTAAAGAAATCGCATGGGTTCACAAAGCTACAGAGAAAGAGGCTGAATTTTATTTGGATCGCGAACATGAAATGTCCATGGAAGCAAATAAGAGCTTCGCTGAGGCCTCTACCTCAGGGAGCTGAGATAACCCTATTCAGGAAATGGACCCTTCTATGCTTATGACCATTCCAGAGACTTGCATGAAGCTGCTGCGTGATAGCAAGACTGTGAAGGGGTTATGGGAACTTATCAGTAGATGTGCCAAAAACACTCCGGGTGAACCACGTGTGGTACGTAAGATTGGTAAGCATAAAGCAAGGACATGATGTGAGATGAGACTCACCGCACAGATAGGAGAATATGAAATGGATCAAGTTATTCTGGATCTGGGGTCAGACGTGAACATTTTGCCAAATCAAACTCCGGAGCAGATGGGGAGACCCGTGCTGCAGTGGTCTTCGATTCGGTTAAGGATGGAAAATCAACAAAATATCATCCACAAGGGACGACTTCAAGGAGTAACTATAGATATTGAAGGCACGAGTGCATTTGCTGATTTTGAGGTAATAGAAATTGTGGATGATAGCAACCCCTACCCTACGCTCCTTGACATTGATTGGGCTACTGGCATGAACAAGGTAATCAACCTAAAGAAGTGAAAGATGATATTTGGAAAGAAATCGCTTCGCATAATAGTACCCCTAGATCGTGCTAAAGGATCACGCTATACTGAACCAGTCTATGATTATGAAAGCGATGACGATTTGGACTGCATATATAAGATAACAACATGAGACCAAGATTGGGTGAATCTGACAGTGGATGGAAAAATTACATGGGATCGTGAGAGTTCCTGCAACTCAAACTTGGACGAAGAATTAGAGCGCTAGGAGAATCGACTACATGAAGTAACCATGCTGAGCTATAACATGATGACCCAGTTGCTGTGTTGTGTCTCATTAGAGGTAATAAATTTTCCCACTTATGATGGCTTGAATGATGTGGATGTGTTTTTGGATGAATTTTAGAGGGAAGTACCAGAGAAGCAGTGCTTCCAAGCTTTGGACTAGGCATTGTGTGCTACACCCGTGAGGTGCTGGGGTACGCACAAGGGTAGTTTTGATGATTGGCGTGAGTGTAGGAGGATAATGAGAACATGATTTGGGAAGTCAAAGGTACGAGTGACAGACAAGTATGATGGGAAGGATGATCCATCTGCACACTTGGCCAAATGGAATAAGGCCTATGGAGTGAAGCCCCAACCTGAATGGGTGCACTTGTTCTGTCACACCCAGGATTTCATCCCGATGAACTGGTACTTGGAGACAGAGCTCTGCCATGGCACAAGTGAATGGGATATTCCACACGAAGGATTCATAATGACGTTTAGCTTTGAAGATGGGTTTGACTATATTAATGAAGTTCTACAAGAAGTTAAAGCAACGATCTTTAGGATACTGCAGGATCCTTTGGATCTGTTTCAACCCGATTGGACTACTTAGTTAAGCCATGCACTGTAATGCTATAACATGACTGCTGAAGAAGAAGATGAGGACCCACAAAAGATTAATATTCTTGAAACCGAGGGTCACCGCGAGGTCGAGGGACCATAGATTGAGAATCCTAATATAACCGCATCGCTGAAGACTAAATAGATAAATATTGGTATGGAGGCGGAGCCCAAATTTGTGAATATTGGAGATTATTGGGATAACGCAATGGTAGATAAGGTTGCCAAATTTCTCTGTGAATACTAGGATTTGTTCCCTACCAAGTTTATGAAGTTAAAGGGGATAAAAGGAAACCTTGTCGTTATTAAGATCACGGTAAAACACGACATGAAGCTGGTTAAGAAAAGACCTTACTGACTCAATCTGAAGTATAAGGGAAAGGTTCATTCAGAGTTAGATAAGATGCTCACAGCAGGCATCATTGAGCCCGTAGAAGAATCTGATTGGGTAAGCACAATGGTGGTATAGGAAAAGAAACAGAAGGATGAAATAAGGATATGTGTAGATCTCATGAAGTTGAATGGCGCTTGCATTCATGATCCTTTCCCGACTCTATTCACTAATGAAGTATTGGATAATGTAGATGGCCAGGAAGCATACTCATTCACTGATGGGTTTTCTGGGTACCATCATATCAAATTGCGCCTGAAGATAGAAGCAAGATGACCTTTACAACTGAATCGGGATGTTTTTAATATACCCTAATGCCTTTCAAATTAAAGAATGTGCCTACGATTTTTTCACGCGTAGTCATTGATGCATTCAAGGACTTCATTCATAAGTTTTTGGAGGTGTACTTTGATCATTGGATTGTGTTTGGGTTGGTAAAATGCCATGTGGCTAGTTTGCGCCTAATGTTAGATACTTGTCAAAGGTACCAGATTGCGCTCAATCTGAAGAAATGTCTGTTTTGTGTTCCTTTTGGGACTTTTTTGGGTCATGTGGTTTGTAGACAGGGACCGATGGTAGATCCTGCGAAGATTGCAGTGATACTTAACTTGGTGGTGCGGAGGAGTGCGAAACAGCTGCGCGTAACCTTCAGACATACTAGGTATTATAGGAAGTTTATCAAGGGCTATGCCTAGATCATTGTGCCTATGGAGAATTTTTTGAAAAATGATGCCATGTTTTGCTGGAATGAGGACTCTCAGAAAAGCTTGGATGTATTTAAAGGAAAAGTGGTCACCGCACCGATTTTAGTCTTCCCGGATTGGAATAAGGAGTTTCATGTACATGTAGAGGCATCATGTATAGCACTAGGAGTAGTACTGACACAGGCCTACAGAGGAGAATTGGACCATCCTATAGCGTTCGCAAGCTAGAGGTTATGCAAGGCTAAGAAGAACTATTCCAACACCGAGCACGAAGGATTAGCCATGGTATATGCACTCCAGAATTTTAGACACTATTTGTTGGGTGGATATTTTAAAATGTATATAGATCATTTTGTGTTGAAATACCTGGCCAATAAGCCTATGTTGGGGAGGAGAATATGTAGGTGGTTGTTATTGTTCTAGGAGTATGATTTTGAAGTTATTGCGAAGCCTCGACGACTGAACATGGGACCAAAACATTTGTCACACATCGAAACAGGGGAAGAGCACACTAATTTGTAGGAGGTATTGCCTGGTGTGCATCCCTTTGTAGTGCACATCACAGATGGTCACTTTGAAGACATCATACACTTCCTAATCATAGGAACAACCCCAGAAGGCTACACCACCTAGTAGAAAAAGGAGTTAGTGGTGCACACGGCAAAATTTTCTATCATTGTTGGAGATCTATACAAAATGAGGTCTGATGAAGTATTATGACGATATGTACCAGAGTTTGAAAGGATCAGTATCCTCACGGATGCTCATGGGGGTTTCACTGGACACAATTATGCAGGAAGGGCAACCGAGTAGAAGATCCTACGCGCAGTGTTGTGGTGGCCAACCCTCCATCAAGATTCAAAAGCCTACTATAGGGCATGTGATATGTGTCAAAGGACTGGCAGGCCATCGCAGAGAGATGAGTTTCCTCTAAACCCATAGATGACATTACAACCTTTTGAGAAATGGTCGATATATTTTGTGCGAGGCATTCAGCCTAAAGAAAAGAAGACGGAGGCGCGGTACATTATCACCGCGGCTGACTATTTGACTCAATGGGTGGAGGCATAGCCTATGAAGAACTGTAAAGGCGTGACCACTGCAAAGTTTCTCTTTCAGTATGTACTGACATGATTTGGGTGTCCAAATATTTTGATGAGTGATCATGGTATGCACTTTCTGAATGAAACGATCGGCGCATTGAGGGAGGAATTTCTAGTATATCACCAGAAAATCATGCCTTACCACCCTCAACCTAACCGGATGGTGGAAACATTCAATAAGGTGTTGGAGAATGCACTGACCAAGGTTTGCAATGTTGAGCGAAGTGATTGGGACCTGCACATACCTGCAGTACTATGGGTCTATCAAATGACGTGCAAAAAGTTGACTCGACAGACACCCTTTAGGTGTATATATGGTGTTGAAGCAGTGATGGCCATGGAATACATTTTGCCTAGTCTACGCATAGTGACACTCATAGGTATGATGGATCAAGGAGCCCTGGAAGAGAGGCTCGTACAACTTGCTGAGCTTGAGGAAGAAAGATTTCTGGTTGGATTTCACCAACATGTCCAAAAGCAGTGCGAAAAAGCATGGCATGATCAGCACATTCAACTATGCACCTTTAAGGTAAATGATCTGGTTTTGTTATATGACAACAAGTTTGATAAATTTCTAGGGAAATTTAGAATGCACTGGCTAGGGCCCTATGTCATTAAGGAGATTACCAACGATGGAGCAGTTCAGTTGGTTAAATTTAATGGAGATCCCTTCCCAGGTAAGGTGAATGGTAGTTGATTGAAGCCATACACCAGTGATCTGACTAGGTGACTATATGAAGGTAGCATAGTCTTAGTGCTCTAGGCAACTAAAAGGAGGAGTAGGACAATAAACTACACTACCCAGGTTGGGGAACTATGCGATTGGAGGAATGTGCAGAATGAGGAGATGTCACAGGGTTTGCGACAATGCGGAGTGAGCTGTGCTACCTGGGGAGGAATCTTGCAGGTCAACTAGAAAGTGACCTTTAAAGTCACTGTTCATGATTTGATGATAAGAATGTGGCCAAATGGAGTGGGTGGTTGGCATTTAAGACAAAATTTATGGTAAGATCCTTGGAAATCTGCTGCCAATCTGCCATTAATGAACTGAATGTGGGGGGAATGGTTAGATTCAACTTCAAAATAACCTATAAATTACAGGTGGAGGCCCAACAAAAAACACTTGGAATTTTGAACATTGAGTTGGTGATCTCTCATATATGCATGATCTGCGCATTCTTCCAAGAATTGCTTGACTACCCAGTGTTTGATCGATTTCCAGAGTCGAACCATAATTTCATCCGTGATTTCATACCAAGATCCGAAGCTATGGATGCCGAAGCAGTGACAGCTGAAGGGGCTGTGCTGGAGGTTGTTATGGAGGCAGAGGGAGCTACTCCAGAGGTTGTAGAGGTACTAGCTAAAGTCTCCAAGTCACCATGGATGCTTAGACCGAAGCCTACTCTGACCAAGGAGAGTGCGAAGGATAAGAGGGGCAAGTTGGCTGCGATACTGGTGCACGTATCGCCTAGAAGGAACCTAGCAAAGGACAAGCCCACTGCATAGGAAAAGGGAAAAACTATTAACTTGGAGCCAGAGGAGGAAGAGATTGAGGACATCCCAATGGATGATGAGGATTTGGGGGTGGAAGCAAAGGAAGTTGAAGTCGAAGGTTCTAAACCTATCACTAAGTTGTTGAATACGTCCCTCTGTGCAAGGGCAAGACCAAGGTGCCAAAGGACATTGATGAAATAAAGGTCACCTTACACATACCTTTGTTGCCAGATGAGATTTTCTTTGAAGGACCGTGCTTGGGGCAAGTTTTGTTGTTGAAATTGAAAGATTGGGACTTAGCTGATACTGAGAAGTTCCCTCACTTGGTGACAGAACAACTAATGTACTGCGTTGTTCACACAACCACCAGGATGACTGCGTTAGAACCGCAGAAGTGGCTCAGGAGTGTAGGCAAGGCAGGTCTGCTAAACCTGCTATGGGTGTTGCACTAAAATCACACATCCATTATAGTATTGGTCATCAAGCAGCTGCTATGCTTGGTGCATGATGGGTGTCTGTGGCTGGATCCTGTGGTCAAGGTGGCCATGCAGATTTTGAAAGGAAAAGTTATGAGGAAGTGTCGTGCAGATGAAGTGGCAACACCAATCATTGCTCTAGTGGCCCAGTGTGCCAAACAAGTCTAGTTTAATTTGGCATGCTATCTTTGTGGTGAGTTACTTGCGAACTGCTGCAAGGCACAGGAGTGCAGAAAGACCTTCCACTATGCATGGCTCTTACTTTCCATCGTGCTGGTAGCCTGGGAGCTTCCTGAAGATAGTCAATTCCCTCGGTTGTGTCAAACTTTCCAGAAATAGCGAAGTACACTTCGCTGTGGGCAACCAAGGATGCTTAGCACATCAAGGATAGCAAGATCTTCTAGATCTTGATGGAAATGAATATACGAATGGCTATAAATTGCAAGTTGCGATTGTTGCCTACTGTGTTTTCCAAAATATAGGAGTACGTGGAGTTCAAGGCAGACTTTCAGCGTGTATCGACCAGGGCATGGAAGGACCCTGAGTAGAAGTGGCATGACTTGCTTTACTTGGCAATGGATGACACGATTGATGCAGTTCTTGATCGCTGACCGGCAGAGTGGCACACTGCCTCAGACTTCGCAATGAGGTCGAGCAAGTCTGCCACGCAACGTAAAAAGGAGGAGGCCAAGCTCAAGATGGCGTAGCTGGCCAAGAAGAGGAATAAGGAGGCCACTGACAAGGCCTAGGAAGAGCATGATGCCACCCAGTGGGCGGAAAAGCCGACAGGCGAAATAGAGCGCAACTCTGAAAAAGGTGCAAGGTCGCTGTCACCCAAAACAGAGGAAGAAACGAATGAGCAGACATAACAGCACAAAGTAGACCTGTAGATGGCATCATACTGTATCAAACATCCAAGAGGATAGGAAAAAGCTAGGCTGTGAAAGAAATCGAAGGCCAGTAAGACATTGTTGGACCTAATCACCCTAACAGAGGGAGATTTGATTTACATTGGAGACACGGTGCGGGATGTCACCGCGGAGGTACTGTAGTAGTTCGAGCAGCAACAACAGCAACAACAACTATTGGGGTCCATCCAGACGAGTTTGCATGAGCTACAGATCTGCGCATCACAGGCTGGCATGGTGTCCATTAGCCTCGCTATCAGTACTTTAGAAACTACCAAGATGTTGCGTGCAAAGGAGTCCTAAGCAATAGTGGTGCCAAATGGAGCAGTGACCATAGAAAACGAAGCTGACAGGCCCGTCGTCAGTGCCCTCAAGGGAGTGGGGTTGAACTAGGTAGCACTTCCTGGTGAGGCGCTCCACCTACTGCAAGATGGGGTGATTGCAGAGCTGAGGGCCCGTGAACAGTGTGCTTTGTAGGTAGTAAGTGAGAAGAAGATTAATAATGTACATATGGCCCTGCATCGAGAAACTTCCCTCACTTCCATGGTGGAACTTACTAACACAAATATGCGCATGATTAAGGCTGTGAGGGAAGCTTGCCCAATGGTCCCTGAATTGGCCATTCCTTAGGATGCAGAGGTAGATGAATAGCTGTACAAGCTTGCTATAGGGGTGTGCGATGCTTGAACAGAGTTGGCTAAGGTTCAACTGGAGCTAAACTTACAGATTGCAGATTTGCAGTTGAAGGCCCAGCCTTCAACTCCACTGGAAGTAAAGGAGCAGTGCACTACTGCTATCACTGAGGCCATAGCGACAAAAGATAGTGTAATAGCAAAATGTACATGGATGTTTGAATAGTCGTTCAAGGTCCTAACTAGTCTGCAGGATGATCATAATGTACAGCAACTGGAGATAGAGGCATGAGAACTGCAGTAGCACTATGACGAAGTAAAAGGTACAATGCATACCATCGCTCTCACACAGAGAATGGTGAGGCTGTAACAGGCCAAAACATTGAAGGAATAGGTGATGCACCATAGGACAAAGAGGCAGTGTTGAATGCACACTTGAAGCCCTGGTTGGACGAATCTTATTCGGTCATGACCTCCATTGAAGGCAAGCTTTCTAATTTGCAAGTGACTCAACAGAAGGTTCAGACTAACAGTTCAGGACTAGCGACAGAGTAGTTGGTTGAAGAAGCGAAGTAGGCAGCTGCGCAGTGCACCGCCGAAGTGGTAGTTATATAGGTCGAGGTAGGAGGTCTTCACGCCAAGATCTCTGCTTCCGCAGAGTGACTCGAGGGTGAGTCACCATGTTTGTGTTGGGGGCCTGTTGGGAACGGGTTCCCCCAAGAGCAGTTTTAGGGCTAAAAGGCCATGGTTTGGGATAATTTTGTAATAAAGTTGTAAAGTCTGTGCATTTTGTGGTCATGGAGCGCGAAGGTTTCAAGAGTCATAAAGAGTTGTCTGCCCTTATTTTGTAAAGCATAAAGTCAACTGTAAAGATTCACCCATGGTTTGTGGACCATGGGATTGTATAAAAATAAGCTAAGTAAGTAAGCTCTCGGTAGTTAATTAAGGAAGAAAGTAGTGAAGTAGAGTGGAGAAGTCTAAGTATTTTGGGGTCTTAGCATAGCTAGAGGCTCTGTAGCTAAGTGCACAGAGGCCTAGGGTGGAAGTCCACAGCTGGCTGCTCGGACCCCTACAACTGTGTGCATAGAGTCTATATTAAATTGAAATCTATCACTGAAGAGAAGTATTCTACAACTACTATGTATTTAGTCCCTGTTAATGCATCTTACTATATTGCATTTTGGGTTTAGTTTACAATGTTTATTTGATTTGTGAATATATGTGATTGTATTGGTTAATTGAACGCAAGTAAGGATATTAGTTTACGCAGTGCTAACTATGATTAAGTAGTAAGATAAGTAAAACAGTTGAGATAACTTGGGAACCTATACAATACATTTTCATAGCTACACAAAAATACCTAGACCATAGGTTAGGGTTGTGTGAAGGTCAATCATACACCTTTGTGGAGGTACTGAATGACAGAATAGAGGGTAGACTAACAAAACCCTAAGGCTTAGCAACTATGTGAAAGTAGGGGCAAGGGGTATAAACCAACATCATGACCATCTCAGGGTGCGGAAACTTGGTTTCAGCATCCCCCCATACTGTTTTGGGTGAGATGTCGATCCGCACTACATGGGCTGATGTTGAAAGGGCAAGTAGTGTAGATATTTGTTTGGCTGACTAAAATTGAATCTGGGTCAGGGCCCACAAAGCCAACAACTATGTTGCAGGAGGCAAAGGAACTAAAAGTATAGGCAGAAGCAGTGCAGCGAAAAGAGGCAGTCCTCAAGGCAAGATTAGGGCCTTGGCTGGATGAGGCCTATGTGCTCTCCGCCACCATTGGAGAGAAGTTGGCCAGCTTGCAGACATCACAACAGAAGATCCAAGTAGATAATGTAGGACTAGCAACAATGTAGCTGGTGGAGCAGGTCAAGCAGGCGGTTACGCAGTGTACAGCTGAAGTTGGAGTGGTGCAAGTGGAGCTGGGAGGTTTTCATAGTAAGATCTCCATGCCAGCAGAGTGACTCAGGGGCGAGTCACCATATTAATGTTGGGGGCCAATTGGGACAGGATCCCCTAGGGTTAATTTTGGGGCTAAAAGACCAATTTTTAGGGTAGAAAGCCGAAGTTTTTGTATGTAAACTATAAAGTCTCTGCAATTTATGGTCGTAAAGTGTGTAGATGTAAAGTTTCATAAAGGGTTTCCACCCTTTTTATATGTAAGTTGTGTCAGATTGTATAAAATGGAGAGTCTTAGAAGAGGATAAGGAAGTATAAGTAGTAGTAATTATGATGAATGTAATGGGTCATTAACAAAAAGAGTGAAGAGTTTTAGACTAGAAGAGAGGCTCTGTAGCAATGTGCACAGAGGTCTAAGGTAGAAGTCTGCAACTGAGTGTGCAGACCCCTGCAGCTAATTGTGCAGGGTAATTAGAGTCTATAAGAACATCTAAAGTATTAATAAAGAAGATTACTCTAGAAATATATGTCTTTGATCTATTAAATGCGGTTATGTTATGCTGAATAATGGGTTTATGATTTAATGCTATATTGATGCGTGAATATGTATGTTTTACATTGTTATCTAAATGCAAGTAATAATATCTATTTACGTGAAGAACATATTAATGCATGTTGAAGTTATCAGATACTTAAGCGGATGTGGGTAAATATGAATTAAGAGCAATTACAAAAGTCTGTAAGTGATTGACTCACCTGTTTAGGGTCTGTGAAATACCGTCGTAGACCTTTGCGAAGGTCTAGAGGCTAGTAAGAGGAGGTTATATCGATAAGCCTCTAGGGATTATCAATCTACGTGAACACAGATAAGGGGGTACAAAATGACAACATAACCATCTATGGGTGCAGAAACTTCGTTCCAACATCCCCCTAGACTCCTTCGGGTGAGACTTTAGCCCGCACTCAGTGGATTGATGCCGAAAGGGCCAATAGTGTAGGGATTTGGTTGGCTAACTTAATGTTGAACCTGGGTCAGGGTCCACCAAGCCAACATTTGGCAGCAAAAATTGCACAATTTCTCCGGGGAGCTGGCGGCGAGCTCAAAGGGGCTTTCTAGGAAAAATTGCATAATTTTTCTAGGGAGATTGTAGCGGGCTGCAAGAGTCTCATGGAAAAAATTGCACAATTGTTGAAAGGATGGCTTGTTGAACATTGTTGCGTAGTTTCTCAACTGACCGGGATGTTGCATAGCTAGGTGACTGCTCATGAAAATTTCACAGTTTTCCAGGTGAACAACAGGTCGACTGATTGGGTGACTGGCTGGAAAAACAGCACAAGATTTTGAGGGAGACAATAACGGACATAGGGTGTCTATACAACATGTCTGTGTAGTTTCTTCAATTAGTGAAGCCGGCATCATTTGCAAATTTTGCACAAATTTTTGGGTGACTGAGTCCCTGTGTCACTACCTGGTCAAACTCTCTAGTTGACCAGCTGGAGGCTTGATTGATGTGCTTGCGGGCAGTGCAGATTGAAATGGCTTGCTAGGAAACTTCTATGCTGATCCAGGTGATATTCGGTTGAGTCAATTACACGGTTGCACAGTGCAGACTACTTGGGAGGCAGCCTCAAGCTCTACGCAATTTTGGGTAGCAGTACTGTTGTAGCAACTACAACCACCCTCCTAAATTTTTCCTTAGCCTATTTTCGAGCCTCCCTACCAACCTTTCACATCAATTTGTCTTGCTTCATCAAGTACTCAAGCTTCAGTGTTTTCCTCGCACAAAGGTAGTCTGTCAATCACAGTCAATCCATTCCCCTCACAACTTGTTCACCCAAACTTGGTCCAATTGTAGGCTGAGTAACTTCCCCTTGAAATTTGTACATTTCTGGAGGGAAACCAACCTTCCCTCCAGAAATTGCATAATCCTCTCTAGAATCCTGGTGGGATCCAGGATTGTGCAATCCTGCCAACAAACACTCCCAACGAGATTTGCTTAAATTTCCCCAGTAGGGCTGCTCAGCCCAGGATTTGCACAAAACTGGGCATTAGTCAGCTACTCTGCCCAAAAATTATACAATCCTCTTAGGAAGCTAGCATAGCTCCCACTTAGGAATGCACATTTTTCCCAAGTAGTTGAACAACTACATGCATGAACAATCTGGTTGACTAGTTCCACCTGGGACCGAGGAAACTTGACTTGCATTCATGCATGACTTGCTCTTCCCAGAATAGCAAGAGACAAAATTCAAAAGGCATCCCATGATACAAGAGGCTATTATTAGCAGTCAGGGGTTACATGCAAAGCTATTTTAGAAGTTTCCCTCCAAGTGTTGCTTTTTCCTAAATTTGTGGCATGCACGTCATGAGACCAAACTTATTTATTCAATGCATCAGAGCTCATTCATTCACATTGATGTTTGAGCTTTGATATCCCACAGCATATCCAGGACCCTTCAACACATCCGGCTCAGCTATTTATAGGTAAGTGGCCTCAACTTTTGTTTCTTCGACATTTTTGTCGCTTTTTGTGAATTCTCTTGTGTGAGTGTTGTTTTGTTGATTTCTTTGAGTGCTTGCTATCATTTACATCTATACTATCTTGTCCTAGCTCTCTTTCATTTTTCGTTGCTATATCACTACTGTCACATGCATGAAACTATTTTGCATGGACATTGTTATAGGACAAATTGACCTCCTAATCAACTCAGAGGAGAAGGATAAGATGACTGAAAGATTGGCCACAGTTGCAGGCCTAGAATCCACACTAACACTCTCTGTACATTGATAACCTGCTTTATAAAGCTTGTTTACAAGCATAAAGGAGCGTTAGTCAACCTGCTAACTCATTTTGTTAGACTAGAGGGCCATTACACAAGGGTCAGAGCATTTAGAAGGATAGTACATGGTGCTGTTGTGATATTGTCATATTCTTGAAGGAGCTAGCTAAAAGAAGGAGAGAGAGAGAGAGAGGAAGAAGGGATAAGGAAGGTTGATGCAACAGGGTTGTTGTAATCACTCTTCTGTTCTGAATATAGGACTATGGTTGTGTTCCACTACTCGAAGTGTCGGTGATATTGTGCATTTATTTGTCCATTCTGATGCGTGTTGTGTTGAGTAGATAAGTTACACATTTATACATGTTTGTTACAGATTCTTCCATTAATTGTCAGAAGTATATGTTGTGATTTGTTTGCTTCACTCTTTTGTGAAGGAATCATCTTGGAGCCGATCAGGAGGAGTTCTTCTTACCGCATGGAGATCCCCAAGCGAATCTAGAAAGAAACAAAGGTGGTCCTTTCTCCATATCCTGTCAATATATGCTAGATAGATGAACATGTGTGTAATAGGTACCTTTTCCAGATAACCTTACAGTCTGTCGGAAGTCTCGGGAAGAATTTCGAGGGTAGTTTTCATCCCATGCATTTTACCCCATAGAAAAACTAGCGACTCTGCTGGGGACTATACATTTAGTTCCCAGTCATACAGACTCCTCTCAGATCTCTTCTCTCTTTTATGAGCTTCCCGCATCTTCATATCCTTCTCTGATCCACCATCTAACTTGTTGCACCCTGCAAAGTTGCTTTCTCTTTAGAAACCAATCCCAAAAGCCCACTTTTTGAGCTCTTTCCCTCACTAACACAAGTTGCTGGTCTACACAGAGCTTTATAAAGCTCTTTGACTATGCACAGGGAGCGTTAGTGGCCAAACTAAAGATCTGTTTACACATAGACAAAGCGTTAGTGACCCATTTCCATGTTTTTCAAGAGATTTTGTGGACCAAAATGGGGGGAACTTGTCCCAAGGGCTAAATTAAGATCTACAACAATATGATGCTAACAAATTTGATGTCTTAAAATTTATTTTTTTTTAGAAAATTCTTTAGTTTTTCTCTCATAAAAGAAATTTTTGTTGAAAGAAAAGCTAATGAACTGTACATCTCCTTCTGTTGAAATAGTTGTAGGCTGCTTTGTTTTGGTTCAATAGTTGTTAGGGAATATTGAGAAAAGGAACTTTCAGTTATGCAAAATGTTGAATGACTTTAGATGCACTGGCGAATACATGAATATGTGAAATGATACATGTGTAGAATAAGACTTGTTTGCATAAGAAATTGAATTTTTTTCAAAGCATAGTTCTGCACAGTTTATCGAGTCGAGAGTCTCATCATATTCATACATCAACACCCCCTCCGAAGAAAAATAAGAAAGTACACTAAAATTTACACTAAAATCAATCAGATACTCTTTTTTAGAGCAAACCAACATTAGATAGATTAGGACCTTGGGATAAGAGAGTGAGTCAACTACCCAAGGTTGAAAATCAAACTAGTGTCGTTAAAGAGTGAAAAATCCTTTTGCACTCATATTACCAGGACCACTCCACTCACACTAGAGAAAAATATAAGACAACAGCAGATTGTAATCAAAGGTAGGCTGCCTTCTTTTACAACTCATTTGGGCATTCTGTGTAACAGGGGTCCCTTCGAGGATTTCAGAACTGAGTCGGGGACTCAGGTATCCTGCCCACACAGCGTGCTGTCTATGAAAATGTCCCCCTTGGTAATGTCTGTGATTTGAGGTATCTCTAGTGGCCAATACTTCTAGGTACTTACATAAGTTGATTGGAACTGGCTGTCCTAGTACCTCAAAAGGATGGATCTACTTTGTCTTCATTTTTTGGGAGGGTGCTCATCTTCACTAGTACTTGGCCCCTCAATCTGAGGTTCGGGCGAAGCTCAAAAGTAACTATAACAGTACATTTGGCCATCTTTCTCTATTACTCATTGAGAGACTGGGTTTCATCTCCAGTAATCAATGTTTATCAGACAAGGTAATTTCACTTTGTTTGTTGATTGTCATTTTTAGTGTATTTGTTGTTTTTAGGTTCCTGAGTGCTATCGTTTTTGAGACTTAAAGAATATCACCTTAAAATTTATCTGATAAAATTTACCAGTCATTGTGGCTACATCCAGCCCTCACCGTCAATCCAGACAGTTGTTAGGACTTCCTCCACTCACTGTGGAGGATCTGCTGAGATCCACTAACTCGGAGTCCTCATCTTCGAGGAATCGGTCTCCTAAATCACACACGGGATCGTTCTAGACGACCGACAATTTTGATTTTCTAGAGAATTTATTCACAGAAGGATTTATTCCTCACTTTAAAACTCCACTTACAAATCAATCGGATCCTGTTATTTCTCCCATCATACCAGTACTTCACTCTTCACTAGGAGGAGCTCTCCCATCTATTCAGTCGACACCTCAAGGGTTGTGGAATTATGGAGACACTGCGAGTCCTCTACCACTTCCCCAGTCGACGATCATCACAACACCGGAAATG
Organism: Pinus tabuliformis; assembly: GCA_031772625.1. Classification (NCBI taxonomy): domain Eukaryota; kingdom Viridiplantae; phylum Streptophyta; class Pinopsida; order Pinales; family Pinaceae; genus Pinus; species Pinus tabuliformis. Next base: position 597,942,572 of record CM062815.1, on the reverse strand, counting down.
TGGAACCCCGCAATCCCGTTTGTCCCAGGTACTGCAACTCACACAACACCCTCTATCAGCGAAACCCAGCAGATTCCAGGTTCCATTCCTATGGTGTGCCAAAGCATACCTTCAACTAGTGCCACATATAGTGCTCCATATAACATTCAATGTGGCACTATGGGCATGGTCCTAGTTTACCAAAACCAAGGTTGACCACCAATGTATGGTTCTAAGCCCTAGATTCAGATATCTGGGGCGGTCCCCAATATGCACATGATAGCAGGGAATGTCACAGTTCCCCCACCGTTCTCAGGCATGCATGGACAGTTGTTGATTGACATTAGTTTTCCCTCTATCAATCAAATCCATATTGTCAGTTCAGTGTCGGTTGGGAATCCACAAGGGACCACCACCCAATCCATGGGGGCACCCTACTCACAAGCTCAGACGAGTCAAGGGGGCACCGCTTATACTGGGGGCAACTTCATACCCCAGTATCAAAATCCTCATGGTAATCCGCTTTACAACACCATACCACAAAGCAACTGCTACACCTCGCAGCCCATGTATGACATGGGGAAGCAAACGATGGGCGGAGCGTAGAGCTCGTCAGGTCATCTATCATCACAATGGTCCGAGTCGGGGGCACCCAACAATTTTCTTTTTTTGGCAACATTGGATATCCCCAACTTATACAAGTTGACTAATGACCCCATCTACCATAACCTACAGTGGCCACCGATCCCACATAAAATACCGGTGGATATTCCTAAGTTCAATGGAAAACAAGGGGAGGATCCAGGCACTCACGTCACCACCTACCATCTATGGTGTGTTTCCAACTTCATGGTGGATGACAGTGTTCAGTTGCGTCTTTTTCCCCACACCCTCACCAGCAATGCTACAAAGTGGTATATTGAGTTACCACATGCGTCAATGAATACCTTTGACGCTTTAGCAATGGAGTTCCTAAAGCACTTTCAGTTACCTACCCATTATAAGACAGGGACAGAGCTCCTTACTTTGTTTCATCAGGATACTTCCACCCACATCTCTGATCATATCCATGAATGGAGACGTAGGAAGAGGTTAGTCAAAGCTCCCATCCCCGATTTTCTCTTAACAGACTAGTTCTGTAAGTCATTGCTCCCACAAATCACTAGAGATGTCACTTTAGGTGGTGCGGTCATGGAGGACCAATCCATACGTCGTGCCCAGCACTTGGATTTAATTTATTCACAGTCTGGCACTCTCTATGACATTATCCCCTATGCTCCTGGTAACCCCAATCCTCCCACCACTCAACACCCTGGAGTGCATGCCGATGGGATCGTCAGCGCGACCTCCACGAGCACTGTAAAACAACTCAGTGGGTCCATTGCCAAGTTGGCAGTGGACCCCTCTACCAAAACGACTTCTCTTCCTACCACTGTGATTAACTCTGTGTAGTCTACACAAAAATCCAGTATCAAGAACAAGAAGAAACATAAAAAGACTGTTCCTTCTAAAGAGCAGTCAACAAAGTAGTCCAACCCAAAATAGAAGGCCGTTACGCCTACTGATGCGGAAAAGGATAAAGGCACCAACTATTCATGCAAATTCTATCTTGAAGATCACGAAACCTGGTGTTGTCCGTGGCTTCAAGAATGCATAGATTACCTTGCCAAAAGAGATTCTGGTAAGGCACCCGTTGTCCTTAGAAATCCTTTTCCTACTCAATAGCAGCAACATCTCGTTGCCAACCAACTGCCACCCACATCAGGGGGTAGCGATGGTTCACAACAACCTTCAGCTAGAGAATGATCTTCTACCGTTTACACATTTGGAATGGTAGATCTCACCACAAGAACCAAATCTTATGGAGCTCCTATCGCTCTGGTATCCGAACCATCTACAGGTCAAAACCCATTGCCACCCAATGATTTGCGAATCGAAAGGCCGGTTGAGAACTTTGTAATTCGACCCCCCAAGGGGGCACTTCGATGCACAATGCACAACACATCTGCACATGCCGCCCAATACTACAACATCGTAGAGGATTTGGCACAAGCGCCATCGGCCATGTCAGCACTTGAATTATTACAAACATGCCCCAGCCAAAGGAAAGCTTTGCTTTTGGCTATCGGGGGTATTGACCCTACAGATTCCATGCTTGCTCTTTTCGACATGGACAAGTGTAAACCTCCCCTTTCCCACCAGCTTGCATTTCAGGTGCATATCACTTCGAAAGGTAAAGGTATACACCAAACTGTCATCGATGAAGGTGCTTCAACCTATGTCATGTCGGTTACATGTTGACTTGCCTTGGGTTCCCCAACCCTCTCCCTACCATCAAAATCCCTTAAAAGCACATATTTCATTAAATTTGGAAGTATTCTATTACAAGGCCTTCAACAACATTCATTCTTTTGTAAATCACCGTATTAACTTAATTCAACATAAAAATAATTAAGTAATTTCAAACCAGGTAGAGATCATGAATAGGTCAAACATAAGTTGTTATGTACAATAGTATCAATACACAATATGAATGTGAAATAAAACTCTTAGAAGCAATTGATTCAAGCTAAATCATATTAGTATGTCTAACATCCAATAAAGATATTATAGTTATGGATAACGAACTAGATTCCTTGATGTTTGAATTTTGTGTCTGACGACTCTAAACCCCTTTCCCACAACCTATGGAGGACTTGTTGATTGAATGATGTTGATGCGAGGATCTTAGTGTAAATGGAAAGGATGTGCATCCCTTGCATTGCATTGAAACTAGTCTACTAAAAACTTAGTAAAATGTTTTTGTGCTCAATTTCCTACGGTCCCTTTGTGCCTTTATGAAGCACTAATGACGGGGTGATCATTCGTCTTCATAGCATCCAGGCATCCATTATAAAAGTTATGCATTGTTGATCTAGGTATTTCAAGAAGGTTAGGCACCATTGATCTATCTCCACTCAAAGCCAAGTACATCAAATGAGAGTTCTTAAATGGGTATTCGAGTCATTCCATTGTGATGGACAATGTCACAGATTGAAGTAAACAAGAATTAGTGGTCTTCTTGTAAGTAGTGGAGGCAACGGTTTTCAAAGATTAGTATAGTTGATGGTAGTGTGGATATTTATCTCTCCTTGTCAACATTGTCAAAACCAATAATAGTCTCGATGTAATAGCACCAACCAATTGTATGGAAAACCATGATCAATCATTACTTTCACTAAGAGGAGAAATGATAAGAATTTTTAATGAGGAAGAAATAATTGTGAAACATAACTCATGGATTTTAGTTGAAATTTATGTAAGTCCCCGTTTTCTTTAATTATTAAATACTTAATCTAAATACAAATAAATTATCATTAAGATATTTATTTTGCATATTAAATATGTATTAAAAGGCATTCATCTATGACACTTTATTCTTCATGTAGTCTGAATAAGCCACTTAAAGCTCATATCAATTAATTCTAATTAGTTTTGTAAAAGATATATCTTAACTTACGTTAAGAGCTTTTTTTCAAAAATAAATTACATTTATAAACTTATATCAATACATATAATTAAATGGAATTGAATAAATAGCTTCTAAGTCTTGTTGGATTCTCTGAGATTATTTTAAGTACAAATAATTTATTTTAGAATTGAAATTTACAAAATGTTAATCTTGATGGGAAAATCATGTCATCAGGTGAAAAAATTTTAAAGACATCCATTTGTGACCCATCTCTTGAATGAGCTTAAATAGTCTACTTAATGCTCATTGTAAATTCATTAATCCATGTTTTATTTGAAAATGCATTTTGTTTACATGGATTTTTATTCTAGAAATAGCAATGTCACATTTATACATTCATATTAAACCACATGATAGTTAAATAAAATCAATTAATGGTTTCTTGACTTATTGACTTATATGGCATGATTTCATATAGAAGTAATTGATTTAAGAATGCATAGTTAGAAAAAGTTGTTGATTCAAAATAAAATAAACGAGTTAGAACTCATCAACAATTGATTTTAAATTATTAATTTTCTAAAAAATATATTTTACTTACATTAAGAACTTGATTTCAAAAATAAATTTCATTTATACATACATACATACTAAATAGAATTTAATACATTCTTGTCTTGTTGGCTTCTATGAGATTATTTCAATTACAAATAATTTATTTAAGAATTGAAATTTACCAAATGTTAATAGGGGTGGGAAAATCAAATGTTGTATGTTGCAGAAAGTTTAAATTCATTTATTTATAACTCGTATACTGAATGAACTTGAACGATATACTTAACATTCATTACCAAATAATTATTCCATGTGTTGTTATGAAAAACATTTAATTTTACATGGAATTTTATTTCAAAACAAAATGTCACATTTATACACTTATATTGAACCTCATGATAGGAAAATAAAAGTCAATAAATGGATTTAGATAGGCCACATAGAACTCATTATCAATTACTTATAATTTGTTTTGTAAAATAAATATATATATATATATATATATATATATATATATATATATATATATATTTACTTACATTAAGAGCTACATTTCAAAAATGCATCACATTTATAAACTTTTATCAATGCATATAACCAAATAGAATTCTTCAAGTCATATTGGTTTATATGAAATTATTTAAATCACAAATAAACTATTTAAGAATTGAAAATGACAAAATGTTAATATCAATGAGAAAATCAATGTCTTATGGTGCAAAAAGTTTAAATACAACTATTTTTGACTCATCTCTTTAATGAGTATAGATCATCCACTTAACACGTTGTTAATTAATTATTCCATGTTTTATTAAGAAGATATTTTTTCTTTACATAGAGTTTTGTTTCAAAGCAATACAATATGACATTAATACACTCTTAATAAATTATGTGATAACTAAATACAAGTCAATAAATCGACTCCTTATTAAATTATGTGAGCTGAGATGATTGCATATACAAATAGTTGATTTAAAAATATATAAAAAGAAGTTATGGATTAAAAATTGAATGCCCTACAATTTAACGAGTAGTATTCACCTATGAGCCATCACCCATTAGCCTAAAGTGTCCACTTAATACTTATTATCAACAAATTATAAGACTTATTTTTGGAAGAATTGCATCATAGTATACGAATATTATATATCACATTTATACAATCATATTAATGGACATAACTAAGTTTAAGTCAATAATATAATTCTAGCTCAAATCATATGATTTCAATTTATTTAATATACAAATTTACAAAAAATTAACTTTAAGTAATAAAGTTAGATGCCTTACACTTCAAAGACATAATTCATCCATGATAGTGTCTAATCAAACCTTGATAGTCCACTTAGCAATCATTATCATTAATTATATGTTTTTTTTAAGAAATACTAAATTATTTACAATAGATTTTTATCTCAAAAATTACAAATCACATTTATGCACTCATATTAGTGCATTTTATATGTAAACAATGAATAACTGACTTTGTGCCTTATTGATTTTCAATATGATATGATTGCAGTTACAACCATTAATTGATTTAGGCATATAAATTTATGAAAATTATGGATTAAGAAATCACATATCTTATGCTTCAAAAAGTTCAAATCATTCACCTATGACACATTTCCCATTGGCCTTAATAGTGAATAATGCATTGTGAATAGTGAATAGTGCACATAACATTTATCAAGTAAATTATCATAGTTTCTTTAGCAATAGTTACACCTTTGTTTGCAAGGATTTCTATTTCAAAACTTATATTTCACATTTATATATTATGATTATTGGTGCATATAAGTAAACATACATCATTAAAAATAAAAAGCTTCGATGGTTCATGCAAGATAATTTAAATGACAAACAATTCATTTAAGAACGCACGCACACATCTTAGAAAGAAATCGATACAACAAAGTCATTGCAAAAGAAATTATAAATAATAAGAAATATACATATTAATATAATTGGCAATTCCCATATATTTCAAAAAATATAAAATCATACAAATTGATTCAACAAAAACTATGTCCAAAATGTATCAAAAATTTGGAATGTACTTTTCAACAAATTTATAAAGGAAATTATCTCCATCCAATACAATGAAGTACATGTTCTATTGAACATTCGAATGTAGTAATGTTTTTTATTGATAAGATGAAGTGTCTTAAGAAATGGGAATAAAACTTGCATAAGCCAAGTATCTTGCTCTTTTCCTGTATAGGATTTTATCAACATGTGGTTTGATCGATATCCAATGAATTGAGAAGTATGCTTTGTTGTATCTATTAGCAATACATTTGATTCTTCATAATTATCTCCATATTGGGACCACACATCAGTCAACGTTTTCTCATAAAATTGTCTTGTTCTTCCTGCATCCAATTTTGTTTGCAAATGACAATGAGACTTGTCCCATGCAAATTTAAAGTCCTCTATATCAATATTTGATTTTTCTAGTACTTTCCGAATATACTTGTCAGTGAAATTTAATGTCCATATTGGAACATGATAATTTTTTAAGAAACATTTTCATACTTGACTGAAAAGGCCTTAAAAAATAGGACCCATCACCAAACTGCCAATCTGGTTCTCTTTGAATATGAAAATTTAGTTCATCTTTGGCGTATGATTGGAAGAATACTCCTTCCATTTCAAATATCACCATCTTTTGACTTGTAGTAATGCTCATCTGCATCTACACTGCAACCACATGTATGATATTAACACATCTCCACTTCATTGATTAAGGACATAAAAACCTGCCAATTTAAAAATGATGTTAATATTTATTATGAATTATTTCCATTTGTATGCAAAGGGAATTTTACAATGAGTTAATAGTAATCACAAAATACAAATACAATGGCCCCAATAAAATGAACAAACTAATGATATGTTTACTTTATACATACAACATAATACCTTTATTTAATTTGTATGGAATAAAAATATTCTAAGAACGCATTGGCCCACCATTTAAATCATTGATTTTATAATTTATAATGATTTCTTTAATTACAATTGAAAAATATAATTACAATGGTCTAATGAAAGTAAACAAATAAATTATATATTAATTTCCACATACAATATAATACAATTTTTAAATTTCAAACCTAATTATTTATATGCTAATTTCTAGAGTCTCTACCTTAGATTCTTTTGGTGCTTCTTTTAGTACAAATTGTATGTTTATTGTTGGTGCTACGTACAACCTAATCTAGTTTTTCAACTTATATGGAATAAAAAATGTTATAAAAATACAATGGGCCATCCTTCACATTACTAATTTCTAAGAGGTATAATGATAACTTAAACCAAAATTGAAACAAATAATTGTAATGATCTAATTCAAACAAATATACCAATTATCTATTAATTTTCACATTTAATGTAATCCATTGTAAAAAATTCTATAGCATGGTAAATTTTGATATGAAAACATTAAATGGCCATTCAAATCAATAATTATTATCAACACAGTATCTCACCAAAAATAAGGAAAATAAAAGTACTTTGCTTTTAGTAAGGACAAACCAAATCAACAATTATTTTATAAGTGTTGTGAAATAAAACTAATAATTCATGATGTCATACATATAATAACATGAAATAGACATCGGTCATATTAAGGTACTTCTAAATGTAATTGAACATCTTTAAAAGTAGCTCGCACATTTGTAGCCTTCTTGAGTTTATGCAACATTCTCCATAGCTCATCGAACAACCAATTATCCTCTTGATCTGTGCCAATGAATGGAGGGGAAAAACTCACATTTTCTCTGGGATTATCTTTCACGCTCTCAAGTGAACAACCCACTATAATAGTATTGGTTGCATCATATTGTGTATGCGTTTCCCACACTTTTTTCAATGATTTAGTGTGTATAACTTTGCTTGGATTGTCAATGACCTTATGTCCTTTTTGTGGTTTACAATCTTAAGAAGTCCACATATACACAAGTTTATCTTGAATGTTTCTAAAACCAACTTTTTTAAAACTCTTGTTGTGCTTTCTTTCAAAGTTATCGTCCAAATTGCAATGTCAAGATATTCATTTTTGAAACACATTTCAAAAAATGCTTTTGCATGTGGATGAATCCAAAATAATTTTTTCTCTATTGTGTAATCAACATCAATTCCCATTTTCTAAATATGCCCTTTGTTTTTTGCTTCGTCATCAATGCTATGATAAGAAATGTCCTTTAGTTAAAAAATAACTAATTTATTTTTAGTTATTTTGGCTGCAACACAATGACAAATAATCTAGTCAAACCATTTTATTCATGTTACAAAAATTACTAAATAAATTGTTGAAACAATACACTTACCTTCAGTGGTTTTTTCACTATTTATAGATGAAATAATAAGTTCTTTTATCATCTTGATAGAACTTGGAGTAAACATATTAAACATTTAATCAACTGCCAATAGTACTTCTTATTAAACATTCAATCAAATACCAATACCAAGAAAAACATTAGTAATGAAACCTTTAAAAAGAAACACACCCACACGCACCTTTAACATTATTTTGATTGTTAATTTTGTCCTTTCTATTAGTTCCTATAATAAAAATGTACAACGTTATGGTAGTTACAAGCATTAGTGTTCAAAGAATAATAAAATAAATAAGAAGACAAGTTATAAGTATTTGATATGACATTATCTTCATATTTGTAACTTTGCACCTCATCATCATCTTTGCTACCTTTATTTTTCTCTAAATTAAACATATAAAATATTTTGAATTGTGAAAATGAATAAAATCATTAAATAATAAGGAAAAAAAGTGGACAAATTATAAGTACTTGATATTATATTTTGTCCTTGATTAAAGCTTTGTTTCGCATTCATTTGATCAATGCCTTTGTTCTCCTTGCTTGTCTCTATAATAAACATAAAAAAATGTTATAAATTATGACAATGAACAAAATTCATTAAATAACTATACAAAAAACAAATCATCTTTAATTGTCCATGTAATATTTTGGTCTTGATTGGAGGTTTGTGGGACATTCCCTTAGTCACTATATTCATTCTCTTTATTTCCAACTATAATCAACAAATGAAATGCTATGATTCACGATAATAAAAATAACAATTTAGATTAAAAAAAAAAGAGTTACAATGGTTAATACCCATTTCTATCCCCATCATTCCATGGTCATTGTCTTGATTAATTTCATTCTTCTCATAATTCCCTATAATAGACATCCAAAAATGTTTTGAATATGGACATTAAATAAATTCAAAAAGTAACAAGAGCAACAACCAGACAAATCATGTACCTAGTATGATAACTTCTTCTCCTCCTGTTTCCATTTCTAAACTTTTTTCAACATCATAAGCACTATATTGATTATTTTTTTGCTTCCCACATTCATCATTCTTTGTTTCAGAATCTGTATCATTAGTCATTTTAGTAAACACTTTGACAATTAAAAATATAAACAAAATATTATCCAAAGTATTATAAGAGAAACAACAAAGAAATTGCAGTACTTTAATTTTCTAAGAAGTTAATAGATCCTGGATTTGATAGTTGAAAATGTTTGTAATTATTCAACATGATTATCCTTTGTGACTATGTTTTCACAACACATGCAATTCTTCTTCCATATGTAAAACAAGCCCTGATTAAATTTGTCCCCGCATAAAGAGTAATAACCACTTTTGCATCATTACATTGTTGGTGTTTTTCCAATAAATCCATTTAGAAATCATAATCTCTCTCATTTTCATCAAATGTGTCTTCAAATGCATGAGAGTATTTTGAAGCTTCCAAAATTTTTAATTCTTAAGTATAGAAATGTATAGTAAAAACTATATCATAACTATACCTATTTTGAGACTTATTTTCATAAATGCCACTAGTCATTCTATAGTTAATCTTGGAGTTCTTTATGGCAATTTCCAAAAACTTGCGTACATCATTACAAACCAAAGTTCTACTAAGAGAACTATAGTAAAGTCATTCAACTCATTTTTTCCATAAGAAATCGAAAAAAATCAATATTATATCCTTGTGGAATGTTTCTTTTTTCAAAGCAAGTGTATCTGGAACAATAAAGTTAGTATGTAAAACTGTTTGCAATTGACATTAGAAAATAGTGCAAAAGTGTTGACAAAATATCAAAGCCACCAAAATGACAACCAAATTCAAAATTGTTGTCAACCCGTTGAACATTTGTTCATCCATTTATCATTCTGTCAAGGACTCCACATGCTTGCTGAGAAAGGGACTCTATCTTTGTATTATGTGTTCTTTTTACATAAGTAGACCCCTCCACCATGTTGCAAAAGTTAGAAAATATAATATCGTTAATTTCATAATTCTCAAGAATGTCGAATGTGGTAAAAGTATTCTCATTCAATTTCTCATCATGACTTTGACAATGTGCAACCATTGCCTCCAATAATGTTCTGTTGGTTTTCAATTTAGAACAAATAATCTTTTAATTTTGTGGCATTTGTTGGATGATTAAGTGGAATAAAAAACAAAATGGTTTCATCCAATAGCTTATCTAATATTGAAGAAATTTTTTCCATGGTTAATCCCTGACAGGCTAAAGAGTACATGTTGTCAAATTGTGTAAACTATTTCTCTTGTAGTTCTCAAAATCAGGTTGGCTTGGTGAACACTTTAATGTTCCTAGTTGGTAGTAGTTAAAAACAGTGTACCATTTATCCCAAATAGGTTGATCAATATATAAGAGAATTTTTTAATCAGAAGAATTTCTAAGTGGACACTCGAAGGTGCACAACATTTCATCATCGGCTTGATAAAATAATAAATAGAAGCTAATCAACAACCATTTATTAGCATAATGTCTAACCATTGTAACAAAGTATAAACTAATTATAAAATTGTCATACCATTTAAATATTTTGGTGTCATGTTTCTTGAACATCCTTTTTCCTTGGATGCTTCCTTTGAATTCTCACTAACTTCATAGTCTATGGTTTCTGATAATAATAAATAAATAAAAAGTAAAAAATTATTAACATAGTTTCGAATTATTGAAGAAACTATGAAGTTATAAATATTCTAACTAATCGCATCATTATATGTGTAACAAAAATGAACAAGAACAATAACAAGTGTAGAACTCACAATAATAGCTAATCATGGTGTTAATTAGAAAAAGGGAACCCCCAAATAATTTATTATGTTCTTTTAATCGTGACTATAGGCAAGTTATCACCTACTAGCTTTCCTTCTAGCACGAGCATAAACACATTTCCAAAAAACATTACATTGTGAATAAATAAATAAAACTGTAGAGACTACAACAACATCATATTTACATAAAATTGATCTTTTATAGTCATGTATATTCTTAGCTTGCTTTAGAAACCATAAAATCAAAACATAATGAAAGAACATTAACTATGGCAATTATTAGATTTTCTTCTAGATCTTCATCTAGCACTAAGAAAAACACATAACAACATTGCAAAGTGAAAGAAATAGAGAATGTGATAGAATTACTTCTATCAGAAACACAAGCATAATGCCAACAAGAATGTTGCGAAGAAAAAGAAATATTTGTATCCTAGATTTCTTTTTATCACAAACACAAGGAATATTGCCAATAAAAACATTGTATGGTGAAATAAATCTAGTACATGTTAGAATTATTTTGAGCATGAACACATGCATATTTCCAAGAAAAACATTGCAAACCGAAAGAAATCTAGCACAAGCTAGTTTTCCTTCTAGCACAAACACAAGCACATTGTCATTAAAAATATTGCCAAGGCAATGGAAATGTAACAGATGCTAAACTCCCTTCTATCGCATAAAAGAAGATTGCCAACAACAACATTGCATTGTAAAGTAAATGTAGTGCATGCTAAATTTCCTTCTATCACAAGCACAAAAACATTGTCAATAAAAACATTACAATAATAATCTTTCTTGAGACATCTCCGTGCTTATGCAATTTGACACTGCCTTTTAGAAACAATGAGGTTTTAGTCCATGCGTACATAAATTATTGTTACAATATAAAAAATGTTAAACCCTCAAATGATTAGAAGGCCCTTCATATGGAATATGTGGCCTAAGAATGGGATATGGTAAAAACATAAGCATGTTTCCAACAACAACATTGCATTGTGAAAACAAAAACATTCTATATTACCCTTTATCACAAACACAAGCACATTGCCAATAAAAACATTGCAAGGCGAAATAAATATATTGTAAGTTAAATTTCCTTTTAGCATAAAAACAAACACATAACAACATTGTAGGGTGAAATAAATCTAGCATGTGCTAGAATTACTTTTAGCAAAAATACAAACATGTTTCCAATGACAATATTGCAAAGAAAATTAAATGTAGGACATGGTAGATTTATTTCTAGTACAAACATAAGCACATTGCCAATAAAAACATTGGAAAGGGACATAAATTTAAGCATTGCACACTTCCTTCTAGAGGACCAAAAAAAAAACTCATATCAGCATTGATAGGTGAAAGAAATCTAACATGTGCTAGATTTGCTTCTAGCACAAACACAAATATGTTGTGAACAACATCTTTACAGCAGGGTAAAGGAAAATGTAACACATGTTATATTTCCTTCTAGCACAAACCTAAGAAAATAACATTATTTTATGGCTAAATAAACCTAATACATGTTGGATTTACTTCTAGCACAAACACGGACATATTACCAATAACATAATTGTAAGGCAAAAAGAATCTAGTACCCACAAGATTTTCTTGAAACAAAAACAAAAACACATTGCGAATAATAACATTGTAAGATGAAAGAAATCTAGTGTGTGCTATATTTCATTCTATCATAAACACAAGAACGTAACAACATTGCAAGGTCTCATAAATCTACTATGTGCTAGATTTACTTCTATCACAAACACAAGCATATTTTCAACAACAACACTGCAAAAAAAAAGAGATCTAGCACAAGCTAAATTTCCTTCTAGCATAGATAGAAGCATATTGCAAAATAAAAATATGTAAGACAACATTCGATTTCCTTCTAGCACAAATAACTATATCGTCAAAAATAACATTGCATTGTGAAAAGAAATATAACACGTACTAGATTTCCTTCTAGTGCAAATTCACAAACATATTGCCAACAACAACATTACTAGACAAAGCAAATCTAACACATGTTAGATTTCCTCCTATCAAAAACAAAAGCACCTTGCAAATAAAAACATTACAAGGTGAAAGAAATATAATGCATACCATATTTCCTTCTAATGCAAACATAATCACATAACAACATTGTGGGGTGAGAAAAAATTCCAATATATTTACTTCTAAAACAAACATATAAATATTTCCAATGACAACATTACAGGACAAAACATATTTAGCACAAGCTAGATTTCATTTTAGCCCAAACAAAAACATGTTGGCAATAACATTGCAAGGTAAAAAAAAATCTAACATGTCTTAGATTTCCTCTTAGCGCAAACACAAGCACATAGCAACATTGTAGAGTGAAAAATCTAGCATATGTTAGATTTATGTCTACAACAAATACAAGCATGTTGCTAACAACAACATTGTAGAGTATAAAAAATCTAGCCTATGCTAAATTTTCTTCCAACACAAACACAAACACATTTCAATCTGAAAGAAATCTAACACATGCTATATTTTCTTCTAGCACAAACACAAGCACATAACAACATTGTAGGACTAAAGAAGTCTAGTGCATGCTGATTCATTCTATCACAAACACAAGTAGATTGCAAGCTAAAGGAAACAAAACACATGCTAAATTCCTTCTAGCACAAGCAACCATATTTCCAACAATAAAATTTCATTGTAAAATAAATCTAGTGCATGCAAGATTTCCTTCTAGCCCAAAGATAAGCACATTGCCAATAACAACATTGCAAGGTGAAAGAAATCTAATGTGTTTTAGATTTCCTTCTTGTATAAACACAAGCAGACAAAAACATTGTAACATGAACGAATTATAGCACATGATAGATTTACTTCTAACACAAACACAACCATGTTGACAACAACAACATTACAGGGCAAGGAAATCTAGTGCATGCTACATATTTTTCTAACACACACAAGCACATTACAGGATGAAACAAATCTCTTGTGCTAGATTTCCTTCTAGCACAAACACAGGAACATAACAACATTGTAGGGTTAAAGAAATATAACACACACTAAATTTAGTTCTAGCACAAAATGAAGTATATTGTCAATAACAACATTGCAATAAAGAAATCTAACATGTGCTAAATTTCCTTCTAACGCAATCACATGTAAAATTCCAATAACATTGCAAGGTCAAAGAATTCTATCGTGTTTCTTTCTAGCACAAACAACCAAATTCCAACCACAACATTGCATTTTGAAAGAAATATAGTGCGTGCTAAATTTCCTTCTAGCTCAAACACAAGCACATAAAAACAATGTAAGGTGAAAAATATCTAACATGTTTTATATTTACTTTTAGCAAAAATACAAGCTTATTGCCAACAACAACATTATCAAGCAAAGGAAATCTAACACATGCTAGATTTCATTCTATAATAAACTCAAGTGTATTCCTAATAACAACATTGTAAGATGAAACAAATCTAACAAGTGTTAGATTTCCTTTAGCACAAATAATAACATAACAACATTATAGCTTCAAACATATCTAGTGCTTGTTAGCTTACTTCTAACATAAACACAAGCATGGTTCCAACAACACTGCAGGGCAAAACAAATCTAGAATGTGCTATATTTTCTTCTAGCACAACCACAAGCACATAACAAAATTGTAGGATTAAATAAATTCAACACATGTTAGATTTACTTTTAGTACAACCACAATTATATTGCCAACAACAACATTCCAAGGTAAAATAAATTTAACACACAATAGATTTTCTTCTATCACAAATATAATCACCTTAGCAATAACAACATTGCAAGGTACAATAAATCTAACGTGTGCTAGATTTCCTTCTAGCACAAATACAAGAGCATAACAACATTGCATGCTAAAAGAATTCTACCACATGATGAATGACAAATATTATTTTTTCCTCCAAAAACTTATTGAGTTTCATTTTCATTTGTTATTATATTGTTGAATACCTATCTAAGAATGTTTGTTGAATAGGATCATATAATTATTGAATTATATCACATCCTGGATGATTTTAGTGTCATGAATCTTTGAATCAGTGTAATTCTAGGAGGAAAAAAATCTGTATATTCCTTGAGGAAATGAAAAAATGTAGCCCTCTCAATGGGCATGTATCTAATACCTAGATTAATATTTTCTGGGTATTATTTGTTACAGATATTCATTACCTGATATTGCATTGCGTAGGTATTGGATTTGTAGTTTGTTTCCCCCTTGAACTTATCTTCTGAGTCATGATACTTCTCCATTTGAACCACATATTTAAGAAATAAGTTCTCACTCTTTAGTTTTGCATCTAGAGACAATGTATTAATTTGATCACAATGTCAATTTTCATCAATGGTGATCCCCTAAAAGTATCTCCCTATGTGAGGAATTCTAAAATAAGGGCATCATCATCAAAAAATATCTAGTTTGTAATATTGTTTGGTATAGAATGCCTAAAAAAATGTTCATTAGAAAACACGTCCATAGAAAATTTTCTCTGTGGTATAAATATAGGAGTTGTGTTTGAAAGTAAATTTTCATTTGCATTTTGACTTCAATATACATAATTAATATTAAATGTATCAAAATTAGAAATAATAATCCATGCCTCATCTATATAATTCTTAAGGTGATTAAAATACAGTGAATTGAATTTCCTAAATGTTTGATAACTATTTGTAAATCCCTATTAGTTGGAGCTATTTAGCTTCCAAATCTATCACCCTTTTAAGACCTTGTATCAAAGCCTCATACTTAGTGACATTATTTGTGCATGGAAAATCCAATCGACAAGACATCAAATATTTGTATCCTTTAAGATCTCTAAGAGTGCACCTAGACCTTTCACTTGAACTCAACTTAGAGCCATCAAAAAATAAAAACCATACATTCTAATTTACATCTAAATTTACTAATTTTGAAAATAACTTTGTACATGTTCTTGCATAATATATAGATTATTTACAACAAGCTAATTTGAGTGAAAGATCTTAGATTGTTTACACACATCTACAAAAGGTGAACATTCAACAATAAATTTCCAAAAAAGAGAGTCAAAATAGTAGTTAAAAAGTGTAGAATTAAAGAACACAATGAATACATTTGAATCATTCAAATCAGTGATTGTGTGCTTCATATGCCTCTTGCTTGTTATTTTAATTTGATTACTATTGTCGTTATATGGAAGCCAAAGATGTGACCATTCTATTAAAAAAAATATCCATTTATTTTTTCAAACCAACCGTCGCTTAGTAATAAAGCATATGACTCAACCACTATTTTGGAGTAGAAAAAAGTTTGAGAAGTACACACATTAATTCACTATGCACTTTAACATTCGAGCATTCTAGTTGAACTTTGGGTGGGCTGCAATAACTGGTAAACTTTCACGACTAGATCTCCGAATTTTGCTACTAGGTTTACACAAATTCAAAGGTGTAAAGTCATGTTGTTCACAACTTTACAAAATAACAATGACTGGAACCCAGACATCTAATGTTCACATTACACGGGCAAGGGTTGCAAAGTCCACGTTGAACAATCCCCTTCGACCTCTTCCACTAGCCCAAAGTAAACCAAAAGGAAAGCACGTAGGAATGGAGTCAAATATTTATGAATCTAGTGTTGTTGTTGAACCCCTTAAACAATGTGCAGTGTTATCATATGTGTCTAATATCTGTAAGGAAGCACCCTTGATTGATTTCTTGAAAAAACCAAAAGAAATTAAGGTTGTATCTCATAATGCTAATGCGAAGGGGAGAGGCGAGGATTTCCTTGGAATAACAAGAAGATTACTCGAGAGGCAAAGATTAGAAAAGAGACGTCACCAGCTATTTGTAATGTTGACGATGCATCTGCTGGTAATGCAATCGGTGTTGATAAGGAAAATCTTGTATCTCTCTCAAGAAAGGAAATCATTTTACTTTTCTATAGGGAAATCCCTTTACTAGTGAGGAAAGGATATTCCTTTCCTCTAACTCAAGGAATCACCTACCCTGTATAAAATGAAAGACCTTTTCTTACAAAAGATTAGAGAAGTATAAATCTCAAAAAATAAATATAAAAGTAATTTGAAGAATGAAATTGAGAATTGGTTGAAACATGTGCTTGAGAGGATATCCTAGAAAGAAGTAAAGCATAGTAATCATTAAAAAAGAATGACTTCTGGAGACAAAAATTATAACTACCACTACTACAAAAAAATACTTTTGGAGGGCGAGGGGGGGGGTCTTAATCTGCCTCCAAAAGTGGGAATTAAAAGCAATATTAACATTATCTGCAATTTTTTAAAACCTCCATCATACCTCCTCCCCCCTACCCCTAAAAGCATCACCTCTAAAATTCAAGCCTTTTAGGGGCGTTTTTTTAAGAGATATGAACTGTCCCCAAATGTGTCAGTTTCAAAGGGGGGTTCCAAACTTGAACTTTTGGGTGGAATTTTTTAGAACCCCCCTCCCTTCAAAGCATCACCTCTAAATGTCAAGCCTTTTAGGAAAGGTTTTTGAAGAGATAGCGTTGATGGATAGCCCAAATGGTTGGTTGAAGCCTATCTGCCAAGTCATTGGCCCTCTGTTATGAGGCGTTGGTTCAATTCTCCTTGGCTTCGTCAGGGTCAAGCCCCAAAAGTTGGGTCGATTAGGCATGAGGTCCCTTCACGTGGGCTAGACTAAGGGCGTTGTGAGGACAAACGAAAAGGTTTTTTAAGAGATATGAACCAGCCACAGGAGTGACTTTTAGGGGTGATTGAAATAGCCCTCAAAAGTCATCTTTCAAGGTTGGTTGTAAATCGCCTAAAAAAATTCACTTTTGGGGGTGATTTGAAACCCCCTTGAAAATTGACCTATGTGGGCAATTTAAAATCCCCCTCATAGCAACGTACAAGGGCGGCTTACAACCCCCCTTGTTGCAACTTATGAGGGTGGTTTAAAACCACCTTGTTGCAAAGTTTGGGGACGTTGGGTGCCCCCCTCATACTAACTTTTGGGTGCCCCCCTTGTTGCAACTTATGAGGGTGGTTTAAAACCACCTTGTTGCAAAGTTTGGGGACGTTGGGTGCCCCCCTCATACTAACTTTTGGGGCTGTTAAGAGCCCCCCTCATGGCAACTTGTGGGGGCATTAGAAGGCCCCCTTATAGTAGACTTTACATACATTCACGTTTAGATAGACCCCCCTTATAGTAGACTTTACATACTTTCACATTTTTAGATAGGCCCCCTTATAGTAGACTTTACATACCTTCACATTTTTAGATTGTGATACTTTCAAACTGTTATGTTGGGCACGAGTGAAGAGGATCAAAAAGTTGGGTAGTTGTATCCAATTGAGGTTGGCTTACACGATGCGTCATTGAATTCATCAAATCAAGGAGAGTTTGCAAATCGCATTGAATCAGCTTTGCACAAACCTTCATTCAAGCATACAATCATCTCTTTGCATTCACTCCATAATGAAAGCACTGAAGAAAATGGATGATGTCATTGAATATAGTGTTGATCCTGATGTATTCTATGGGAATTTTAGGAGGTGTCTGGGAATGCTTTTTCTGTTTTTTTTATTTGCACTAAAGGGCATGGCATTATCAAAGCATGAAGGGGAAAAATCTTTGCATATTTCCAAATAACAACCAAGCAAGTTGAAGGACCAATCCCTCCTAGCCTCATCCCTTTACCTCTTTGTGTTATGTTTCCTTGCCAACAAACCCTTACGCTTTATTTCGATAGCCTTTGGCAGGGTATCACTGGTAGTAGAGTTTGTTTAATTCTCAAGGAGCTTTCTCTCCTTAACACAAAGAAATTCATGTATATTTCCATATAATGAATTTTCATTTAGTATCCCGCAGTTGGTTTGGTCTCTAACTCTTTGAGTTTGTAGTCTATTGGGTTGTTAGTCCATCTATCATATTTACTTTCCCTCCAAGTGCAGCCCTCAAGTCCAATATTTTCCCTTATGTTTTTTCTCCTCACTCTTTCATCCCGAGGGGGAAATGCAAGAGGTGGTCAAGGTCGTAGCCAGGGCCAGGGTTGTGGTTGTGGAATAACTCAAGCTCAACATTGAACTACCCGAAATCAAGGTCGCATAAATAACAATGATTTAAACTTGGAAGAAACTCTGTCTTAGCAAACTAATGCACACCCACATGCTCGTTAGATTATTTTGGGTTGGGAGAATGAATTGAAGCAGGAAACATATAATGAACTGGAGCTAAATGAATGGCAGGATCTCATCCCTAACCCAGGCCATACCAAAGGCCGATACAACCAGTTCTACAGACCCTTTACCTTTTCTGGATGATGAAAAATCTCTTAGCAAAAGCTTTAACATCCAGCTTTGAAGGAATTTCATAGTTAGCAACAAAAATACAGGAAATCGACAAGGAATCCCAACTCATTCAATGCCAAATTCAACAACAAAATGCTCGTTTAAGTCGTATTGAGAATCATATTCCCTACCTTCCACAAATTGAACTATCGGGCTCCAGTGCCAAAGACTTGATGCCAATTGAATCTTTTGATGATTATCATTTTTCTTAGCATAGTTTTGGCTCTCAATTTTTCTATGTATAAATCAATAGTATGCATTTTTTATCTTTCTGTTATAGACATAGAGTAAATAGGAGACGCATAGACACTCAGGTTTATATAGCCTTGCTTAACATTCTCAGGCTTTTCAGATTTTGGATGGCATATAATGTTGTCAGATGGCCAACATACATGGTTTCCCAATGAGCAAGTTGAGGCCATCTAATTATGGATGATGTTTATGTAATTCCTACCTATTTTTTAAAATGGAATAGAAAGGATCTGCGAAGCTTACTAAAATTATTTCTTAAAAAAAAAACTAATTTTTTTAAAATAAAATATTTAAAATTATAATAACTTTAATAGTATAATTGAATTCTAAATTTCCAAAAAAATAATAAATTACTTGCAAGCAGCACCACAACCTCCAAAAATTAAAAATTAAACCTACCTAACAAGGATCACAACATATAGAATAGGAAAAATACCCACAACCATAGGTAATGCACTGCAAAATTTTCTATCCTCTCTCCAACTACATGCACGTTTGCATGGCAATGTCGCATGTCAAATTTTTGCAAGTCACCAAACACATATATTGTTGGTTGGTTGATGGATGGATGCTATCAGTGACAAGAACATAAGAAAACAATATGTCAACGTACAAACAACACAACTATAGAAGACTCACATCGTAAGAATTTAAGACAAGCAAACAAAGAACCAAATGAAAAAATAATTACATTCGAAGAGGCCAAGTGTGTTTACAGGCCGATGTGCATTTTTATAGGTCGTAGTGTATGTTTTCGACAGTTTTTGGCTATATTTGTTTGGTCAAATTTTCCTATGCAATTTGTTCGCAATTCATTGGAATCAAAAATTTGATTTGTGAATTTTGTATAATAGTGGTGGTTTTTAAGAGCTGAATTCAAAAACAAAAAGCAAGATTTCACCCAAAAATAAATGTTTCCAGCCAAAAATTCCAAAGAAATAAAATATAATAAGGATACAATATCCCTTTTATAAAGTAATAAGGAAAAATGGAAATTATTTTATTATTATTAAATTGATAATTAATTGAGTTTGTGTTGAATAATTGGGATTTTTTTGTCATAATGACTTGGAACCTTGTTATTAAATCTAAACATAAAAATTCTCGATATACGTGATAACATTTCTATGGTTTTGAATTCTAAATCTATTTTTTCTGCACAACCAAAAAGGACCATCTTTCCTACATCAATGTTCATAATGATAAATCTTGTGACTTATTTAGCTGAAAGTCTAAAATATTGCTCAGGCAGCCTACTCCCAACAACTAATTTTACTTTGTTGATCATAACATGATTGTTTCTCATTATTATCACTTCCCAGTTTTCTTTGGAGATTGAACAAATACAAATGGAATACAAGACCATAGCAATCTCAATTCTGGATTTGAACATTTAGAACTCACTCTTTTTGTTTGTTTCTCACCAATTATTCCAAAGCCATTAGATTTCTATGCTGAAGTTTTAAATCCCATAGCTTCCATGAGAGAAAATAGATTTATGTACTGAATTTGCCTACAGATTTTAAAAATTGAAGTTGCCTCATCTTATCAGGCAACCTAGTCATATCTTCCACCTCATCCCCTTCTCAGGTAACACTCAATTTAGGCGATTTCTTCAGTCTCATAATGTAACAACAAATGTCTCTCTCTTCTTAGGAAACACACACCTAATTTAGGCAATTTCGTGAGTCTCATAATGCAGCAGTAGAAATAGATGTCTCTCTTTCACCAAGTTAAATCAATAAAGAGGTAATCCAATTTGTCCAAATGTCTAACTTCAAACTTCAAGGATTAACTCATAGCGTGTCATCCTTATCTCTTCACATACCCTTCGTTGCAATTAAATCAAACCAGTCTCAAGCCATCTGGGAGATCCTTGAGACACACCTCCACCCACTGATCCCTTTGGAATTCAACATGCTTTGGAAAAAAAAATGTTTCCTCCATCCACTATCATGATTCATGGGTTTTGGCAAGCAGGCACCTAGGAGAGGACATATGTAATAACAACCCATTTACCACACAATAAAGCATGGAAAGAGTACTATGATCAAGCTT
The DNA here is from genome assembly GCA_031772625.1 of Pinus tabuliformis. Lineage (NCBI taxonomy): Eukaryota > Viridiplantae > Streptophyta > Pinopsida > Pinales > Pinaceae > Pinus > Pinus tabuliformis. The sequence goes on along the minus strand of CM062815.1, from coordinate 597,920,809 downwards.
CACAGTTTTTTGGTGCTAGCAGAGGAGGTTTCCCATAGTCTACAACAACTCAAAGTGCATCAGAAAATTTGATATATGAATGAACCTATGCTTTATAAATTTGCATACATACATAATCAATTATAGGCATGAGGTATACAACTCAATTTTGGATACCTAAATTATTATCTTTGGATATTCAAACGAATTTATAATTCCTTGTGTATATGTTTTCATAGTTATTCATGTTCTTACTTCAATTTTTTGAAATATTTTTGGATGTTCCAAAGAAATTACAATGTAAGTTTTCACAATTATTCATATTGTTACTCAGACTTTCTCAAAACAAAATATATAAAACAAAATTGAAACATCAATATTTATAGTGAACACTCCACTTAGTCAAAAATAGATAAACAAAATATCTTATCCTTTCCTACAGGATTGGACGGTGGGGTACTTTCAAACTTTGTTACATGGGAAAAAATGACATCACACTGCACATGGGTGCATATTCAATTTAAACTTGGGTAGTTATTCACATCACCATGGTTAAATGCAAATCCTAATCAACAAGAAATGTTGCATCAAAAGTAAATGCAAAACCCAATCTAGATTCTGTTATATGAGGAGAGATAGAATCGTTCCAAGTTAGGAAGCAATGATAGCATCGTTGATCCAACAAGTGGTACACTAAGCCCAATATAAATACCATTACTTGGAAATTGATGGTGACCATAAACTTCAAAGGGGGAGGTTTCAATCTCTAAGATAGAGTTCAAAGATTTGCATTACAAAGGAAGCTACAGTACAAGACATTGTGACCTTGGGGGTCGGTTTGCAAGTTGTATAAATCAACTTCTGAAAAAAAGATAGTCCTGTAGGGTGTTACTGTAGGTTTGGAGAGTAAATTTTTGAAGGTACAAGGTGATGGTTTGCAAGTGGAAAATGTGTGATTTGTTTCAACTATTGGAGAATGGTTTCTTGCAAATCTTCTACATATTCTCAATTTCTTTGCATTCAATTGCATCTTCACATATATGATATTTCCATAGAAACAACCTCAAGACCCCGTGAAAATGTTCATACTAATGGTGAATATCATATTTAAAAGCATGTTACAAGTTAAGGATCCATTGCACGAGGAGATAGTGGGGATTGGGGCTGCAATAAGTATAACGATGTCTACTAAGGGCCTTACTCCTGCACAAGGGAAAATTGTTTGGATATACAAGGTAATGGTGTCATGTGCAGAGAAATTATCAGAGGATCACACCTAATTACATTGTTAGACTACATATGAACAAAGGGTTTGTTGTTAGTTGCAAGTATAGTAAGCTGTAGTAGGAAAAAATAATTTCATGAGAAAGATAGTATCTCTGTAAGAAAATATTATTAACCACTCCTAAATTATAAGGACAATAAGACTGTAAGAAAATGAAATTCCAGTTCTGTTAACTTTAAAGAAACACAAAGTCGTAGATGACAATATCAATGAATTATAAAAGCAGAAAAAATAGGATAGAATGACCAAACTTGAACATGGAAACTATTGGCTAAATCCCCTCAGGCTGTAGGAAGAATCTAGAACTATAAAACTGGATAATGTGATAAAATATATGTATTCATTATTCATAGGAAATTATAGACAAATCATGACAATCCTATCAGTGCTCGCAGGCAAATTTGGGAAAACCCCAAACTCTGCATAAGATTTTAATACTGTGGTACTGTGAAGAAATGCCAACAACCATACAATAGTAATCTATAGAAATGTCATTATCTAGTGTCGTGACATGATAACCTTTACTTAACTATATATATAAACACACACAAACATATAAACTATTTGGTTGTAGCCAGAAGGATTAATCCTCCTCGATATGAAAACAAGAGAAATCTGAGACTTTGGAGAAGGAAATGATATGAGGGTTTTAACATCAACTTCAATTCCAAAAATGACCGAAACTAAAACTAAAACTAAAACATTGCAATTTTCAGACACAAAGTCTTTGATAGGCCTGAAAGAATAGGCAGAAACGTCATAGTAGCTATCATGAAACTGGAGCTAATGCCAATGAACAGAAACAATAGAATTACAATATTACAAGAAATTCGAGAAAGGAGAGAGTTGCATGATAAAGAATCGACAGCAAGTCCACGCCTTCTACTAATATATTTAAACAAAAGTTCTTAGCTCAGAATAAGGACTAAATTCAACACCACACAGAAAACCCCAAATGAGGGTTTCTCGAAAATAGACATAGAAAGAAAAACCTAAGTTAGAAATAGTTACATTTAAAAGGCTTGGAGCCTCAATGAAGCCGAAAGATAGTAAACAGTCTCACTGCCCTTCAAGTGGTACACTATTCAGTTAATCAGAGAAAACTAAGTTCACAACTTTTCTCCCCATCCATTAATGAACTAGAAAACCCTCATGCATACCTTGTGATTTTCGGCTTCATAACAGTAATGTTCGGTAGAAGGAACCGATGCTCTAGGCATTTCCACATCCAGGTATAGAGGACCTCACAGACAACCCACGGTAGAGAATTAATCCAAGGAACATATTGAGAAATGTAAATGACATTAAAATCTCTCAAACATTTAGAGGAAAACCAATAATTACCTGAACCAGTGACAAGCATAATGGTACTGCATCCCCCCCCCCACCCCGGTTTTTTTATGTAGTTTGACCAAGTCAAAATGATTTGAGGACAGGATAAGACAAGACATTAAAACATCTCTACCATACTGGTCTAAAAAGCGGCTCTTAAAACAACTAGAAATATCAGGGTTCATGTGAAGCACATCTTAACAAAAATAAGGCTTTCCCAAAACCCAACTTCGCAATCCCACACATTTACAACGATTATCCAAATTTTCCTACACTTTTCACACATATATATTCCCATCAAAAGTTATGGCATTCTTATGTAGACCTTGCACATATATAACAACAATGTACTTTCTATATCTAAGATTTCTACTCTGACTTCTCTGTAATTTCAACCTATAACAATCTAACTTTCCCCTTCCTGAACGTAACAAATATCCCCTTATTTGGATCTGCTAGTGGAGGTATGCTCAATTTGCCAAGCCCTGTTGCTTTTAGTCTCTCCCGGCAGAGGGAATTTGCATTGGCTAAATCTCTGTGAATTTTGCATCAACTGAAATGAAAATTGGACCCATAATGTTCCCAGAGGTCTAATTTGCTATGAACTAGGTTCACTTTAATTTTATCTTGGCATCCCCTAATAGTTTTAGCACTAGGTAGTAACACTAACTTGTATTGATTGCACCTCCATTGTTCTTATGCCAACTCTGAAGAAAGTTTAACCAAAGATTGTCACTAGTATCTTCTATCCAAAGTTGTAAGCAACACCTAAAACTAGAGGTGGTCCCCATAAAAAGTTCACTTATTGCTTGAAGGTGTCAAAACAGGAAACCCCTGCCACAAATTATCAAAAATGGAGCACACATTGATAGAACAACATAATAAACCCAACATAACACATATCTTTATGAAATAACAATAAAATGGCATTATTCATGAAAGAACAAGTGAGATAAATAATGATTACATAAACAGTGGGAGGCACCACTTCCAAAAGAGATGGGTTGCACGTTGCTTGCCTTTGGAATGTAAAGAGGCACCCTACCACAGAAATTAGGTGTGATCCTCTGATAATTTTAAAGAAACTAAAGCATCAGTGTCCATCATTTTATTGCACATATGATGGCACTCAATGTACAAAAAGGGTTGCCCTGTCCCAACAATTTGGATAACCACATATAAAACACATAGATTTAGATTGACTCTAAATAAACCTACTGAAACAATACCCATGTCGGCGTGTATAGCACATATCATGGACAGTTTGATTAATGCCCAAGATTTTCCATGTTTACTTCAGGAGTTCAAGGATTCCAATTAGACAACTTTTAAGCAAACTAGACAGAGAGACTGATCAAATACAATTCATCCTATGTAATGTCTATTAAGAGAGATTGGTGAAAAATATATGTGATTTGAAAAAATATATGTTTATATCACATCCAATAGCATGTCAAGTCTTACAAAATAAATAGAAAGCATCGAACATAATATGGTGCCTAGGTCAAGAGGAGTTGGACAGGAACTCACATCATCTTTACCAGTACTAAGAAACTGCTAAAATTTATTGACATTCTCTAGCTTATATATATATACATATATGGGACCTAACAAACCCTGTAAGTAGTTACTAATCTGTAGAACATGATTCTCCATAGAATCATGAGTTCTAGACCTCACAGGAAAATAACCAATCATTTCATAGCAGTGACCCAAAACATTTGTCACACAAGTATGTCTGTGTAACCTCAACTACCTTAAAAGTTAAAACCATCTAGTATGGGTTATATGTTATCAAGCTCGCCATGAGTAATATTACACCAATGTATCATTACCATAAGAACAAAGGTCATACTTCTTGCTAATATGAAGCAGAGTTTTGAGAATTCAGAACAGCAAGATACAGCAAAGCACACACTCAAAGATATATTGTCACCAACATACACATCAATACAGCAACACTCATAGATGTATTCATATATGCTATATCAGACAGTTGTATACATTTTTTTTAGAAATCTAAGTGTCATCAAGAGATGATCATCCTTGCACCTTAAGAAGATGTGTCTCATGCAGTCATTGGACACAGTAACAATTTCAGGAATTATAACATAAGGTCAGCTAGAGTGATAGACATGTATCTCTGGGCGACTAAGCCAGAGACTGCAACTCTCCTCCCAACCTTAGATTGGACTGCACAGTGGTCCTCCTTGCAGTCCAATAACCCCCAATCCAGATTCTAGAGCATTGTGAGAAACCTGCTGATGGTTTGCTTGGCTAGAACCAGGTCTCGATAGGGCTGACCAAGTCCATGAATTTCATAGGAGAAATTTGACAATAGTGACCACGTCCATGAATTTCAACAGGCCCTTGAACAACTTCATAGTCTCCAGCGGTGTGGTGCCCATGTTCCTCTCAATTTCTCAGCGCTTACCCTTCCTTGACATGGGAATGGGTACAATTGGAAATGAGAATTTATGGGTATGTATGGCTGTCAATCTCTATAAATTTATGTTAATATTTTCTGATTTAGCATTATTGATATTACAAAGAAGCCTTTTGTAAAAGCAACATTGTCTTCTAAAATATCTAGAGTAAACCATTGTGTGTGCAGGGAAATTTTTCAAAGCAACACGGTCCTATAAAATCTCTACATAATAAAGCATTATTTCTGCAAACCATACTATTATATAAAAATCAACAATTTTGCAAATGACATCTTAGTTTACAGAAGGGTGAAATTCCCCAATTTTTAGCTTTTATAGGAAAATTTAGGCACCTTTCATCCACCTTTTTACACTATGAATTTGTATTCATAGCAAGAAAATAGTTCTCCTTGAGCCATATCCATGATTGTGATCATGCAAGTCTCAGCTTTCATTAATGCCCCATGCTTTCATCAATCCCCCATGCTGACCCACATCAGCCATATTCGGAAGCACCAAGTGACTGATGTTGTTGGAGGTAGCACCCAGTGATTGATGTTGTTAGAGCATTCTATTATCTTGAGTGCTTGTCCTACCATTTTTAGGAATCAACACGCGCCATATTTAATGGTTACCTTAATGGACAGTGTTGATCTCTAATGGAATCAGAGTGCAGTCTTCACGAATGTTGTTTCAAATGCAATTCTTAAAAGATAAATTACTATATGGCACAATATTGTGACTCTATTATAAGTGGCCATAGAATTTCAACAGGCCCTTCAACAACTTCATAGTATCCTGGGGCGTGGTGCCCATGTTCCTCTCAATTTCTCAGCGCCTACCCTTCTTTGACATGGGAATGGGTACAATTGGAAATGAGAATTTATAAGTGGCCATAGAATTGGGAACTTAAGCAGGGACAGGTATGAAATTCGAATTAATTACATCCTTTAAATCAGAAATCGCTACTATAACTCCATATAGAACTTGGTCCTTTTGCATAAACATGTCTATTTGAAGTTAAAAATCTAAATAGGATAGTCCTTTAGCATAATCATGTCTATTTTAAGTTAAAAATTAAAATAGGACGGCCAAGCAGTGATAAGTTTAATTTCTAATGCATTTTCTTCAAAAATTAAAACAAGAGGTTAAAACAGTAACAAAATTGATTTCTAATGCATTTTAAGCTCTATTCATCTATTTATTTTTTAATTGAAACATTGTAGTTTGCACTTTTTCATCAAAATGTTGTCAAACCGGATTTACCTTTCACAAAACTTCCAAATATATCTTAGGAATGAGTTTTCTGAAATCATTTATATCTTTAGTGAGGCTTCTACTCTCTTAAACTAAACAATTTATGTGCTGAGAACCTCCATGTACCTTTCACAAAACTTCCAAATTCATATCAGGAAAGAGTCTCCTGAAATCATATATTTCTTTAGTGAGGCTTCGACTCTTAAACTAAACAAATTTCCAGTGAAAACCTCCATGTATGCTGGAGATCTTCCTACACACCATTGATAGGCGGAGAAATTTTAGTGAAAAAAGGTTTAAACTAGCACAACCTCAACTGAGCAATGCTGCCGATAGGGGTGATAAGAACCGAGTGCTCAGGCTTGTGGGAGAGAACGTACTAGCTTTCTCACTTGCTAATAGCTATTCTCTCTGGCAAGCCTAAGAAAGCCAGTAAGTTCTCTCTCATAAGCCTACACACCAGTGGGTTCTCTTGGTTTTCTCACCGTATGTTCTTACCATGCCTAACAACGTTCCTGTAATGAAAATTCCATGTTCTTATCATGTTTATTAACATTCCAGTTCATTTTAAATTTCACACACCCAGACATATTCTTGCTAATTCCAAAATTTGAATTCCTGGTAACTTCGAAGCACCAAAGCTCAAGTGTTGACCTTTGTGCTTCTTGAGCTGAATGAACAAGCTCGCTTAAAGGTAGTAGGTAAAGTAGCACAAGTAATACTAGATGAATTTAAGCCAGATTCGAGCTTCATTTTCAAACACTACGCTTATAAGGTATAAATCCTGTCCTGGTGAACTGAAGAATGTTTTTAATTTCTGAATCAGTTTTGTATATAAATTTTCATAACTGTAAAGAATAATATATAATGTAGAATACCTATTATGGCCATGAACTTAGTTTCTCATGGAACTGGGCTAATCGATAAAAAATTTGGTGTCTTCTTGGCACATGATATTAGCTGAATTCTCTTTATGGCGATCATAATTTTATTTATTTATAATCTAATTTTTTGAATCATGTGATAGATATTGTGATAGATATTACTGCATTTCTTTTGCAATATTGGGTGTCATTGCTTGTTCTTCCTGTATGAATAAATCATTCTGCTAATATTGATTCGTTACCGTGTGAATAAATCATTTTGCTAATATTGATTCCATAGAGAGATACAACAAGCCTACTGACCTCATCAAGCTTCTCAAAAGAGATGGCCCAGCGTGGGATCCAGCCTTTGATCGCTTCGCCAGCGACAACAATAAACCAGGCCGGCCATCCTGCAGTAACTCTCGCCTTCGATGTTCCTGGGAGAATTCCCAAGCCTGGGATTAGAATTGGCATTCGGAGAAAACTCTCCCTGTGGCTGCAGAGGATGAGAACGAAAAGGATAGTGTTGCTTATGCTAATAGTGCCGTTGCTTTTCAGCGTCGTCCCACAACAATGAAACTGGGTCGGCACCATTGTTTTTTCCCTCTCAATTTAGTCCTATAATCCCCCATGTGTCTGTTCTCAGCATCAATGCCATGGTCCATGACTGCAGGGGCTACCAACGGCCGAGACGCCATATAAGAAGATCAACTATTGGAGGATGCCCCCTTCGAGCTCTCTACATAATATGTGGCTCTTGTAAAGGGTTTGCTGCAAATGCACTCTATAATAATAATTACAAAACCTACTCCAGAAGCCCTCCTCTGCCAACCTGAAAACCCCAAGAAAATCCTCGAAGCAAAGAATTTAAACCCCAAAATGACGTTGCATCCAAGGCTTGCCTTTCCCGTATTTGCTCTTTTATGAACAAGTCTTCAGCTTGGATCTGTCAAAAAAGTAATAAAGGCCGCACACAAAAATACCCTAACCAGTTCATATTCACATCATTTTGTGTGGAGAAAAGAACAAGCCGCATTGCGTCAAGACCTCCTCTTCTTCCTCTAGTATTCTTCTTAAACACGCATCATGGTTTCGAACCCCGTGATGTGAAACCAAGCTAGTTGCTTGGAACCCAGAAATGCACTTAACGACACGGTTTTTCTTCTATTTTCTCTGAACCAGCACGTCCCGGGTTCGAATCCCAGACGCAGAGTGCTTCACTAAAATCTGGAGCTGCACACTCACTAGGTGCAACGCTAACCCCATCTGAACGGCCAGCATTCTAATTCCGTAAAATGCATGTTAACTTCAACAACCCTGATTCGGGGAGACCATACCCGCCATTGGGTGCAAGTTTGAATCACTGAAAGATCTATCTATGTCTCCCATGGATCCAAGGAGGTCATGGATGCCATAGGGTGCAGGTTCGAATCCTTCAAAAATCCATTTTTGGCTGTGCGAATACAGAAGAGCTGTGCAACTAAAATGACATGTCTTTTTATCGGTCATTATTTCTTAATTTTAGAAAATTAATTTTCTAATTTTTTTTGTTTTTTTATTATTATTTTTATTTATGGTTTCTTTTCTTGTTTTGCTTTTTTCTTTTTTTCTTTTGCTTTTACTGTTTCTTGTTTTGTTTTTTTATCATAGTCATTATTTGAAAATTAATTTTCTAATTTAATTTATTCATAGGTATAATATATATATATTCATTGTGATGAGTGATCTCAGATGTTTTTTTTTTCATGGTCATTATTTCTTAATTTTATAAATTTAATTTTCTAATTTATTTTCTGATTTAGTTATTCATAGGCATAATATATATATTTCATTGTGATGATTGATATAAGATAAGATTTTTTTGGTTTTTTATCATAGTTATTATTTCTTAATTTTATAAACTTAAATTTTTAATTTAGTTTACTTATAGGTAGAGTATATGTATTTTATTATGATGATTGATATAATATAAGATTATTATATTTATGTCCAATTAATGACCATAAAGTAGGTCAAATGGATTGTTGAGTACAATGATGTCCATACAAAGCGGGAGAACCAAATGGTCTCCCTAAAAAAAAGATACAATGCATGAAATAAATCAACATCTGGCTGTAGCGGAGAAGATCCAGGAGCTAATAAGTCTCAAGACTAGATCCATCTCTCCTAACATCTGAGGTTGAATGAAGAGCACTAAAGAAACTCAACAAAGTCTGTTGGGTTGATGAAGAGTCGGTGGAAAGTGCAAACTGTCCACTAAACCGTCGCCTGGGGGGTTCACTTGCTGCTGAGGTATGGAGGACTTAGTCCGTCTCCCAGGGATGGATCTAAGAAGGATTTGCCACTGAGATCTCGTGTGGCAGGGTGAGGTCCCATGGATCCTCACTGATCTAGTGTCTAGATACGTACTGGTATCAATCAATTTCTTCGTGCCCCTGTCTGAAAGTAGTACCCTGAAAAATGTCGTGATCCTCTGTGTGGGGTCTGGTCTGATGGGAGGCTGAAAAATATGCGCTTGGAACATGAGAGCCTCTTGAATATATAGGGCCAAACATCTTTGATCTAAATAGAATCTCTAATAAAACAATGAAACCTTCCTCTAATCTTGTAGTAGACAGGGCATTCAAGAATGAAGTGCACATCGGTCTCCACTTCCTGTAAATGACATACCTGGGAGATTTTGTCTGGGCTACCCACCCGGTGGTCCATCTCTACCTGAAGTCTGTGACAACCTACTCTGAACTAGCCTAGAGGAATGTGAATATCATGCATTCAATTGTGAAATGTATACTGGGGTCGAACAATGATCCCGTCTCTCAACTCCAAGAAGTGCTTAGCGTAGAAGGCCATCTTTGGGCGCAACCCTCTCGGAGGATTGACCCAGGTGACCTAGACGAACTGCCTATAGATGTCCTCCTTGATGATCTTGTTTAGCTCATGTCTAGTAGGTAAAAGGTGACCAGGAGCACCTAAGGAATATTAGAAAGGAGGGAGACGATCCAACTGAATTCCCACTAACTCTAAAAGATTTGAATATCCTGTAAACCAACATCTAGCTCAACCTCAGGGAGTAGAACGGGCAATTCTCAGAAGAGAAATATGCCAAGTAAGGATATCGATCCCTACTCTTTATCGAGTATGAAAAGCCCTGGACACAACGCAAGAATGAAACCAACCTAAAGATCGTCTCAAGCTGAAAGGGCTGAGCTCCAAACTCTGCAAGGATGATGTGTTGTAGTAGTGCTAGTTTGCTTCTAATGATGTGGCAGAGAAGAAGAATCTGGACTCTCTGAGATGAAGCCCAATCTAACTGAAGTAAAGACAATCCCCAAATCTATAAGCCCTATAGAACAATGGGACAGATCAATGTGTCCATGAGGATCATCTTGGACGAGATGTCCTGGAAGTGATGTCGAAAGCTCTGTCTCTCGAGAAGGGCTAAGGACCCATATCCTTTGTTGATATGACGCTGAAGCATTGGTTGCAAACTAAAGTGGGGACTAGAGAATTGCACCCCCAAGTAAGTATACATGTTAGTGATCTCAATCTCTCCCCTTTGAATAGGAATTGAAGGTCTAAGGTTTTCTTCACCACATTGAAGATCATAACAAAGGAGACGGTGATAAGAAGCTTTGACATTAGAGTAGAAGGGTGGAGAGTGAGTTAAAGCATATCGAATTTCATGACGTAGAGTCTTGCATTCATCATCGTACCACTTGTTCATGGGGCAAGATCCAACTTTAGGGGAGATGGAAATAGAACAAGTGGAGTGGGGGAAGGATTTGAGTGTTGCTTCCCAAATGGCAGATGAAAGACAAGTGTATTTAGTAGAAGCAGAATCAAGCAAGGAGAATTGGGTCTCTGATGGGAGCATCTTGCATATAATAGAGGAGAAGATATCAGGGTCTCCTTCATCAAATCATAAGGTAGTTCGGGGTGGGCCCCAAGGGGATGGATCAGGTGGAAGGGGAGGGTCAAACCAGAGAGAGACGGAAAGATGTGCATGATCGGCAAGGGGGGTGGAGGAGACCGAGAAATGGTGAATAAAAGGGAGAAAGTTATGTCTAGTGAGGACATAATCAAGTACACTCGCACCCCCACCATATGGCCGACATGTGAAAAAGTGAGAGTCTTGGAAATAGGGGAGGCCATTTAGAATCAACACTCCTAGGATCCCCCAACTGCAATAGATGCTTACCATAAAATGTAGTGGGCCCCAAAGCATCATCTAACCTTCGACGAAGCCCTACTGAATCTGGATCTATCCCTTGGGTGCAAAACACATCCTCTGATTCGTCGCGGAGAGGGATCTGGAGATCTCTAGTACGAGCATTGAAGTAACCTAGGAGGATGACTTCCCCAAAAATAAAGTACTTAGTGATGTCTGTATACAAGTCTATAAAGGGATCCCCAAGTGATGTTGAAGTTACCCTTTGAAAGACATAAAACAAAGAGAAAAAGACGAAAGGAAAAGGCCCATCGCAAATCGCAATTAGAGCTTCTAGCAACAAGAAAGGAGGGCAGCGAGATCAACGATCAGCGATCGTCGATATCGCAAATCGCATGTCGGAGCTCACAGTAGTTAAGAAGTATCGGTGAGGGTAAGATCAGCGATCAGTCGATCGCCGATATCGCAAATCGGCTATCGGCGGGTCCAAGGCAGAGCAAATATCGCATATCGGTAGTCGAAGGCCCATGGGACATAGTGTATCGAAAACTCACAATGCAGAGCGCCAATATCACATATCAGACAAGATTGTTCGAAGCACCCCAAAAATTCAAGTATGTTGCCAATGTGCTACCTTTCTATAAACTGAAATTATTTATTTTATTGCTGTAATATCAGTGATACAGTCTTGGTTCAAATATTTGAAAGATAGACTTGATTTTTCATCTAGTTGATTATGAGACTCTGTACTCAAGATCATGAGAAAAAATCCAATAATTTTTAGCTAGTCAAGCATAAATTCCTGAAAGTTAAATAGTAACTGTCTCTATCATGTTTCCCACTGTGCAGATAGGCATATCGCTGATTTTAGCAAGCCTTAGCATTTTTCTCTCTACCTTCGTAAGGAAGCAAATTTCTGAACTCTTCCCTGACACACATGAAAGTCATATGCAGTTTCTGCAATGGTATTGACAAATTGTAAGAAATTATTGTATAAGAACCTTCTTACAGTCCTTGCTTCTCAATTCCAAGCAGATGTCCAACCATCCATAATACATAGTTCCTTCTTCCTTAGTCTTTTAGCTATTGCAGTATGATTGATGGAGCAAAGATTTAACTATCCTTAACATTAGCACTAAGAGGATGCACACTAAACCCTGCCATAGTCATTCTAGCTCCCTGTTTTCGTGCGGCTTCATACCTCTCAATACTTTCTTCCCCCTTACAAGAAATTATGTTCACTATGTCTCGGGCAAGGCATTATTTTTCAATATTCATACGATCTATGATATTCCTTTTAAGTGTAGCATCTAGAGACTCAAACACTGATGAGTAACAATTTAATGCTTCCATGAACTAGAACAAGAAAGGTGTAGTATTAGTGTTAATCTGTTGTTCTACTACTATGACCAAGAAAGGTGTAGTATTAGTGTTAATCTCTTGTTCTTTATGGTTGAGAGACTTCACCATCCTAAGAAGTCGCTCACGTGGGTTCTTTGTAGACACACTTTCATCGGACATGTGATGCAGTTGGAATGAAAATTTGAGTGCTAAAACCTCATCTAGATTTATGTCAAGCATCCTTCATGCTCTACTTTGAACTCGGGCATACTTGTCACCATCTGTCTGACATTGGGTAGAGCCTTATAATGAAGAAGAGCAAACCTCTGGTGCCATAGTTCAGATTGTAGAGAAGTGGCACAAGACATGGCTCCCAATGGACTTCCTCCAACTTGATGCGAAGTGTAACCCTGGAACCCAAGAGTAAAAACATCTTTAAAATTCATTTTCCAAATGCATACCTTTCCATCGATGAATGCCACCTTGTATCCTTTGTCTTCCATTGTCAAAATGGGCACAAGGTTCTTCTTGAGATCAGGTACATATAGAACTTCTTGTAAATGAATCGTGTCACCTTGATTCAATTGAAGGGTAACATTTCCTACTCCCTTCATGGGATAGGTGGCATCGTCTCCAAGAATAATTTCCAAGTTTGTCTCCTTCTCTATCATATTAGAGAGAGCTTCCTTGTACAGTTACAAAAGTATCTTAGCTAGAGCTCGAGTTGTCTACTAGACTAGTTGTCTCGGCGAATGTAGGGCTATGTTGCCCAAAATGATTACAATCAGGATTTGGTCCCTCTTGGAAATAAGGAAATTATAGAAATAATAAGAAACTAGATGATGATGGAAGAAGAGGTCCTTCTTTTGTTCCCGCGAAAACCTCTGGTCAAGCCACGTCTTTGTCATCATGCATCCTTTTAGCTGCTCATCTGGTCCCTGTCGCTTTTGCCTTAACTGCTTGAGTAGCGCATTCTCCGGAGTTGGGAGTGAGTCAACTGTGAATGCCTGTCACGGAGTGGAAATAGAGCATGTCCTAGTAGTACTTTGCTAAGTATCGGAGTGCAACCCCATGCCGAGCCATTAAGTCTTCTTGAGCTTCAATACATTCATTTACTCACAAGAGATGAGCAGTGAAGTAGTCGAATCCATCCCTTCGCCCCTCGTAGTCCTTGGTTTCGTGTTGCAGGGGCTTCTACAGGACCGACCCATATGGATTTCCCACTGCCCCGTACCTTTATTCATTTCCTTAGCTGTCGACTCGTCTACCTTTAAAGCTTTGTACCATGCTATCGGGGCATCGCCACATCGAGACCTTTACGCTAAGAGGCATCACAGAATAGTGAATCTCGGTCACTTTTGGCCCCCTCTGACTTAACCCCCTTTTGTGTTTCTGCATAATAGGACCAAGGGCTGAGACCTGGGGAGCGAGGTTTAAATCAGAGATCAGCAATCGACGTTTTATGACACAACCTTTGTTATCTCCCCTTGACACCTATGATTGTCGATCTGTGGGAATGGGCTCACCCAGGATATTACAATGGCAATACAGGAGGAAGGACCTCTTTACCTCTTCTCATAACGTTGGTCGATTGTCCGAACGCAGAATCCTCATAAGGTATAACTCATAAAATATTGCATCCGAGAGGGTCCTTCACATATCGCAATCGCAGCTCGGAAGGATCTTCGACGGAGGGGGGCCTTGACTTGTGCGATCGTCGATCGTTGATTTGAGATGGGTGACATCATCACTACCATGTGTCACCTTGTGAGTGGTGACACATGTCACTAAGAAGTTCCCCCATAGGACCCATGAAAATGCCAAATCTGTGTGCCATGTGTCCTCCGTACTGCCACGTCATTTTCGTACTGTCACGTTGCCTCCGTACTGCCATGTCATGATCACGTCAGCTGCGATGCCATATATAAGGACCAATGGTATTTTGCAACATGGTCCCATGGAGGAGAGAGAAGAAGGCTCAAGTGTCCCTGTTTTTGTGTCAATTTCCTTTGATAAATATTTTCGGCCTTCCAGACAATTTAACACTAAGGGCCCAAATTTCAGTGATTTTTGTGTTATCAACGTCTGCGGCTTCATGACCATGTGTTTGTGTGCACCCTTTTGTTCATGCGATCGCCGATATGTGATATTGGCGCTCTACATTGTGAGTTTCCAATACACTATGTCCCATGGGCCTTCGACTACCGATATGCAATATTTGCTCTACCTTGGACCTGTCGATAGCCGATTTGTGATATCGATGATTGACTGATCACTGATACTTCTTGACTACTGCGACCTCTGACATGCTATTTACGATATCAACGATTGCTAATTGTTGATCTCGCTGCCCTCCTTTGTTGTTGCTAGAAGCTCTAATTGCGATTTGCGATGGGCCTTTTCCTTTGGTCTTTTTCTCTTTGTTTTATGTCTTTCGAAGGGTAACTTCAACATCTCTTGGGGATCCCTTTATAGACTTGTATACTAACATCACTAAGTACTTTGTTTCGGGGAAGTCATCCTCCTAGGTTACTTCAATGCTTGTACTAGAGATCTCCAGATCCCTCTTCGCGACAAATCAGAGGATGTGTTTTGCACCCAAGGGATAGATCCAGATTCAGTAGGGCGTCATCGAAGGTCAGATGATGCTTTGGGGCCCACTACATTTTATGGTAAGCATCTATTGTAGTTGGGGGAATCCCAGGAGTGTTGATTCTAAATGGCCTCCCCTATTTCCAAGACTCTTGCTTTTTCACATGTCGGCCATATGGTGGGGGTGCGAGTGTACTTGATTATGTCCTCACTAGACATAACTTTCTCCCTTTTATTTTCCATTTCTCAGTCTCCACCACCCGCCTTGCCGATCATGCACTTCTTTCCGTCTCTCTCTGGTTTGACCCTCCCCTTCCACCTGATCCCTCCCCTTGGGGCCCACCCTGAACTACCTTATGATTTGACGAAGGAGACCCTGACATCTTCTCCTCTACTATATGCAAGATGCTCCCATTAGAGACCCAATTCTCCTTGCTTGATTCTGCTTCTACTAAATACACCTGTCTTTCATCTGCCATTTGGGAAGCAGCACTCAAATCCTTCCCCCACTCCACTTGTTCTATTTCCATCTCCCCTAAAGTTGGATCTTGCCCCATGAACAAGTGGTACAATGATGAATGCAAGACTCTACATCGAGAACTTCGATATGCTTTAACTCACTCTCCACCCTTCCACTCTGACGTCAAAGCTTCTTATCACCGTCTCCTTTGTTATGATCTTCAATGTGGTGAAGAAAACCTTAGACCTTCAATTCTTATTCAAAGGGGAGAGATTGAGATCACTAGCACGTATACTTACTTGGGGGTGCAATTCTCTGGTCCTCACTTCAGTTTGCAACCAATGCTTCAACCTCATATCAACAAAGGATATGGATCCTTAGCCCTTCTCGAGAGACAGAGCTTTTGACATCACTTCCAGGACATCTTGTCCAAGATGATCCTCATGGACACATTGATCTGTCCCATTGTTCTATAGGGCTTAGAGTTTTGGGGATCGTCTTTACTTCAGTTAGATTGGGCTTCATCTCAGAGAGTCCATATTCTTCTTCTCTGCCACATCATTAGAAGCAAACTGACACTACTGCAACACATCATCCTTGCAGAGTTTGGAGCTCAGCCCTTTCAGCTTGAGACGATCTTTAGATTGGTTTCATTCTTGCGTTGTGTCCAGGGCTTTGCATACTCGATAAAGAGTAGGGACCGATATCCTTACTTGGCATATTTCTCTTCTGAGAATTGCCCATTCTACTCCCTGAGGCTGAGCTAGATGTTGATTTACAGGATATTCAAATCTTTTAGAGTTAGTGGGAATTCAGTTGGATCGTCTCCCTCCTTTCTAATATTCCTTAGATGCTGGTCACCTTTTACCTACTAGACATGAGCTAAACAAGATCATCAAGGAGGACATCTATAGATAGTTCGTCTAGGTCACCTAGGTCAATCCTCCAAGAGGGTTGCGCCCAAAGATGGCCTTCTACGCTAAGCACTTCTTGGAGTTGAGAGACGGGATCATTGTTCGACCCCAGTATACATTTCACCATTGAATGCATGATATTCGCATTCCTCTAGGCTAGTTCAGAGTAGGTTGTCACAGACTTCAGGTAGAGATGGACCACCAGGTGGATAGCCCAGACAAAATCTCCCAGGTATGTCATTTACAGGAAGTGGAGACCGATGTGCATTTCATTCTTGAATGCCCTGTCTACTACAAGATTAGAGGAAGGTTTCATTGTTTTATTAGAGATTCTATCCAGATCAAAGATGTTTGGCCCTATATATTCAAGAGGCTCTCATGTTCCAAGCGCATATTTTTCAGCCTCCCATTAGACCAGACCCCACACAGAGGATCACGACATTTTTCAGGGTACTACCTTCAGACACGGGCACGAAGAAATTGATTGATACCAGTATGTATCTAGACACTAGATCAGTGAGGATCCGTGGGATCTCACCCTGCCACACGAGATCTCAGCGGCAAATCCTTCTTAGATCCATCCCTGGGAGACGGACTAAGTCCTCCATACCTCAGCAGTGCGTGAACCCCCAGGCGACGGTTTAGTGGACAGTCTGCACTTTCCACCGACTCTTCATCAACCCAACAGACTTTGTTGAGTTTCTTTAGTGCTCTTCATTCAACCTCAGATGTTAGGAGAAATGGATCTAATCTTGAGACTTATTAGCTCCTGGATCTTCTCCGCTACAGCTAGATGTTGATTTATTTCATGCATTGTATCTTTTTTTTAGGGAGACCATTTGGTTCTCCCGCTTTGTATGGACATCATTGTACTCAACAATCCATTTGACCTACTTTATGGTCATTAATTGGACATAAATATAATAATATTATCTTATCTTATATCAATCATCACAATAAAATACATATATTTTACCTATAAGTAAACTAAATTAAAAATTTAAGTTTATAAAATTAAGAAATAATAACTATGATAAAAAACCAAAAAAATCTTATCTTATATCAATCATCACAATGAAATACATATATTATGCCTATGAGTAAAAACTAAAATAAATTAGAAAATTAAGAAATAATGACCATGATTAAAAAAAAAAACCAAAAATCTCATCTTAGATCAATCACCACAATGAAATATATATATTATCCCTATAAATAAACTAAATTAGAAAATTAATTTTCAAATAATGACTATGATAAAAAACAAAACAAGAAACAGTAAAAGCAAAAGAAAAAAGAAAAAGCAAACAGGAAAAGAAACCATAAATAATAATAAAAAACAAAAAAAAAAAAAAAATTAGAAAATTAATTTTCTAAAATAAGAATAATTACTGATAAAAAGACATGTCAAGTTGCACACTCAAAAAAATTAGAAAATTAATTTTCTAAAATTAAGAAATAATGACCGATAAAAAGACATGTCATTTTAGTTGCACAGCTCTTCTGTATTCGCACAGCCAAAAATGGATTTTTGAAGGATTCGAACCTGCACCCTATGGCATCCATGACCTCCTTGGATCCATGGGAGACATAGATAGATCTTTCAGTAATTCAAACTTGCACCCAATGGCGGGTATGGTCTCCCCGAATCAGGGTTGTCGAAGTTAACATGCATTTTACGGAATGAGAATGCTGGCCGTTCAGATGGGGTTAGCGTTGCAGCTAGTGAGTGTGCAGCTCCAGATTTTAGTGAAGCACTCTGCGTCTGGGATTCGAACCCGGGACGTGCTGGTTCAGAGAAAATAGAAGAAAAACCGTGTCGTTAAGTGCATTTCTGGGTTCCAAGCAACTAGCTTGGTTTCACATCACGGGGTTCGAAACCATGATGCGTGTTTAAGAAGAATACTAGAGGAAGAAGAGGAGGTCTTGATGCAATGCAGCTTGTTCTTTTCTCCGCACAAAATGATGTGAGTATGAACTGGTTAGGGTATTTTTGTGTGCAGCCTTTATTACTTTTTTGACAGATCCAAGCTGAAGACTTGCATTCAAAAGAGCAAATACGGGAAAGGCAAGCCTTGGATGCAACGTCATTTTGGGGTTTAAATTCTTTGCTTCGAGGATTTTCTTGGGGTTTTCAGGTTGGCAGAGGAGGGCTTCTGGAGTAGGTTTTGTAATTATTCTTATAGAGTGCATTTGCAGCAAACCCTTTACAAGAGCCACATATTATGTAGAGAGCTCGAAGGGGGCATCCTCCAATAGTTGATCTTCTTATATGGCGTCTCGGCCGTTGGTAGCCCCTGCAGTCATGGACCATGGCATTGAGGCTGAGAACAGACACATGGGGGATTATAGGACTAAATTGAGAGGGAAAAAAACAATGGTGCCGACCCAGTTTCATTGTTGTGGGACGACGCCGAAAAGCAACGGCACTATTAGCATAAGCAACACTATCCTTTTTGTTCTCATCCTCTGCAGCCACAGGGAGAATTTTCTCCGAATGCCAATTCTAATCCCAGGCTTGGGAATTCTCCCAGGAACATCAAAGGCGAGAGTTACTGCAGGATGGCCGACCTGGTTTATTGTTGTCGCTGGCGAAGCAATCAAAGGCTGGATCCCACGCTGGGCCGTCTCTTTTGAGAAGCTTGATGAGGTCAGTAGGCTTGCTGTATCTCTCTCTATGGAATCAATATTAGCAAAATGATTTATTCACACAGTAACGAATCAATATTAGCAGAATGATTTATACTTAGCAGAATGATTTATACATACTGGAAGAACAAGCAATGACACCAAATATTGCAAAAGAAATGCAGTAATATCTATCACATGATTCAAAAAAATTAGATTATAAATAAATAAAATTATGATCGCCATAAATAGAATTCAGCTAATATCATGTGGCAAGAAGACACCAATTTTTTTATCGATTTTCCCAGTTCCATGAGAAGCTAAGTTGTTCATGGCCATAATAGGTATTCTACATTATATATTATTCTTTACAGTTATGAAAATTTATATGCAAAACTGATTCAGAAATTAAAAACATTCTTCAGTTCACCAGGACAGGATTTATACCTTATAAGCGTACTGTTTGAAAATGAAGCTCGAATCTGGCTTAAATTCATCTAGTATTACTTGTGCTACTTTAGCTACTACCTTTAAGCGAGCTTGTTCATTCAGCTCAAGAAGCACAAAAGTCAACACTTGAGCTTTGGTGCTTCGAAGTTACCAGGAATTCAAATTTTGGAATTAGCAAGAATATGTCTGGGTGTGTGAAATTTAAAATGAACTGGAATGTTAATAAACATGATAAGAACATGGAATTTTCATTACAGGAACATTGTTAGCATGGTAAGAACATACGGTGTGAAAACCAAGAGAACCCATTGGTGTGTAGGCTTATGAGAGAGAACTTACTGGCTTTCTTAGGCTTGCGAGAGAGAATAGCTATTAGCAAGTGAGAAAGCTAGTACGTCCTCTCCCACAATCTTGAGCATTCGGTTCTTATCACCCCTATCGGCAGCATTGCTCAGTTGAGGTTGTGCTAGTTTAAACCTTTTTCACTCAGTTGAGGCTGTGCTAGTTTAAACCTTTTTTCACTAAAATTTCTCTGCCTGTCAATGGTGTGTAGGAAGATCTCCAGCGTACATGGAGGTTTTCACTGGAAATTTGTTTAGTTTAAGAGTCGAAGCCTCACTAAAGAAATATATGATTTCAGGAGACTCTTTCCTAATATGAATTTGGAAGTTTTGTGAAAGGTACATGGAGGTTCTCAGCACATAAATTGTTTAGTTTAAGAGAGTAGAAGCCTCACTAAAGATATAAATGATTTCAGAAAACTCATTCCTAAGATATATTTGGAAGTTTTGTGAAAGGTAAATCCGGTTTGACAACATTTTGATGAAAAAGTGCAAACTACAATGTTTCAATTAAAAAATAAATAGATGAATAGAGCTTAAAATGCATTAGAAATCAATTTTATTACTGTTTTAACATCTTGTTTTAATTTTTGAAGAAAATGCATTAGAAATTAAACTTATCACTGCTTGGCCATCCTATTTTAATTTTTAACTTAAAATAGACATGATTATGCTAGAGGACTATCCTATTTAGATTTTTAACTTCAAATAGACATGTTTATGCAAAAGGACCAAGTTCTATATGGAGTTATAGTAGTGATTTCTGATTTAAAGGATGTAATTAATTCGAATTTCGTGCATGTCCCTGCTTAAGTTCCCAGTTCTATGGCCACTTATAATAGAGTCACAATATTGTGCCATATAGTAATTTATCTTTTAAGAATTGCATTGGCAACAACATTCATGAAGACTGCACTCTGATTCCATGAGAGATCAACACTGTCCATTAAGGTAACCATTAAATATTGGGTGTGTTGATTCCTAAAAATGGTAGGACAAGCGCTCAAGATAATAGAATGCTCTAACAGCATCAGTCACTGGGTGCTTCCGAATATGGCTGATGTGGGTCAGCATGGGGGATTGATGAAAGCATGGGGCATTAATGAAAGCTGAGACTTGCATGATCACAATCAGGAAGGCACAATCATGGATATGGCTCAAGGAGAACTATTTTCTTGCTATAAATACAAATTCACAGTGTAAAAAGGTGGATGAAAGGTGCCTAAATTTTCTTATAAAACCTAAAATTGGGGAATTTCACCCTTCTGTAAACTAAGATGTCATTTGCAAAATTGTTGATTTTTATATAATAGTATGGTTTGCAGAAATAATGCTTTATTATGTAGAGATTTTATAGGACCGTGTTGCTTTGAAAAAATCTTCTTTGTAATATCAATAATGCTAAACCAGAAAATATTAACATAAATTTATAGAGATTGACGGCCATACATACCCGTAAATTCTCATTTCCAATTCTACCCATTCCCATGTCAAAGAAGGGTAAGCGCTGAGAAATATAGAGGAACATGGGCCCCACGCCCCTGGATACTACGAAGTTGTTGAAGGGCCTGTTGAAATTCTATGGCCACTTATAATAAAGTCACAATATTGTGCCATATAGTAATTTATCTTTTAAGAATTGCATTGGCAACAACATTCGTGAAGACTGCACTCTGATTCCATGAGAGATCAACACTGTCCATTAAGGTAACCATTAAATATGGGGCGTGTTGATTCCTAAAAATGGTAGGACAAGCGCTCAGGTTCTCTCTTCTCTCCTCAGTCGCCCTCCTTCCCTCTTTGCACTTTCTTTAGGGGCGTTTCTTTATCTTTTGCTTCTCTGTCCCTTTCATCCTCATTCCTGACTCAGATAGTGTTCTAGGAGACCCTGGTTTCGACTCTTTCTGAGTCTAGACTTTCCCAGGTCTCTTTCCCTAGTACCACTGAATTTGGCATTACTATAATTATGATGTTAAGGAAATGGAAGAATACATACTGTCGACCTGAGTTGACGCAGTTGCATCCACCGGCCTGCGTCCTCATCCTGCATCCACCGCCTTTCTCTGCTCTTACTCTCACTCTCTCTTTCTGCATGCAACTATCTTCTTTCTCTCTTACCTTTTGTTTTACCTCGCTATCCCTACTGCCTTTCATCACACCTACCACCTGTCCTCCTAATTTTCTCGCCACCCTTTTCCTTATTCCTACTCCTCAGAATGATGGCCCTCTGTCCCTTCCAGCTCTTACCCTCATTAACTCCCTCGTGCCTCCAGCTGCTCCTACCGTGGGTTCTTCTCTATATTCCTGCCACTTGTTGGCATCTCTTCGCCCACTCTTTCGATGGCTCCCATGCCTTCCTCTTTGCCTTCCCTTCGTAACCCCGCCTGTCTTCTTTCGGGGCTTTCTCCCTCCCTGCCTTGTCCTTCCACCTGCCCTTTTTGTTGTCCTCTTCCTCCACATCTTGATGTGTTCTCTGTCCTTGCGCTCGAGTGGATGGTCCTTGACATCTCCACTTCCCATCGCCACTGGGCCACCTCCTCTTCTCTGTCACAGCCCGATCAGGGGTTTTGCAATGAAATATTGGTGTTAGAAATGTGCTTGTGTTTGTAC